>OY730171.1:1918299-2518299 GCA_963422465.1 Lichina pygmaea
AGCACCGTCGGCCCGTAGCGATCGTGGTAGCGGGCCGAGGCCAGACGCTGACGGATGCCGTCGACCCGGTAGAGGTACAACAGGAGGCTGTAGAGCAACGCGAGACAGGCGACGAGCGTGAAGGCCGACGCCGAGATGACGGTGAAGGTGTACGTCGTCGGAGTCGGGTCGGGTGCGAGGACAGGTACCCTGTATGGGGGAGCATGGCGCAGCGTCATGGCGTTGAAGGAGCTGCCGAGATGTGGCCGGCCGTGTGGGACGGCGTCGCCGAGGCGGGAAACGGTGGACGCGGTCTTGTCATCGTCCCCGTGGCTACTCCGGACGGGGAAACTAAAGTTGATGAGGGTGACCGCGATGGTCGAGACGAGTACCGAAAACTCAAGCTGTTGCGTGGAAGAGGCGGTCAGCGAATAGCACGGTATCGCCTAGAAAGAACCCAGTCAAGACTGGTAGGCCGACGTACCCATGACAAGAACGTCCGTTCGGCCGCAAAGTGCACCTTTGGCTCGACTCGCATCGGCACGAATATCTCTGCAGATGGTGGAAACGCCGGTCAGCCTCCGCGGCAACCAGCAACCAGCAACAGCCAGACGTCGACCTACTCTTCCCCTTGGGCGCTTTGAATCGCTTGAGCTGCACCTCGCCGCGGACGGCCAGCGGTCGCAACGGATTCGGGTCGGCCGCCGGCATCGATGTCGGTCGTGGTCGTGGAACGATCGCGACGACGACGGACCTCAGGAGTTGACCGGTCCTCTTCAGTCCTCGCTGTACGAGTAGAGCTCGGTACCGGACGCGCCAGCCCTCCGCTCGCCGAGCGACCTCGATGTCCACGTCCTCAGCGTCGTCGTCGTCGTCGTCGTCGTCGTCCGAGTCGTACGGCGGATAGTCGTCGGCGTGTTCTTGCGGGAGCGTCGCGACGAGCTCCTCGATGTCCTGAAGGTTCCCCTGCTGGTTTGGGAAATCTCGGGCTCGCTCGAGACCGTGGAGCGCCATCGTCGTGCGCGCCTCTCTGAGTCGACGGCGATCGTCGTGCTCGCTACCGTCGGGTGCAGGAAGACCGATGCCGTGACCGCCTCCGCCGTTCTCGCCGCGTTTGCCATTTTCATCGTCGTCGTCGTCGTCGTCGTCGTCGTCGTCGTCTTCGTCGTCTTCGTCGTCCGTGTCGTCGAGTGGCGTGTCGTTGGTGGTGCTCATCGAGTGGGCCGGCCGTCGGATGCCAAAGTGGCGAGTGGCCGGCTTGCGGATGTCGACGTCCATCTGCGGCATCCAGAAGGGCAAGAGATGGATCCGATCCGGAAACAGGCTCGCGGCGCCGTGGATGAACTTGCTGAACTTGGGCACGGCCTCGACCAGGTGGCTGCTGGTAAGGTCGGCCACCCATTCGGGGATCTCCTGGCCGAGCTGGCTCTGCAGCTTCACCTCGAGCACGGCGTACGGGAAGCGCTCCACGTCCTCGGACGGGAGCTGGGAGAAGGGATGGTCAACGTCCACGTCCGTTCGCCGCCAATTTCCGCCGCAGCGTTGGCGTCCATCAAGGTTGTCCTCGCGGACCATGGTCAAGTGCGTGTCGAGCGAGATGCGGACGCGGCTGTCGCCCGGCAGTTGAAAGGCGATGCGGTTGTAGAACGTTCGCACCGCTTGGAGGGGGGGGGGGGTAACGAGTCAACTTGGAAGCAGCAGCAGCAGCAGCAGCAGCAGCAGCTCTGGGGACGGGCGGTCGACTCACCTGGCCTCAGCCCCCTCGTGATGATGCCGTACTGGATCTCGCGAGCCAGTCGCTCCATCTCGGTGAGCTCCTGGTCCGACCTCTTGCCGTCGCGCCGCGCCTTCTCGAAGAGTCGGTCGACGGTCATCTCTCCGTCGAGGAAGGCGTTGACGTTCTTCTCCTTGGTCGAGAAGCGCGCCTTGACGGACTTCTCGCCCGTCCAGTCCTCGCGGTGCGTCTTCCGCTCGACGAAGATGGTCTCGTTGTCCAGACCTCCATACCACCGCAGCCGGATCGCCTCGGCGCCTTCGGTCTTCTTGAGCCGGCCCATGTAAAGCTCCCAGGTGTCCAGGTTGTCGTAGTAGACCGAGGTGATGGCCGAGTCACGCGTCTCGAACTCCTTGTTCGGGTTGAACACAAGCACCGGGAGATGCTGACGAAGGCCCAGTCAGCCATGGATCGTCGCAGCCGCGCCCGACGGGCCGTGGCCGTGCGGTGCCCCGTCACCTACCTTGAGGATGACCAGCTTGAGCTCGGTGATGTTGTCCGGGTGAACCCAGTACTTGGTCGTCTGGCGGACGAAGCTCTGCTGGCTCCCACCGGCGGCACTGTCGCCCCGAACGGGGTCTCCTCGACTTCGGACGAGGTCGTACAGCTTCGACAGCTTGACCACAAAGGCATCGTAGTTCTCCTTGAAGAAGGGCTTCGCGTTCAACCGGGTCGCGAAGACGGGCTTCAGATGCCACGACGTCTGTTTCTAGATGCCACCAGGGCCGCTGAGCCAACGAAGACGACGAAGCCGCAGGAGAACACCACCACCTACATCGTGCTTCTTGATGATCTTCAGGAAGCCGGTATAGTTGAGCGTCGTGAAAGTGGCAAGGTCGTGCACGTCGGCTATGACGTCGCTGAGATCGGACTCGAGGAGGTCAAAGTCTTCGTCGACAGGCTCGGCCTGATCCGTGCCCAGGCCCGGGGTCCGGCGGCCGTCGAGGTTGCCCACGACGTCCTCGACGACCTTATCGGCCGCCTGGATCCGTCGGACAATCTCTTCGCCCTTCTCGCGCTGGAAGGTGAAGACCTTATCCAGCTCGGCCTCGAGCCGGGCCACGAAGCGGCGCTCGTCGTCGGCGGTCCATCGTCGCCGTCTCGGTTGAGCGCTTTGGCTCTCGGGCGCCGAGGACGACACGGGCTCGTGAGGGGTCTTGAGGCTCCGCTTCAGGCCGTCGTAGTCGATGTAGAACTTGTAGTAATCCTTGATGAGAGACGTCCTCAACTCCCGCCCGAACCTATGCAGCAGCGAAAGCAGACGCTGTCAGCGACAGGATCACTTGGAGAGCGCTGCTGGCAGCCCAATTGGCCAATCATGAGGCGATGGTGTCATACGACAGCCGAGGATGTCAAGTGCGGGGAACGACTTACTTCATCTCAAGTGCACTATGAAAAAGGAGCTCGCCAGGATGTGGGGCGTGCTCGGGGGAGAAGCAGCCAAGGACAGCGATGCCGCACGAGTCGAATAAGACGATGGAGAGGGAAGGCTGCAAACGACAACGACGACGACGGCGACGACGACGACGACGAGACTACGAGACTACGAGACGAATGGCAGACGATCGACCGTCAACAAGAAGGTCGAGAGAGGGACAGGGGGGAGATGGAAGCCAGCGGATATTGGATTCGTAGGGGAGCTCGGAAAGTGGCCCGTGCCAGTGCGAGAGCCGCGCCGGGTAACCCGAAGCATTTAAAGCTCGGCCTTGACTTCCCCTCGTCCATGGCGACTTGGGACCTTCGACTGGCTATCGCCGGCTCCTCTACGAGACGTCGAGGATGGACAAACAGGCACGTAAAGGTTTGTAGCACGACTTTTGATACATTCTCGTCAACTCAGTCAGGACGTCGTTTCAACTGGATGCTATCGCTGGCCCGTTGTGACTACTGAAGTACGTAGTACTTCCGTACGAGTACTCGTAATGCAGCTGCAGAGCGCTTGTGTGCATATAACTGCCGAAGGTTGAGCCGGAGATTTTTGCGCTCAAGCAGGCTGGCTCATCACGGCCAACACGTGATTCAGAATTGTCCACAGTGGATACACTGTACTCTGTACCTATGTACTCCGTACTTCGTACATATTGTACGTACTCCCGTACTTCCGTACGTACGTATTTGTTAGAGGTCCAATACTAAATGACTCAGCGTTGATGGCTGACTAATCAATATGATATCGGCCGAATGAGGTATCTGACTAAGCGACATTACTGTAATGTGAGTCTAGTCACCTGACGTATAGAGTACGGTAATTGGACCTTACCCCTGTTCTAAAATTACCTCTCTACTACGAGTATGCTTTCCCACACAAGATGTGACTACGGCGGCATGACAAAAGTTTGTGTACATCGCCACACGAGAATTCCTTTGAATATATCCATCTGGTTGTTAGTGATGTGACTTCGGTATCACGAAAAGAATGTTGAAATTGTTACATTACTTATGATCATTGGGACTGACAGCATGTAGAGGCTTACACAGACTTGTCTCGTGACACTGGAACATGCAAACGGGCAGCCCAGTGGTGCAATGGAGCTCTAGCTAAGGGGGTACGGTACATACTCCGTATGGAGTGCTGTACGGTAGATCATGGTAGAGCAGAGTCACTCCATCGAGACTGTTCTTGGTAGAAATACTTAAGCACTCAGTAATTACTTGATCACTACGGTACTACGCAAGGTACATATGTATGTGAGTGCTACACTTCTAGCTATTCGACACAATTCTTATCGGCAGTATTGTATTGAAGTCCTACTCCATCCCAGAGCTAGCTAAGCTAGATTACGCCGGGAAACCGTAGATTGGCAAGGAAACCTTTGGGCCATGTGACCCTAGGACAAAAAACTCCCCTGCCCTCCTACCGAGATGGGCCGTCAGGCAAGAAGATTCTATCAACTGTCGCCCATGAAAGAACAAGATAAGTGACTCGAAGCAACATGTATTGGTTCGGAGAACATCTTTATGACGTACGGTAGCACGGGTAGTACACTTCGTGGTCGGGTCATACGACGTGAAGCATGAAAGCATGGAGCATGGAGCATGCCGTCACTATCAGCATGACAAGCAGAAGAGGACGAACAGCTGAACACAATGTATATAGGGACATGTGGAGGTTATTTCAAGGAGAGGGTGTGCAACATGAGATGTAGAGTTCATTCAACATGTAAAGGGCATGTGTATGGGTATTGTGGGTATGAGCGTGGGCTTGACTTGACTGGACTGGGCTGTAGGGTAGAATTCACCCCACGACAGGGTTGTTGGAGACGGAGGAAAAACAGCCACCAAGTGCTTCACCCAACTTACCCCAGAAAGAGTCTCTGTGGAAAAGACCTGGAGAAGAAGAAGAAGAAGAAGAGATGTAGAATAGAAGGGCCAGACGTGGAGATGATCGAGGGAAGAACGGAATTGAACACGTCATGACGCAGCGGGTTCCAGTACGAGACCGGGAGGAAGTACTAGAGCCAGAGCGGATACCAGACCGTGAGGCAGAGTATGCCTAGGTCAAGCGACTCCCGTGATCCGACGAATCACCTTGCGGGCTCCGTCGCCGCCGCCGACGCTGACGTGGCCCTCCTGCGCAAGGCTCTTGAGGGCGTCGGCGAAGTCGTTGGCGTCGACGTCGACGCTGCTGCTCTCGGACAGCCGCCGCAGCACGTCCGGGTAGCGCGCGGCCCCGCCGGAGCGGGTCATGTCGTCGAGGAGGGCGAGCACGGCGTTCTTGAGGTCCTGGCGACGCCGGCGTTCGGTGGCGCTGGTGCCCTCGGTGAGCAGGCTCATGTCGATGAGCCCCGTGCGCGAGTCCGTGGCGGCCTGCTTCAGCGCCGACTTGATCAGCCGCACCGCCTCGAGCACGTCGTCGGCCGTGACGCGCGCCGACAGCCGCATCTTGGCGTGCGCCTCTGCCAATCGGATCATCGACTCGAGCTGCCGCGTCGTCGCCGTGATGCGTCGCTCGCTGGCCCGCACGTCTTCGCCGAGCTTGCGCATCTCGACGTATCGACGCACGAGCTCGTCCGATGCCTCTTGCGTGATCACCGGCTGGCATCGAGCCCGCGCGTACGAGATGTACGAGGTCAAGAACTCGACCGGCTAAAAGGAGGAAGGACGAAAAAATTATTTTCAAGTCAGTTGACGATATCGGCCGGAGCAGAGGGGGGGGGGGGGGGGGGGGGGGGGGGGGAAACACGACACGTACGAGGATCTCTTGCGTGCCGGCCGCGTTTTCCGGTGCGTCCTCGAGGTACATGGAGACGAGATGCCTGGCCAGCCTTCGGTCGTTCTGCTCGTCGATGCGGTCGAGCACGAGGTAGACGAGATCGAACCGCGAGAGCAACGTCGGCGGGAGGTCGATGTTCTGCGGCACGGGGAGGTTGGGGTTGTACTTGCTGCCGATGGGGTTGGCCGACGCGAGGATGCTGGTTCGGGCGTTGAGCGTCGTGATGATGCCGGCCTTGGCGATCGACACCGTCTGCTGCTCCATGACCTCGTGCAGCACCGACCGCGTCGAGTCGGACATCTTGTCGAACTCGTCGATGCAGCACACCCCGCCGTCCGACAGCACAAGCGCGCCCGACTCGAGCACGAGCTGCCGCGTCTCGGGGTCGCGCGTCACGTACGCCGTCAGGCCCACGGCCGAGGACCCCTTGCCGCTCGTGTACACGCCGCGCGGCGCGATCTTGTGGATGTACTGCAGCAGCTGCGACTTGGACGTGGACGGGTCGCCGCACAGCAGGATGTTGATGTCGCCCCGATACTTGGGGCTCCCGCCCTTCTCGAATGACTTGTTGGTCCCGCCGAACAGCTGCAGCAGGATGCCCTTCTTGACGTCGTCCATCTCGTACACGCTCGGCGCGAGCGACCTCGCGAGCAGCTCGTACACGTCCGGACGGGCCGCCGTGGCGCGGATCTTGGCCTCCTCCTCCTCGCTCACCTTCCTCGTCTCTTCGACGTCGGCCGAGACCTGGTCCGACACCTCCTGTTCCAGCGTCGACACGTCGACGCCCATGCGCCGCTTGTCGACCTTCTGCACGTGGAGGACGTCGACGTACGTCTTGAAGAGGCTCTTGATCGTCCTCTGCCGCGGGTTGATGCGCGCCGGGTTGCCCCTGAAGATGCCCGTCACCTCGATCCGGTCACCAGCCTTGCACATGTCGACGAGCTCGTCGTACACGCAGAGCGACACGGAATGCGGCGTCTGTCCGTCGGGAACACGATCGGGTGTCTCTTGAAGCTTGATCACCTGCTTGTCCGCAAAGATCGATCGGTTGTGCACAATCTGCATCGAGTTGGGCGAGCTGCAGACCTGCCGTGGGCACTGCGTAGGTTCGGCAATCTTGCCGCGGTCGATGCCCACCATGACGGTGTGGTTGCACACCTGGCATCGGAAGAACGCTACCACGCCTTGGTCAGCCGCTGCTGGACAGAGGGGTGGGCATCACAACGATGCCGTACCTTCTTTCATGTCCGGAATGATGGGCGTTGTCCGAATGACCAGACCCTTGACCGCGATCATCTTGTCCATGTCTAAGCTTGTCAGAAGTAACCCCGTTGAGCGTGAGGGCGCGAGCTCATACCTGACGGGTCCAGATCCCGAAGGTTGATGGTCTTATCGAGGCCGAAAGGTCTGATCTTGTAGATCCTAGACTCGATATCGGCAACGATATCCTGATCGAGCGGCTCCACTCCGGTTGCAAATCCCTCCGTCTGGTTTCTGTCAGAACTGGGCAGGGCGGGCTCGGAGCTGACATCGCCGTTGCGAAGCCGGCTACGCCGTTGTTGTTGCTGCTGGCGGCTCCTCTGCTCGCTCAGCTCCTTTGCCGCTTCGTCTACCATGACGTCCTTCACGAGCTGATCCATCAACGGGATGACCTCCTGCGGGTAGGACTGCAGCTGATGCCACAGCTTGAGTGTCGGCGGATAGGCCTTGAGGTTACGGACGTCCAAGTTCAAGCCGGTGAGACCCAATCGACGCATGTTACGCATCATCTCGACGTATTCCTTCTGGTTGGATACCTCCGGCTGGGATTGCGTCTCCTCCTCCGTCGCTCCGCCGGCCCACATGCGGTATTTCCTCGTGTAGTTGAGCAGAAATTTTCTGAACGAGATCATGGTATCTTGTATGGAGACGTTGGTGCCCCAGATGATCCGGGTCGAACCTCCTCCAAGGATGTCGGCATCCGATGTGTTTGGAGCGTTCTGGGAGAATGTGACGGCATCCGAGTCCGCGCCGACACCTCGAACCGGTACACCGTCCTCGTTGACGAACAGAGGGCCATGGCTGCCCTGGCTCGATCCGAAGAGCTGCGAGTGGATGTCTCCACGTCTGGGCATACCAATCCTTCCTGTTTCCTGATCACCAGTCGATCTCGACGATCGAACAAACAACCCGCTGCTGCTGCTGGGATTGCGCTCTCGGTCCTGGCCGTTCAATGCCCTCCCGGGGCTGGAGCTGGAAGCGTAACGGATAGGGGAGGAATCTATCCCTCTGTCAGTCGTTTTGAAAGTCCTCTCGGCATACATCAAAGAATGTGTCTCTCACCTCGCGGAAGATGTGCTCCAGCCCGGGGAGTTCGATCGCCGTCTGGAGCGTCAGCGACAGATCCACGTCGCAAAGGCGAGCTGATCTCCCTTTGGCTCGCTTCATGCTCGGAGACAAGTTGTTGATTCGGCGACGAGCGGAAGAAGAGAGGCGACGATGCAGACGCCACCCTAGCATCGTTGGTTTGCCCGGCAAATCCACTTTGCGGCCCTGGCCCGTCGTGGTCTCTATCTTCGGACGATGGCCGTGGTCTGTCTCTTTGCGAATTCTGCATGGCTGCTCGCCGCCTCGGACTTGGCACCTGTGAGCTGCGCTGCGAGCGACGAGAAGCAGGGGATGACATCCTTGCATTCGGAGTTGGAAGCCGGTGGCTAGAGATGATGGTACCAGTGAAATGCGAACAGCACTTGGCTCTCGAAGGGCACGAGGGGTACGTTTTCTGGTCCAGTACGCAGCATATACTCGTACGGAGTGCGGATGGTGGACGACGCGACGCGACCGAGGCGCGTAAAGTGGCTTACCCTGAGGTGTTTCACGTGTTTGGCTCAAGCTGCTTACCTAAGCATGGGCAACAATGGATTGAGCAAAAAATCAAACAGGTCAACCTCATTTACCAACCAGGCTGGTTAATGGCGTGGCCTAAACACGCATGTGTTTACAAATGAGGGCTCTTGCCATTGAGCTAGTCACCACGGAGAATCGCTGAGCAGAAGTATATGAACTTACAGTACGGTACCGGTAGTTTCCAGGGTGTGGAGAGAGATCCATGTCACGACCAACAGCACGTACTGTACGTGCTGTATTGCACGTCCACTACCTTATGGGAACCTCCAACTGAGCCGTCTCGCACATGATCAATTCACGGCTAGCTTTTGAGATGATCAAGGCTAGAGGGCTGCTCGAGTCTCTGTCTATGAGGTCCTTCTATCATTACCAGAGTTGGACAGCAAGAAGCTTTTCTCCTTTCGATGGACGCTTCCTATGGCCAATTCAAGCTACACATACATGACGATGACGAGGAGGGCTTTCACATTGTCTTTTCCATGTCTTGGTATACCGCGCAACCCTTTCTCTCAACATCGACTTGCACAAGCCCATCTTGTGGCTTTTCCTAAGGAAGATAAACCGCACCGTACAGCAGCAGCGCTAGAAACTTCCTGTCATTCTCTTGCGTCCTGTGCATGCCAGTTGATGCCAATGCAGGCTATCAGTACAACTGGCTCTGAAAGTGTGCCTGCTCAGCTCAAGGAGCTGGGGGCAGTCAAGTCCTGAAGGGCTCCGAATGCCATAAGGTGCCTAGGCTGTCATCATTTCCAGTTTGGGTCCGCGCGCTTTCGCATACCCAAGGGAAACTTTTATTCTGCTCACGATCTGCTGGGCGCCTGAAGCGGAATTTTGATTATAGCCTAGCAGATATCTTACCATGCTGACAGGAAATCGGAACGGCAAGGGCCTGAGAATCCGATGTCACCTTCGGACCACTGACATCAGCCTTTTCGGGACCTTGTGGGCTGGTTCTGGGTCAGAGAATCCGATATCGCCTTCGGACCACTGACATCAGCCTTTTCGGGACCCTGTGGGCTGGTTCCGGGTCTCTCGGATGTCTCATCGGCCTGAGAGGGAGTAGCGTGAGCTACGACCTTTGGCTCGACGGTTTCTCCACCCTCGTACACAATCTCGTCCTTGGCGAGTTTGCGTTTCACATAACTCTGCGTATCGCTAGAGAGCTTTAGCGTCGCGTCGACCTCTGCTGTCAGCTTCTCGACTTCCGCCTCAAGCCGCTCGTCTTCGTTCTTCGGCGACTCTTTCACCTTGACAGCCGGTGCTTCTGGCTGCGTCTTCGCCCATGTTGCTTCGAGCTCGTCTAGCCATCCCAGGGCTTCCGCGAGCTTTCGAACCCCAGTGTCGCAATCTACCAAGAAGAGGACGTCGTCCGGTCTGGAGCCAAGCCCCCCCACGCGCTCCGAGTTGATAAGAAGTCTGATGGCGGCGTTAGCCCGGCCTATAATGCATCTGACACCCCTGGGCCATGGAGTTGGCTCACCGTGGCACTTCAGTGCGGGCGAAGCCCGGTAGGCTCGCAAATGGTTGTACGCAGAGACTCGTTCCCAGGACGATACACATGTCTGCCGCGGCTGGTAAGGTGTGGTTTAGAAAAAACGACTCTGGTAGCTGCTGGCCAAAGAACACTACATCTGGCTTCACCAAGCCTCCGCATTCCGACTTCTCGCACCGCGGTACTCGTTTTTCCAGTATCGCCTTCTCCATATCCTCATTAGGATACGATGCATGGCATTCGATACAGCTGTGGGTGGCGAAGCTTCCATGAGCCTTGACTATCTTGTGCTCGGGAATTCCAGCTACGCGCTCGAGAATGTCGATGTTCTGTGTGAAGAGTTTCAGGAGGAGCCCCTTATCATGGAGCAGCCGGAGGAACGAATGCGTTATGGTCGGACGATACTTTCCCGGGAAGAGTTCGTGTGCCAATGTATAGAAGGGCAATGGATTCTCACGAAAAAATGATATGTCGAACACCGCTTCCGGATAGGGCAGATCAAGCCGAGCTAGATTCGCGTAGAGGCCTGTGTCTGGTGAACGGAAATCAGGGATACCGGCGGACGTACTGATGCCAGCTCCAACCTACTCTTCGGTCAGAGGGCAGCTGAAAGCAGACGTGAGATGATATTGGCGATTGTATACGTAGCCAAGCGTACCATTGCGACGATTTGTTTGGCTCGGCCACTGTTAATGTACTCTGCGACAGACTGGATGTCCCTCCTTTTGAGCGACTGTGGGGGAGTGTTGTCGTCCACCAGGCGCGACTCTTCTTGCCCCATGGCTCATACGGTTGCTTGATACAAAAGGTGCCTTTGTCTAGTCCAGCCAAGTCTGATGGCCTGATCAATGTGAGATGAGTAGTTAGACTATGCGCACATGAGGATGGCAGCCTTGCCTACAATTACTCGGGGTGTTGTAGCATAGTTTACATACATACTCCGTACGGAAGGTACTGTACGTTACGTACCGGTACGGAGTACATGCGTACGGAGCTGTGGGTCAGCAGTGGCACGGTACGGTACTGTATCGATAAGCAGATATGGTACTGACATGCTGAGTCATCCCGCTGAGTAAGGGATGGACCCTGGAGACTGCATTGGAGCAATTCCGAGAGAGCATCAACCATGATCTGGGCTCTGGCAACTCTTGCTCCTCAAGCATACCAGAAGCGGAAAATCTCAAATGCCTGGGGATGGCCATTCGGTAAGCCCAGACGCCGAGCTCAGCGACGATGCTGGCGACATCTTTAGCGCTAGATCCGTGTCAGAGATCAGGGCTGTCCTCGGCCACCTCAACAAGCGGGAAGCCGATGTCACGGCCCGTCTAGGTAGACTCGTCGCTTCGCAGAGAGATTTTGCCCGGGAGATTGGTCGACTGGACATCACTCGCGCACACCTGGGCGCTCAAGTGGTCACCGCAAGAGGCATAAGCAATGGCGTCCTGGCGGACTCGGCGTCGACGGCGAGACATCTTTCGGCCGCCGTCAAGCGTCTCGACCTGGAGCAATCCCGAGTCAAAGCCACTTTGGACGTGGTCGAGCAGGTTGCCGAGCTGAAGATATGTGTGCTTGGGGTCGTTGGCTCGATGGGCGCACCGCAGGACTGGGAGAAGGCTGCAGGCTATATTAGCCGTGCCTCGCAAATTCCAAAGGAGATCCTGGAGGGCCAATTCGCGGAGGAGATTGTGCCGACAGCAGAAGTGCCAGACCCGCCGAAAGTCACCCTCGAGGCAGCAGCAGAATCGCTCTGTGGCTTATTTCTGAGGGAGTTCGAGAAGGCCGCCAAGGAAGCAGACGGAGCAAAGGTGACTCGATTCTTCAAACTGTTTCCTTTGATCGGCCGCCCGGAGGTGGGGTTGGACGTTTACGGCAGATACGTCTGCAAGGGTGTTTCCTCACGCACGAGGGCGAATTTGAATGCCGGAGTCGCAGGAAACCAACGAAAAGATGGCTTCTTTTATGCCAGCGCCCTGACGAAGCTATTCGAGCACATTGCTCAGATAGTGGATGGGCACGGTGGGCTTGTGGAGCGTCACTATGGTTCTGGCAGTATGGTCCGAGTCATCGAGAGGTTGCAGAAGGAAGCAGACATTCAAGGTGGTCTCATTTTGGATACGTGGGCAGACGAGCGGAACGTAGACCGTCTATTGAGCGATGTCAAGTCATATGCCTTCACTTTTCTTGTCCAGAGTTTCCTACCCCAGCAGCGGCCAGGTGGGACTTCTCGGAACACGGGGTCCGGCGGACACGAGCCGGGCAACGGGCGTTACGTGGCGCAGGACGACGAAGGTGCGGATCTCAAGGATGTCGATGGTCTTCTCACTGAGCTTATGGTCATACTCGGACGATGGTCATTGTTTTGCCGCTTTCTGGCAACCAAATGCAAGGTACGTGTCTGGAACGACGGACGGGAATGCGGGATGTTGACTTGTTCAGGCATCTGTGGATCACAAGTCTGAGGGAACGGCGGAACTGCCGTTGCCCATGCCGGCGTTACTTCTGGAGTCAGCGCTTCAACGAAAGATCGGGGACCGGTATCTTTCTCTCTTTAGCACGATGACGACGTTCTTCTTTCGGCGGTCCGTGGAAAAGGCTTTTCAGCTTGACGAGCAGCCCCCAGACCTGTTACTCAGCCTCCAAAAGCCACTCCCGTCAAACCCACCATACATCACCTCCGCCGTGGACGATGTCATGTACATTGTCGATAAAGTCCTACAGCGGTCTCTGGCCACGTCGCAGCGCGAGGTTGTTGCGAGTATCATCCCCAGCGTTGGCCGGGTCCTGGGCTCCGATTTTGTTGGCATGACCCAGCGTAAGATGCGCGACGAGTGCTACCCGAAAGCTGTCGTGCAAGGCGGCCTTCCACCCGAAGATAAGATTGTATCTTTTCTGGTCTTGATCAATAATCTCGATCTCGCGGCCGAGTACCTGAAACGCATCGTGCAAAGCCGACGGACGCCGGAGACGTCTTCGAGTTCCGGAACGGAAAACACTGCTCCAGCCGACGCACTGGAAGACCTGTTTCCGTTCGATCGCGACGCGCGGTTCGTTGCCAACTCCCTCAAAGCGATGGAGCAGAGCTTCGAGAGCAAAACATCCGAGCTGCTCAACGACGGGATCTACGTTACCTTTGATCGAGTCATCAAGCCGCGGCTAAGACCCATCGTGGCCAACGCCTTCCGGGACATTGATTACCTGATCCCCGGAGATGACGGTCGTGGCGGACACCAGCCTGATGGTGCAGGCAAAGACCTTCAGAGGTCGCACGTGAACGAGGAGGAAGTCGAGTCTCTTCTCGTCAAGCAACGCTTCGAGCGGAGCTGGGACGGCCTGATGACGCCAATCCGGCGAATCTTGACGGCACGAAACTTTGAAAAGCTGCTCTCGACGACGGCGACATACCTCAGCAAGGTGCTCGAGAAGCGTATCTGGGGCTACCACGGCCGAGTCAACGAGCTCGGCGCCGTGCGTCTCGAGCGGGACATTGCGAACATTGTCGGCGTCGTGGTCAAATCCGGAGGGAAATACGCGCTGCGCGATGCCTTTACACGGAGCACGCAGGTATGCGTCGCCATGACGATGGAAGAGGATGAGTGGGACGACATTGAGAACAGCGGTGGCATTGACACCGTCAAAGCCGCAGAAGAAGACGATGACGACCATGACGACGACGGCGGCGGGTGGACCATTTCGAGAGAGGAGATTTTGAGAGCAAGGGCGATGGTCGTTCGTTCCGAGAGTTGAGGTGTTTTAGAAAGTCCTTTGCTGGCTTTGACTCCCACAGAAGAGCCACCAAGAAAGTCTTATCTCTGGGGGCACACATCTGGGGAATAATTAGATATACTACATGATGCAGATGACCTTCTAAGCGCCCTCATCTCTTGAGCGAACTTTGCCCTGACGCTTCGTACCATCCCCCGGCTACATGTAGTCGACCATGTGCGTTGTATCGGTCTTCGCCTCCGCTCCCCTTCACACCTCGACCGGAGATCACATCGCCATCTGCCACGACAGATGGTATCTTCTATGGTTTCATATGTATATGTATGAGTGTCTATGGATGACTGACACAATAGCGAGACAGATACGGTAGAAGGACAAACCTACAGTAGCCAGTCAGATTGCTTTGACTGATACAGCGAAGCATCGACTGATGAGCCTAACAGGCGGTCAGACAGTCCCTCAGCGGGACAGCCGAATAACTGGACGGCGGACCAGACAGATAACCGGCCAGCAAGCCAGATAGCTAGCCAGCCAGCCAGCCAACCAGCCGGGGAACCATCGAACCGGCGAACCAGCCAACTAGCCAACTAGCGAATCAGCAAACCAAAGCAGGCGTCATACGATGGGTGGACATAAGCAGGTTCTTGCCTTTGTCCAAAAGTCGCCATGAAGACAATGATGTGATGATACTGATACCATGCCGTGATGATAAGATCGATCCCAAGCTCCCAAAATCTCAAGACAAACACAAAGAAAAAACAATTGTTTGAAAGAAGTGGGTGAGACAGGTCAAGAGGGAAGCAAAGAAATCAAGAAAGAGAAGAAGAAGGTTGATCACCAAAGGAAAAAGGCCAAAAGATCAAGAAGACATCTTGTAGAAGAAGAAAATGTATGAGGGAACGCGTAGAGGAAAATCACAACACTACTCTTTCTACGAGAGCAGCTACAACTCCCCCGTGGGTAAGGTGTACAACGTGAGATATAAGTAAGCAGGAAGAATAGCAGGAGGGAGGTATAGTAACCTCTGAATGAGAATCGGATTGTTCGCTGCTTTATTTGCTTTGTCAATGTTGGCTTATACATATGAGAGAGAGAGAGAGAGAGAGAGAGAGAAAGAGAGAGAGAGACGGACGTGGAGAAGAATGGTAGGTCGATGGGGCTTGGGGGAAAGAACAGGTCTACATATTTCTTTGCTCTCTACCTGTATATTGCTCAGGTGGGAAGTAGGAAAGGGGGAGGATAGAAAAGGGGAAAGTAGGGAGGGAAGCTGGGAGGGGGGAAAACTTGATGAGATGAGTGATGAGGATAGAGCGGGGATGAAGCGCGGTGAAAGAACACAGTGCGAAACTAGGGGCAGGGAAGAATATGTTAGAGCGAGGAGGATACGAGATGATGATGATGCTGATGATGATGATAATGATCGAAGATCAGTAATGCTACACGGTAGTGCTATAGCCCAGCTCGGTCCCAGGGGCGTACAACGACGCGGCGGAGGACGATGGAAGCAGACTGTCTGTGAAAGACGTCGGGAGCAGAGACGTGGCGACGGCGGAGGCCGAAGAGGACGCAAAGGCCGAGACGACGGCCGAGTTCTTCGAAAAAGAAGAAGACGAAGATGAAAAAGACGAAGAAGGGTAGGAAGGCAGTCGTCGCTGTCGTCTCGCCTTGACGTACTTGCGGAGCTCGTCGACCCAGAGGACGGAGCTGGCGAGGACGACGAGGCCGACGATGTCGCCGACGCCGAGGGCCTCGGTCTGAAAGATGGACTGCAGCGGCGGGAAGCTGATGACGGCGAGGTGGCCCAGCAGCGACGCGGCGACGGAGTAGTTGAACATGCGGTTCCCGAACAAGGCCACCTCGCGCCGCACCAGCGACTTGGCCTCCGACCGACACGTCAGCGCGTTGAACATGTCGAAGAAGACGAAGCACGTGAACGTCATGGTCGTGTCGCGCGCCGTGACGACGCCGTCCTTGGACATCTCGCGCAGGTAGATCATCATGGTGCCGGCGACGATGAGCGCGGCCGACGTCAGCACCCGCTGCACGACCGGCCGCGTCAGCACCCGCGCCGACCGAGACCTCGGCGGCCGTGTCATGACGGCCGGGTCGACGGGCTCGACCCCGAGCGACTGCGCCGGCGGGCCGTCCATGAGGATGTTGATCCACAGGATCTGCATCGCGTTGAGCGGGTTCTTGAGCCCGAACATCGTGCTCAGCAGCACCAGGCTCAGCGCCGCCACGCTGGTGCTCAGCTGGAACGTCAGGAAGTTCTGGATGTTGTAGAAGATGCCCTTGCCCTCCTCAATCGCGTGCAGGATCGTCGAGAAGTCGTCGTTGGTCAGGATCATGTCCGCCGCCTCCTTGGCCACGTCCGTGCCCTGCAGCCCCATGGCCACGCCGATATCGGCTTTCTTGAGCGCCGGCGCGTCGTTGACGCCGTCGCCCGTCATCGCGACCACGTCCCCGCGCGATTGCAGCGCCCGCACGATCTTCATCTTGTGCTCCGGGCTCGTCCGCGCGAAGATCGCCGTCGCGCTCATCGTCTCGGCCAGCTCCCGTTGCGTCATCCGGTCGAGCTCGTCGCCCGTCAGGATCGTCTTGAACCGGACGGCCTGGTCGGCCTTATCGTGCGCCTCGTTGATGCCCATCCCCACCCGCTTCGCGATGGCCAGCGCCGTCGCTTCCGAGTCGCCCGTGATCATGATGACTCTGACCCCGCCGGCCATCAGACGTCGGATCGACTTCTCGACCCCTTCTCGCGGCGGGTCCTTCATGCCGACGAGGCCTGCAAAGACGAGACCTTGGTACCTGTCCTCGGCCTCCAATGCAGACGACGGGGCGGGGGCGCGATCTTGTCGAGGGGTGCCGCTGCGGCTCTTGACAGCTGCCGAGAAGGCTCCATTCACCGATGGCCGGGACGATCCGCTTGCAAAGCCCACAACCCGTAGGCCGTCGCTGGCCATGGCCTCTGCTGCAGCTATCACGATGCGACGTCGGGGCTCATCGAGCACGACCTCATGGCCCGCCTTGGTCAGGTACGTGTCGCATCTGCCAAGGACCTGCTCGAGCGCCCCCTTGAGGTATGCCGTGTCGGCAGGAGGGCTGGCACCGCCGCCACCGGCTGCGCCGTTTGGAATTTCACCGCCGAGAACCACGCCCGTCCATTTTCTCTCGGAGCTGAAAGGCGTCTCGACAAGTCGCTCACCAGCGCTGTCCCGCAAGTCCTCTTCGCCGAGCAGATCGAGCAGATCAAGCAAGGCGACGTCAGTCGGTTGTCCGACCCACCTGCTTTTCGCGCCGGATCCTCCAAGGCCATGACCGTTCTTGGAAGCCAGCATAGCGCTCGAGGATCCAGGAGCGACCTGTGGACTCGACAACCTCGCATTATTGGCCACGTTCCCAATCCTGACGATCATACGGAGTGCGGGATCCTGAGAAGTCGGCTGAGTTCTGGTGACTTCTGAAGGAGAGGCCATGTCCAGGTGCCACATCTTGGTCACCGTCATTCTATTTGCTGTAAGAGTCCCTGCAGCGGTCAAGGTGAGTATGTACGCTGTACACGCTCCGAGGGAATGCGACATACCGGTCTTGTCGCTGCAAATGACGTTGACAGAACCCAGCGTCTCCACACTCGGCAGCCGCCGCACGATGGCTCCGCGTCGAGCCATCCTCAAGACACCCAATGCGAGGGTGACGGTGACGATGATGGGCAAGCCTTCTGGGATTGCAGCGACCGCCAGTGAAACGCCAATCGTAAACATTTCTAAAATCTTGCGCCCCTGCCACAACCCGACAAGCACAATGATGAAGATGACCACGAAGGACATGTAACTGAGCTCCTGGCCCAAGCGGTCCATTGACAGTTGTAGTGGCGTCCGAGGGCTTTCAATCTCCGTCAGCGAAGCAGATATCGCCCCAAACTCGGTTCTCGGCCCGGTGGCCACGACGACTCCTTGACCGTTGCCGGACCGCACAAGAGTCCCCATGAAAGCGATATTAGTCTGTTCATTCAGTCGAAGCTCTGCGCCGGCCGAGCCAGCGGCAGGCGGAGCGTAGGGCGAGTTTCTTGCAGAGTCCCGGGCCGTGTTATGCGCTGGGGAACCATTTGCGACATGTTGTACCCCCAAAGCCCTAGTGTCCTTCCTCACGGGCTCGTTCTCGCCGGTCAGGTTCGATTCGTCGATGGTAAGATCTGCTGCAGCGGTGATACGGACATCGGCCGGTATACGATCTCCAGTGGAAAAGAGAACCAGGTCGCCAGGTACTAGTTGTGACGCCAGCACAATTGTTGATGCTCCCTCAACCTTGGCAAAGTCGTCCTTGCTCGGGCTCGGGCTAAGTGCCCCGTCCGCGACAATGCCAGAAGCCTGTGCTGCGGATGACTGATCGAGCAGTTCACGATTGCTTTCATGACCCCGTATGAGGTGCGCATGATACGGCACCAGCCGATTGAGCGCCTCGAGCGACTTCTCGGATCTGTACTCTTGAACAAATGCGACCAGGGTGACGATTGTCACCGCAATCGTGATGCTGATAGCGTCGTCCCAGTTGCCCATAAAGGCCGAAATCCCCGCAGATGCAAGCAGGAGCAGGATGAGTGGCTCCTTGAACTGTTTGACGAATCGTAGCCACAGTGGCTCAGGCTCTTCCTGAGGAAGCTCGTTTGGCCCATGGTCGAAAAGACGGGCTCTTGCATCTACTTGTGGTAGTCCGTTCACCAGGGATGTCGAAAGTTGCTGAGCTACCTGGCTTGGGGATAATCGCGCGTAGCCAGCTGTGACCGACTGAGGATCGTGTCAGCCTCGAGATGTAGAGATTGACAGATGGTTGAGGAACGTCGCGCGCCTCTCACATACCAGCATGGGTGACGAGGAGCGCACATGGTCTGATGCATGGCCACCCATCGAGATCTGTAAGCCATCGGCGGGGGTGTCCTGCAAGGGAAGTGCCCAGTCGGCCGATCTTGACATCTTCTCATGGCTGTTCGTGCCAAGCAGGGTGAGCTATGCAGTAGAGCTGTCCTTAGATCCCATGGACAGCCTATCAGAGTCAGCCAAAGTGCTTTCGGCATACCATAAACGCTTCCCGATTGCCCAAACTCTCCCTAGATCTATATACGTACCTTCTTCAGTAGCACGTTGGTACGTAAGGATAGAACCTGGCACCGTGAGCGCTTGGGCGCATTCAGAATTTGGTGATCCCGCTTGGCAAACGCGGATATGCGGCTTAAGTCACATGATAGCACGTGATCCATCCCCAGCCACCTTGGCTAACTGTTTTCGGTCGTCCCGTTGCTTGAAGCGTCAACAACCCACGAGGCTCACCGTGCCACGTGAAGGTCATCGAGGCCAGTCGCATTCACTTTTTCTCCGCCATATTAGCCATCTGGGCCAGCAGGGGTTCACCTTCATCCACCCACAAACTCCTTCGTTGTCGGGCGGGTCTCTACTAGTCTGGAATTGTCGCGCGACAAGTTGACCGCGCTGTTTCTTTGGACGCGATCGATGACCTCTCCCCTGACCCACATGATATAGCGCTACAGGCTGTCTTTCTTGGGACCCTTCCGGAATTACCACATTTCGGACTATTGCAGCGGGGCGTTTCTTGATTGGATTTACCTTTCAAGGTGCTGAGAGATGTTTTACTCGGAGAGGCTCCTCTCGAAGACCGGGCCTCTGGCCCGAGTATGGTTGTCTGCCAACCTTGAGCGCAAGGTATCCAAGACACACATCCTTCAGTCCAACATTGAGAGCAGCATCACTGCAATCGTGGATCAAGGCCAGGCGCCCATGGCGCTGCGGCTCAGCGGACAGCTACTTTTGGGCGTAGTGCGAATCTACAGCCGCAAAGCTCGCTATCTGCTGGATGACTGCAATGAGGCTCTTATGAAGTTGAAGATGGTATGACGCTCAGCTGAGACACTCTTAGCTTCCACCCACTGATCGTACATTTTGGCAGGCATTTCGACCCGGAAACGTCGATCTTCCCGCGAATCATGCCACCGCGCAAAATGCAGCTGCTCTGACTCTGCCGGACGTGCTGACCGAGCTCGACTTACTGCCGCCAATGCCGGATGCATCGCTACTGCTAGACGCACCAGCAAACCTCCTGGCGCTGGACCCTGACCGGGGCAGGATAGGCCGGAATGAAGATATCACCTTGATCGATAACACCCAGCTTCTCTCGGACGACATTGAAGTGGGCCGGAAGGGGCTCGAAGAGGCTCCGCGGCTCGAGGACGAGGCTCTCATATTAGACCTTGGATTCGGCGATGAGCTTGGTGATACCGGTATGGACACGAGCGTCCACGTTGGAAGAGACGCACCTCCGCCCAGAGCACAAGACGAGGAATTTGGAAGCGACTTGAAAGTGCAGGACAACGATATGCCAGACCTCGACCATGGGGCAGACACGTTTGCGGAGGATATCACAAGTGCCATGCGGCCGATTCAGCACCGCGACGATCTGGCCACGGAGGACGCAGATCCGATGGATGTTGATGTCAACATGGAGCCCGGCGAGCCTCGGGAAGGCCTCTTGGCGGCAGATGGTGTTGCACCGACTGGCGCAATGGAAGGCCGTGAACGCGATTCGACGTCTCCATTGTCCGAGCTCCGACCAAGCGAAGAACGCGAGCTTGAGGAGCACTACCAACGCCTTAACGAGACGACGACTTACGAGCCAGAGGAGGATGAAGAAGAGTCCGTCCACCAGCCGCGACGAACCAGACGAGGCAAGATTATCCAGCCAGATGCGGGTACGACGCTACCGTCGAGTCAAGTCAAGCAATGGCAGCAGGATCGTTCGCGCATCTTGAAGCCAGCGTCCTTCCTACCACGCGACCCGGTTCTCTTGGCCCTGATGGAGATGCAACAGAACGGGGACTTTGTGTCCAACGTTCTGGGCGATGGTCGGGGAAGAGGCTTGGCACCGGAACTGAGGGGAGTCCTGTCCCTCGAGGTCGTCCGAAAGTCAGGGAAGCTTAAAAGGAAGCATGACGCCGAGCAGACGAGGGTCGAAACTGCTGAAGAAGCTTCTCCACAATCCGAGAAGCGGCCGAGACTGGAATTCGAGGACGAGGATGGTGGATTCGCTGCTGGTGGGGACGACTCTGTTCCCCTTCCTGACACCACTGGTGTGACGGACGGAGAGATTCTCGAGATCCCGGCAGCGGCAGGTGAGATACAACAGCCAGATGAGGATGGCATCGCCATCCAGCCGAGGAGCCCAGGGCAAGAGCAGGAGCAACAGCAACAGCAAGAGATCGAGGAACGATCGTCGCCTCTACCGCAAGATGCCTTTGACGTCACCATGGCCCCGTTGGTGCATCCTGCGGACAGCGGTCCAGTGGCGCTCGGCACACAGCACGCCGTGCACATGCTACGCGATCGATTCGGAGCCGGGGCGGCCGACAGCCCCTCGCAACGGAACAAGGCTAGTGTGCTGTTCCAAGACCTGCTTCCAGAGAACCGTACGTCCAAGGCCGACGCGACCAAGATGTTCTTCGAGGTTCTCGTGCTCGCCACCAAAGACGCCGTCAAGGTCGAGCAGGGGTCGGACGCGCTTGGCGGCCCGATCCGCATCCGCGGCCGAAGAGGACTCTGGGGTTCTTGGGCCGAACAGGAGGCGGCTGGGGAAATTGCGCAGCAGGATGACGTTCCGCTCGCTCTCGAGTCGGCTGCTGTGTCGGCATGATGTTTTGTTTACCTTGTTCCTGAACGAACTACGGGGGTGTTGCCGGAGACTCCAGGACTTTGGGCACACCCGCGGTGAAAGAAGAGTCATTCGGACGCTTTTTGACCTTTGGTTGGCGTTGGTCGAGGTTCGGCATAATGAACTTCTGCTCGTCCTTCTTATTCTTGGCGGGGCCCTTGTCTGGTCTTGATTGATTACTTCCTGGACAATGGCTTGCATTGTATAGTACGCCCTGGCAGCTTGCTTGCGTCATGCCTTGGGTTTTGGAGGCCTTTGGTTTTAGATCTCTGGCCTAAATGCGGCGTTGTAACATGTGACTAGACCTTTGATGGCTGCATTGATTGGGCCCGGGTCATCATCGTAGATGGCTTATAGTGAGATCTTCAATGCATATCGTAGACGCAACTCTTGTTGCCTAGCTGCGTGCAGAGGCAAGTAGGTACTGCCCCCTTTTGTGTGAGTCATATTAAGTCGAGTTCCAACTGGGTCTGCACTACTTTGAAGAAGGTGTCCAGCTCATATTCCTCCACTTCGTCAGGCTCATAATCGAGGTCAGCTGTTGCTACTTTTGCCCGAGTGGTCTTCTGACAGGAACTCAAGTCGTCATCTCTTGGCTTTCACCGGGATCGCCATGCATGACAAGCCAGTAACCACCCGCATATTACCAGTGGACCCGTCCCGGATCAGCAACTCTCGGTTTCGGACTGAAGATCCGCGATGGCTAGAACGGTGGGACCTCTCTCTACGACGCGATACTCCGGAAGCAGCGAACCTGGCCGAAGCTGCTGAGCTCATACGCACAAGTAATGTGCCCGTGGCGTTTCCAACAGAGACCGTCTACGGCCTTGGCGCCGATGCTACCAGGAGAGACGCCGTACGGGGAATATACGAAGCCAAGCAAAGGCCGTCAGACAACCCTCTGATAGTGCATGTGTGTTCCTTCAGCCAGCTGAGGAGTCTACTACAGCCACAGACACCTTGTCCAAATGATGGACCCGAGGCTCCAAACGGCACATCCGGGACTGGTCAAGCAAGCGCACCATCCACTGATGCCTCTGCTACACAACCTGCTTGCCCGGCTATAGACCCCGAAGACCCGATACCATCAATATACCGGCCCCTAATCCAGGCGTTGTGGCCGGGGCCGCTGACAATCATACTCCCAAACCCTGCTGGGTCTGTTCTGGCGCCTGAAGTGACCGGCGGTCTGAGTGCATTCGGAGCGCGAATACCGGACAATGCTCTTGCTCTGGCGTTGATCCGGCTGTCAGGAGTACCAATTGCTGCACCATCGGCCAATGCATCGACCAAGCCGTCTCCTACGGCCGCAGAACACGTGAGAGACGACCTTGACGGGCGCATCGAAGTGATTCTTGACGGTGGGCCGTGCGCGGTGGGCGTCGAGAGCACCGTCGTCGACGGCCTGTCTACGCCGCCCTGCATACTTCGACCTGGGGGCGTGTCCATAGATCAGCTGCGCGAGTTCCCTGGCTGGGAGAACGTCAAGATTGCGTACAAGGATGCCCAGCAGAGTGACTCGCGGCCACGGGCACCGGGAATGAAATACAGGCACTATTCACCCCGGGCAAGAGTCATTCTGCATGAACATGGGTCTCGGCCTCCATCTTGGGACGTTATCTGTGCGAATGCCGGCCAGCACGGCGGAGTTGGTATCATCGTAACGAGAAGCTGGGATGCCAGAGCCGGAGACCAGCGGACTGTACCGAAACCAGAAGACATTGATGACAGGGACCAGGATCGGGTTCCTCACGCCGGTCAGCTACCTCAGCCCTTTGCAAAAGTACATACAGTACCATCGTTGCTCCAGCTCAGTCACGATAGCTTCAATCAAGACCTGCACGCGAAGCCGCGTCCATCCAGTTCTCGAGCTATCAACGGCCATCGGGACGTCCGCGAACCCCATACA
Source organism: Lichina pygmaea (assembly GCA_963422465.1). NCBI lineage: Eukaryota > Fungi > Ascomycota > Lichinomycetes > Lichinales > Lichinaceae > Lichina > Lichina pygmaea. The sequence continues at coordinate 1,941,989 of OY730171.1, forward strand.
GTGAACGGTCCCGCTGCCCTTCCTGTCTCAGCGGTCTCGGCATTCGATCCCAGCCCTCCCTCCAGCGATAGCGCGTCTGTCCCCAGCAACAGCGCATCCTCCCCCAGGACCCACAGGAACGCCCCAGAGAAGCGCGATGAAGCCATCTCCGAAACGAAGCATGATGAAATCCCCCCCGAAACGAAGCAGAAGCACAGAGACATGTCAGACGTATGGACCGTCCGCCTGGGCCCCTCGACGGACGATGTTGCGAGGGGCATCTTTTCGGCCCTGCGCGAGCTCGACAGAAGGGCCGTGGGCGTCATCTTCGTCGAGGGCATCGATGACGCCCAAGGACATCTAGCGGCCGCCGTCATGAATCGATTGCGCAAAGCTGCTGCGGTGACTGTGACTAGTATGGATATGGGGATGGGGGTGGGAGTGCCGATGGGGATGGGGGATTAAGGAGGACAAAAACATAGAAGAAGATAGGAGAGAGTGGATTTGAGAATACATGTACATCCCGCTCACTCGTCTATCGTGACACGAGCGAGTTTCTCTGGGGGCGTGAGGCCATGTCTCCGTGGGTGGTGTCTCTGCCAACAGCAATGCGTAACTACCGTAAGCAATACTGGAGTAGGGTTCTGTCCATACAAGATCACTGCCACCGCCCTCTTCTTCCCCATCTATCCACATACACCCCCTCCATACCCTTTGTCAGGATGCTCCAACATCATCGACGGTCCTTCTTCGAGCCCTTTCCACCACGAGATTTATTCACCTTGGCTCCTCCAGCACCTCCTCCCCCTCCCCCTCCCTTTCCACTTCCTCCCCCTCCTCCTCCGCCGCTGCCACCACCACCACCGCTAGTCGAAGCAAAAGTGGTCGTCATGACTCTGATTTTGCCGACGGGGACCGTGTTAGATAGCTCCGTCTCTCGCCAGGCCTTGATGAGTTCGAGTTCCTTGGGCCACATCTTGTCCGAGTCTTGCGCGCTGTCGTCGACGGCGGAGGTGCGTTGGTGTTGGTATGCCTTGGACGACGCTGAGGACGAGGGGAATGAGGGTGTGGACAAGGACGGACTCTTGCCGGAGGGGAGTGGGTCGACCGATGAGCCGAGGGTCTGACCCGCTGTCGGAGCCGTCGTCGTCGTCGTCATCGTTATGGGTGTCGTCCCAGGCATGTTCGTCGAAGGTTTCCGTTGCTGTTGCTCGTGAAAGCGTAGCCATCGCCCGAGAATCTCTTTGATCGCTTTGCCCTTCTTCTGACTGCCCGGCTGGAGCTTGGCTTTATATTTGTAGTTGCCCATCGCGCTCCATGGCGCACAGACTGGCAGGGCCGAAAGAAGCTCGTCGCCCGGCAAAGGCTTGCCGACGAAGCTTGAGAGAATGCTCATTGCGGCGAGCTGTTGTTCGCTGTCGTTGTCCTCGCCGGCCTCGGCACCGGTGCTTTCGCCTTTGACATGATTGCTGGTCTGGTCGCTGCCCGGTTCTTGTACCATCTTCCTCCGGCGGGCTTCTTCTTGTTCGAGACCCTTCTTGGCCGCCCGGAGGTGCTGCTCCCGTCGCCGCTTCTTGTCGAGTTCTTGTTTCTCTTCGCGCGCCCTTCTCGCCTCCGCTTCTTCCTCCGCTTTGGCCTGCCCTGCGGCCGATCCGAGAATCTTCATGGCCAATGCCCTGTCCTCCTCATCCTGGTCGCGATATTTGCTCGCGATCTTCTTCTGCTTTCCCCGCTTCCCTCGCACCTGTCGGACAGGTTTCTGTTGCTGATCGCCGGGTGCGTACGGCTTCTTCGTTGACTTAGCCTTGGTGTTCGGAGACTCATCTGCTCGTCCTTGGCCAGCGTCGTCATCATCATCACTATTGGCGTCATCATGAGATTTTGATTCTCCGCCGGGCAGCTGGTGAGATGGATCGCCTTCAGCTTCTGAAGTACGAATAGGCAATTTGGTTCTTGGCTCTGCTAGAGCCTCATCTTCGCCTGCATCGCCCTTCTCACGGCCAGCTTCTTCGTTTCCTTTGGCTGCTTCTGTTGAGCTTGATGACTCCTTCGGTGGATTGCCTTGCAACATATCGGGCTCGTCCATACCCGCGCTATGGCTTTCGTTGTTCTTTTCCGAACTGGCATCTGACGCCCCATCAGGCGCTTCATTCTCATCGGTATCGTTTGCCGAGCCTCCATGCGGTCCTGCGTCCGTGGTGCTCTGCTGAAGCTGCAGCACCGAATCACCCGCCTCGCGTTCTGCAGCACTTTCTGGCATAGAACCATCCGCAGCCTGCGCTCCATATGTCCTATATCTCGTCTTACTCTCCTCGCTGACCTGGAACAGCACCCCAAACCCAAGCACCAGCTGCGCGGGAGGAAGATAGTTTTTCTTGCCTCGAACGGAGAACTGACCAAGCGGAAGGTAGTCCCCAGTCGGAGCAGCCTTTGACACCTGGGCCGAAGGAACCCACCATGCAGACATTACGGCTTTGGAATCCCATGCGTTGGAGGTGGCAACTGACAGAGTACCGGCTTGCGATAGGGTAGATGGTGGAATAGGAGCCCCGGGCGTGGAAGGATTGTTCTTGATGAACACAGATGCTGCACCTTCCAACTCAGCATGCACATACACATCGCCGTTTTTGAAGTACCGTTGGTATAAGATCTCACTCTGCTGCGCATCCCGACCCCTGACGCGGTAATCAGCATCGACGTCTTCCTCAATGGAGGTGCCCTTACCCTAGAACGAGGTACCCCTCCGACGAGACGAAGAAGATGAATTTTTCAAACCAAAGTTGTTTGCGCACAGGGCGGAGAAGCTCCTTTTCTTGCTTGATACCCTTTGCCAAGTCCGCGCTGATCTTCTTTTCCGTGTTTTTAAGCGCCTTCGACGCCTGCTGTAGAGTCTTTTGCGCCTTCTCAGCTGCGCTCCGTTTCTGATCGTAGTACTCCCTGGCGTTGACCCAGGGAGATAGTCCCAAGTCGATGTCCACAGTCAAGCGGTTGTCCTTCTTCGGCCGTCGGGCCTCGGTTGCGTCGGCATCTTCATCGCTGTCGGACGCCTCGCTTGCGGTTCGGTCGTCAAACTCAACATCTTCATCGTCCCACTCGCTCAGCAACACTGTTATGGTGTTTTCGTAGAGCTTGAGCGGCAATTTGATCCTCTCCGCGAGCGGATTCTGGCGACTCTGTTCCAGCTCGATCAGCCGAGCGATCTCAACCCAGTCCATGCCCTGGGCTATTAGCCCGTTCACGATCCCCATCGTCTCCTCGACCTTGAGAATATTGGCTTCTATGGCTTGCGCCTTTCGTACGTTGAGCTGTTGCGCGCCTTGCAAGCCTGCCAACCGACTCATATGGTCTTTTCTGACATTGTCCAGTTTGCGTCGGGCCGTTTCTTGCCGGTCTTGGAGACGTGATTCCAGCTTCTGTCCCTCTATTGAGGAAAAGTATTCATCGACAGTCTTGTTGAAGCCCTCAAAGCGCAAGATTGTGACGGCCGGGTCGTCCACGAACTTCTGGGGCTCAAAAGGCTGAAAGTCTTCGTAGAGAAGGCCCGAAGTGTCGTTTGGCTCGACAGTTTCTGTCCCTGCATCCTTGGTCGGGCCGCCCCCTTTCGCCTTCCTCGGTTTGGCGACAATATATCCTGGCGCCAGCTGAGACCGAGTTGTGCCTTCCACAACTTCTTTCGCAGACTCTAGAGAATCCAGCAGCCGCTGAATCAGAGTTTCGTCTTCGATGTATTGCTGTAGAGGAAGACTCGTATCAACTCTTGCGAGGAGCAAAGTATGATCCAGCAGCACGGACGGAAATTCTGGGAAAGCTGATGCTAGAGCTTTCTTCACGGCATCCACGGCCTTCCGCTTCGACTTTTGACCAGGCACAGCGGCATCCGTGTGGCTTTTGCTGAGACCATCCCGCAAGCCCTCACATAGCCGCTCCTTCGAGATCGAGGGAACTCCGGCCGCATTCTGTCTCTCAGATATCGAGTACATTGCACCAACGCGTACCTGCTCTCCCTCAGAGCCTTCAGGGACGGTCCTGAAGAGAGCAAGAATCTGGAGCCCGCCATCGGTAAGGATGATGTTTCCAGCAGCATAGAACTCCAAGAACAGATGGTACTGTCCATCGCTGAACTGAAAGTCAATGATCCGGTCCGTGCCAACTTGTGAAACCCCGGTGACTCTTCGGGATCGAATATGTTTTCGTAAACGAGCTACAAACGCCGAGGGGGCCGCAGCTGTCGTTCTTGTGAAGCTCGTAAGATGACATCGAAAGCCTGAGTCAATGACCAGTTGCTCCCTCTGATCAGACTTGGCGAATTTCAACAGGAATATGCGCTGGGATAGTAAATTAGTATAGCAGAGTATGGGTGTTTGTGAGCAAGGGCGCCTACCGAGGAGAGATCATAAATATTGGCCAGTCTGAGGGAGCTCAGAGCAGAAGAGAGTTCATGCGCAATGACCTGCGAAGCACGTTAGATTGTTTCGATAGTAGCAACTCCTGCAATAGCTAGGAAGTACCTTGACATCTAAAGACGAGAATCTCTGCTTCATGTTGCCGGGGTTGTATCAAGAATGTACGGCAACGATGATAACCTGGCGGTTCAGATCAGCGATCAATTCTCTTGAGAAGAGTTGTAGAAGCATCCGAATTCACAGACGGCTACGTACTGTTGATGATTGTGGTAGTGGCGCCGAGTTCTATCGTAGGTGCGTAAGTTGACAGTCGGCGTCATCGATAAGTAGCCGTGGTGCCATACGGTAGCGCAGGGACCTTTTGCCGGCGCTAAAACCCGGGGTGACAGCCCTACGGTACCGGTACCGTACAACGATGTTCAACTCAGCGGGGGATTCGACGTTCAAGCAACTGGCACCTGACATGCTGTCAGTGGCTCTTCAGGTTTGTGCATTTCTGGTCAGCCGTCTTCCTTCGTGGCCACCTCAATGGCAAGGGCCTTCATTTGTAAATACGTGTATGTCGAGACCACACGACTAACCAACCTGTTTAATATGAGGCCGACCCGTTCGATTCCAGGCGTCATGCACTTTAACCTCTTTCTTCGTGTTCAGCTCCAGCAGTTAGAGGCCATCAATCCTGGTGTACCTCCGTACAAACGTACATCAACCAGTGGACGTCCACCCTGCATAGACGCGCTCTTTCTAAAAAGTCGTTTTTATTCTGTCGCCTGTCTAATAGGCTGCTCTCTTCGGCCCGTCCCACCTATCTTACGATTATACTACAGTTTTACTTGCTGACCTTCTGCACCCACTCATACTACTGTTGCTCTCTCACATCTGGTTCTCACTTTCCACTGCAGCTCCTCCATAGCAAACAAGCCTTTCTTGGTCTTTTCAGCCAGGCCAAAACCAGACCGATACCTCGAGCGCTGGCCAATACAGCAGCCGCTGCAGGAACAAAGAACACGTCGATGGTATGGAGCAGTCTAGTTGACTGCCATAGCGCCCACTAATTCATGACCTCCGTCTTTCTACATTCATCCTCGTGGCGAAGATGGGCCCACTCGTGTTGGCAATGTTCGACTGTGAACGCTACAGCGAGCAGCGGGAAGAAGAAGATGAGTGTCACGACTGATTGATTGATTAGAGGGAACTAGCCAATCATCTATATGCAGACACGAAGCTGATGTTTGCCTTAGAGCAACAGAAGGCTCTAGAAGGCACGAGGCGGATCCACGCAGGATCGACGGGAGACAGCGTCGACAGGAGACAGCAGAGACGGCACTGGGTGGCTCCATGCCGGATCGGCTGCACTATGCGGCAGCGCTATGCGGCAGCAGCAGGATTAACATCAAACAGGCAATAGCTTATATTTGCTTTGTGTCTTTTTGGAATATTTTTCTGTTGAGATCGACTGCCTAGGATTCTCCATCTCCATCCCACATGCCATGCTATCTGCTGGGTTAACAGAGTCTTGTGTGAGACTGGTACTAGCAGCGTGGTCACGATAGTCAGATTCAGGCTTATAGTGCTGGGGTTCCGATTGTGGTACCGCAGGTTTCGGGCGTTAGACGGCCTAAACCCGGGTTTTGGCTTCCAGTCGCCAGCGGTATTGGGCCGCTTCCTGGCTTCTGGCATCGTGGATTCAAGTCGGGTAGCCCGACTGATGAGCTCTCCACGATCCTTTGGCATCTCGTGGTATCAGGTCATCTCCTCTTGCAGCGGAAGACTGAGTCGCACCAGCAGGTCCTGGGTCCGGTCTTTCTCGGCCTTCGGCGCCAGGTCTTCGCTGATCTGGTCCAGGTGATTGACGAATTGCTGGACTGACTGATCAGGCTTCTGCCGGGCGTCGGCGTACTTGCGCAGCGCGACCAGCTCACGGTTCGTCGGGTGCTCGTACTGATCTCGCAGCTTCTCAACGTATTCGTCCCAGGTCCACTCCGCAAAGTCGCCTTCTTTGCGCGCGCGTTCCATGATGTTGGCGGCACCGGCCCGGAGGTATTGCATAGCAAGAATAATCTTCAACCTGTCAACTGCGAACTTGTGCGACTGGATGTCGAATGCCAGCTCGCAGGCGCGTTAATACACGTGCAGCTTATTGGCACTTTTGCCGTAGTAGAGCGGCAGTTTTTCGATCTTGACGTCTCCCACGTGGGAACACTTCCCTGCTGTCCCCTGCTGGGAGGGTCCCGCGACTACTTCGCTGCCTGCCGGGTTGCTGTCAGCAGCGTCCATGGTATTGCTGGCTGACTCCAGCCCAGCAGCCTTGTTGGGCCTGCAACTCCGCCCACCTCTTAATGAGGCTTGACTTACTCAGCAGAGCTTCCTCGTGACGCTCAATCTCTGAGTTCATCAGCGGGAGTCATCAGGTCTCCCTTCTTGTCCTTGATGATACTATAGACATCGATCTCCATGCAACGTTCATCAATAGCCCCCCCCCTCCTGGTCGCCAGGAGGTGCAGTTCTGGGTCTGGCCCTATCTGTCATGGCCTCGTCGTTCGACGGGGTATACATGGCGATAGCCTTCCCACGAAGAGCTCTCCCTGAGCCAGACATTGTAGATCCTGGCTACTTCTCTCGCAAGGAGAGTAGAGCGATCAAAACTGTGAGATTGGTACTAGCAGTGTGGTCATGATAGTCAGATTCAGGCTTATAGTGCTGGGGTTCCGGTGAATAATATGCTATAGAGCTGAGTACAGGCTTAGCTAAGCTGCCTCGTATCTAGATCCTGCCGGTACGGTAGTTGACTACGGTAGTGTCAACCCCCTGCATATATGTCTCGGTCTTCTGCATATAGTTTATATCTAGCGATCTTTCGTGACCATGTGATGATCACCAGCGATAGCTAGTTGTCACGTGCTTATAGCTGCCCTGCGGCTGGTAGGCGTCGCACTTGTAAGTAGCTCTTGCAATGGGGTCTTACACCTTGCTGCATTGGGACAGACGAAAGAATCTTTGAGTCAGTCCTTTGTGGCTTTCGATGGATGGATTATCATGCCGATGAGGAGGAGCTGTGGACACTCGAAGATGGGCATGCTCATGCGATGTACAAATTTTAGCTGAACAGCTTCCAACCCATGCTGTCATTCAAGGATGAGCAGGCTAAGCTATATGCCTGCTCAAGGAGATGACTATGCCACGGCACCTGCGCATATCGGATGGTGTATATAACTCCGGGAAGCAATATGAGATGGCGGCTGGCCCCACGAGGAGCACGTACTGTAGAAGTTTTGCGGGGTTACAAGCCGGCATAATCCCACACAGCTATCTATGGCAACACAAAGTCAATGAAACCTAAGTTAGAGAGTAAGTCATAGCAGCACCCACCCGAGACAATTTCAAGGCTATCTTTAGGACATGAGAGTGAGTTTTTGTCGTCAACGATGGGACGTGCAACTAAGATGCAGGGCATGACTGTACGAAGGACCACCAACACGGATTCCATGGCTAGGGTTAGATTCGTCCGCGACTCAAGATACTCTATGCTAGTTGCATATCGTATTCTGTTGTACGGCACTTGGCGCCAAACCATTAGCCCTACCCCGACAGATTGTAACAAAGTTGATAGAGATTCACGATAACCACTGATGGGGGGGCTTCCACCCTCGTTGCAGACTAACCACCACTCGACAGGTCTCGAAAGAGCTATGCACAAGCGACCAGACAGGGTTGTGACGAGCAACCACTGATATTTCAACTGCAAAGCGTGTTCGCCTCTGGCCCTCTGGCTTATAGGATGGGCCAGTCGCAGGATACCTCTTTCTTAGTTATGGGGCTGAAAATGTATCGTGACCCCGAGCTCCCAAGTCTCGATGGTCTAGCTCAGCGTTAGCTGAGCATGATGATTGTTGCGCTAGCGCTGTAGACGCGTTCGTCATGAATCATGGACATCGCATTGGGCTCATGAGCCTGGGAGAAGAAAATATCTAGAGATATTATGAGACGATTCTATAGACCCTGCCGCAATTGCTCGGTCAACTTCTTCTTGCCAAACTCCCATGCGTTGAGTAGGCCCTGCTCAGATAGGTCGATGCCCTTGACGCTAGGGGCGTCTTGCATCGGTGGTCGAGTGACACGCGAAGATACTGTCACAGGATCCACCTCTAGAATGATGCCATCGTCCACAATTTCGTCAACGGCTAGGGCCACGAGGTCATAGTTCTCGATGATCGTGCGCTTGTCCGTCATATTCCTTCGATATCATTAGCATCACAACCTGGTATGCTCCCGGCAAACGGTCTCTAAATACGATTGCGAAGTATTTCATCGTAACATACTTGAGCAAGATATCGAGCGAGTCTCGCAGTGCGACAACGACGCTGTGAAGCAAAATCTCATTCTCCTCCACGCCACCAATGACATAGAGCATGACGTCGCTCTGAGATTTGAATACCACTATCCGGTTGTCGTAGAGGATGATGTCGCTCGTTTGTTTGGCGGTCTTGTCGAAAAGACCTTTCTCGAACGCTTTCTGTTCCTTTAACGCCGGGTACGGATTGGCTCCAGGATAGTTGCCCAGCTTCTCCGCGCCGGCAGGAGGATGAGGCGAGGAGTAGTACTTGGTGAGAATCCGAGAGCCGTCATCCGCCGCGAGGATCAACACAGCATTGACCGCGAAGAGGGACAAGTTCGAAGGCATATTCGTAGACTGCTCCTGTTGAGGTAGTTAGCCTGACTGGTGTTGAGCTGCTGACGATCGATGAATTCTCACCTGCTGTAGCCGGTTCTGCTAATCTCTCGCCGGCGGTGTGGGCTTGGTTGTAGTGACAGGGGCATTTACTGCTCTGGTGGCTACGCACGCTGCGGCAGTCGGCTTTCGTTAGGCATTTTGATGCCAAAGCTGGCTTACTGGTACGACCAGCGTGTGACAAGTCACGTGAAAGTCTGCGATCTCGTTCAAAAGTCTTCCGGCTGACCAACCAGGAAGCCATTGACTGCGGCGCTGGCATGCCACCTTCTCTAACAGAGCTATCGACAATAGTCATCGTAGCGTTGATGACGATCTTTTCAGGCCATGACAGTTCTCCACAGCGTCTTCTCGAACAGTGTTCGATTTGCTGGCGGACCTGCAATCCGGAGTCTCTTTGGCCAAAAGAGAGCTCTCCACTCTCGAAGCTCCGGACCCTTGAACACCTTCGTGCAGGTTTCTCCTGAAGTTCGTCAGGCTGTCGAGTCCAAATTGCCTGTCGTTGCTCTGGAATCTGCCATTTATACTCATGGTAATTGTAGCTATGCGATGCTTCGGTCGCTTGTCCGACGCTGATCTGCTTAGGCTTTCCCTACCCGGAGAGTGTGGGGCTGGCTACAGCTCTTGAGCAGAAGATTCGTGACAACGATGCAGTCCCGGCAACTGTCGGGGTACTCGATGGAGTACCATGGGTTGGCTTAGGTCTAGGGGGTATTAGATCTTTGATCGAAGTCGCTCATCAGAGGAAGGCGCTCAAGCTCTCCCGCAGGGATCTACCGTACATCTGTGGCTTGGTATATCACCCTCAATTGGCTTCACTTCTGGCAAGATGCGAGTGGGCATTGAACAACATGGCTCGTTACAGAAAGTCGCCGGCAATTCAATGAGCGGTGGAACTACGGTAGCCGGGACAATGATCCTCGCGCATATTGCCGGGATAGAGGTCTTCGCGACTGGCGGCCTGGGAGGTGTGCATGCTGGTGGTGAGCTCTCGCTGGACGTTTCGGCGGATCTGCGCGAGCTGGGAAGGACGCCACTCGCAGTGATCAGCAGTGGCTGCAAGAGCTTCCTCGACATACCACGAACTATGGAGTACCTCGAGACCGAGGGCGTCACAGTTGCAACATTTTCCGAAGATAACGACGAGAGTGCCGTCGACCTCCCCGCCTTTTGGTCACGCGAAAGTGGTATCAGGAGCCCCTACACAATTCGAAGAGCCGAGGATGCAGCTGCCATGATCTGTAAGTTGCTCGGGTTCGTCGCTTTCTCAGCCACTTCGAGTGGCTAACATGAGCCACGTGCCAACCCCGAATCTGCTCGATCTTGACGATTAATGATTAGCTGCTGCTGTCCCAGTCCTCAAGAGAGCTGGCTTGTCGTTGCCGCTAATGTGTATTCTCCTTCAGATGCTCGTTCTTTACTGTCGTTATCCTCAGGCATCGTTTTCGCCAACCCCATACCACGCTCCTCGGAAATACCCAAACAGGAAATCAACAAGATCATCAACATTGCCGTTGAAGAAGCTCGCTCATCGGGCATTATCGGGAAGGACAATACACCGTATATTCTAAGGCGGATCAATCAGTTGACAGATGGCAGAAGTCTGATTGCAAACAAGGCCTTGATCGAGTCAAATGTGGTGCAGGCAGCCAAAGTTGCTGTGCATCTAGCGGCACTTAAAGCAAGACATGGTGGAGATAGGTTTCTTCTTTGAGAGGGAATGCGGGCCAAGACGAGGGCTGAACAATACTCGAGCAAGATTTACACCCATAAAGACTTTCAGACTGGCAACGCCTACATACACATGCAAGTCGTCAACGATACCTGATCTTTTAGTGGCAGGGCACCCCAAAAGGGGATGTGGGCCTGCGTTAGGCTTAATTACAGGTGCCTGGAGTTATGCAGCAATAGGGCCACTGCAGTCTGCTACGCCACCCGTCGTCTGCCGAACGACGAGAGGTTTGTCATCCACCTTGCTTACTCATCCAACTACCACATCCCCGGACGCAGGAGAGTTGACTTGCCCGAACCTCGTCCTGAAGCCCTTCTAGGGATATCTTTGCATTTTCATGACACGACAGACCGTGACGCCTCTGCTCATCAGGTCGATATCCTCCTTCCAAGCTGACCGGTCTCATCTTGAACGCCTGATTTGAGATGAAATGGCTTCCGCCATGGCGAGGCGCAATATTTTGAAAGCGTTACGGCCAGCCGTGTCATCGAGCAGGCTAGGGCTGCGTGAACCAGATCTATTCCAGCGGCAACGTTTCGTTTGTTACCAGACGCTTCCTCTTCTATCGGGTACTCGGTGCATCTATTCGTCTCTTTCGTCGTCGCCTACCTCAGGAATGAGTAAGGTCGTGGTAGCTGGGTCGTTGTGTGTTGATCGGGCTTGCGATTTTTCTCCGGAAAAGACGGACGGACTGTCGGCAGACAAGCAGCCACTTGGACATACCTCCAATCCATCGATCATCACAGCAACGGTAGGTGGTGTAGGGTACAATGTCGCATGCACGGCGCACAGTTTATACCCAGCTGTCACATTGCATAGCATCGTCGCAGACGACGTTTCGGGACAATTTTGTCTCAGCGCCATGCGCCGCAAGAATCTTGCTACAAATGGGGTGAAGGTGCTGCTTACGTCTCAGGATCATCGCGCCCGAACTGGAGAGTACGTTGCGTTCAACGACACTGACAACCAATTGGTGGTGGCCATGGCCGACATTGGCATCCTAGAGACTTTTGGGAGGACATGCATCTCGGATTGGCTCGCAGACTTGAAGTCCGCCCAAACAAAGGTGTTGGTAGTTGACGCCAACTGGGATCCAGAAACACTGAGAACATGGATCCGTGCTGGCAGAGCAGTAGGGGCCGAGGTCGTATATGAGCCAGTTTCTTCCATCAAGTCCCGGAGATTGTTCCACGTGGTCCCCAACGCACCACCTCTGACGCTGTTTCCCAGAAACGAAGTGGATATTGCAACTCCCAACTCCGTCGAGCTGGCTGCCATGCACTCGGCTGCTAGCGCCAGCGGGCTCTTTCGTTACCCTGAATGGCAGCAGGTGATGGATGCCTTTGGGCTGTCGGGAACTGGGCTCTTGGATCGGCTGGCTGCGCTCACACCCCGGGCTCTCCATGATGAGGGGGTTGTACAGAAGAGCATCGACCTCCTACCGTTCGTACCCTGTGTGCTCACAACTCTTGGGGAAGGCGGCGTGTTACAGACGGAGCTACTCCATGCGGAAGACGATCGGCTTGTGTCTGCGCCAGCACAGCCCCACATTATCAGACCCCACGGTGGAGGCAAGAGCATCGGTGGTATTCTCGTGAAGACACATCCCCCTAAACCACTTCTGCGGTCAGAGATTGTTAGCGTCAACGGGGCTGGCGATACTTTCGTTGGCGCCCTTGCCGCTGGGCTTGCCAGTCGCCCGAGAGTGAGCAGAGACGAAAGCATCGCGTTTGCGCAAGATTGTAGCAGGGCAGTACTCAGAGAGAAGGCATCAACACCCAGTGAGCATGTCATTGCTGAGCTACTCGGGAAGAAGTAGTTGCGGGGGCATTTCGGTCAGATTTCTTGGTCTGCGTTTCGGTCGATGTTGCTACTGCTGTCACCGACAATACAAGAGTGACATGGGAGAGGATGGAGTTCTTCTCCAAGTTGAAGAAGCAATTTTGGATTTTCTAAATGATACACAGCTATGTATGCGTACGTATGTACTTGGGCCGAGCTAGGAGAAGATAATCAATCAATTTGGTGTGATGTGGACTTTCTCGAATAACGGTTCTGATGATCTAAATGGTTGATGTGAAGCCAACGTCTGGAGCTTCAGGTGACGAGTGCACTTTTGAACCTTCGAAGAGGAGTGACGCGCCGAATCTCTTCGCCGTGACAGTAAAGTCTCGTCATTCATTGATAGAGCCATAGGCTCCGGCGGATAGCTCAGCGACCGACTCATCTAGGGTTTCCCGGTTCAAAATTGCACGTGAGATTGATTGACTGAAGAATGCTCCGACTTTCACGACTGCTCTCTCCCGACACTTGACCATGGCAGAAGAGAGGTGCTCTGACCTGGATCCCCAACTACTCCTGGCGGCAGCATCGCAGCATAAAGTCGACGAGCTGCGCCTGTTCCTCAAGACTGGATCTGCAAACTTCAAGGATCCTGAGACTGGATATTCTCCTCTGCATGCTGCAGTTGCATTCACAGCATCAAAAAGCAAGCCTGCAGGTGCTGGTGCTGAGACACTTATTGGTACCCGAGAAACGCCAGGGTCAGTCAATGACAGTCCCAATGAGGCTAATGGAGAAGCCACGGATGGCGACCTAGACAGCAGCCAAGTACGTGGGACTGAAAGAACAGCCGATGCATCAAACGCTGCCGAAGAGACTATTGGGCTCCTCTTGCAAAACGGAGCAATATGGAACGACCTGGACAAGAACGGAGAGACGCCAGGATGCATTGCCTACAGACTGGGCAAGATCAGGATTTACGACATGATGGTGGATGCAGGCTTCAGAGCAGAGATTCTGCTCCATCGACTCGATGAGTACGAAGAGCTCGATGGACAAGAAAGTGCCGAGGCAGAGGAAGATCCGGAGCAGTCCCAGGACGTCCTTCAGCCTGACTCCTCACCGGATCGGGAGGATGAGACGGTAGCCAAGGCAAATGGGGATCACGACGGTGGCGATGAGGCGTCGAAAGAAGAAGCAGAGACCCCAAGACCGTCTCAACAGGCAGAAGATAGTCTGCATGGACATGCATCTGGCAGTGAAGTTCACGACACGCCCAACAACGACGAGTATCTCCAGTCTGCGCTGACATTCACGGACGACCGCATACTAGACCAGGAGAGAAACGGTGTAATGATGTCATGGGAAGACGACATCATGAGGCGCACAGTCGAGCTGCTGTGTTCAAACGACGCCGACAACGTCGCGGATTCAGGAGCATCAAGAGCCAGGAAGCGAGGCTTGCGGATACTGAACGTCGGACACGGCATGGGCATCATCGACAACTACTTCCAGAAACAGAAACCGAGCTCGCACCACATCGTCGAGGCCCACCCTTCTGTGCTTGCCAAGATGCGAGACGAGGGCTGGATGGGATCTACGAGCACCTCCCCGCCGTCTCCTTCAGATGACAAGACGCATCTCACCAGCGGCGGTGGTACGGCTCCACCCACCGCCACCAGCACCATCGATCAGCACGCTGAGAAGAAGCGCAAGAAGCCTGGCGTCGTGGTCCACGAAGGCAGATGGCAAGACGTTCTTCCGACGTTGGTCGCGGAAGATGCGTCGTTCGATGTCATCTACTTCGACACCTTTGCCGAGGACTACGCCGCGTTCAAAGAGTTCTTCAGGGAGCAGGTCATCGGCCTGCTCGACGCCGACGGGGGGAAGTGGAGTTTCTTCAACGGCATGGGAGCGGACAGGAGGGTCTGTTACGACGTGTACAGCAAGGTGAGCCCTCACGTCCTTCTTCCTTCTTCCTTCATCCCCCCATCATCTCATCCTCTCCGGCTCCTTCTTCCGTGCTTCTTGCACGAATCACCATATCTCAGCATCAGCATCATCACCATCGCCAGCTCTTTTCCTTTGGACGGTTGCCACACTCCGCCCCAATCCCTTTTGAGGAGAAAAATTTCGAGTAACAAACGGTGTCTTTAGGTCGTCGAGTTTGACCTCCTAGAAGCCGGCTTTGACGTCGATTGGCTGGACGTGCCGGTTCCCGAGGCCGTCTTGAGCCGAGGGGACAGCGATGCGGATCGTCTAACCGAACAGGAGCGTACGTGGCAGGGCGTCAAACGACGGTATTGGAACGTCGACAGCTATCGCTTGCCGGTATGTAGATTCATCGGCTGATCCGAAGAGACGGGGCTTCTTTCAAGGCGGTGTAGCTTTGTCAAACGGGCGGAGGCCGCCTTCTAGACTGATATACATGAATGAAGATGGCCAGATGGGCGAAGGTAGCCACCGCTGAACCTCCTGGTCAAGGCACGACGTCTTGAAGCTAAGGGGCAAGGGGCATGGCATGGGCCAGGGGGGTCTATCAGCAGATGGAAGCAGAGTGAAGGAGCCTCCGAAAAGCTTGCCAGTGGTCATATACCGCTCGCTCTCCCCCACTTAGCTAGAGAACAAGCACTATACATTTCGTACGAGGGCGTCCCCTCGGACGATCGGGTTGCACAATCGACGTTGGGTATATCAACTAGAGCTTCTTGCGCTGGCGAGGGCCTCCTTTGCTTTTTCCACGTCCGACGTCTTTTCTTGTCCTTCGGCTTGTTGTTGTTGGTCTTCGGCAGCCTGCGCAGCCACGCGCATTAGTATGTGCAGCACAGTCACCAGTCGAACAGGCTACAGCGGAACAGGCTGCAGAGATGGGTAGAGCATCTTCCTCTCGATTCCCACCATTCTGCTCTTCAGTCCGGGGGGATAATGGAAAAGAGGGAGGGGGGGGGGGGGGGACGTACGATCAACGTCTCCAATCGCCCTGCCGCTTCTTCAATCTGTGTCTTCAACCGTGGAAACAGAGCTTCGGTTTCTTTGATTCCTTGGATCTATATGTGTATATCGGAAAAGAATCCATCGAGCATCCATCCATGGGGACGGGAGCGGGAAAGGAGAGCGTATGCAGCATGATGCTCGCGGTCATGATGCCCCTTCTTCCCATTCACCCATGGATGGACGCATGAATATGGACCCAAGAAAAGTCAGTCGGCTGCCTTCAAGAGGACTAGTCCTATCGAGGGATTAACCCTCAAAGTTGTCTGAAAGGCACACGTTTCAATGACCAGGGCCCTGAACGAGATCCATACACTCTGGCGGCCGATTGAGGTATTCTACAACGGGACAGCCTCCCCGGCAAGAAGTCCTTCTATCACAACATGGACAGAGCAGCAGCAAGACATACCGTCTGCTTGATCTCCCACTCCAGATTCTCCCTGTCGACACGAGCATCCTCGTCGCCCTCGTCCTTATCGTCATCCGTAGCCTTCGAACCAGCCTTGGTCAGCTCACGCGCACTACGGTACCGTACACGGTTGCTCTTCCTCGACGGCACTTACTTTCCGGTGGAGCTTGTCGAGGCGCTGTCGTTGCTGAGCTAGCTCTTGATGGTACGACGCCTGGTCCCTGATCAAGCGGCTCAGCGAGGCCGTCGCGATCGTCAGCGGCGAGGATGACTTGGACATCTTCCCGCTCTCGACGATCCGAGCGAAAGACGAGACAGGATGTGAGTTCGTGTAAAGGAGCATTCGGATATTCCGAGGGGGCTTGTGGATGGCTAAGTCTGTTGAGCGCTGAGCATCGGAGGTGGGGTTTCGCTGGTGGTGGGGCCTTCGCTGACTAATGGGCGGTTACCGTGAGGGGTACGTACCCTTCGTACGTACAGCAGGTTGACAGGGTAGGGCTAGCCTTACGGAGCCATGCACGAAAAGATAAGATAAGATAAGAGTCCAGCAGGGGGCCGAAAGGCGACGCAATGGCCACCTCCACTCGCAAATCCAAAAGTAAAGACTCACCTCCAACATGTTCTCCAACACAGCAGTCCTTTCAAGACCTCCGTGCCCCCCCCCCAACAAAAAAAATTTCAAAAAGAACGACGGAGGCAGCAGTCAGAGTAAGAGATACCGACCGAGCGAATAGCTAGATTCGCTGTATCTTGGCGAAACTTCCCCGACGAAGAGCAAAACACGTGCTGATGGTCTATCATGTACCCGTTCATCACATCATTCTACCCTCCTAGAAATGGGGGAAAGAAGCACGAAGTTGAAGAGAGGGAGATAGGTACTATACATTTGTATGTGGGGTTGCAACGCAGCGCGAGGGGTATGTTCTCGTCGAAGACCTGGAATGAACGTCTATCCGGGGCACGAGCAGCACCATCGCGAGCACCATCGTCAGCACCATCGCCAGCAACCCCACCATCGTCAGCATCATCACAAACCTAGATGCAGAGCACTGGACCCAAGTCACAGTCCCCGTGCAAGATACCAGCCTGTAGATCTGCTGCTCCAAAGACCATGCGAAAGAAATAAAGGAGGAAACACGCTACGCTCTAGATCGAAAAGAACATGCGAGCAACGCGTCAAACTCCCCAGAATACAACCGACGGGGAAAAAAAAAACTCACGTCAGCAAAGAGCTCAAAACCCCCCCAAGAGAACAAACAAACTAAACGTCGAATTCGGTCTCCAGCCAATGTCTCACGACGACCTTGCCCTCGACAAAGTCTGAGCGGTCGGTGCGCACGATGATGGCGGCGTGGCTGTGCCGGGCGTCGTGGATGTGCACGCCGTACTTCCGGAAGCCGAGCGCGTCGAGCGAGCGCACCATGCCGAGCTGTTCGTGCGAGAGGGGCAGGGTCGGGAAAGACGTTTCGCCGTCGTGCAGCATGGCGCCGTCGACGTCGTCGACGTCGCTGGTGAGGCTGTGCGAGCTGCGCGAGCTTGTTGGGGTGCCTGAGATCTTTTGAGTGGGTTCTGGGGGTGGTGTTGCGGGTGTCGAGGGATCTATCATCGTTGAGACCGAGGACAGATTCGACGGTTGCGGCTTGATCTCGTCGCGGTCGTGCTCGTGGCGTCGCAAGGATCCCTCGAGCTGGCCGCGGAGGTCGACGGACGATGTTCGTCGCGGTCGAGCGTCGCGCATGACCCCGTCCACCGCTCGTTCGACCTCGTCGATCATCAGCGGGATGCGATAGCTGCCGGGCACGATCCCGGCTTTGCCCTGCTCGTGCAGCTGGATGCGGCGGCTGCTCCGGATCGACTGGATGCCCGAGTGCACCAGGAACGCCAACAGTCCGATGGGCAGGAGCAAGCTCAAGAGCGCGACCGTCGGGGCCTTGCCCACCAGCGATTGGCCGTCGACCCACAACCGCTTGACGCCCGTGGGCGCCGTGTCCAGAGCAGATGCGGGACGGTCCGGGTCGACGATGACGTTGTCGTACCCCTTGACGTAGTTGATGCGGACGGCGCCGAGATCGACGTACGGGTCAACGCGCGAGATGAAGGTCGTGTAGTACGGCGCTGTGCGATCGTTGATGATGTTCGCGTACAGCGTGCGCCGCTTGAACCGGGAAAGTCCCCGCATGAAGATGCTCATGGGGTCTGCCAGCACGGCCAACAGAGGTCGCCCGGTGTCGCGGAACGCGTCGGTGAGAAACAACTGCCGCCCGGACATTGACAGTGTCCGCGATCCTAGCACGTTGAAGACGGTCTGGAGGACACCGTTCCGGGATGCGCGAGCGCCTGCCAAACATCAGCCCCTTGAGACGCACTAGTCGAGGACTCGAACCGAATAGCGCACCGAGGTATGGCGACGCAAAGGTGGTAAAGTTCTAGTTGACCCGATGCAGGAGTCAGCAGGCATCCCTGCCCTGCCCTGCCTTTCGAGCGATGCGCGCGCGCGCGCGCGCGCGCGACACGACATACCACGGGCTCCATCTTGTCGAGCAAGCCTCTCGAGTAGAGCAGGCCGATGGCGTATCTCGCGACCAAGCCACCGAGGGAGTATCCGACCAAGCTAAGCCTGGCGACGGTCTTGCCGTCAGCGGCGAGCGCCTCGACTTCGTGCTCGATCTCGTGCGTCAGCCGCTCGCCGCCCAGCTCGATGCCGTCGTACGTGTGGTTTCCGGCATTGCGCGCCGCGACGAGGACGTGCAGGGTTGGGTCGGGATGCTTCTGCGTCAGGGCGCCGGCGACGTAGGCTAGATGACTCGGGTTGCCCCATAGCCTAAGATCTCGGCGGGCGGTCGATCGGTCGCCGAACGTCAGCTTGTGCGCCGGGTCTATCTAAAAGGCGGTGGTGTGGGGTTCTGTGGCATCGAGGGGACGGCGGCGACAAGGCCCGTCGTCAACGGTTCAAGAGAGAGAGGCTGCAGGAACGCTCACCCGTGCACGAGCACGCAAAGATGCACTGGTGCAGCCTTCGTGTTGGAAGATTCCATCTTCTCCGAATCTTCAACGGCAGCGCCCGCTGTCCTCTTCCGTCGGTGGGCTACCTTGTGGGAGATACTGCGCAGTATGTAAAGGCCCGGCGACAACAAGGCCCCCGTGAACCCTCCCCTTGTGTCGCAAACGCAGTTGATGACGGGTGCAAGTCGGTCGGATTTAAAGACCCGAGCACGGCCCGTCGGTTCAACTTCAGCTCCGATTCTCCGATGCCTCGACCCAATCGGCCTTCAGAGCCCCTAGATTACCTAATGTGGCGCGGGTGAGTGGCAAGGCAGCAGCCTGTACGTAGCCCCGTACGTACGATGTACCTCGTAAAGTACCTAGCGTGGGTGGCTTTGCAACTATATCAGTCACCTCTTAGTAATCGTGCATCGTCATCTGATCTTGTGATTGCTCATGGACATCAGCTGCCTAGCTGGTATCCATCTGCTCCCCCGGTCCGGTCCCGCTGACGTCTTTGTCGGCCATCACCTCATCTGGGTGCCCTTGACGACCGTTGCTCTGGTCATCCCGCTCAAATGAGGCGTCTGACGTCACCGACATGTATACGCTGCCCTGCCGTGAGGTAGTACTGGCATCAGCCCGTAAGCCGTAGTCGTGTTGATGGTGATCTTCGTCCTCGACGATCTCGCCCTGCTCTTCCATCATGGTGTCCTCCCCTTCTTCAATCTCGTCGTCTTCCGCAGACGGCCGGTTCTCCGACCTTGGTGTCTTGCTTCCCGGTGGTGACAGGTCCGACGGCAGTCGAAGCTCAGGGACGCTCGGGCTTGGCGCGGCTGACGCGCCACGGAAGCCACCAAGACCTGGATCAAGCGGCGTCGTGCCACCGGCAGCGTCTGGCGGCCTGGGCGTGGCCGCCGAGCTCCGGATCCGCGCTGCGTCGGCCAAGCCCACCTCGCCTTCTTCCCCCTCGTCGTCGTCGGCCATGCCCTCACGTCGCTCAACCTCCTCCTTCTCGTCGCGGATCAGGCGCCGCAGTTCCATGCCCTCCTTGATGATCCGTCCGAACTGATCACGTCGCTCGGCCCACGTGTCGGCGTACTCGTAGCTCTCCCGTTCGAGCTCGGCAATCTCGGCCTGTAGCCGCTCCAGGCTCGCCTCCTGGTCTTCACGCGGCCGCAGCATGCGATTGCTGGTGATCTTCTCCGTCAATTCGTCCCACTTCTTTCGGACGTCCAGGGTGCGTCGTGCCTCTTGGAGCTGAGTGTGGAGCTGGACGCTTGAGTCCCGCACCGCGTGAGATGCTTCCAAGATCTTGACCCTCTCGGCTGCATATCGCTCCCGCTCTCGCTCGTTGCTGTCGAGAAGAAACTGAATACGCGCGATGCTGCTGTCAAAGGCAGCGAAATCTAGGGCCACATCCTCTCGGAAGCGAGCTCCTTCTTGTCCCCGAGCAGGACGGGCAGCATCCAGACCGCTGGACGGTTTGTTCGCCGCTGTTCCGTTCACGATGGCTTGGGGCACGAGCGCAGAAGGAACTCCAATCAGTGAGTTGGTTGCCAGCAAGCGCTTCGTCACGCGTTTGAAAGGTTTCTCCTCGACGCTCAGAAGCCGCGACTTGTGTAGTGCGTCTGGAGCAAAGCTGGGTCAGTCCAACTCAGCGACCGCGATACATGTATTGGACTACCTTCTTCGCCCTGATCCAAGAGGCCCCATGCATCCATTGTGGTGTCTGATCAGCATGAAAAGTGAGTATACAGGCTGATGTGTTGAGACTTGGGTACGCAGGTACGGAGGGATATTGCACATAGATATGCACATGAGATGTCAGCAGCTTGCCGTGCTTGCATTGATGAATGACTGGCTCACGCCGGGTAAAAGATCTTCCGAGCGTGGCGGCTATCCTTTCTCTGGTAAGAGCAGGCTCGTCTAAACCTGCGCCCTAGGACTGTGACGTACCGCGATGCCACATTGGGCCATTCGGACCCTCAAAGCGGCGAGGGGCAGCGGTACGGAAGTACGAGTACGTACAGTAGCATCCATCAACTCTTGATCAGGAACCACGGCAACACGGCGATGCGACCAGCGAGCAGGAAACTTACCCAACCACCATGGGGGCTGCATGTCTACGAGTATAGCGGACGGCTCCAGCCCTACCAACCACCACTTTTACTTGTGCCTCCTTCCGGAACCGCCGCCACTCCGTCGAGAAGGCTCCGTGTCACCATCGCCGCCTCTTTCCACTGGAGATCTAAACTGGAGTCAGCTTCAGGCGCATATTGATCGGCCATGACCTCCGATAGGATGGGTGCCCCGTCGCTGTATTCGCTGGCAACCAAGACCTGTATCAAGTACATCGATTGTGAGTCATCACGCGACACCCGTTGCGCCGGGACAGCGGCACTAACCCTCTATCCATGGGACAGCCATCACTGATGTTGGAGATCTTCCATACGACCGAGTCTGCCACATCCTCCGCAAAGTCCGAACGCCGACCCAGCTGGTATCGAACCCGCCATTGCTGTTGGCCTCGTGGATGAGCGGCTGACGATGCAGGCAGAGACGTATCGAAGTGAACTCGACGCAGATCGTCGGCGAGGATGAAGAGCTCTGGGTGGCGTTCATCAAGAGAGACATCCCGCTGTGGGAAACGAAGAAGCTGACCCCTGAGGATCCGACGCAGTGGCACAAACTGTACTTTGTAGGTCGAAGAGCGGCGTCGAGAGTGCTTCCGTGCCCGGTGCTGACGCACAGGCAGGATCTTCACAAGCAGAGCCGCGCAGACCGAGACAAGGACGCCGAGAGTCTCCGGGCCAAGCTGCAAGGGATCCAGTCCGAGAAGGCCAATCACACCTCTCGGCTGGTCGACGTGTCCGCCCTGCCGAACGTGGGCAGGCACACTCGAGTTGGCGGATCGAGCCGTGGCACCGGCTCGGCGGCAGCGTCGCGGGACAGACCGCCTGGCTTTCTGAACAAGGCCCGCCGCGAGATCCGGGACATGGGCATCTTCGCCCACCGTCGGCGTATCATCGAACAGGCAAGCCCGCCGAGGAACAACAGCGTCGCCAACCGACACAGCGCTCTTCAGCTCGTCCCTGCCAGCACGGCCCGTCCTCTCGGCGGTGGCAACCCGAACCCCAGCAACCTGTACACAGCAGGCCCTCTTCTCCGGGCACGAACGACGACGACGACGACGACGACGACGACGATGGCCACGGCGAGACGAGCAACATCGGCCAGCACGCGACCCGCAAGCAGCAACGGCATCGACACCCGTCCACCGAACACAGACCCTGCGAGACCTAGAAGGAGACCCGCGTCTACTTCCTCGACCCCTCTCGCGGCCGCGGCGACGGCCACGAGCACGGCCAGCGAGGGCAGAATGCTCAAGCGAAAAGCCCCGACGGACGATACCTCGGCCAGGCGACGAGACACCGAGACCAGCTCGGGGCCTCGACTCGCGAAACTCGCTCGGAGACAATAAGCCCTCTCTCTCTCTCTCTCTCTCTCTCTCTCTCTGCTGCTACTACACAGTTCCCACTGGTCTTTTTCCTTTGTCTGGAAACTCAGCAACTCCAACTCACCCACGACCTCGACCTACAAACGCTCTACTATACCCCAGACACAAGCCTTCCCATCTAGATACAAGTCTCCGTACCTAGATCCAAATCACTCTACCTATGCACAGCTCCCTTCATCTACCGTAGACACGAGCCCCACTGCAATACGTAATCATCTGCTCGTTCACGTGAGCCACAGAGAGAATGGCATGGACGCCCGGGTACGGGTATCCATCTACGGGCTTTTCTCGAAAGGGCAGTCAGGCTTGACTGGAGCTGCATGTGAAGCTACATGTCGAGTAGAGATGTGCGGAGCAGCGTCACCTGGAGTATGGGGGCTGTCTGGGAGTCACAGAGTACGGAGTAATGACGGATTCGTAGTTGCGTGACTGTCCGCCTCCATCTCCATCTCTGTCCCTGTTTCCATCTTCATCTCCATCTTCATCCCTGTCTCCAGCTGTATCTACTTCCGTTTACACGTTATCTTTGACTATACCGGTACATCTCAAACTACACATCTCGAACCATCCATCTTGCATCACCATACGAGTATACACGCGGTCCGTCCCGTCGATATGGGTAGTATCTGGGTACGACAAGAGACGTGACCTGATGGAACACTACAGATACAGTACCGTACCGTAAACAGTACACCAGTATGTACGGAGTACGACGAGGTACTTGGCTCCCGTGCTCGTGCTGGTGTGCTGCCGTGCTCACGTGCCCCGGTGTCTGTCCTCGGGAGGTATGACGTACATTACGGTACCGAGTGGTAAATATAGACGCATATATATAGGGGTACGCACGGGAAAAGCACGTGGCGGCACACCCGTGGTGGCAAAACCCATGATGGTATACGGTATCCATCTCTCCACAACCCCCTTTTTTAGTGACACAGAAACCCCTTGTTTGGAGGGACATGACGCCCACAACTTTACGTACTGTACGGTACGTACGTACGTAGGTGCTATACTGGCAGAGTGGCAGCACGGTCCCTCCCCGCCACCTCCGCACCAACTTTACGTGATACACTAGCAGCACGCCCCCTTTTGATCCTGTACGTTCGTACCGTACGTCATTCCAGCACAAGACTTTGACTCTCTGGCTGAGGGGGCGGGACTGCAATGGTAGAAGAGGAGAAGGAAAGAAGGAGCGCAAAGAGACTGCGCATGTTCTTCGGTTTGGCATGAGGGACGCCAGGGAAGAAACATGTCCATGATAACATAGTATTGAACTGAACAGGAAGCTACCGACTGTAGTGCATGCTAAACTCCGCGACCATGCTCTGCGCCCTACTTTTAGTGACCATTATCAAGCGTCTTTTTCCTTCGACGTCAGCGTCGCCGCCGCCATGCGTATTGCGATGAGTGTGAGAGCGAGAACAAGGAACAGGCCGCGGTAAGGGCTTGCGTCGAGACGAAAGTGGAAAACGTAGACGGGCGGCCCAAGTAGATGTCTCATGCGAGTCCACCGCCGCGCAGGGCAAGCACGAGATGCAGCGTGGCGCCTGGTTCGAGGTTGTAGTCGTCGGCCGTCTTTTCGTCGGCCCTGTCGCTCGTGGTGGACGTGTCAGCGTCGGAGGGGGGTTCTCCGTTGAGAAGACCGGAGATCTGGACAGACGAGGAAAGGATGGCTCGACTTACATTTGCTTGCCACCATAGATGAGCCGTTGCTGGACGGGCGGGATCCCTTCCTTCTCTTCGACGCGTTCTTTGATTTTCGATACCTATGTGCGAGTGGACTTGTTAGCCAGCACGAGCTCACTCAGCACCTGCTGCGCAGCTCGGAATGTACCAGCAAGAGCTCGGTCCGCGCGTACTTTGAAATCCCTGTCAATGTCGAGCTCGATTTCCTTGCCCGTCAACGTGCGTACCCTGTCAGTTGTTCGCGAGACTCGATCAGCACCATTCTCTTCCGCGCCACATTGAGTGCAGCATATTGAACTCTTCCCATCACGAGCACACATGGATACAACGTGAATGTAGTGGCGCATCGGCTTGGATTGAAGCGGCAACTCCGAGACCGCACGACATGGATTTGTGAGGGTCGACTGACTTACTTGATGAGCATCTTGTTGGTGAAGCACAAGTTCGGCCAGTCAGAGGATTCTGAACCGGCTTCGCAACCCGAATCGTAATCTTGCCCCTCTCCAACTGGCAGAAGATCTTGACGGCTGTCGATAGAAGAATAGCCGCTGGCCGGAGGGTCAGGGGAGCGGCGTTCCAAAAAAACAGACTGGTGTCCGACGGGAGACAGAGGAGGGGAAGACGTTGACCGGTAGGCCAGACGATGGCCGTTGCTGAGGAGGCTTTCTGGACGGCGGTGCTCATTCACAGGGGTGGGCAGGCCGTCAAGATCGGAAACAGGCTCAGAACAAGTGTCACAGGTGCTCAAAGAGGACTCCGCAACGCCTTCGTCCTCGGAAGCGGAGTATGCCTCGATGAACGGAACGAATAGAGACAGCGGATCGTGGTCCGAGAATGGCTCGACGTATGGAAGGAATGGAGGCGCAGGATCGTAGTTGGAGGGAAGCTCGCCGTCAAGCCAAAAAGCTTCTAGGGACTCCTCGACGCGCTGAAGGACTGGAGACAGCGAACGATAGTCGGAGAACGGCTCGAGGTGTGGATGGGATGGAGACACCGGATCGTGGCTGGAGGAGGGCTCGTTGTCGGATAGAACAGATCTTGAGCGCTCCTCGTCACTCTGCGAGGAGGAAGACACCGAAGGGCTGTCGTACGGAGCTCGTTGTTGATCGTGGTGGGAGTCGACTTGCAAGTCGTAATGTCGGTGGATGGGGCAGACGTGCTTTGGCCTGTGGCAGACGCAAGTGCCTCTGGTGCTCGCGGGCCTGCGAGGAGGGTGGGGCTCCCCGCGGGACTGGCGGCGTGTGGTGGGGGTGGGGGAACGAGAATCACGAGACATTACGTAAGCCGAACACTGGATACGTACGGTACTGTACGAATATGTACGTACCGTCCGGTCACGTCCGTACGATACGTAGCAACGCGACTGATTTCTTCACGGTCTTGCAATGAAGAATCGCCAGTCGACGAGGAAACCCCTTTTATATACCTATCCTGAGGAAGACGTGCCCGACCCGAAGATATCAGACACAACTTATTGGGAGATCCTGTAACTTCTCCTATACCGTGCAACTCTATCACGCTGGCGTCTGGTCGCACGATGGCTATTTGGACTTTGAACCCCTTTTCAGACCATTTATAATCATACAAAAAGCCTGTCGATGAGAGAAAGTTTGTTCGCAAAGGCCAGGAATGACGATATGCACAGAGCGTAATCTCGAGTGGCCGGGCGAATAATTTATGGCTTTTATACTGGCTTCTTAGACCCCTACCTTTTTTCGGCCTATCTCTATTTCTACGATGAAGATTTCCGTTAAGAAGAGAAAGACTTTTTGACAGTAAAGAGAGAAGAATAAAGGCAACAATACTTGAACTCGATGAATTTCCCCCAGATATGCAGTGAATACAAACATGAGATCACTGTAGCAACCTCGCCCTACCGAGACAAAGGTTTCCGGTTCATCCTGTACCATGTTTGATCCTGAGATCAACCACGTTTTTCAGATCAAAGTATAGAACCCCTCTGTTCACAATAAAAAGTTTAAGTTACCCCTATTTTCCATTCACCTCTGTCTAGTACCTTAGATATGAGTCACCCGTCGCAAGTAGTTGTAAAATTATTTCGTGATGACGGAGGCTGAGACAAGCTAGAAACTCTTCGTCAAAACAACGACGATGAAGCTGATGATCTTCATCGAAACAACAACGATGGTGTTAACAGTCATCTTCATCGAGATAGCGATGATGAAGTTGATGATCGTCTTTGTAAAGTGACTATTCAACGATAGATTATAGTCAGCCGAGCACCAGTGTTATAGTCGCCAAGTTAAAAGAGGCTCGTCGTGACCAAGTCCATAGAAGTTGTGTTTCCTCGGGACATCACCATTAAGATAGAGTACTACGTAGTCCAGGCGCTGGAAAACAGATTGGGCGGCAGCAAAGGCACAAGTGGTAGTTTGCGCCGAGGATCAAAGAAAGCGAGAAAAAAGATATCAGCCCTCCGCGTGATCAGACCCTTCCCGATGCATGTCCATGTCCGTCCCTTGAAGCGCGTCCCCGAATGCCGAGTCGCCCAGCGTCAGCGGTTCCTCGCTGTCTAGCGTCATGGTGATGTCTCCGTCGACAGCGGAGGTGGTAGCGAGGCCAGGCCCGCCCGCTGATGATGACGATGTTGTTGTTGTTTTTGCACGCTCTGTAGGGGAGCGCCCCTGACCCAGCCCGTCCGCTGGAAACATGCTGTGACCAAGCATGGCCGGCCCATCTGCCGCCGCGGCTGCTGACGCGGCTTGTCCAAGTTCTCCCGGAGCTGCTGGGATTGCGGCTCCCGTCGGTGCGGGGACTGCTGCGTTAGAAACCCCTTCTTGAGGGTCTCCGTCGCTGGCCATGACCCCCTCGTCGGTACCGACCATCACCCGGTCGCGCGCTTCTGCGTCGGCCATATCGTCGTGCGCGACCCCGAGGCCCTCGAGGATAGGGGGCGCCGTGAGGGGTACGTCTAGCGGCGGAACCGCAGACGCGGCAACTGGACCAGGATGCGGTCGCTCGTCACCTGCCACTTGCGGCTGTCCCGACACGGTTCCTTGAGCGGCCGCGTTGCCTGTCTGAGTCGGCATGCCTCCGTCAGAGGGTCCCCCGGGAGTTGACTTGTCACGCGCGCCGGCTGCGGCCAGACCTATGGAAGAGGTGCCTTGCCGGACCGCGGCCGAGGCCTGCTTCCAGTCTCGTTTGCCGACGTGGTATCGCGACCGGAACTGCGCCAGCCCAGGATGGTTCTCGTCGAGGGCCCCCGCTTGCACCAGCACAACCTCGTCCGTGATGTAGATGCGCTTCCCGCTTTCGGCCTCGGCCTTCGAGACGGCGTCGTCCACTCCCTCGATCGACGGACGACTCGTCGAGGCGGCCTCGGTACGTCCCTCGACACGCCCGCGCTCCGGGTCGGGTTCGTCGGCGTCCCACTCGGCCTCGCGAAGTCTCAGTTCGGCCTGTTTCCAGAACTCGCAATGCTCGATGAACTCCCGCGAGTCTCTCTCGTGCTGCTTCTCTAGCCTGCGCGCCTCGGACTCGTTCTCGAGGACCCGCTGCCGTATCCGCTCGACCAACGTTCTCTTCGTATCCGCCGTGGAGGCGCCAGCGCTCTGTAGCTGCACGTCGGGCGGTGGCAGGTTGCACGCCGTCCTGAGTAGAGGCTCGAGGCCCAGATCGATCGCTTGGATCTGGATGAGCGAGAAGGGCGACGTCAGAATCTCACCTATCATCTCCTGGTTGTGCTTGAAGCGCGCCATCGCGACGTCACGCGGAGTGAGATAGTCAAACTCATCGCCGAGCGCCGTGTCTTCCTCGTCGTACATTTCCATCGCCATGGCTTCTGCGTCGGTCATCTGGCCGGCCGCAGCCGCCGCCGCCGCCGCCGCCGCCGCCGCTGCTGCTGTCTGACCGTATGGCAACGGGCGAGGTCTCTTCGCGGGCGAGGGGCCAGCGTTGCCCTGTGCCGCCGCGTGTTGCGCGTAGATGGATGCTTGTTGTGCTCGGTGGCCGGGCGAGGCCTGTACCGCACTCGGATGGCCCGCAACGTTGTGTGGAAACGGGCTCGGACTGGCATGTGCGGGCGGGTTGATCGTTGGCCAATGCGTACGGTCATGCAGCATGAACTCCTTGCGCACCAGACGTCCTTGACCCTGCAGGAACTGACGCCGAGCCAGGAGCTGCTGCACGTGAGGGGGGATGGGAATGCGGTTGACGGGCAGTCGGAAAGTGTGCTCGCTTGGTGCATAGTGCACAAGCCACAGAGAAGGATCGAAAGACATGCCAGTGCTGGATCCGGTCAAGCGATACCTACGGCGACAGTGCGAGGCGACGTTCTCCTTGCCTGGTTTGTAGCCGTATCGATGGACCAGCATCTCGATCGCCTGAAGGTGCAACCTGTCAGCCAGCGTGGTCTTCTTGAAAGGAGGTTCGGCTACGCACGCAGCCTTTGACGTCCAGGCTGAGGGCCTCTTCCACGTCTCCCCAGACGTATCCATCGGTCGCAAAGTTAACTCCAAGCTGCTCGGGCTGCCAAACCAGCAAGAGCGATCCATCCGGCGGCGCATCGAGGAAGGTCCAGCACATCGGCGCCGTGTGGCGCGTGATGGCCGGCGCTTGGAGAAGGTAATCGGCAATCATCTCCGACGTCATGTAGCTGATGGCTGGATACGCGAAGTTGGATACCAGATGGACGTGGGGCAACTATGGGGGAGCAAGCATCAGTTGGAGAC
Organism: Lichina pygmaea; assembly: GCA_963422465.1. Classification (NCBI taxonomy): domain Eukaryota; kingdom Fungi; phylum Ascomycota; class Lichinomycetes; order Lichinales; family Lichinaceae; genus Lichina; species Lichina pygmaea. The sequence continues at coordinate 1,970,893 of OY730171.1, forward strand.
ATGCGACAGGTCAGGATGAACCGGGGCGGGCCTCACCAGTGCCGGGGGCACACCATCGCTAGGGTCGCGCATCTCTCTCATCCTGTGCGGTGAATGCCGAGCGAGTCTCCTGTATTTGTAGATCTCAGGGACTGTACGTACTAGTTGCGCACTGTAAAAGGCTTGTTGGAGTCTCGAGAGGTCGTCGGTCACAGTGAAGCTTCATATAGTTTCCCACGTGACTTTTCCATACCGTAGCTACGACGTGTGTTGCGGAAATAACGTTAGTGCGATACTGTAGTAGAGTACGGGCAAAGTCGATGGCAGAGCCGCGAATCAGAACTCTTGAGACCTCTAGATGCAGTTCAAAACTCGTCAGCTTTCTGCATATGATGAGTGATGGCTTGGTATCGGTAGTTGATATTGCCAAGAGGCTCAGCATGTACCTGTAGATACCTGTACCAAGTCATCTGTTTTTGCTTTGGGGTTGCTGGTGCTGGATCATCAGGGAGCTCGGGGAGTAGATCCATGATGCCTCGTGGGCGTGGTGAGCGACTACAGATGTTTTGACACGGTGAGGGGATTTCTAGCTTACTAAGCATACTTTCATATCCAGATCTCCCCTTCGCGATGCGTACGAGGTGTCTAGCGGATATAACGTTGGATTGATACAAGCGAAAGTCAATTGTAGAGCCGCATTATCAAGATTCTTGAGACAGACATTTGCTCTTGTACGAGTAATACGTACAGCTTAGTATTCTGTATGCCCCCTGTTGGCATCAATTACTGCCTGGCATCGTGCCTGCATGGAGTCTATGTTGCTGGTGCATCAAGAAACTCGGGGACCTGGTCCATGATGTCGCAATTTTCATCGTGATCTAACCAAAGTTTTTGCACGGGTCTTTTGATACTGTTGCGGGTACTCCAGCTTACTAAGCGTATACATCTAATGTTATATCCGCTAGACACCTCGTACAGTACTCGTACGAAGGTACGGAGTACATACGGACGCAAGTACTGTCGGCAATATATCTGAGCACTACAAAAGTCACTGTCCCTGAGCGGATCGGCAGCACCGCTTTCGCCGTGGATGGCAGACCGGTGATGTGCCAGTGGGACAATTATTGTGAATTGTAAGAAGATTTTCTTTCTCGCTGCCATCTCGGCACCTATGGACAGCTGTTCATTGGAGGCCCATAGTTTAGTGCGCACATGCCCTCTCGTTGGTGCCTGTGGAAGCCCAAGCGTAGCATCAAGACGACCGGCGATTTCCATCGTGTCCTTCACGTGCGTAGAACTGCAAGTCTCGTTAAGGCACCTGACCTTCTGGACGTACGTCGTCCAACTTACTCGGTACAGACGAAGATTTAGGAAGTGAGTCGGCGGTGCGGAACAGCCACGGTGGTGTATCAGGCATATCAGAAACCGAGCCCCTTTCCACCGCGAATGCTGCAGCGTGTCCCGTCTTCGATGGACGGACGCGAGCCCCATCAAATGCTCAAGCCTCTCAGCAATATGCGCCACAGGAACGTGGACATTGGGAATGAGTGGCCGGGAAGAGTTCATCAGGGTCCGTCAGCCCAGCACCCTCAGTCCGCCCTTCGTCTTGTTCGACTTCTTCTGTACGCCGGCCCCTGTCTTGGCCCCGGATCCGCCTCCGGGCCCGCCTCCGGCGCCGTGCGCACCACCCTTGCCTCCTTTGCCGTGTTTGTGCTTCTTGTCGCCGTGGACAAAGGGCCGGATCTCGGTGGTGCTTCGTCGGAGGAGCACCGGGTGGCTCCCGATGTACTTGCCCTGCATCTCCTTGGCCGCCTGGAAGTACTCGTCGCCGTCGCTGAAGCTGACGAAACCGTACCCCTTGCTCTTCGTCGTACGCTTGTCCCGGATGACCCGCGCTTTCTGGACCGACGGGTACCGCGCAAAGGCCTTGAGCAACGACTCGTCTGTAACTTCCCCCGCGAGGTTGCCCACGAACAACCGGAAGTGCGCCGGATCCCACTCCAGCAGCGTCTGGTCCGTCCAGTTCTGGCCGCCGCCGCTGCGTTGCACGGTCACCGTCTTCTCTTTGCCGTCGGCACCTTTGGCAGTCGTCACAGCACCCGCCTCGGCCTCACCGGTCGAAGACGTGGGACCGCCCGCCGCGGACGACCCACCCGCCTCGGCTCGACCACCGACGGGGCCTGCATTCGCTCCGCTGGCCGACGCCGGCCCTTCGGTGCCGTGTCCGCCACGCGAGCTCCATCGAACGCCTGCGCGGTTGTTTGTCTGGTCCGACGCGTCTTTGCTCACGTAGGCGCTCTGCCACTGGGCAATCTGTGCCTCCATCTCCGGGTCGACGCCTGGGTCATGGTACCGGTTGGGCCCTCGTCCGCGCCCGACTCCTGCATGCTGTTCTTGGCCCGGTAACGGAAACGGGTTCCGTATCTGTGGCGGAGAGGTAGATGTGTAAGGCCCCTGGGCGGCCGCACCGTAGTAGGACTGGGTGTGACTCGCTTGGTAAGGCCCCTGATGTGCGGTGGTCCTACCATAGGCTGTCGGTGCGGAGTTGTAGCCCACCGGCGCGGCCGAGACGGAGGTGGCTTGATTCGTCCAGCCAGGTGTCGTGCCACCCGTCTGCCCAGGTCTGTACGAAGGGAAGCCGCTGGCGCCTGGCGCGGCTCCGACGCCGGGTGCGGCACCATACGAGGTCGTGCCGGGTGCTCCGGTCGTCAAGGAAGGGGTAGAGGAGTAGGTGGAGGTGAAGGACGGCGGAGGGCCCGCCGGCGGCGGCGGTCGAGGAGGCAGCGAGGCGTGCGCCGGCTGCTGGCTCGTGGCAGACGACGACGACGACGACGACGCTGCTTTTGATGCCCCGACACCTGGAGGCGGCGGATAGGACATGATGAACAGCTCGTCCGCGACCAGCCGAGGAAGAAGCGGACCTCAGATGAACGTACCTCTCGCGCCGCACCGCGACAGGACGGCTCGGAGGCCACAAGCACGACCCTGAGTGGACTTGCCGCACTCGTCCTCGACCGAGCTCTCGCTACTCTCCTCCTCGCGGAATCCAACCGCCTTGGAGACTTTAGTTGGGACCGACTTGTGTTCGTAGGTTTGGTGTCTGCTGTCGCCAACTCACCTTTGGCTACGCGCTGTAGATCGCGGCCGCCAATGCTGCCGTGGATCACTAGGAGTAGCGCTCCGGGTCGATACTCTCAGCATTCTTGCTTATGTAATCGAGTTTCCCTACTACTAAAAGTCATGAGGTCTGACTCGGGGGTGCTCTTGCGTCGGACACCATTCAATATTTGATACGTCTCTGGCGCTCGACTTTGGTGAGGAGTCGAACATTACGTAATCAAGCTCAAAGAAGCTGATGTCACATGACCATCTCCTCCCTCTTCGGCCAAGATTGAGGCATTATTCGCGAGTACGTACGTTACGCGCCTACATACATGGGTACGTACGAAGTATACAACAGCCCAATTAGTATATCAGAGTACTTTCCACATGACGACTATCATTGATGCTGCGAAATGCTGCCAAGCAGGAATGGCTGATGTCGGTCGATCGTCGGCTGGAGCCGGGGCCATCCGGCCCGCTGATCTTGCAGTGTCCATGACTTTGGATCTACAGCGTCCATTCGACTGCTGCGCCATAAGTCGCCCGGAGCCGCGATGCCGCCTTCCAGCAACCCTCAGCAAAATACGTACGTACGTAGTATATACGTACTTACATCGCTGCGGCACCACATCTCCTTCGCTCATCGTCGTCCTGACCCGTTCACTTCTCCAAACCTCCTTGTCGTCTTCACAGACCCTACCACAACATCGTCACGGAAGTCCACTCCGCCGGCTTCCTCCCATCGCAAGAGAACAGGACTACCCCGCTCTCAGCTCGACCGCCAACCGCAGTGTCGTCGAGACGTTTCGGATATCCCGATTGACGTTGACGCTTCTATCCCCCAGCCGGCTCGGAGCTAGCCGGAAGTAGAACTGTTGCCCTCGTCGTCGAGTTCACGATGGCGGATCAAGCTGTGTAAGTTTCGCCTTGGCCGACGAGATGCGAGCGAGCAAGCGAGCGAGGGATCAGGCAAGCAAGCTCCATCGTCGGTGGGGGGATCCGGGCCCCGGCGTAAGCCTGAGCTGCGGTCTCTCCTCCGCCGCGGCCGCTTCTTCCCCCGTCTCGCCCTCGACCCGACCCTTGGAGAACGCGACGGTTGATGTCCAGGCCTTGCTGACGACAGAGCCCGACTCGCCGGCATCAATGTTGGCGAGCCGGCGCGACTCCGAGCCAGTGCCGACATTGGCCTCATCGGCCTGGCCGTCATGGGCCAGAATCTCATCCTGAACATGGCCGATCATGGATACACCGTCTGCGCGTACAATCGCACGATCTCGAAGGTGGATCACTTCCTCGAGAACGAAGCCAAGGGGAAGTCGATCGTTGGCGCCCACACGACGGAGGAGTTCGTGAGCAAGCTCAAGAAACCCCGGCGGGTGATGCTCCTCGTTCAGGCCGGCCCTGCCGTGGACAAGCTCGTCGAGGCCCTCCTGCCGCTGTTGGAGAAGGGCGACATCCTCATCGACGGCGGCAACTCGCACTATCCGGACACGAACCGTCGGACCAAGGCGCTCGCCGACAAGGGCATCCGCTTCGTGGGCACGGGCGTGTCCGGTGGCGAGGAGGGCGCGCGCTACGGCCCCAGTCTGATGCCCGGTGGTAACGAGGAGGCCTGGCCCTTCATCAAGGACATCTTCCAGAGCATCTCGGCAAAGAGCGACGGCGAACCCTGCTGCGATTGGGTGGGCGACGAAGGCGCCGGCCATTACGTCAAGATGGTCCACAACGGGATCGAGTACGGCGACATGCAGCTCATCTCCGAGGTCGGTGAAGAGCTGTCGGGCGGCCTGGCGCGCCGCGCCGCGCCGCGCCGTCGTGCCGTTCCCCGTGCCGGTTGGCGCATCCGAGAGGCTGACCTCGACCGTCGCTGCAGGCGTACGACATCATGAAGCGCGGCCTGGGCATGTCGAACGACGAGATTGGCGACGTCATGGCCAAGTGGAACAAGGGCGTCCTGGACTCGTTCCTGATCGAGATCACCCGCGACGTGATGTACTTCAAGGACGACGACGGCGAGGCCCTGGTCGAGAAGATCCTCGACTCGGCCGGCCAGAAGGGCACCGGTAAGTGGACCGCCATCAACGCGCTCGACCTGGGCATGCCGGTCACTCTCATCGGCGAGGCCGTCTTCGCCCGCTGCCTCAGCTCGTTGAAGTCCGAACGGGCCCACGCCTCGACCGTCCTCGACGGTCCCACCCCGAAGTTCGACGGCGACCGCGTGCAGCTCATCGCCAACCTCGAGCAGGCACTCTACGCCTCCAAGATCATCTCCTACGCCCAAGGGTTCATGTTGATCCAAAATGTCGGTCTCGTCCCCGCGCCACGCAGGCGGACGTGTCTCCTCCCTCTGCCGTCGATCGCTTCGCTGACTCCTACTCCACTCCGCCCAGGCCGCCAAGAACTACGATTGGAAGCTCAACAAGCCGTCGATCGCTCTCATGTGGCGTGGCGGCTGCATCATCCGGTCCGTGTTCCTGAAGGACATCACCTCGGCATACCGGAAAGACCCGGACCTGGAAAATCTGCTCTTCGATGACTTCTTCAACAAGGCCATCCACAACGCCCAGGACGGCTGGAGAGACGTCGTCAGCAAGTGCACCCTCTGGGGCATTCCGATGCCGGCCTTCAGCACCGCCTTGAGCTTCTACGACGGGTACCGCAGCAAAGACCTGCCGGCGAACCTCCTTCAAGGGCAGCGGGATTACTTTGGCGCTCACACCTTCCGCATCAAGCCCGAGCATGCCAACGAAAAGTACCCCGACGGTAAGGACATCCACGTCAACTGGACCGGCCGGGGCGGAAACGTCTCGGCCACGACTTATCAAGCATGAAATGCATCACGATCGTGGCCATGGCCGTAACACCACCTCCCCTTTCCAAGGGTTCTGTCCCCAGAATCTTCTTCGCTTCTTACCATGCCTAAGCAGACAAGCTCTCGTCGCCGTGCTTGTCTTTCGGTGGAGATTTATCGTCGTGCTCCGATGGAGTCTCTCTCCCCGTGTCGCCATTGACGCTCAGCTGGTGTTTCATGCCTGATGGGGGTTTTGTTGAATTCGTGTGGTTGTTGTGTGGAGAAGAATCTTCGTTGTGACAAGATTGTCACTCAGTCAGACTGGGATCAGGTCACTCACGAGTGTGTGTGTCTGCAGTGGGAGCTTGAAGAAATTGAAGAGAAAGAGCTTCTCAAAGCTGAGGTGGCTCTGTCTTGTTGTTCTTGTTGTCTTCACATTCACAAACAGCTTGGCCTCTCTTTTCGTGAGAAGGAGATGTTTGCTGTCGCGCACAGCCGTACGGAGTAGGCTAGAGCGGAACCGAGCCAAAAGACTACTATGTCTGGGCTTAGTGCCCGACATCTCCGTACTAGCGATAGATAAGTGCGGCTGCACCCGCCTGCCTAGTCAGGATCTAACTGACTAAGCGCCCGGTCGGGCAACTAGCTCCTGACATCACCTGTGGAGGGATTGTTTTTCCTCCACCACTGATAGCCTCAACAACTGTAACTAGCTCATGATTACTGGCACTTCCAATATAGGACTGGTGACAAATGTTCTTGGTGATGATCTTCTGGTTCCTTCCCAGACCTATCTGGAATCCAGACTTGTCCAAGTTCCAGCAATCACCAGACTGGATCCTCTTTTCCAGGTATGTGGCATGGAAATCCTTGAACCATACTTCTATTGACTTAGCATTGTTCACAACTTTTTGTCTTGGGTCTGTTGCTTTCTGTTTGCGAACAGAGTACTCGGGATGGTGATCCAGGAATCTCTGAGACCATCAAGAGCTGACAGTAGGTGGGGGACTATTGCTGTTGTGGTTCCGGGCTAGAATGACATTGGCACAGTTATGTAGCATTGGTGGTCTAACACATAATCCTAGCTGATCAAGTCTGTCAATATAACAACAGACAGCAACTTCCTCAGCTGGAGAGAGCTTCCTGCTGGCTGGAACCTGGGTATTTCAAGACAGAGTTCTCTTTAGGTGATTTTCAAGGTGTTGTGCAGGAATGTTATATCTAGCAGCTAATTCTGGAATTGAAAATTCCGTGTCAGGAAGAATTGATCCAAGAGCTTCCTGGATCTGATCCTCAACTTCAGCGTATGATTTGGGCATGTTGTTGAGAAGTTATGGTGATTTGAAGGTGGCCGATGCCAATTTACTTCAATTTTGTGTGGGGACCGTTGCACTGTCCACACCGTTGCACTGTCGGACACCCTTACGGAGTAAGGATGTCCCGACCGAGCTAGCGAGGGGAGGGGAGGTACGAAGTACCTCGAAGGCACGGGTAGATCCTTTCCAAAAACCAGGCCAAATGCAACTGTTTCAAGTCGGTTGATGCCGACAAGCATCTGGTAAAGACGTGCACATGATGCGTTCAGGGACGCAGGCCCGGTACGTACCGTATCCCGGGTAAATAGTCCGGACAATTACTCCTGTACCCCCCTCTATGCACGTGTCTTACTTCGACGCCCCCTTCGCTTAGTACAAATACTTCTAGTTTACAGGCACTCCCTAAAAGAACTAAGTACTACTAAACTTTTGGGGCATCAGCCCACCGACAGCCCAACTCCACACCACTCACAAAGTCCCCACAACACCAAAAATGCCATATATCACATTGAAAACAAGATTTGGCTTGATAGACCTAGAGCTAGGCATTTGATGCGACTAGAAAAAAATTGTGACCGAAGAATCTACGCTGTGTGATGCTACCAGGACTTATGAAGCTGAGCCTTGCTTCACTTGAAGAGATACCTAGCTTTATATAATGTTGCTTGGCAAACTGCATGTACTGATTTATGCGGGGGGGCATGGAAGTAAGAGGGGTAGCGAAGTAATCTACTGTACGTGCATAGTGGGGGGTACCACAGCAATTGTCCGTAAAAAGTCATTACTTATGATTCGCGCTGCGCATCGAGGTCGATGGCCAAAAACCGCGGTCGTCTTCTACGAGGAACTTGTAGTCGTCTTTACTGTACGGAGTACCTCCCGTACACCGGCGAGTCTTTCTCTCCAGCGACGAAAGACCACGCCATTGCTCCGGTCTGCAAGCACCGAATTGAGTTCAAGAGAGCTCAAAGTACATTACATACGTACATACGTACGTACCGATGACGAAAGAAGTACGGAGGTACTTCCGTCCGTCCACCGACCACGGTACGTACTGCGTACTGTACGGAGTACGAGGGTATCACACGGAAGTATCCCGTACGTAGCTTCGTGGTGTAGCAGGCCGATATTAGTAAGCTCGGATCTGGAGCTCCACATATAAATTCCAAGCCTCGTCCGAACGCCCCAGACAAAACGCCCCTTCGATCCCCGCCCGCTGGACTCATGGTGCCGGGGCTTGGACATCGTGTCTGTAGCCTGACTTGGTCGATCGCTTCTTGTCCCAAATGATACTCGATCCTGGCTCCCTTGCCCTCATGCCTTGTACGATACCGCTAGACGTTCTTTCGTTGAGCCCGTTGTTTTAGCCTGACCAGCTTGGATTCGGTCTACCGTTCTATCATTACCGCATCGTCCCAGCATTTTTTGTGTGCACTACCATCATCACCGGTCGGACCGTCCATGACCTCATCTTCAGTGACCTGATGCGGCTCGAGACTGCGCCTGCATTCTGAACGGTGCCGAACAGGAGACGAAACAGACGGCGGCGGAGAGGCGCCGTCGAAGGGACCAGGAGATCGGGAGACCGAGCCTGCCGCGCTCGGCCGCTCAGCGGACACCAGACCCAGGCGACCATGGCCGACGGCAAGCGTACGCCTGGAGGAGTCGGCGCGGCGCAGAAAATCGCCGTGGCCACGCCGAATATCGGTGGGGCGGTCAACACCGTGCCACTGGATGTCGCGTTGGCCGGCTGCGTTGGCGCGCGGTAAGCCACCATGTCACTTGCTCTTGCCGCGACGGCGTCTCACCAAGTACTGATCGGCAGCATGTGTCTTCCCTTAGCGTTCGCCTGACCACTGTCCTGCAATCGGCTTTCGAAGGGACCATCTTCACGGCGGATCCTTTGACCAACTTGATCGCCATCACCACGACCTCGCCACCGCCAACTCCAGCTTCCAGTTCTCAGACGCCGCTCCCGGGCGACTATCGCGTCATTCCGATCTCCAAGCTGCAGTCATTCCAGCTACTGGCCCTCGCCCCGGACTCGTCTGCATCGACGACCACATCGCCGTCGCAAGATGCCGGTAACGTCGACGCGTCTTCGGCGCTGAAGAGGATCGATTGGAACGCGTTGAAGGCGAGGGAACGAGCAGCAGTCGAGAAGGAGCTCAAGAAGAAGCACTCTCGAGGTCCAGGCGTCGGGAAGGAGGCGCAGGACATCTTTGATGCCCTGAGTCGAACGTACGTATTCACCTCTTATGGACATGTGTGTATCTTGTGCTTTGGAATGGTCCTCAAGAGCATGCATGAGTATCAGCTGATCTCCCATGTCCTGACGGGGCGATAGCCTTGATGTCCGATGGCACGAACAAAACATTGTCGTGCTGGACTCGGTCATGATTCGGCCGCCATACGGTCCCGAGGACTGCAAGGCTCTCGGCAAAGAAACGATGGCTCTGCAACGAGTCAAGAAAGTTGTGAGTTGGCCGAGCCGCCTTTCGTCTCCCGTGGCAGCGCTCGGGCCCGCGCTTTGAACTACCAGCACGCGCATCGCCTCCCAAGAAACGTCGCATCGTGCTGACCACCCCTATACTCACTCAGCTCGAGATGGAGAAACGCAAAGTCGTGGAGCGGCACAACTCGTCCCGAAACGCCGCTCCTACCGGTGCCAGCAATCCCAGCGGCGCTGCTCCCCCGGTTTCCTTGTCGACCGTTCCAGCCCTTCCCGCCACATCACCGTCGTCCGCTTCTCAGCAGCAGCCGCCACTGTCGAACATGGTGGCCACACCCGTCCCCGTTGCCGTTCCCGTTCCCGCCCCACCACCTGCAGCTGTCGTCCGGAGTGCGGCCCCTGTTTCTGCTCCAGCCCCGGTCGCCGTGCCCGTGCCTGCCGTGGTCGGGATGAGAAAGGGCGGTTAATTGGGATGGGAAGCCGCGAGAGCACTTGTCTACAGGGGTGTGGTCACGTAGGGGGAAATGCCAGCTACTGTAGGTGGTGGTAGTCAGCCATTTGGTTAGTGCCGGTGGCGCTGATGACGTATAGTGCTAGTAGTAGCACAGTCATCAAAGTCTCGAGAACTATAGCAGCACGAGAATCAAAGAAGAAATCAGCGTTTCAACTAAATCATCTTCTACTTTTCGCCTAGGCTCTTGCGTAGGGTGCCCGGAGAATCTCTGGTGCGCTTGCAGTACCTGGTACGTACAGTACGTACGGAATCCATGGCATGGACAGGATGGACAGGACGGACAGGACCAGTCATCTGACCTTTCTCTGGGAAGGGGGAGAGGGAGGGAGGGAGAGAGGAACACAGGAAGGGAGGGAATAAAAGACAGAGAGAGAGAGAGAGAGAGAGGGGGAGGGGAGGTGGTAGGTCTTGCGGTCAAAGCTAAGGGTATGGAAAAGATCAAGTCTACCGCAACGTTTCCCCCCAACATCCTGCTTTGGTGGTATGTAGCCTCGGCTACGTAAGATTTGGCCCGACTGCTGCTCATGCTGCTCATGCTGCTCATGCTGGTGCTGCTGGTGCTGCTGGTCTAGATGTTGCTGGTCTAGATGTTAATAGGGTGGTGGCCTCGTCCGTGGCCAGTGGGTTTGCCGAAGGAAAGGCGTTCCGCTCGATCAGATGTCGCTCGATCAGATGTCGCTCGATCAGACGTCGCTCGATCAGATGTCGCTCGATCAGACGTCGCTCGATCAGATACCTTGGTGCTTGTTCTTCTCGCGTCGGAAGGGATTGGAGAGGCTGATCCCGGTGGAGGATCTTTGTCGTGGTCGTGGTCGTGGCTATGGTCGACGTCGTCTGCTTGGTCGTCGGTGCGACGCAGGACGGGCTGGTAGTCCCCCCGTAGGACTCCGTTCGTCGGCGGTGGTGGTGGTGGTGGTGGTGGTGATGGAGGCAACGGAGATCCCGGTGAGACGTTGATGCTCTCGGTCAGCTTGGCCTCGGAGCGCATCTTCTTGATCTTCAGGTAGTTGTACGCGGCGATGCAGGCGATGGTGACGAGCAGGCCCGACACGTTGATGACGGTGAGGTCGTCGTGGTAGACGATGCCGGCGCCGGAGATGGTCACCACCTCCTTGAAGATGCCGCAGATGGACAGCGTCACGACCGACGTCCGCTGGAGCAAGGCAAACTCCGAGGTCGTCATCAGGAAGGCAAGGAGTCCGGGGAAGAGGATGATGCCGCCGGCCAAGAGCGAGCCCTTGGCGGCGACCAGCTCCGAGAGACCCTGGACCAGGTCCGAAACTCCCTCGACCGGAACGGCGATGACGAGCAGACTGAGGAACATGACCGGTGCGAGGTAGAAGATGGAGCTGAACGGGTTGGCCGTCGCCGGATTGCGCAGCAGCAGGATCTGCGTGAGCGCCCAGCGGAAGCCGGAGAAGAAGGCGGACGATATGACCAGGACGAAGCCGAGCACGTTGAAGGCCGTCTCGCCCGCGACCATCATGATGACGCCAATCGTCATGGTCGAGATGATGAGGACCAGCTTGACGGACGGGCTCTCGAGCCGGAACAAGAAGGCGAATATCAAGACGAAGCCCAAGGCGGACGATTTGCACATGGCTGTCGAGGCACGTCAGCCGCTGGGACCAGCTACCGAACGGCTCGTCGCCCATGCGTTAGACCCACTATAAAACGTAAGGGTGATGAACTTGAGGCTCATGTTTCCCAGCCCGATGTCGAGCCCGGTCGCGGCACCGCACGGGCCGATGCGAGTGAGATAGAACCGCTTGGTCATCAGCGGCCTGTCCGTGTTCGTCGCTCGCTCGGAGCGGAGGACACGAGAGTCGTCGGGGTTGGTGATGGCGTCATGCCGCGGTCTGAACCGAGGGAAGAGGTACAGCACCAGACAGGAGAGACTGAATTGGACGATCATGTGGACGCTCGTCGTGAACAGCGGAAAGGAAAAGTTCAGGTAGTCCCCTGAGAACATCCATTTGTTGTACTGAGACGAACAGGGTCAGCAGAGGCACGGAGTCACGGCGGGGAGATTGCGGATGGCTTACCAGGGATATCGAGACGGAGAAGGCATACCTGGACGGCGAGAACGGTGTCAGAGCCGGCGATCGAGTAGGGCTGAGAGGGCCAACGACAACCACCTACCAAGACCCGATGAGGATCACGTTGATGATGGACTTCTTGAGCACGCTCTGGTCCGCGACGCTGAGCTCGATGCCGGGGGCCCTGGCCTCCCTTGCGACGCGGGCGTCGGGGCGACTGTACCGCCGCCTGAGTCTCCTCCGTCGGCTTCGATCTTGCTTCGTGAGACCGGTCTCCTCGTCGTCCTGCAGATCGTCGTCCGAGGGCATATCCACGAGTTCGACGTCGTCGCTGGTCGATCGCGACGAGAAGTCCGAGTCGGATGCCTCGTCGTCGTCGTCGTCGTCGTCGGCGGCGGCGGCAGCGGCGGGGACGCTGTACTTCGAGTCGCGGTCGCCGTGGCCACGCCTTCTTCGATTGGATGCGCCACCGGAAGCTGGGTCGTCGCGACTGCCGCGCCGAGAATCAGCGCCGCCGCCGGTGCGGACGCCTCCGACTTTGACCGAGTTTCTCCGTCGATGGCCGACGACGAAGTCGTCCATCGTGCTCTCTGCCGGGTGGGAGCGCGGAAAGATCATGCACGAGCGCTGGCTACTGACTGCATGTGCAGACCAGAGCGGTGCGCAGGCAAGGGAAGGTGAGTTGGTCCTCGACGGATTTACATTGTCCCACCTCTCCCGGAACCGTCGGCAGCTGACTGTTGACTGTTGACCGTTGACCGTTGCGACCCGGTCCGTCGTGTCGATGGTTAATATCGCGTGCACCCCGTGGCGTGCCAGGGACGGTACTGTAGGGTGCCGTCATTAGTAATCAGGCTGTGTACCGTATCGTACCGGTATAAGATTACATAATCCAGTCTCCACAAGCACGAAGCTCAAGTGTCTGAGACGCCCCTTTCCCCACACAAACAAGAAACAGCCAAAAGGGGCCCCCTCGCAACGACAGGCCAATGAACTAGCGAAAAGTCATGGCGCTCTACCACGCCTACCAGGCTCGATAGTCTGGGAACCCCGAAGCGAAGGCCGGATGATTCAACGGCAGAGTGACGCTTACGGTAAGTACTTACGTAGTGGTGAGGACACATCTGTTCCAAGCGGCCAAAGGCTGTGCCATCTCTCGATGCCAATCTCGTGTCATGGCCTGTCTTTGGACGACTGGACATATCTCTGCCGGCAGAGCTCGTCCGCGTCATCATCATCGTTATCGTCATGACTTGTTGCAACCACCGCTCCAGCCGCCGCTCCAGTCGCAGAGCCGGCTGAGCCGGCCCAACCGGCTCAACACATGAAGATGAAATCACCAGCTCTAGTCACTTCAGGTAGCTCTGCCCAGGAACAGGCGAGAAGGGGGACGGGCTGCCTTGTGCTGGGTTTCTTGAACACGTCCATGCCAAGAAAGTGCATCTCGCTTCAACGTATCACGATTGCGTGCCTCGACTTGTCAGACAGAGAACCCTGGAACAGGCATGTCGGGTGCGTATTAGAGGAGGTGCGGCAGCTCAAGTAGTGGTTCGAGAACCCGATGTGTGTGTCTGTGTGTGTGCTATATCGTCAAATCTGTATAATCTGGCCGAGCATGTCAGATAGGCCCAGACTACGAGCCCCATGTATGCTCGCACGAGGGTAGTGTGGGGCATGGCCCTGACAGGCAGTTCTCATACTCAAACTTCCGTACCGTGCCCGAAGTCGCTGAGCTCTGGCTGCTCAGCTCAGCAGTCATCAAGCTTTGGTGGAGTAGGGGTTGGACTTTTGGAGATAGTATACAGAGATGTGAAAGGGCCAAGTGCCAGAGTTGAAATGCAGGAGACGCAGACGAAAGGATCGTCAGCTAAGTCTCGCCGTCGTCGGTGGAGCCACCGACGACGCTGCTGCTCTCGTTCTTCCTTGCCTTTCTCCTCTTCTTGGGCCCTTCGGCCTTCTTCTTTTCCTTCTGCTGCTTCCTGTCGAACGCTTCCTGCAGCTTGAGACGCTCCTGGGCGCCTTGGTCGGCGAGCTCCTTTTCCTTGGCAAGGAAGGCCGGGGAGTCCGGATCCTGGCCGATCATGCCCTCGAGCAGCTTGATCTCGGCCGCCCAGACGCCCTTGTCCTCTTTGCCGTCGCGATCGATGGGCGTCTCGAGCACCATCGGTAGGCCCTCCAGACGACGGTCGTTGACGACGTGGTGGAAGGCGCGCAGGCCCAGGAAGCCGAGGCCGATGTTCTGGTGCAGATCCCGGTGCGACGAGAACGGCGCCTTGGAGTCGTTGAGGTGCAGCGCCGACAGATACCGTAGGCCGATCACGCTGTCGAAGCGGGCCATGGTTTCGACGTAGGCCGTTTTCGTACGCAGGTCGTATCCGGCGGCCTCGGCCTTGTCAGTTCGGACAACAAAGCCGTATCCGTCAGGATCAGACTCACAAAGACGTGACAGGTATCGAGACAGACGCCGACTCTGGATTTGTCCCGTACGCCGGCAACAATGTCGCGAATGTCCTCAAAGGTTGATCCGATGACACTCTCGCTACCGGCCATTGTTTCCAGCACTGTCTTCACATGCTTCGTCTCGCTGTGGGCTCGGTTGAGCGCATTCGCTATCCGGGCGATTGCGTCGTCGCGTGCGTGGGGACCCTTCGAGCCAGGGCTGCATCATTTGACTCGAGTCAGCCAGTCGTGCCAGTCGAGCCCGGAGCCGAGATCCTGGGTCGAGAACCGAGACATGCGGCAGTCGAAGATGATCTTCACGAACAACAAAAATGTGTCTGTTTCAATCGTCTTCAAGAGGCAGGCGATCTCCCAGAGGCCTTTGCCGTGGACGATGCTCACTGGAAATTATAGAGCCTAATCCCGAGAGCATCGCATCGCTGGAGGTCGTCCAAAAAACAAGCGTACGCTTGCGTAGCCCGATCCGGATCCGGCTGGGCGAGGTTGACGAGGTAAGAGCCGTGTGGCAGAACTTGACTGGGTGGAGCATCTCAGCGCACCGGTCACGGAGTCTGCCCTTTGCAGTAAGGTCCCACAGGACAAAGCTCGTACCTCGCCGCGTCATAGCCGCGATCACAACACAAAGACTTGAATTGAATCGCATGTTCCGGATTCAGATCGGGATTCGCCCACTTCCGTTGGGATTTCAAGAACAAGGCAAACGCATTGGCCCTGTCAAAGCGTAAATATCTCGTGCCCCTCAGGAATGCTGGGTCCATTTACCCGATGTGGACGCTGTTGGGGATGGAGTTGTGCACTCCTAAGGCGCGGAATGCAGCAGTCAGTCTGGATGTTGATTTCCCGAGCCGTGCAATCTAGCTAGCCACCGCAGACTGGGAGAGAACGCCGAAGAGAGAGTCCAGGGCACCACGAAGAAACGTACCTTTCGCGCTGCTGACATGTGCCCCGATGAACATCTTCAAGCCGGTGGACCTTGCCGCGAGCGGCATTGCTTCTGCGTCTTGCTCTTCCTTGGTCTTGCGTCGCCTCTTGGGCTTGTGTTCCACCTCTGCCTCCTCCTGTCCCTCTTCGTCGACTTCCGCTTTCGTTGGCTTTCCTCGTCTCCGCTTTTTGTTCGCTTTCGCTTCATCCAGCCCTTCGTCGGCTTCCTGTAGGTCTTGCTCTGCTTTCAGCAGTTCCGCTTTTGGACGAGCGCTCCTCGGGCTTCTCTTAGAAGCGCTGGGTCCGGTCTTCGAGCTGATCTCCGCCGGCCATTGGGCCGCGCTCTCCGTCTTTACGGTCGGAGCATTTCCACAGTCCGCTGCGTCGCTTTGACGCGGAATCCTCTTTCGACGCCCGCCTTCTATCGCGTCGCCGTCAGATTTCTTGGCGGGTTGCGTTTGGACACCGGTAGCAGTTGTAGTAGGATTCTCCAGGCATTGCCCTGTCTTCGTCGAGAGGTCGGCTTGAGACCCTGCGCTATCGCGCGCCTTTCTCAGCGAGGCTCCTCCTTGTGTTGATGCATCTTTTGTCGATTCTTTGGCTTCGAATGCGGATGGTCCAAGCTCTTCCGGATCCGGAGCCGAGGACAAGGGAGAGTCGGAGCTCAATAGGGGCGAGCTGGCATCCTTCAAGAAGGTCATTGTAGGTTGTACTTAACTTTGTTGGCACCGTCAGCCAACAGCCGAAAGCAGTACGGTAGCGGCATCACAGCGTACGAGTATTCGTACGCACTTGAACAAGGCAATGTTTTCGGCGTCTCCCACCCACTGTTCGCTGCCTGTTACGTAATCGACAATCGGACCCCAGCACGCCCAGCTACCGGACGTTGTCTCGAGTACTCGTATGTCAGATCAAGATGTTGGAAGCAGGAATGCCATGAGCGGAACCGCAGCACAAGTCTGTCACGCTGGGTTGACATCTGGTCATCGTCTGTGCGTCCGTACGAGTACTGCCGTGATATCTGCTGCGTGTCTTTCGCGTTTCAACCCTACATCCACGCTGATCTGGAGATCAATCAAAACTTGTACGCTCATGTACGGTACAGTATCTCTACTGTGCTGATGGCTGCCAGTGGTCACTGGCCCACCGGTCTCACCATCTGACCGAATGCGGTCAAAGCATGCCATCACGCCGGGAGGTAGCTTTCGGTCTCGATAGACTCAAATTTCAGACACGCACACTCATGAGACAATGCCAAGCGCTGGAAAGTCGTTGCAGGGGTATTGAGAACAAAGATTCAGCACCATGCACGGCTGCCAGATCATCCGTCGAACGAGTTTTCTGCTCGTCTACTCTGCTTCGTGGTGTGATGAGGTAGCTACATGGTACTGCCGTCGCTCTGATACGGAGATGAAGGCTCTGTTGAACGATCTTCACACGTTGGGTTGCTCAATATGGTTTTTGGAAAATCTGGGGATTGATATGCCGGAGCCTGGTTTCCCAGTCAGACTGTTTCTTGATGCGCTCGGTCCAGGCGCACTACTCACCTCCCGAGTGCATGTCTTGATGTGGCTGAACATGCCTAGTCCGTGAGCGGGCAGAAAGAAATATTCTTTATATCGACACAAGAGATCAATGGAGCTCGTGGGATCTCTGTGCCATGTGGCCTTTCGCACTCGTCATTGTTTTGCGTATTGTCACAACAGGCTGCCGTGGAGCTGTTCTGATTAAACCGTCTCAGGATATATAAACGCCCGTCCTCGGTTTCGTGGGGGCCCATTCTCTGGAGTTTCCGCTGTTGGATCCACTTTTCGATCTTGCCTGTTGAGCTTACCTGCCCGGATTGCCTCGCCAACCCAAGCATGGAGTGGAACCGCCCCGAACATCCCGAGGATCCTGGATCCATCTTTCACTATCTGAACACCTCCGACAACCTACCGCATGCTCTCTTTCCTGGGACGTCTGATGAACCAATATGGCCTGAAAATAGCCTCCTGTGTGAGTCGCTGGCGATTGGCGATCCAGACTGCACGTCATATCGGTCTCTTCACATGTTCGCATCGGCTTCCGTGGTCGCTCCAAGATTCGCTCGCCTCGGCGAGCTGTCGAAGAGGTGGCGCCGGTATATCGATGACTGCAGTAATAGCAACTTAAACGACGATGGCGAGCCATTTATCGACTATATGGTGCCGGTGGACCACTGGCTCAGTATATGGGTCACATGGCTATACTATCACCACATTGTGCCGCTTCACGACGAGAATGTCCGCAATCTCAATTTCTTGAGAGCCATTCGGCGGCAGTTCGACCGCTCCAAGGACGAGGCCGAGCATCTGTTGGACGGCCCGTTGCCGGACAGCTGGTTCAGGGATGACTGTGCCCGGATCTGCGATGGCTTCAGGCGATTGGAAGAGGCCTTCCGCGAAGGAGGCGCGCAAACGGATGTTAGGGCTCTCTTCTCACAGGTGCCCCTGCGGGCGCGCGCCATAGCTATCCTGATCGGTACCGAGAGGCTTTGGGAACGTATGCTCGAGTCGAGGCATGTCGAAGGCATGCATCTGTCGAAGCGCATCTGGCTGTTCAAGCAATCGCATGTGGCTCGGGCGAGCCGACGACGTCTTCAAAAACACCACCGTGACTCCGGCCAAGTCCTCGAGGAGAATATTCGCGCCATCCAGGGCATGACCAATTCCATCGACACCTTGCGCTTCCTGCGTGAACACCATGCACGTCGGCCATGGCAACAGCTCTACTTGGTCGTCGACCCGCCGGAGGGCTCGCCGACGGACATCGTCGTTGACGAGATCAACCGGCGCTTCGGCGAGGACGAAACGGCGGCAAGGTCGTTCCAAGTGCATCCGATGCGTAAGCGGAACATGGCGCCGGATGACAAACGATGCATGATCTGCTGCGAGGATTACAAGTCCGAAGACCTGCTTCTATATACGTGGTGCAAGCACCTCTTCCACGCCGTGTGCGTGTACCGCTTCTGGGATCAGACCATGACGAAGGGGCTCCTGTGTCCGTATTGTCGACAGGAGACAAAGACGATCGGGCAAAGTGGAGAGTTCGAGCAAGACGATCCACATCCGGCACCATCGGGCCACGATCTCGCACAAGAGGTTGAGGAGATCCGGGAAGCCAACGACTGGCTCGAAACATTCCCCAACGAACCGCCTACATATGAGGTACGCTTTATCAAGATGCGCGAGTATTGGAGAAGAAAGATAGAAGAAGACAAGGAACAGTTCGTTGGGAAACGCCAACCTTACGATTGGTGGCCCATCGACTTTGAGTGGCTTCGTAACATTCCTACAAGGGAGATGGACGAGGATAGTGATGAGGCACGTGCAGGGGGGAGTGACAGGGAAGATGTAGACGAAGATGAAGACGAAGATGAAGATGAAGAGAGTGATGAAGGGGAAGATGAAGATAGTGATGAAGAGAGTGGTGAATGGGGAGATGAAGGGGGAGATGATTCGGATACGGATATGGCGGATACGTGATCCCCTGACGCTAGTGGAGGCGCTGCTGACGCTGGTGCTGCTGCTGATGGTGGCTACGCCCTCAAGGATCTCATCACTGGAGGCGAAGTGCTGCCGTGACGCCTTTGACGATGCTGCCGCCGCACGATGAGGTCTTTCGTCTCGTTCTAATATATGGCTTTGATGCCTTCTCTTTTCTGTCTGGACGTGGTCATTTTACTGCGTGTCTCGTCCGCAAGAGGTAAAGTTATCTTCTGTTTCACATTTGATTTTTTCTCACCGTGATGGTTGCTGGCTTTTCAATAGAGAATCTGGTTTCTCCATCGTAATCAGATATGAGGACCGCTCTGTGCGTTAAGGCATTGGTTGTACGTCACGTACTTTGCTTGCATAGTTCGATGGGGTCGTCACATACTTACATGGCGGCGAAAGCGAAGGATGAAGGTAGTCATGGGTTGATGTACTACAGCAGCACCGTAGCTCTAAGAAAAAGGCTCATCGACCATTGTAGTTTCTACCATAGACATGGCGACGATTCCAGCTTGACACGAGTCATCTTTCGCCTCCGCGGCCCCTGTGTGATCCACTTGAGTCTTCACATGGAAAGCGCACGAGAGATTAGTAATCAGATCCGCTAATCTGTTATCAGCTTACGTACGGTACGAACGTACGTAGTACGTACCGTGGTAGAGAGCACGTGACTTCCATCTATATTCACCCTTACCAAATCAGGCTGTTTGTTATCAGCTCGACCCCCGGTCGTTCTCGAATCGCAATTCGGACTCCATGACCTTGAGCTCTCCTCCCAAACAGCCTTCCAACGTACATGCTCGCCGACAGGCACAATGGCAACATCCGACGATCTGATCAACTTCGACCTCATCGAGACACACAAGGAGAACATCCAATCGCTTCCTGGAGGCAGGTCTGCCAAGGCCTTGGCCCTGACTTTGTCACCGGGTCCGCCGGTGTCGAGGCCGGCGGGCCCGACCTCGGATACGCAAGACATCAACGAATCCATCCGTCGAGAATTCGAGACTGAGCTCCTCTCAATCGCTGAGGCTGACGATCCGTTGGACGTCTACGACCGATATGTCAAATGGACACTGAGCGCCTACCCTTCGGCTCAGGCGACCCCGCAATCGCAATTGCTGCCGCTGCTGGAGCGTGCCACAAAAGCCTTTCTCTCGTCGGCCCACTACAAGAATGACCCGCGCTACATGAAGATCTGGCTGCACTACATTCGACTCTTCGCCGACACGCCGCGCGAGACGTTCGCGTTCTTGGCCCGGCATCACATCGGCGACGGCCTCGCTCTCTTCTACGAAGAGTTTGCGTCGTGGCTGGAAACCCAAGGCCGATGGACCCAAGCGGAAGAGGTCTACAGGCTTGGAATCGACCGCGAAGCTCGGCCGACCGAACGGCTAGCTCGCAAACTGCGCGAGTTTCACCAGCGACAGGCAAACAGACCACAAGAGAACGATGGGCCCTCGTCACCAGCCTTGCCGACAGCCCGACCCGCGCTCGCCACCAAAGTCGATCCGTTCGCATCGAGCCAGGCTGGCGCCGCAGATCCTCAAGCCGCTGTGGCGGCATCTCAGGCTCGCAACCTGCCAGGATCTGGCTCGGCAGGCAAGAAACTCGAGATCTTCAGCGACGCAGGCGCGACTTCACCGAACCCCGCTTTGTGTGCCGCGGAGACATCCAAGGGCTGGGAGAGCATCGGTTCGTTGGCTCATAGGAAGAAGGAGAACGTGATGGAGCCGAAGCCGTGGGCTGGCGAGACGATGAAAGCGGGAAAGAAGGCGTCGACGGCGCCAAAGATGGCAGTGTTCAAGGATGAGGTAGGTCACTTGCCCCCGCTGTATTTCAGCAATCTACAAGTTCCCATGTTTACGATCATAGGACTGATGTTTTCGAGTTGGGGCATTCTTGTACGTCCAGAAGACAGTAGCAATCTCAAATCCAGATCAAGTTCCGCCATCAAGCTCGTCCCAGACCTCCCGAGTCACCAAAACCCGCACCGACAAGGCGGAGAGGGTCTTCGTCAACCTTGAAGCGATATACCCCAGTCCTGATGATCCTTTGGAAGAAACGAGCATTGAAGAAGTGCGGGCAGCGCACCGCGGCTGGCTCTACCGAGATTGGTCCAGCGTCCATGATGAGGCTCATATCGATACTGGCACGACGGGTAACGTCGATGAGGATACGGCAAGGCGGAATGATGACTTGGGTCTTGAAGGAGCCACCGAGGACGGAGCAACCAACAATGCCAGAGTTGAAGCTGCGTCAGTCTGCGTGCAGGATGATACTATCCCGACGATGCGTAGTAAGAAGTACGGGTTTGTTGAGATCAAGGAGGCCACACAGACCAGTAAGCCACCAGTGCGCTCGTTCTGTACATGCTGCTCCTAACGCGTGCTAGTCAAAACGAACCTCGAGTCTCCCAGCAGGCCCAAGATGCGACGAAAGAGCTCCACGGAACCGACGATGACCTTTCATACGCGGGCTGCTACGGACGAGATCTACGACATCTTCAATCAGCCGCTCAAGATGTCTGCTGTACAGGAGGAAGAGGCGGCCGAAGGAGGCGACACCGATGAGGACGACTACACCAGCGGTGGTGAGAACACGACCACAGGACGGGTAAGCGTCACCAGCGAAACATACGCAGACGAGGACGGGGATGCCTTGACTTCCAGCCAGTGGTCCGATTTCACGGCCAGGAAACATATTCCCGACGTATATCTGGGTCGGGAAGACGTGGCCGTGGAGGAACGGCTGGGAGATCCGGCGCCTAGCAAAACCGAAATCATCACCGAAGGGTTGCGGGATGCTGTGCTGGATAATCAAGAGGCTCCGATGACACCAAAGTCTCCAGGATCTCGACACCCAGACGACAGATCCATGTTCGTCCCGATGCCGCCCGAAGACTACGAGCCTCCGACGAGACCGTACAGAGACTTTGCACGGCAACCTCAAGGACGGCTACCGTTCATGACACCGATCGACGAGAGGACAGAATCATCGTTGGCTCTGACCTCCAGAAAGCAGCAGCAACAGCAAGAACAACGACTGCAGGCTACCACGCCGTCGAAAGGAAGCCTCGAAGGACGGAGTAACGATCACGATGACGGCGACGGCGCTAATGTCGAGGTGCCCGACTTCTTCGAGGATGAGCTCATGAGCAGTCCGTTCCGGGAGATCATCAACGAGGCCGTGGCACGACACAAACGGGAGGCTCTCCAGCCGGTGCTCGCCCACCCGGCGGACCAGGCGCTCGAGGGCCTCGTAGACAACAAGCCAGCTATCGAGGGTGAGGAGAGACCGAGCGCACCACCGAGGTACATCATCGAAGACGAGCTCTGCAATCCGACTGGTGCGACGGTGCGCCGAACGATCTTGGACGGTGTCGACCCGTCACTCTCGACGTACAGAGGCTTCGACCGAGTCGATGGGCGGAGCGAAAAGAGCACCGAGATCCGCAAGTTCATCAGGGCCACCATCGCTGCCTGCAGGACGTCCAAGGGCGGTGGTGCAGCCCACGACAAGCCTCTCCCACGGGGCCCCGTCCTGAAGTTCGACGGAGCCTCGCGAGAGTATACGATCAAACGGGAGCTGGGTAAAGGTGCTTATGCGCCGGTGTATCTTGTCCAAGGGCGTGGCCGCGAGGGGGAAGTCATCGACGACGATGAAGCGGTGCAAGAGAACGAAGACGGTCTGCAGAGCCGGGTAAGGTCGATGCGGCGAAACGAGCTGGAGGCGGTCAAGATGGAAGACCCACCGACGGCATGGGAGTTTTACATCATGCGACAAGTGTTTGAGCGGTTGCACAGGGGCGCCAGAGCCAACGCATCGACCGCGCCCCACGGCGGGCTGTGCTCCTCGGTCGTCCGCGCTCACGAGCTGCATCTCTTCCAGGACGAATGCTTCCTGGTCGAGGACTACCGCGACCAGGGCACGTTGCTGGATCTCATCAACCTTGCCAAGGACGACTGCGCGAGCCGGTCTCTGTCCGGCACGACAATGTTGTCGTCGTCAACATCGACGGCGACGATGATCAGCGGCTCTGCGACGAGCGGAACGGTGGATGAGCTGCTGGTCGCCTTCTTCACGATCGAGCTGCTCCGCGTAGTCGAGGCGCTGCACGCACAGGGCATCATCCACGGCGACCTCAAAGCCGACAACTGTCTGCTGCGATTGGAGCCCGTCGAGCGCGAGGCATCGACGCCGACGCGCTCGTCGCGGCCATCATCGCCAGAGGCGGACGAGGAGCAAGCGGACGATGACGAGGACGAGAACGAGGACGACGACGACGACGACGACGACGACGACGACGATCCGTGGTCCCCAGACTACGACCGCACCGGTGGTCAGGGCTGGTCACGAAAGGGCATCGCGCTGATCGACTTTGGCCGAGGCATCGACATGGCCGCGTTCAAGCCGCGCGTAGGGTTCGTGGCGGACTGGCCGGCGGGGCCGGAAGACTGCGTCGAGATCCGCGAGGGCAGGGCTTGGACGTATCAGATCGACTACCACGGACTGGCCGGGATCGTGCACTCGATGCTGTTTGGGAAATACATCGACACGGTAGTCGTGAATCAGCCGAGACGTGGCGACGACGATGACGACGACGACGACGATGGCGACGACAGCCGCGCTCGGGCCAACGGGGACAAAGCGGCCCCGGAGATCAAAGTGTACAAGCCGGCGGAGAAGTTCAAACGGCACTGGCAGGCCGAGCTGTGGAGCGACGTCTTCGACGTGCTCCTCAATCCGCTGCTGTACACGAGGCCGTACAGAAACCATCCCCATCGACGCCGCCGTCGCCGCGCCGTCCGTCAACAGCAAGAACAGCAACAACATCATCTTCACAACAGCAGTACCCGGCCCAGCAGCATCGGCGGCGCAACAACTCACCACGCCCAAGAAGACGACGACAACGACAACGACGAAGAAATGCCACTGTGCAAATCCCTGTCGAGGCTACGACGCGCTCTCGAGACTCATCTCGAGAAGCACAACAGGAACGATGGTCGTCGTCGCCGTTATCGCGGCCGCGGCGGCGGTGCTTTGGCGTCAGGGCTACGGCCGGACTACAGCGGAGGTTTTTCGGCTGGGAGACTCGGGAACAGTGGAGGCGTGAGCGGGACTGGAAGACTCGGGACTGGAAAAGTCGGGGGTGGGACAGCGACAGCGACAGGGTCAGCGTCAGCGTCAGGAAAAGTCGGTCTCAAGGACCTGCTAAGCAGAGTTGAAAAGCGCCTGGCGATACGCGCTTCTGCTTCTACTTCTACTTCTACTTCTACTTTTGCTTCTGCGTCTGCTCCGCCATAGCTTACGAGTACTTCTACGTATGTACTCCTAGCTTGACTCCTGGTTCCTCCTCCTCCTCCTCCTTCTAACATTATTGGTCTTACTCTTGCCTCTCCATTACCTTGCTCCGCTGATATATTGGCGGCCCCCCAATTCCCCCTCGCACTATAGAATTTCTGGGTGGCGCATATGCTCGGGATCGTGGCACACACGCTAATGCTTCAGCCGACACTGCATCGTCTGCTGCCGGTGATGCTTCTGGCGGAGGAGGTGGGGAGGGAGGGGAAGGGGATTACTGATACTCATACCGGCTTCGGTACCGGTACCGATCTTGTTGCTACTGCTACTGCTGCTGCTGCTGCTGCTGCTGCTGCTGCTGCTGCTGCATGGCGCTGTCGGCGGTGTCGGTGGTGGTGATGGTTGCGGCGCTTGGTTCGGCGGCGCTTGACGGAGGGAGGGCGGGAGGGGGGAATGGAAAGGAAGAGAGGGGCAAAGGAAGGTAGGGCGAGAGGGTCGTTGAGGGGAAGTGGGCCGGCGGTTTGAGCGTCGGCGCGTGAACGAATGCACGGATGGATGGATGCATGGATGGATGCACAGATGATGAGTAGCTAGGCTGCTCACATGGCCCCTGCTCGTATGGCTTCTGCTACATCTCCGTAAACATACAGTACATATACCGCTTCAGAGACTATCACGACTTGCCATCACTGTTGCTTGTAGTTTCTTCTTCTTCTTCTTCTTCTTCTTCTTCTTCTTCTTCTTCTTCTTCTTCTTCTGCTTCTGCTTCTGCTTCTTCCTCTGCGATCGCACCAGATACTTCCAGGACAGAAAACACAGTTTCTTCCTCCTTGATGTGTACGCCTTTTACCATACATACTGTACCTTCATTTTCTCGACGTCGCCCAAGGCACCGACGACAGGTGGGGTCACACCACAGCAGTATTGCATGCTGCTCCAGTGATATTTCTCTTGTACACATCCACACTCCGTAGAGTACTGCAGTCTGCACATGGGTAGAGCACCTACTGCATCATCATCATCATCATCATCATCATCATCATCATCACCACTACTGTACTGTCTCCTACAAGAACCTGGCTTACATACAGTACCGGTACCCCCCCCCCCCCCCCCCCAAGTCAAGGCACACCTCATATCCTGCGATGTCTGCCAGAGTCACGTACTCGCAGTACCACACGTACAGTACATCATATGCCAACGTGTCTTGTTGTCTCTCATGCGGACATGCCACTGCTGCAAGCAAGTCAAGCTTCCCGTGCAGTGCTGTGCTCTTTGAAGATGGTGCTGGCTTGGTGTGATGTACAAGTATTGGTGGCTTAATGCAGGGTTGAACAGGATTTTCGATGCGCACAGTAGCTGCGCGTAGATACATGACTTACGGTACTGTGCGCTGGAGCTAGTTCATCTGGGGTTGAGCTCAAGCTGGGGTCTGTTTACTGTAATGTTTGTCCTGTACCGGTACCATACGTAACGTACTTGCGTCTGTTGGCGAGAATGGGCCCCAATGGTTACAGTACGTACGGAAGTACTACGTATGTACCGGTAGTGCATCTGTCACAAAAGCCCAGAAAAGAGTACAAAGTCCTGCTTGCGGGCTCGTACCGAACAGACGTGACAGCTCTACTCCAAAAGACAGCCTGATGGTGTGCCGCTGCTAAGCAAGCACGCCTCGTCCACGGAAATATACCCCTGTCGTGTGCTAACACTTGGCATAGCTCTAGCTGCAGCTGGTCAAGCTGTCGCTTATTGTGATTACTCAACGGCTCACGTCGCGTCAATTGACGCCTTATGCATCGACAGCCGTAGCTCTGCCCCTTCCGCTGGGCCAGTCGACAAACTGATATCTCGTGTCTAAGTGAAGAAGTAGCACGCACAGGTACAGAAGGCGGATCTTTATCCGAGACGATGTGGTACGGCTCCTGCAGCATGATAGGGCAGTAGTAGCTCGCTTCTGTCTTCAGTCTCGACCTCCACTTTCGGTGTACATAACCTGGCCCCGGTAGAGCAACCTTGAACGACAGCGGAATAGAGATTGGATCAGCAATGCTATAGTTTTACTCGGACGTACTGAGTGCACAGGTAGCCCGCGCAGTAAGAGGACTCTGGAATCAAAAACATGCCTTGTGGGTCCCCGACGGTGCGGAAAAGTGGGGATGACATCCACCGCCTTTGTCCCCTAGTCATAGCTGCATCAGCGACACCAGAACTTGTCACGACCTGTGCCGGCCTGAGTTGATCCCCTCAGCATGGATCCCCACGTAAATAGATGTCTATTACCTGTTCTGGCACTGCCGGGGCGCCTCGTCCGCGTCTGGTGACAAGAGGAGAACGCCAGGCCTGCTGATTCGGGCTCTGTTATCCGATTTCGATATATCTAGTGCCACGTTACCCGGCCGTCGTGTCCACGCTCGGCGTCTGGTCGATCTGGGCAGGGTCGCAGCTGGTCAGCCGTACATGGGCAGGGAAGAACGACGTAGGACGAGTCGAACGCAACGGCCTGAACAGGGCTAGCTCTGGTCTACCCCTCTTGTCTCCCCGGCTTTCGTTGAACGGCTCGATTATTGGAGCCTCATTCGAACAGCTGTAAGTCATCGAGCGCTGCGTGGGATGGAGCACAGCCGCTTGCACGTGTGCTCCAACGTGGCCAGATGGCCGTTGCAGTCCTCCATCAGTCTTTACCCCTCACATTCACCCCGCTCAGACAGGACGGCAGAGAGCTTTCTTGGCTGGGGTTATAAAGGCCCGTGCTCGGCGATTGCTCCGATGTCGACCAGCAACCCTCACCCGCTGAAGCATCTGACGAGAGCCAGAACCGTCCCTCAAACCTACCACCGCATTTTCTCTGATAACCAGACACGATGGCTTCCTTCGTGATCAAGCACTTTCCAGACGAGCTGTTGCAGGAGCGAGTCAATGGATACTACGCTGCCTTTGCCGCTCAAGATATCGAGCGTCTAATGTCGTTCATTGGCGATGACTTCGTTATGGACGACTATCGTGAGTCCACTCACGCATTTCTTTGTTGGCTCGATGTCTTGATCCACTCACCAACGTATCGATTCGACCGAGATCCAGAACTTGCAAAGTCTTCCATTCTTGTTCCTCCCAGAAGTCCGCTCGACTCTTTGTTCAAATGCTCACGTCTCCGTCTCAACCTCTAGCCTTATCTTCCTGCGGCATGAACAGGGAGGATTTCCGTAAACTCAATGAGAAAATGTTCAGCGGTGGCCTGGCCTACGTGCACATCGACTGCATCTCTCTTGCGGGGACCTCTTCGCCAGGCTCCGTCACGGCCTTGGAGTGGGCGATGACCTTGAAGTTGAACGAGGAGGTTCCCGCGCTCGCCCCGGGAGTGGCTGCGGGCGAGAGGGTGACGTTGGTCGGGACGTCCTTGCTCTGGTGGAACGAGAGAGGCAGGGTGTGCCGCCAGTCCGAGCACGGCCGGGTTGCCTGGCCGAGCTTCGACATTGAGAAGGTCAGGAAGGTGAGTTGAAGCTGGACACTTGCCATCGTCCTCTTCGTCCATGATTTGCTGAAATCCTTTGGGCTAGCCTTACCTTCATCACAAATTCGCCATCCTTCCACCTCGTGAGTAGATCCCGGGAGATAAGAACGACGAGTGCTGGGACAATCTCACGCGCGGCGACTCATCTCAACCCAATGCTACCGCTATCTCTTGCCTTCCACGCTGTCACATATCGCAATATTCATGGCTCCTTCTTCTTTGGAGAGATTTGTATCCCATGATCCCGAGTATCCACGAACATGAGAATGCGAAGATCATACGGCCCAAGGCGTCACCCCACCGCAAAGGGCAGAGAGTACCGTAACCAACCCCTGCCGTACCCGATCACATGACAGTCGATATCAGATAACGACTGTTGGAGCTGGGAGGCAGGGAAGAGCCGTTATCAATTTCTCTAGGAAAAAACACTCGCTATATACACGAATTCAACCCCTGTTCAGTCCCTATCAGCCTCTATTCTGCAGCCCGCCGTGTCCTTCCCGAGATTGGACCTTGGCAGTGTTGCAATCCTAACACCCCCTCTCAACACTGGCAGGGTTGTCAGAATACCAAATCCGACGATGATGAAGAAGCGACTGCTAGATGGGCCGTGTACTTCCGCTGCTGTCTCTTCTTTCCCCCTTTCTTCTTGCTCCGATGGTCTGTTTCATCCTTTGAATCTGAGTCCGAGGCCGAGTCGTCGTTCGGTCGAAGTTCCGGGTGTTTCGTCCAGCAGTTCTTGCTCTGGCGCCCTATCTTCCGACAGTGTCCACATCGTCCTTTTCCTTTTGCCGAGTCTGTAGCTCGTAGAGCCCGCTCTGGCTCCTGTTCTTCCGACCCCATCTGTCGACTTTCATCAATGATGTTGGCAACCAGCTTATCAAAGCTGATTGTTTTGTCTGTACAGTAAACCTGGGTTGTGAAGGAGACAAAAGCCTTGTAGCTCCCATCTAATCCTTGCAGTAGCGCCGTGGCCAAGATCTCATCATGGACCTCAAAGCCTGCATCCTTCAACTGCTCAGCTATTGACTGTATCTTCTCTGTGTACTTCATTGATTGCCAACTTGTAGCCTTGTAGCTTGGCCTTGAACAGCTGCTGTGTCGCGCGGTGCCGTACGGAGTAGGCTAAAGCGGAACTGAGCCAAAAGACTACTATGTCTGGGCTTAGTGCCCGACGTCTCCGTACTAGCGATAGATAACTGCGGCTGCACCCACCTGCTTAGTCAGAGGCAATTATGACTAAGCGCCCGGTCGGGCGACTAGCTCCTGACATGCTGCAGTTTGGCTGTGTAGCTTCTTCCAAAGTTGGACTGGGTCACAGATGCCTTGTGTGTTCCTGCTGACACTGTTGCTGAGGTAGAGAAAGATTGTGGCTGTTCATTGCTTGTTCAGCCTCCTCATCAAATGCCAGCTGTCACAGGGCAGACCACAAGCAACCCTGAGTCACGTGACCACGCAACAAGTCAGCTGACGTCGTGCCGCTTTTTGTGTTTTTACCTGCCTGCACTGTAATTCTCTTCTGTAGCTTTACCTTCTTGTACAATAGGAATCTATTGATTGTCTTCGATGTCTAGCCCTTGACAGATGTCTAGCCCTTGAAAAGCGGACTGGTCACATGGTCACATGGCTCAGGGAGGCTCTTGTGGTCTGCTCTGTGACAGTAGGAATTCAATCAATCAATCAATCAATCTGTCACGGTTCTGGCCCAGTTGCATATCTGGCACAAGTCACGCACCTTGCCGGGAAGTCCCATCTGGACTGTTGCCTGCTTGCTCCGCCGTTGCCTGATCCCCTGCCTATAAGAACTTCTCCTGCTCCCCCAGCTTCTTCTCTTCTTCTTTTCTCTTTTTCTTCCTTCCTTGTCTTTCGTCTTGTACATCAATCCAAGTCTCAAGTCTCAAGCCAAGTCAGGTCAAGGTTACTGGATCAGTTAGGCTTGAGTTCTGTTCTGCCATTGCCTCGTCACACAATCTTCTTCTTCCACTGCTTGCTGTAGTGTTCACAGTCAAACAAAAAAGACTCTGAGCTATTTTCATTTTGTTTTGTTTAAGAGAAAAGAAAACAGAGAAAAAAAGTAAAACAGAAAAAGGGATTGATTGATTGATTGAATTCCTACTTACACTATTCTAGCACTAGTGTATCTAGGCTACACTGGGTCAACTATAGAATTAGGGTAGGAAAACTCAACAGAGTAAAAAACCTCTCTACAGTGCTTCAGGCAGCACAATCCTCTTGAGTAATCTGTAGAACATAGAGGGGTAACTGGTTAGTAGCCAGTATCCAGCTACTCCTGAGTCCAGGAGAACTGGGAGAGAACTCCGTGGTGTAGGATCCACAAGGTGAGGGTGGTGGCAGGCCACAGGTGTGAGATCATCACCTGGTAGTCAGTAGTAGCAGTCGCAGTGTAAAGACTGCGGTGTACTCGCTGCAGGTGTGGGCACTCTAGAACAACATGCTTGGCAGTCTCCCACTGCACTCCGCAGCAACAAGCTGGTGTCAGGAAGCCGGGGACTTGTTGTATGCCAAGGAAGGCTGCCAGCCCAATCTTACCTGTGCGCATCTGTGTTAGGATACTGCTTTAGGCCTTGGATAGGCCAGCGTGAAGCCGGAGAGACGCCCGGTACGGCATCTTGTCCAGCTTCCAGTTATCTCCCCCTCCAGGATCTGGGTCCAGCAGCTGGACTTGAGGTGGGGGCCCGCTGTGGAGCTCGTGCCATCTCTCCCAGCACTATTGCTCCGATAGCAAGTGGCAGAAAAAAAAGGAAGAGTAGGAAAGAAGAAAGGTAACAACATCAGTCATCAAGTTAGTTCTTGTGATTCATCCATCCACTCATCCATCTATTTATTCCCCCCACCAAGCTGTAGTCTTTCATCCCCAGCTTTTTTCAAAAAAAAACAGAGAAAAGAAAGAAACCAAGAATTGAGATTACAGAAAAAACCCGTTCTTCTCCTTCTTCTTCTTCCTTCCTTTTTCATAGCCTGCAACACTCCCTTCATCTGCTCCAAATGTAGATGCCTACTGTAGTCCACCACTGTCCAAAGTATTGATGTGCTGGGGCATAAAGCGTAAAGCATAAAGCATAAAACATGGAGGTTGCAGGTTGCAGGATGAAGCTGTTGGATGTTGGACGTCATCATGTTTGCTCTAGGCACTGTCATGTTTGCTCTTCCCCCATGTATTTGGGACAGTCGCCGAAACCCTAGCTAGTTCTCTTCAACAACAACAACAACAACAACAACAACAGTCGACACTCATCCTCTTCTGCTGTGCCTCCAGAATCAATCAGAAGCTTGGAGATCAAAGGTCAAACGGGTCGGTGTTTTTCGTAGTCGAACGCTGAGAAATGCTGCAGGTAGATGCCTCCCTTTCTGAAAGTGTCTTTTTTGTGTCTTGTGACCTTTTCGATGCTGTGCAGATAGGAACAGTCGGTAGTTCTTGTCGATGCTGCGCGGATAAGGAATGGGAACAGTAGTGCCATGTCCGTTTCGACGGGAGAGACGCGTGGTACAGTTGTACGCCGCGCTTCCTTCTCCTGATTCCCATCCTCCGCTCGCTCTCCTGATCCTCTCGCGCGTGCCTCGCTTTCACCCGACATCAACAACGATACGTCGGGCTGTCATCGAACATATAGGCGAGACCGAGCTCGTGCGGGTTCGCAAGCGGCGCCGATCCGGTCCGTAGATGATAGCTGGTCGGAGTCGCGCTCCTGAAAGGCGAACCGAGGCGCTCGAGAGGCTCGGGTGCAGGTCGGGCAGCGCAGGGTCCCGTAGGCGTCGACGAATGTGACGATGCGTCGCCGGGCGACGTCGTGGCCGAGGCCGAACTCGCCGTGCTGGCCATGAGGTGTTGCGAAGGAGGAGTGCGGTGCGGCTGCGGGAGACGCTGACGCTGCTGTTCGAGCCCGGTCGGTGGTCGAAAGAGGTTGGCCAGCCGGTCCGCGGCCGAGAGGTCGTTGAGGCTGAATCCACGGTCTCGTGCGCGCCGGTTGCTGCTGCACACAGGCGACCCCAGAAGATCATCCACGAAGTTGCGACGCAGGTCCGACCCGCCCGGGCTCAGCTCCTCGTCGAGTGGACGGTGCGCGCGACGTTTGGCGACACCGGGCACCGGCAGCGTCGTGGACGTGAATCGGACGGGCGATCGAAGCTGGTGGGTCCGGTGTCCGCCATAGGTATAGGCGTGTGTTCTCGCAGACAGGAGCGACGGGCGTTGCTGCTGCTGCTGCTGCTGCTGCTGCTGCTGCTGCTGTTGTTGCGGGTGCGACGGGAACGAGGACGACGACGAGGACGAAGACGAGGGCACGACGGCCGGTGGCAGTCCGCCCATGAACGGCGAACCGAGTCGCGTCGAGGACGGACCGGGCCTGAACCGAGTCGCGCCAAAGACGGTCTTGGACGATCCGGAGACGTGGCCGGACGAGGTTCTCAGCGGCCGACCAAACCAGCCATCGTCCGAGTCGTGTCGATTGCCGTCGTCTCGGGCGAGCCTCGCCAGTGGACCGTCGACACCCATGCTCGTGGCCGTGCTGGTCGTCAGGGACATGGAGAGGGCCCGGGTCGAGAAGGAGGCGGAATCGGAGAAGCCGTTGAAGGGCGAAGCAAGCCTTCGGCGGTGCTGGGCCGCCGGAGTCGGGCTGCGCGACTGAAGCAACCGCTGCAGGTGAGACGAATTCGTCGCTCGCTGCTGGCAGAGTTTCCGAAGCTTGCGTCTCGTGTCCGCGTCCGATGGGGGCCAGCGCACCTGCGATCTCTGGGCCGCTGACTCTGGCAGCATTGAGGTGGAGGAGGACGTCGCCGCCGCCGCCGCCGCCGCCGTCGCCGTCATCGGTTCCAGTTCCTTGGCGACGACGGCGTTTGCCTCGTCGTGTACGTTGCGCAACGATCGCTCGGCTGCCTGGGCGTCTACGCTGCTGGTGCTGCGGCCGTGGGTTTCGGTGATCGGCCCGAGCGCGGTTCTCGAGCCTCGCCACGTCCTCTTCGCCTCGCGCGCGACTCGGTGGCAGACGCCCAGCGGCGGCGCGCGCCCGGGGTCGGAACGGAACGGCGTCACGGTCGGATCCTGGAGGTAGCGCAGATAGGTGGTCCAGAGGTGGCGATCCATCTCCTCGGTCCACTTCGGTTGCTTCAACGGTCGACCGACGTGCGCCATGGCGCCGGTCTCGGCCGGTTCCGGAGAGAAGGTTGACGCTCGCGCTTTGCCTTTGGCCTTGGCCGTGGGCGTCGAAGGGATGAGGTGAGGGCAGACGTCACGCTCGGGGCTGGCACCGCTGCCGGCGGTCGAGGGGAACGACACGGACGTCTCGGAGGACGACACGGACGAGTCGGAGAAGATCGAGCAGGCAGATGCCGGACGGCTCATGCTGCCGTCCGACTCGACCTCCTCCGGACGCGTCCATTCTGCTCTACGGGCGTATGGGTCGTGGAAACCCGGCGTCGTCGCCGGCGCTGCATCCCTCACCGGCGTCACGAAGCGGAGCTGAGAAGGCCTGGGCGCGAGTCGACCTGCGTCGGGCGTGGCTTCCGACATCTTCATCTGCCGACCCGTCGTCGACGAGCGACGCTCCGGCACTTCGATGGAGGGAAGCGGCACATCCTGCGAGAGAGCTGCCGAGAAGGACGGTCTTCGACGACGGCGTCGCGGAATGCTCGCTGGGCCCCGGAGTTGGATTCGATCCGGACGCGGCGACGATGGCTGATTCGGCTCCGGCGCCCCGTCCGCTACCGGCGTCCTCGGGTCTTGGCCGTCGGTGTAATGAAAGGTGAAGTTCCTGGGCAGCGTGATGGACAGCTGCGGTCGTCGTGGCGCCATGACGACCCTTCCTGAGGCTTTTATGTAGTCGCTAGGTGGGGTAGAGGTTGCGATCGTCGAAAGACTCGCTGGATCGCCACGTGTTGATGCCGATACCGATGCTGTTTGTTTTGTCCTTGATAACACGTTGCGCGCCAGACAGTCAACCTTGCCGCCGAAGGGGGGGGGGGGGGGGGGTCCTAGTTGTCCTACGACGGCGGGTCGAGGGCAAAGAATGTTGGTGATCGCCGAGCGCCAAGAGTAGCAACTGACAACGCTGCGTGCAAGGGGTCGACTATGCTGACGGAGCTCTCGTCGTACGCTTCATTCGCGGACTTCTCGTAGTGCGACCTGCTCGATCGGTGAGGTGTTGCGTTCGTCGGTCTGGAGATGTCGAGGAGTGGTTTGCGCCCGTAGCAAGAGTCGAGGTCGCGCGCTTCAGCCGAAATCACGTCCGCCAGAGGACTCCCGATAGCAGAGCAAAGGCACAGAGTCGAAGATGCCGGCGCAAAATGCGACGGGCTCGCGCGCGTCGTGTGGTTGACAGCAGGTGAGCAAGGGTCCGGGCGCAATCGATAACGTCCGGAGAAAAATCGAGGTGGCTGGGAAGTAAGGTAGATTCGCGATGGCGGTTGCGAAAGCCGAAGCGACGGCGGGCCGGACCCTTAAACCGGCGCCGCTCTGCACCCTTTCCCAAAGAAGACCAGAGAAGCGGCGGAGATTGGGACTGAGAACAAAGTTTTCCCGACGCCGTCGGTCCTGGGTCTCGTCGTCCTCAGCGAGCGTTTCGTCGCCGCCTGTTGCGCTTCCTTCTTTCCTTTTGATTCCGTACTCGAGTGTCGAAGCGGACGTTTCCAAGCCCAACAGCTATCGTTCGATCTACTTCGGCCCGAGGGCTGAGCCCTAACGATTGTGTTCGAGGCAGCCTTCAGCCGAATCTCACGACGGTGAGGAGTCGGTGATGCCGGAGGAAGATCGTGGCTGCGAGTTGAACTAGAGAGTGATGCTGTCGAGTTGAGAGGTGAGGTTGAGGATTATGAAGTGCCTGTGCAATACGAGGATGAGTTACCGTATCGTGCAAGGCGGAAATTATGCTTGCGTTCGTGGCGTGCGAGCGAGTTGGTGTGGCCAAAGCCCCGACTGGATGATTAACGAACGAACAACAGGCTTGTCTCTCGTCTGTCCTCGATCAGCAGCACGTCCGTGAGCATTCGTAGGCGAGCCAAGGGGGGCGCAAGAGGGACGAGACGAAGTCACCCTCGGATGGACAGCATTCCTGCGATGACCCGACAGAGGGTCCGATCGCTACGGAGGCGTGGGAGGGTTTGATTTATGCGTACTACCGGACAGTAGACGCACGTACCTTATCCTGCTTCGAGATTGCGAGTCTCAACCTCCTTCCTGCAGCCGCAGCCGGTGCAGCTTCCCCGCCCACCGTCGATCTCGAGGACCACGAATTGCTGCAGCTTAAGCGTGTAGAACGTCCGTGAGGTGGGGGCGTGTGCCTGCAGTCCAATCCAGCCCAGTCCAGTCCAGTCTAGCATAGCCCAGCACAGCAAGATCCAGTGTGCGTAAAGTAGAGAGCAGAAGAGGAACGAGTCAGTTCGGAAAGGTCGGCGGTCTATAGTCGACAGTCGACAGTGGAGGCCGTGTGCCCAGGCTCCAGGCCCTTCCGCACTATTTCCCTCGTACAGTACCGTGTCCTTCCAACAAAGGAGACGCACAGATAAGACACTCTGGTTGATTCGTCCAATGCAGGATCGTCCTGGTCGATGCGCCTCTAGGTCCGTACTTGTAGAGCAGCAGCAGCAGCAGCACCAAGCAGCACCGGTTCCGTAGCGTGAACCAACTCGGCTTCCTGTGCGTGTGAGCAGTGCCAGATGCATGAGCCCCACACCGCAATACGTACTGTACACATGCGCCGCCGCCACCGCCGTCGTCGGGTGTGACTACCGCCTAGTTCCCGAAGCCCGTCGATTGGGGGAAGCGCCCTTTCCCTTCCCTTGCCGTCAGGCTTGCATAAACGTACAGAACCGAGCTGGACCGTGTGTCAGGTACGCCTCCAGGCCTCTTACGTTACGAGTACAGGCTTTCGACGCATCTTGAGGACATACCGTGTTCTATGTACTGTATGTGCGCGGCTGCGCTGTACTCGTACGGTACGTACGAAGGTCGTCGTCTCTGTCCTTGTCTTTCTGGTCGGACCTGCTGTACGAGCACTCACGCAAACATCGGTACCGATGTAGGCACAGTCTGAGTAGTGGCCGACTTCGGCCTCGGCGGAAGACGAGGATTGCCAAGATGCAATTCAAGTCTTCGGTGGCGGAAGTCTGGTGATGGCGAATCGACCCTTGATCCGGCCAGGACGTCGTTGTCGAAGCCGAAAGGTGCGTGATGCTAAGCAGGCCAGTGATCACCGGCGGTGGCAGAGGCTCGATGACGTGATAAGTTACTTTGTCTGTTGGCTAAGCTAGGCGGTGCCTCCGTACAGTGACTACGGCAGAGCTGTTCTAGAGGGCCGTGATGCCGACGACGTCGTGCGTCCAGGCTCGTGGCGCGCCTACGACTGGCATCTAGAGCCCGGAGCGTAGAGCCACCGGAGGCCTACGACGCAGCCAGGGCCTGCTGAAACAGGCTCTAAACCGAGCGCGACGCGTCAAGACTGCAAGCGCGTTGACGCGCGTCTGCCAATCTAAGCGCGTCGCGCGTCACGCGTCACGCGTTTCTCTATATCTCACCCTCGTTGGCTGGCTCACACCGTCACGTCTCTAGGCGGTCAGGAGACATGCGAAGCTTGTTCACCTTGCAGAAAAGATGCAGCATTTGAATGGATGTTTCATGGTATGTGCATGGGACACCCCTCTCCCAAGGAGGTGGGGGCAGAGCCGGAGGAGATGGACATTTCGAATGACCCCACCTGGCGCTGGGGCCTAAAACCGGGCTGTCTCAGGCTTGAGTGCATGATTTGACCTTGTACGGAGTACGTTACGTACCGAAGCATGTAGATACGTACGTACGTACCTCGTACGTATGTGCGTATGTACCTATGTACACTACGTCGGTCAATGCAGTTGGATACTCCCACGCGCCGGTGTGCTTAGTCAGGGGTCCTCATGACTAAGCGCCTGGTCCGGCGACGATGTCATCGGGACCCGAGGGGGTACAGTAGCACGGGTAGGTAATTGCTGTACAGGGGGGACTTGCGCAACTGGGGTACATTTGAGGCATTGTCCGACCGGAGTCCGTAATCGGCTCAGCAAAAGCTCAACGAGATCTTACTGTACGTTACCTACCGGTACGTATGAACAGTACGGTGTGGGACACACGATCCCGACAATCAAACATAGACTTGGTATCGTTCGTCGTCTAGACATATCATCACTCGACCGGCAAGTGAACAGCCTAGGCAGGTATTGTCAAACATCCCTCCAGCGGAAGCCTGCCAGCGACCACCCCGCTGATGAATCACTGCGCTGACAGTGTTATGCAGGCCTTTCTCTCCCTTGAGCCCTGCTCCTTCACACCCTCATAGCTGAAGAACATCACCCATTCTCCCGAACCAAATCAACACCTGCGCGCCGTCATGAACTTCATACAATCCCGATTGTCAGACATCCAGCACAACCTCGCCGATACCGTCACTCGACTGACCGTTAAAGACTACCTACGTCTCCTCGTAATCGTGTGTGGCTACGCTCTGCTACGATCGTATCTAGTCAAGCTTGGAGGCTGGTTCCAAGCCCGGGATCACGATCGTGCCATCGCTACCGAGGAGGCGTCGTCGGAGGCAGCAGTATCTCCCGACCCCTTACAAGCACAGGTGACCATACCAGACAATACCGATGATGAGGATGAGGATGACGATAGGGACGATTCTCTGAAAAGGCTAGATTGGGGCCGACAAGCTCGCCAGCGGCAAAGACGCACGCTGAGAAAGCTCTTGGAGGCGGAGGAAAAGTCCAGACAGGAGGCCGCCGAAGCGGATTCGGATCGTGAGATTGAGGAGTTCCTCATCAAGGATCCCTGACTTATGAAGGATTACATTGATGGGAACCGTGCCGCGGTGCGGACGGCCGTCCAGACGCCTGACGGCAAAGAACTCATGTCGGTATTTCGAACACACACATGGCATACTGCACGGGCCATCTTGAGAGGAAGACACGTCTTCCTGTCTAGAAATGCATCAAATTTGAACGGTTGACCAGAGCCACTCCAGGTTCTTATGGCGTCATGACCGAGAAGAAAAATACATTCCGTTTTGTCCAGCCACAAGTCAGCTCCCAGAGGAGATCCCTTTGATACTCGCAGATCCGGCCCAAAGAAAGAAGATCCTGCTGCTCCTCGGACCAAGCATGCCGCTGCTACTCCTCGTACGCCATGTGCCCGGGCGGCGTTGGGCGGCGTCATGCAACGAAAACCGATTGGGGACGCCAACGCCGACGCCGTGCCCACTTCGGAGACGCACCGAAGTGCTGGCCCACGCCGGCAGGAGGAGGAACTTACATGAGATGCTGCCTGTGTCTGCGCGTCTGCCGCTGCCATCTCGAAACAGGCGTTGGTCCTCGTGCGACCCTCCCGATGGGATTGGCGCGCGTCTAGGCTCGCGGTTGGACGACGGTGGCATCTCGGATACACGACCTCGAACGTCGTCTCACCGGCTGGCCCGGGGGCCCGATGTAGGGTGTGTTGGCGCGCGGATGTGGCAACGGTCTGGAACCTGATACGGCCATTGGTCGTCCGATAGCGGCCCGAGGGCGACGGCGCTATACCACGACTCACTGCACCGCTGACGCGACTACGATTTGGTGGTACCCCCCCACCCGTGGCCATTTGGACACCAGCTCCTGTCAAATGCATGCAATTGTATCCAACTTATGTCGGTACATCGAGCCACCAACGTCAAGACTACTTGTTGATGCCCGTTTCGGGTGACGCAGCGCGTCGCCTCGGACACAAAAGGCTACCCCCTCGCCCGCCCTCGCCCGCGCTGCCCTCTCATTTGCCGTTTTGGACGACGCCAGCGGCCCCGCCGTCATCTCCGGCTCGGCAATCGCACGCCAGTCTGAGCGTGTCCTGCAGCAATTGCGTGAGATCGACGCCTTCGCCGAGGTCGGTAGTGGTGTCGACGCAGATCCGGAACGTCATCGACGGCCGACAGCCAACGGACCCGATGGTGATCGGACTACCCCACGCGTCCAGGGCCGAGCAGAGCATGGCGCCAACATACGTGTGCTGTTCCGGACTGACGTCCCGGGCCATCGTCGGTCGTCTGTCCGTGTCCAGGAGGAAGACGGTCATACGCATGTCACGGAGGACTTCCAGCCACGGCGAAGACGGCTCGACCCTGAGCTGGACCTCGCAGACGCGTCCGTTGTTGAGCGGGAGCCCGTGGAAGACGAGGACGATGTCCTCGCGAGACCTCTCGGTGACGTTCGGTCCCAGCACATGTTGCCCGCGCCGATACGGCCGGTACGGTTTGTAGTTCTCGAGGTTCCATTTCCCCTCGGCCGACAGGAGCTCGCAGTCCTGCGGCCGGACGCTCGTCCCACCCGGGATGGGCAGCCGTGTTGCAATTCCAGGGCCGGACAGGGCCAGGAGGACGACGAAGACGCGCGGGAAATAAGCCATTCGAGCCTTTGGATTTGGACACACTCAGACGGTTTCGAAGACGACCGTTGGGTTGAAGCCTGCGTGGTCCAGGGTTCAGAGGAGCACGGAGGACGTAGGATGTTTTGTCGTGGGAGTTCGCACGTCCGACGCCGTGCAAGCAGGACTTTATACCCCGACCATTTCGCCACCTTCCGGATACCATCGTGGAGGAGGGCCATCTGTCTCCTCTCCCGCCCGAGGTGGATCTCCATGGCCGGCGCCGGTACAGCGTCGTAGCCATGCGTTCCAGACAGCCTGGAGCCGGGAGGGTATCTTTCCTCGGCCAGATCAGCGCGAGATTGCCAGAATCCATTGGATCGACGATCTGGTCTTGGCCACTGGTGCTAGGACATCGATACTTCGGTTTCCGGATGGCCAGTCACGTACAAGATGCCGTGTTGTTTGCTGATATCTGATCTCCTGGCGGGATAGCTCCGCCGGGGATGTGTCTCTTTCCCGTTGGGAGATGGCGAGCGGTGTTTGCTCATGCTTGGTCACACGCAAATGCTTTCTCTCTGGATGTGGGAGACTGTAACGAAGATTGAGACGAGCTGGATTGTACCACGTTCCTCCTGCTCCGGAGGGAGCGTCTATCTTCACTTTCTTGAAGGCGTCTTGCTCGTGCTTGGTCGCACGCAAATGAACTCTCTCCAGATGTGGCAAACTGCAACTACGATTGAAATGGGCTGTATCGTACGGCGTTTTTTCCTACTCCGGAAGGGGCAGTCAATTTTCACTTCCCTGAACACTTCCTCCGGGCTCTCTGGGTACCCACGTCTTATCAACAGTGCTGGGGGATATTGCTTCCCATCCTCCACATCTGCCAAGTCGATGGTCAACACTCAGAGAGGTTACGAAGCGTAGTGTGTTGTCAAGGATCGTGGACGCCCATCACAGACAGATGTATGATCTCTGGGGCGGAGTAGTGACGTGATCCCATGGCGCACCAGTCACGACGAACCTCCAGGCGCACCTTTTGTCACCTATGAACAATGACGGGGAGAGATCCGTCTGAGTGCACAAGAGATTGTAAGATCATGCGTCATTCGACCTCGATTTTTGATAGCTTCCCCGCCGCGTGTCAGTATCGAGAGGACATCTCCTGCTACTTGGGAAGAGTCATCGGCATTTCTCTTTTCGTCATTGGCATCAGCTCATGCCGAGGTTCAAACCGGCACGATGGTCCGAGTGTTGGCCTTCGACCGCGTCCGGCAGATATGGAACGACTTGGAGGGATGGATCTCGCTGCCCTCCCCCTCCCTTCGAAAGAACCGTTCTGGCTCGTTGCCCCCACCCGAGGCTGGGAGTATAAGAATGCTCGTTTCCCCCTACTCGAGCTTCTTTTCCCCTCGTCCAACCAACCATCAACCCGCAAAGTTGACTCCCGCCCCGGATAGGAGACCTGGTCCTTGGGCGAAGTCGTCTCCCCAAGTGCCAAAGAAGAGTTCAGCGTGCCCACGGGACCGACGGCCTCCCACGTTATCGCGCTAGAAGACGACTGACGCGGTCCATGCCGCCGCGACAGTCCAGACCCTGCTGATCCTCCCCCCCAGCTGCACGTCTGTCGACGGCGAGAGGATGCCCGACGCCGTCGGGATACTCGACTCTACCCCGTCGCCCACCACGGCGGCAGCACGACTTGGGTCTGCGGCGGGCACGATTTCAGATCCATATCCAGGATCCTCGCGAGAGGATGATGACGCACGGAGGAGGGGCCTTGTCAAGGTTCGACGCCGCGGGTCATGGAGTGCCAGCCAGAGCTAATTTGCATGTTTGACTCTCGGTTTGTGAAGCAGGAGAGCACCCTTTTGGCCACTCCTTCGCCAGGAGAACCACAGCTTCCACGAGGATCGGCAGCCGTCAGGACCGGACCGATCAGCCCGAGCGATGCTGTTCCTCATATAATCACCAAGTTCCTTTGGGGAGGGGGAGGCCTGTTGCAGGGGGGTCTGTCTCATCCGTGTCCCCCCCCCCCCTATGACTGGGCTTGCGTCACCAGCATCGTAGGTTGTTCTCAGGGGGGACCCTCGCTCGCCGAAAGTGCTTGACTCCATCTCTGACCGTATCCCTGGCTATATGAACGCGCCCTCTGGATGCAGCACTAATTGCAAGCATACAGCTCAGTCTTCAGCCTCCAGCCTCCAGCCCCGATTTCCAGACAACTGCTCCGTCGTCTACACTTTCAGCTTCATTAGCATCTCCCTGTCGTCTTCACCGCCATCGCCTATTACCCCTCGGGATTGAGCAAGGTCGTTGTCGATTGTCGTGCTCTCATCGTGGGTGCATTCACGGGCGCCGCCTCACCGCCGAGTCTCCCCGGAATGCCGGCGCCTTTCACCATCCCCGAGCCTCAGCACCAAATGTATCACGCTGCAGCAGA
Organism: Lichina pygmaea; assembly: GCA_963422465.1. NCBI lineage: Eukaryota > Fungi > Ascomycota > Lichinomycetes > Lichinales > Lichinaceae > Lichina > Lichina pygmaea. Next base: position 2,012,611 of record OY730171.1, read on the forward strand.
ATCGCAGCTGGCATCCCTCCGGCTCGAACTGATCAACGCAGCCAGCGCCGCGCGGGAGGCTGGCCAGAGGGCGAACGAGGTGCACGACCAGCTACTCGCCCGGGCCATCACGTGGAATCGCCAGACGATGGAGTGGGTGGAGGGGCTTCTCCAACACTATAACAGCCATGTTGATGGAGAAGTCGGGTATTGGCGACGGCTTGCCGAAAGCGCGATCGCCGAGCTGGACCGGACGAGAGACGAGCTGGCCGAGACACGTGACGAGCTGAGCCGGATCAGGCTCGAGGCCACGAGGAGGATGGATCACGTGGAGCGGCCCCCCGCCGAGACAACCGCCGCCACCACGACTACCACCGACTCCGCCGGCAGGACCACCATCACCCGGAAGCTCACGACGGTGATGGTCGAGGCGCCACCGACAGACTCGGAAGTCTGGGCACTCCCTTTTGGCTGTAAGTTGACGCCCAGCTGGTCCTTTGTGCTCTTGGTCGCAGCGTGCATCTTTGCTCACTGTACTGTATGAGCAGACGTACCGGACGAATCCGACACAGACGAATCAGGCACAATTGTGTCAGACACGGGCCTTCCAGACACAGGCCTACCCAACACTCGGTGAAGGTCATCGGCGTCGGTGACAGTGGTCGGGTAACGGTTTTCGGTGATTTTCGCCTGGCGTTGCGGTCCAATGGAGCGAGAGAGGAACTTTCGCGTGCTGTTGACCGGGTTTGCTGTGAGTCTCATGGAGAGAACTGCTTCTGGTTGGCGTTTGCGGTGAACAAGCTGGCGATGGCGCACGTTGGGATCGCCGGACATACCCATCTCTCTTCGCACCCGGCTTTGTCGACGGTCCGTACATTTCGCAAGAGGGCAGTGTCGCTTTCGATATAGCTATGAGACTTCTTGCCAGCCCTTTCTACTGTCCGCTTGTGCTGTCACGTATAGGCCATCTGAAGTGCCGCGTTAATCGAAGCAAACAGCCGTTCGACCCGGCGTACCCGCTCAACCCGTCGTCCCTCGTCCTGCCTCTGCTTCCGAGCCGGATCTGGCTCGGCCGGGACGAGCTCGCCCGTCATCTCGATGGCGCTCCGACAGCCGGCACCATTCCGCCTACAGGCAATCCATCCGCTGCCGACGCCCTCGGCTCCACCGAGAGGTCCACTACCGAATACCCCATCTCCGCCGAGGGGCCCGTTGCGATTGACATTGTCACGTATCCGGAGCCGGTCAAGGTCGCCTACGTCACCGTCGAGCATCTGATCCCGACGCTTTACGAAGGAGATATCCATGTCGACGACGGCGGCGCGATCGACGGCGCACCGAGGCACGGCCGCGAGAAGACGGGCGCAAGAGACGGTCGCGGTTACGGAAGCAACGACTACGACTTTGTCATCCACATCGGCATGGCGGGACCACGCTCCGGCTACCAGCTCGAGATGCGTGCGCGGGCAGGCGAGTACCGTCTGAGAGACGTCGACGGGCAGCTTCCTCAGCGCAGGCCGTCTCGGGCCGCCGAGCATGCGTCGACGGCTGCACGCACGCGACGCCAGGCGGCTCTCGCGGAGGACCGAGGCCAGGCCGACGCGGCAGCACGCCCGGCCGTGCTGAGCCCCGAGCACGTCGACTGGGCGGCGGTCGTCGAGGGCTGGCGCGCGTCCGTGTCGCGCAGGCTGGACGACGAACGAGCGGGGCTCGTGTCGCTCTCGTCAGACGCCGGCCTGTTCCTCTGCGAGTATATCTACTACGTGTCGTTGCTCTACCTCTACACTCGACGGCGGCGTCAGTCGCGCGCGGGCAACGACGGCGACGATGGCGGCAAGGACGATAAGAGGCGCCAGCTCGGCCTGCCAGAGGCGGCTGTTCGCGGGAGCAGGCGTATGCTCGGCTCCGCAGCATCGGCATCAGCGGGCGCAGCAGCGGCAGCAGCAGCGGACGATGATACTCGACCACGGCAAGCGCAAGGGCAGGATGCGTCCCCGCCGTCGGGTGCGATCAAGCACAGAAGCCGCTTGGCGAGATGCAAGGACACGCAAGTGGTCTTCTTACACGTCCCGGCGTTGTTGTCGTCGTCGTCGCCACCACCACCGCCACCGCCACCGCCACCGGTCTCTGTGGCAGTCGAGAGCCGTGCCTCGATCGCTGCACACCGCCATTGTCGTGCCAGCGCATCACCATCGCCATCGCCCACCGCCCAGCGCCATGGCCACGGCAGAAACGACGGCCACAGAGAAGACGGCGCCAGGAATTTCGGCGACAGAACCGACGGCGTCAGAACCGACGGCCGCGGAGTGAATCTCTCTCGAGATGAACCGGTTCTTCTGGATCTGGATAAGAACGGGCAGGTACGTGCGCGACGCCGGGTTGGTTCTGCATCTGGATCTGCATCTGGCTCGGGCTCGGGACCTGGGTCTGGGTCTGGGTCTGGGTCTGGTTCCGGATCTGGCTCGGGCTCGGGCTCTGGCTCGGGCTCGGGCTCTGGCTCGGGCTCGGGCTCTGGTTCCGGATCTGGCTCTGGCTCTGGCTCTGGCTCTGGCTCTGGCTCGGGCTCGGGCTCGGGCTCGGGCTCGGGCTCGGGCTCGGGCTCGGGCTCGGGCTCGGGCTCTGGCTCGGGCTCTGGCTCGGGCTCGGGCTCGGGCTCGGGCTCGGGCTCTGGATCCGAATCTGGATCTGAATCTGGGTCAATTCCGGGCTCCGCCGCTGCTCTCGCCAAGATCACGATGACCAGCTCCCGCTCCGCCAATGGAGCTAGCAAGACTCCCGCCACAACCGGCTTTACAAGCACCGCCAGCAGCGCCGCCGATGGCAAACGTGGCCGGGGCGGTGGCGCTAGTGGCGCCGATGGCGGTGGCGACGACCATCGTCATCATCCTTCCCGGCCACTGGCTTCAGCTTCATCTCCATCTCCAGCTCCAGATCCAGATCCAGATCCAGATCCAGCTCCAGCTCCAGCTCCAGCTCCAGCTCCAGCTGCACTTGGACAGCAAATAGGGTTCACTCCATCTCCATCTCTCCAACAGGCAGAACCAGACCCAAACTCAGACCTAGGCCCAGGCCCATGCCCAGAGCCAGAGCCACTGCCAGAACAGCCAGGTTTAAACGAGCAGCTGGACGAAGCAAAAGAAGTGGTGTTGGGCCTGATCAGAGCACTGGTGCTGTCCTCCTGTGCTCGAGAGTAAGTTGCTGTCGGTAGCTTCACGTCCGTAACAAGTGATTGGATTGTAGCTGGATACTGGTTCCACCTTCTTACTCCCACTTTCTCGCTCGCACAGGGCTTGACCCCTCTTTTCGAGAAGAGAAAGGTCGGACCAGCTTGCTCCAACTTCCTCTGACCACTTCCTTGCTCCCACTTACTTGCTCCGCTTCCTTGCTCTACTTCCGCTTTCTTGCTCCCACTTCCTTCCAGCCACAGTCACTCAGTTAGTGCTCCCACTTCCTTGTTGCAGCTCCTTGCTTCACTTGCTTGCTTCACTTCCTTGCTCCGCTTCCTTGCTCCACTTGGATGCTACCACTTCCTTGCTCCACTTTCTTGTTCCCACTTCCTTCCGGTCACAGTCATTTGATTAGTGCTTCCACTTCCTTATTCCAGCTCCTTGCTTCACTTCCTTGCTCCACTTCCATGCTACCACTTCCTTGCTCTTACTCCCTTGCTCCCACTTCCTCGCCTCAGTTCCATTTCCTTGCTCCACTTCCTCGCTCCACTTTCTTCCGGCCAGTTGTTCAACTCATGTGTTTTTTCCACTTGAATCTCCACTCATTTTGCTCGACGTATCTGCATGGGATCATGATGAATGAACAACAAAATTTGTCGACTGCATTTAATCTGTTATTTCTGCCTGCCTGTCTGCCTGTCTGCCTGTCCGTCTGTCCGTCTGTCACGCCTGCCTACGAAAAACACAGCACATACGCCTGTACGTACATTACCTACAGTATCTACAGTATCCGCAGTACATACATAACATCTCTTGCAAGCTCACGATGACGCCAGCTAAGAGACTACTTACCTACACTTGCAGTGCTTCATACCCTTACAGCGCCTTGTACCCTTACAGCGCCTTGTACCCTTGCATTGCCTCTTCCCCTTGCAATGCCTCGTACTTACCCTAGATAGAGATCAAGACACAAGCTACGTATTATAGCTAACCACCAGGTAATGCAGGTGTGACGTTCCGGATCATCTGCTCTTGAAACGCTCGGTTCAGAGCGGGCGGTGTGTCGGGAGCTGGGGGCATCACAGAACAGCACTTGCCGTCGTTGTCTTCTCGGAACTGGAGTCTGGAGTCTGAACGGTGGTGTTTGGGGAGTTGGACAATGGAGTCTTAAGCAGTGGAGTCTGGAGTCTGGGCATTGCTGCTCTGGGAACTCGAGTCTGGAGTCTCGAGTCTCGAGTCTGAACAGTGCATCTCTGGAGTCTGGAGTCTGGACGGTCGAGTCTAAACAGTGGCCCTTTGTGGATCAAAGTTTTTCTTGTGTGGAGCCGGTCTTTGGTGAGCGGTGTCTACTCGTAGGCCACTCAGTTGGTCTTTGCTGAGTTGATGTTTGGGAAGTGGAGTCCAAGCAGTGCGGGTTTTCCCCCATCGGGAAGTGCTGTTGCGGCTGCATCGGTACCGTACGTAGGTCGGCAGAGAGAGAGGCTTGCTTTCGATAAGCAGCTTTCCCCCCCCACCCACCCCCCCTCCACCTTGATGCTCAGGCAGTCCGCCTTGTACGGTACGGATGTAGCTGTGCCCATGGCGGTGGCTAGGCGGTGGAGTCTGGACAGTGGTGCTCTGGGAGCTGGAGTCTGCACGGTGGTGTGTAGATGGTGGTGTTTGGGGACTGCAGCTTGGGCAGTGGTGTCTGGGCACCGAGTGTCTAGATAGTGGTGTTTGGTGACTGCATCTTGGGCAGTGGTGTCTGGGCAGTGGTCTTCTGAGGACTCGAGCCTGGAGAGTGGCATCTGGAGTCTGGACGGTGGTGTCTAGGCAGTTGTCTTCTGGGAGCCCGAGTCTGGACGGCGGTTTTTTTTTGAAAGTGGTGTTCGGGCAAGTGGTGCATGGGAAGTGGTGTCTAGGCAATTGTGTTCTGGGAAGTGGTGTTTTGGGAATGGTGTCTTGGCAGTGGCATTTGGGGGAGTGGTGTCTGGGGAGTGGTGCCTCAGCACTACGTACAGAAATCACAGTCTCAGGAGAGAACCATTGGTAGTGTTCTTGCTGTGGATAGAGAGAGAGAGAGAGAGAGAGAGAGAGAGAGAGAGAGAGAGAGAGAGAGAGAGAGAGAGAGAGAGAGAGAGAGAGAGAGAGAGAGAGAGAGATAGAGAGAGAGATAGAGAGAGAGATAGAGAGAGAGATAGAGAGAGAGGCTCGTGAGATGTTTTTGCTGTTGCTTGATCCGGAACCTACTCTCTCGGCTGATGCTACCATGTCATGTCTTGCTCATTTTTCCACGTCCTCCTCTTTTGCTTCTTTTCTTGGTGTGCTGCTGCTCAGTACGCAGCACGCTTCCTTGGTCCAGCTGTGACTTCTGCTTCCCCTGACGCTGCTCATCCTGATGGTCCTCCCCCTGATGGTCCTCCCCCTGATGGTCCTTCCCCTGGTCCTTCCCCTGGTCCTTCCCCTGGTCCTTCCCCGGCTTCTTCCCCTGCAGCTGCTCCTTCGTCGCCTTCTGCTGTCCCTCCACCTGCAATCGACCCCACTCGGCGCCCCAGTTGAGCCAGTCGAGGAAGAAGATCTGATGGATGAGGTTGCGCTTGCGATCGACGAACCACCTGTGCTGCGTGTCGCCGTAGATCTGCGCGACGGCATCCATCGTCGCGCCGTCCTTGCGCACGAGCTGCCGCACGAGCAGGAGGCTGGCGAGACTGCATGCGCTGCCGTGAGGACGCGATCCGCCGCCGCGAGACGCCTCGTCGTGAACGTCCCGTAGAAGCGCCAAGAGCGCGGCATCCGACGAGAGCTCGGCCGCGCCGTTGCTCTGATGCTGGACGTTGCCATTCTGTGCGACGCTAGACCGACGGTGGTCCTTTGCTCCTTTCCGCCTCTGCGAGAGGCTCCGCACGAGGCTGGATGCCCGTTCCGACAGCTGCTTGGTGCGCGTCGTCCGCATCAGTGCGAGCAGCGGCATCAGCACCGTGAGACACCGCGGCGTCGAGTGCTCCTGCTTGATGTAAATGTCCAGCAGATCCAGCACGCGGTTCTTGAAGTGCACCATGTTGCTACGCGCCGCCTTGTCGTCGTCCTTTCTCTCGACGGCCCGCTTCTGCTTGAGCCGTTCTCGGAACACGCGCGCCATACTTTCGTCCAGCGCGAACATGGCTTCGTCGTCCATCTCCTCGTCGGAGCCGGATCTGTCGTCCTCTTGCTTGACCGTCTTCGCCTCGACCCGCTGCGTCTGGACAATCTCGGCCAGCGCGGCGGATAGCCTGGCGTGCTCTTGGTCCTCCTCGGCTGCGTCGGGTCCGTTCGCGTCCGCGCCCGAGCTCGTGTCGTCGGCGTCGGAGCCACTGTCCATCTCCACGTCACTGGCGAGCGACTCGTGCTCTTGTCCGGTCATGCCGCCGGTGTCGGCTTGGACAGCCGCCCGCGTGTCCTCGAGCGCCCCGTGCTCGTCGTCGGCATCCTCGGCGTAGACGGCCTTTCTCTTGCACCCTGCTCTAACCTCCGCAACGTCCTCGACGTCGGACTCGGAGTCGTGTTCGAAGAGCTGCTCTTGGCCGGCAATGGACTCCCGCGACGCCAACACCTATGACGAGTGTCAGCCTCTCGGTCGTAGGCCCAGCATATCCCAACCCACATCGTAGAGCAGCTGCAGGCTGCGAAGCGACAGCTCGGCCGTGAAGGCGCCAAACACCTGCTGGGCAAGCCTCCGGAGCAGCTGCGACGGCTTCGACACGAGAGCAAGCAGCGACTCGACCAGGAGCTCCGAGAAGCCGACTTCTGCATCTTCGCGGCCCAGCAGCTTGTCGCAGAGCAGATCCAGATCCGCGAGGCCCGATAGCGCATCACGGTTGCCGTTGTAGAGCTCGAACATCGCGATCGAGTACAGCAACACGACCATCTGAAGAGGCCGCTTCCGCTCGTCCTCGACCGTCGCCTGTGCTTCCTTCAGACGCCGCACCCGCTTCCAGGCGGCGCGTCGGCCCTTGTCGACAACGTCGTCAAAGTCCATCAGCATCGAGCGGGCATCAGACGTCTCGAGCCGTTGCAGGTCCGAGATGAGGCGTCGAGGCCAGTCGAGCCGTTCCGTGGGGGTCGTCGAAGAGATCTGGCGCGCGAATATCGACGACAGCTTCGTTCTGAAAAAGTCCCTCGAACCGGCGGACAGTGGGGGCACGGGTGCGGTGCGTTCGTCGACGTAGGCAAGTTCGCAGAGATTGAAGAGGATGTCGTACGTCGACGCTTCGGCGGCAGCCCCTTTCACGCCGCCGAGGGCGGCGGCGAGAATCTCGCCGAGCGCTCGACGATGCGATTCCGCAGTCTCGGCGTCGGCAGCGTCCTGTCGACGTATCTTGTGAAGGAGCAGAGATGCGATCTCGGGCAAAACAGCGGGGCTTGCACCCGTGACGATGGTGGTCACCGTCTTGGTCCTCGTGAGGTGATCGAACAGAGGAGTGCCGTTTCCCTCGAGCAAGCCCTTGGAGATGACCGCGGCCGAGCCGGGGTCTTGCTCGACCCTAGCGAGCATCGCCTTGAGGCACTTGGTCGCCATGCGGTGCAGGTATCTCTCCTTTTCGGCGGCGTGATTGATCAGGCACTTCAGAAAGTTCTCCGTGAACAGGACATCGAGCACGTGCGGAGGTCCGTCCAGGACGACCTGGCAAAACAGAGAGAAGCCCGAGTGTTTACGCTCAGCAGACGCCGAGGCCGAGAAGAGATGTTCTGCGGCCGTCAGCCAGACCGTTCGAGAGAAGTTCTTGCAAGATGCCACCGACCATCGACGCACGTGTGCCAGAACGTCGCAAAATCCAAGCGTCTCCTGTCTTCCGACACCTGATACAGGTGGTCCATGATGACCCTCCACGCAAAATGTGGAAGGGCGCTCCAGCTACCACGCTGCCGTCGGTCTTCGTCGTCGGTGCCCTTCTCGCCCTCGGAGGCGGCGGGAGAGCCCTTCATCGCCGCGGCCAGCTTCTCGGCGTTCCTCCGACGCAGGGGATCTCGACGGTGCCACGGTTTCTGGGGGAGTGGTACGCCGGCGTGGTTCTTCTGCACGGCCAGCCAGACGGCCACGCCCTCCGGGGTGAGTGCCATCTTGTCCGAGCGGAGCTTCTCGACGGTGGCCTGTAGGAAGGCGTCGGCGCGATCCGACGGCGCCGTGGTCTGCACGAAGCGGTAGAGGGTCCAGAAGCATTCCTCCCGAAGCCACGACTTCTTCTCGGCCAGCTCGAACAGCAGATCCAGAAAGTCCTGCCACTGGTCCTCGGACACGGAGCCATGTAGGATCGTGCCCCCGCTCAGCACGGCCTCCAGCCCGAACAGGCGGCCTAGATAGTGTTCTCTCTCCTAGCAATCCGAATCAGACCATCGTCCTACAGCACGCCATCGAACACCGCTCACCGGACCGGCCGGTTTGCCTTTCGGCTGCGTGCGAGACCGCAGCAGTTCCAGAACCCGCGCAAAGGTCAGCGTGGCCTCGGACGCGCCGTCTCCCGGTGCGCCGAGCGCACGTGCGAGCAGCTAGACCCCGCGGCATCGGTCAGCACCTGCTCGCAAGTCGGCGACGGCGTCGGCGCCACCCACCTCCGCCAGCGTCACCGAGAATCCAACCCGGCCGGACTTTCTCCCGCTCGTCAATCCGGTGAAGAGACGGTCTACCGCTCGATCGACGGTAGAGGCCGACGCATTCTCGAGACCAAGTAAGATGGCCGTGGACGCTTGCATCCTGGTGGTCTCATCGTCATCGGCCAGGTCGTCCAAGTAGGGCCTCACGGAGGCGAGCTCATCGCGCGGCATGGCCGGTGTCTTTCAAGGCTCTCTTCGAAGCCGTAGTCGGATGTTGTGGGCGTACGGCTGTGTTGCGAACCGATCTGGGCAGAGCTTTGGCTGGCGTAAACAGGGACAGGACAAGTTTAAAGATTTTAGGGTCATCATCTTGTGTCGATGAACACTACAGCGCGCAGAAGCCTCCAGGTCTTCAAACAAATCTTTGCCGTGTCAATTCAAGGAGGTGGAGCCAGGAAGTCAGCGAACGGGTCTTCTACGATGGAAACTCGGAGCAGCTACGGATAAGGCATCGCATCTTCCACGGCTGACTCGAGTATACCAGGCTGCTAGGAGTTGGTGATCCAGGCTGTATTTAAAACCATCTTGGTGCAGTAGACCAGCGTCGTCTCCAAGTTCCTTGTCGACTGATATCAAAGCCTCGATTACTCTGCACTCCCGTACACATGCTGCCATGGTCCAGAAAAGACCAAACGTTGTTGAGATTCATCTATGCCGCTGGTACCTGACACACCAGCTTGTCAAACAGCCACATCGACAGGCGATGAGACTGGACTTCTGCTTGAAGAGCTCGTTTTCTTCCAATGGCTCTGTAGCTGCACCGACAGTTTTACGTCGGAAAGACAGGATCATCTGGCTCTTGAAGCTTTCAGCTAGAGATTTTTCTTCCTAGCTTGCTGATGTATGGTGCTCCTTACGTAATTCGGTAGGAGCTCCAGACCATACCAGACCGACATCAACGCTTGCAACCACGATCGTGGGCTGCTTCCAGTTCAACAATCAGCAATGCAGGTGTCACGGCCACACCCACAGGACTCGGGGGGCCGGGGCTCGGTCAGCCCGGCCGGCTCTTAGTCCGGCCGAGCTGGGAGCTAGCCTGGGGCAGGTGCCTGCTTGGGTAGGAGCCCTAGAGCTCTTCGCCTATACGAGTATAGCTAGCTCTTCTTCCTATTGTAGCTAGAACAATCAACTCGTTACCAACCCACGATGCTGATGAGTTCGGCGTAGCGCCGCCTAGGCTTTTCCTAGGCCCGCTACCAGCAGGACCATCATGGCTGCAGTCCACATCCCTTCTGTTGACCGAGCACTTGGCAGGTGGTGGCCGCGGTCCTCCAGCAGCCCCACGTAGCCAGCGTCACGGCCATAGCCAGTCATGTCGGTCAAGGTGATGCATAAATCGTCCTTGAACGCGATCGTGCCGAGTCGGAGGAAGTGCCGTCGCGAGCGCCGTCACATGACGCCGTCTCATCTCATTCCACTTTCCATGGTGGGGCTCCGGTAGGGCCGTGGATTCAGACGTTCGACGCTAAAGGATCCAAGCTCTATCGGCAGCCGATACCTTCGTACGTATGTACTTCCGTCCCGTCGTCGTAGCGCCTCGACTCGGCTGCTTCGAGGAAGGCTTGGCGAGTCACGGGACAGCGCGCACCCTTCGCGTTGTTTACTCGACCCCGGTTGACACGGTAACCGGAGCTTCGAGGGAAGCACCGCACCGGCCGCCGTCCGTGCGGCCGTCTCGTTGGCGACACCAATCTGCAATCTGCGTGGGACAAGCCGGCCTCCTTCAAAAAGCAAGCGGCGTCGAGCTATCGTCCCTCGTACTCGACGAAGCTGCATGCTCGAGGGGTGGGGGTGAACAGCTATCCTGCTTTGCCTGACTGCCCGTCAGCGCCGATGAAGACAGAGAGAGAGGGAGAGACGAACAGCGCTTCGCGCAGTTGGACGGGCTTCCCGTCCGAATGTCGTCGTGAGATCTGCAGCCAACCCAGGACGTCGCCGCCGAGGGTCGGTGTCGTCTCCATGTCGAGCTCGTCTTCCAACTTTTCTCCTGTCGCGACCGACAACGCATCGACCTCGAATGACGTCGAGGCGGGCGGTACGGAAGTACGAAGCGTAGGATCGAGCAGCAAGGAGGGTGATCGATGCTTCGACGGGCCGGGGAAGAAGCGACAGGACCAAGGAAGGCGGCCAGGCCGTGCGTCCTAGCTCCGTTCGAGACTGTCTTTGCCTCCCCCTTCTCCCGGGCGGCCGGAGGCGCGGACGCGGCGTCAGCAGCCACGATCATCTCCGGCGGAGGGCATCGCCGGGGGACCAACCAGACCGCAGAGAGGCCGGAGTGGGCGCGGAAGCGTCGATGGCGCGAGCTCGGTGCTGTGACGGAACAGCGCTACGCTAGCCGCTCACGTTCGAAGCCTGCGCACAGGGCTGGTGGAAGCGGTAGCGCAGCCCGATCAGGCCGGACAGAAACGGAAGGGCGGCCTGTCCGGCCGGGCCGTATCGGGATCCGGACACGTGACGGGAGGAGCCCAAGGGCAGATGTCCCACGCTCGAGGCGAGATGACGACGAGAGCGGCATTCAGCCGGCAGGCCGACGGGTCAGTCCAACGAGGAAGGAGCAGTCACGGGTGCCGTTTGGGCCTACCAGCAGGGCCAAGGAGGCCTAGGGTTAGCTTTGGCTTGCCCCGTGCGGGAGATGGCTTCCGTGGGCCGAGACCGAGTCGCGGACTGGAATTCCTTGGTTCGTCACGACGACGCTACGTCGGTACGGTACGTACTGTACGGAGGTACGTAATCGGGGGATACGATTGGATTACATAATTCATTACTCATCATCGGCCCACCTTGTACTCGCTGGAAGACCCGGGCGGTACGACGTGCCTGGCCGCGAGACCCGTATCGACGACGGCGCCGTCCTTGCTGTTTCGGCGTACCCGAGGCGTACGTACCAGGTCTCGTCTGAGAACGTCACCGGCGTCCGATCCAGCTACCCCGCTTTCCCCCCCGCGGCCGAATACGACGAGCAATTTCTGCAGCCCCACGAGCGCTCCGACGAGCTGCTCGCCGGCAGGATGCACCTACGAGTACGGCATCAGCGGTGCTGTAGGCACGAGAAGCCTACGAGTAGGTATCGTTTGATCGCCAGAGGCGCCATCGCAACGCCCGCGTGACGCTGCAGCGAGGCCTCCCTCTCACTTCCGTACTGCCGTCTCGCGCCGATTGCGTCTCCAGTGCGACGGTTGTTGGAACAGCCGCAGGCGCCGGGCCTCTGCGCCGAGTTCGCCCGCCGGAATTTGCCGCTGGCCCGCGTCGCGTTCTCAAGGCGCCACCGGTCATATTGTTCCCGGAACGCCTGGCAATTAGGCTTACTTACCCGCCGCTGCTGCTGCTGCTGCCGCCCAGCAATGCCCAACTTACCACCCATCAACGGCGCTACGGTTTGTTTCGTACTACCTGGCCCTGGCCCTGGGCCCGGCCCCGGCTGAGTAAGCATGCTCTCGTCTCGTCTCCGCTCGTATACGAGCGGTCGGCCATACGTACCACGGCGCTACGGCAGCAGATACAGCTCGATGGCGGCTCGAACGGCTCCTTCGCTCGGCTGCGCGTCGTAGGGCGGGACCCAATTGGTGATGATCTCCAGCTTGTTGCTTCGACAACCTCCTTGGCTTTCCCCCCCCCCCCCCCCACCCCCTCCATACCCACCATTGCCAGCCCACCGGCTTCAATTCCTTGCTTTTTGGCCATTGTAGCTACTCTACTGTACCCCTGCACGGTCCCGTATGTAAGCTCGATCACGCCCACACACACACACACACACACACACACACATCTCGCTCGTCTCTCTGTCGTCGCCCGCCAGATATCACCGCCTCCTCCTCCTCTTTCTCATCTTCCCTCTTCTCCTCCTCATCCTCCCCCGCCAACAACCGTCGTCGGATCCGACCGTCGACATCGCCAACGTCCCGGTCGACGGCCAGCTTTCCGGCGTCTTCCCGACCTTTTGGAGAGCTTGAGCTTCCCCTCGACGGCCAAAGGTCGACGCCGCCGTCGCCGCTCGACCTTGCGTCGTCTTGTCCCCGAGGCCAGCTTGATGCGTGGCCGTGTGACTCGCTCCCTCGTCGTCCTGGATCGCACTTGCCTCGAAGAGCAGCGGCCCGCATCCTAGTCCTACCGGGTCGATCCCGAGCTGGACCCAGTTGCCTCGACGGCAACGACAGGCTTCGACGAGCCCCTCGACCGGACGGTATCGCCAGCGACCGCCGACCTGCCTTACGCCCGGCATTGCTACGCTGCCTGAGAGGAACGGGACCGACGGACGAACGACCCCGCCGTCGGTGCCGGGTCGAGAATCGAGACCGCCGCCGATCCGGACCCGGATCCGGACCCGAGCCTCTGCGCCGTTCGCCTCGAGCCATCTGCATTCCGCTCGGTCGCTCCCGAGCTCGCGCGTCCGATGGAGCGTTCCTCGCCCCTGGCGGCCATGCGGCCGCCGTCCATGCCCGGGCCCTGGGGTCTCTGCCACGACGCTCACCTCGCCCCTCCGCCGCCCTTCCCCGGCCGAGGACGATTCGGCCCGGACGGCTTCAACTTCAAGGACCTCAGCATGAAGCGGTCGTCCTCGTCGTCCTCGTCGTGCGACTACTTCACGCTGAAGCCCGTGCGGGGCTCGTCCCCGACGGCCAGCCTCGCCGCCGACCTGTCCCAGAACTTCCACATCGACCAGAGGTATGTGTGCACGCGCGCGCGCGCGCGCGCGCGAGACACCCCTTGTCGGCAGCGAAGGTGGAGACGTCGCTGACGCCCGTCCGTCGAGGACAGCCCGCAGCTCGTGACGCCGCGGCGCTCGTTGTTCACGTCGGCCCTGATGGGAGCCGTTGGCACGAGAGGTGAGCTTCGACGGACCCGTCCTGGCTCGCCGTCGAGCCTGTCTCGTTGACGTTTCCATCTTCCTCCCGTCCACAGAGTCGACGACGACGCCGCCTTTGCCCTCGTCGTCCCCGGGCCCTGCCGTCGACCTGATGGACATCTCGCCCCTGCCCCACAAGGCTCCGGTGGCCCGGCTCGGGCAGGACCAGACCGCCGTCGAGTCGCGGCCCATCCTCGTCTCGCCCGTCGACGGATCGCGCTTGTCGTCCGCCGTGACCAAGTCCAACTCGCCGCTGGCGGCACCGTCGGAGCCCCCGTCGAGGCCGCCACCGATGATCGAGTGCGTCTGCTCTTCCGTCGCCTTCTCCCTCTCGCACTCGCGCATCGAGGCGCCCCCCCCCCCCCCCCCCCCCCCCCCGGGCTCGCGTCGACCGAGGCTGACGCGGTCCCTGCAGACGAAGACGACCGTCCTTCCCGAGGCCATCGCTCCTGCGTGGCCGCATGAACTCGACCGGCAACGTGCCGCACAAGTCGACCGCTTCGCACCCGGCCCAGCTGCCGCCGTTCAAGTTCGGCACGGGCAACGCCCAACGGTCGACGACGGCGACGGGGACGACGCTGGCCGAGTGCTTTGTCGAGTCGCCTCCACAGCCACGCCGTCACGGCGGCGGCGCTTCCGCCAGCCTCGACTCCCCCATCACCCTGATAGGCCCGCCCCGGCCACGACAGACGTTCGCGTCGATGATCAACCAGGCCCGTCACGGCTCGCCCCTGTCCGGCCACGTGCGCAAGTCGTCCGTCCCCGGCGCCCGACCGCGGAAGATGTTCCGCCGCTCGCTGAGCATGTTCGAGCATCCGGGCGACGCGCTCGCCGAGGAGCCCCTCGGCTCGCGTCCGACCGCGCCCAAGGTGCTGCCGTCGATCATGGACCTTGACGACGACGAAGACGACGACGACGCCGCCGCCGCCGCCGCCGCCGCCGCCGCCGCCCGCGACCGCGACGGGCTGAACCCGCTCACGCTACCCCACTTTGTGCCCGAGGACCGGCCCGACAGCCTGCCCCGGATCACCAAGGAGACCCTCGTCGAGGTCCTCGACGGCCGGTACGCCGAGAGCTTCGACGAGTCCATCGTCGTCGACTGCCGCTTCGAGTACGAGTACGAGGGCGGCCACATCGACGGCGCCCTCAACCACAACGACAAGGAACTGTTGGCCGCGAGGCTGTTCGAGAGGACCGACCCGGCCAAGACCTTGCTCGTCTTCCACTGCGAGTACTCGGCGCATCGTGCGCCCATCATGTGAGAGATGCCCCCGGCCTCTCGTGCGCTGCGCTCCCCTCCCCGACGTCGCTGACGATTTGCCACGACAGGGCCGAGTACGTGCGCGGGCAGGATCGATCGGCCAACGCTCATCGTTACCCGCGGCTGACCTACCCCGAGGTGTACATCCTCGACGGCGGCTACAGCGCCTTCTACGGCGACCACCGGTCGCGGTGCGTGCCGCAGAACTACGTCGAGATGCACGCCAAGGAGCACGTCAACACGTGCGAACGGGAGCTCGGCAAGCTGAGGCGCAAGAAGCTCAGTCGAGCTCAGACCTTTGCCTTTGGACAGCACCGACAGCATTCACGCGCCGTCGACGACAGCCCGACCGGGCCCGGTCGGTATGGGAACGGCAACGACGACACGGTGATGATGACGGCGACGACGGCGGCGGCGTCGACCACGATGACGACCACCGTGACATCATCGTCGTCGCCGTCGTCGTCGTCGTCGATGTCAATGTCGTTGTCGTCGTCCGTCACGGGGGCGACGGACCATCGTCGAGCACCGGCCCAACGGATGGCCTCGTTCTAGCTCAACACGCGGCGCTCTGTCCGCTGGGCGGCCGCCACCTCCTCGGTGGCTGCTCCGGCGCGTTTCGTTCTGCGTCCTCTTCCCCCTCGAATCCGTTTTCGGCTTGGTTCATCGGGCCGTCGGCCGCGCACCCGGGACCCTCGGATTCGTGCCCTCCCGTCCGGTCCGGCGTATCGTCTGGATCCCACGCCTCGTCCCTGTCGATTCTGGAACCTCTCTCCGGCCGGGGCCCGGCTGCTTCTTTGGAAAGGACCATCCGCCTGACTCGCCCGCATAGAAAGCTTCGTCTTTAGGATAACCTCCGGCGTTCGCATCCGGTCGACAGACCTGCTGCGTTTGTTTTACGCGTAAATACCCTCTTGCGCTTCTGACCGTCCGCGTCTTTGGGATTTGTGTTTCCGGGCGCTTCTGGGAGAGTGAGGACGGGCCCCTCGTCCTTGCTCGTCGTCCCTCTGCATTCGCATCTGCCAGCACTTTTGTTCTCCGGCATCGTCCTTTCTCCGGTCACAGCATCATCCCCCGGCGCGAAATGCATCGTCCGTATCCGTCCCTTTGTCAGCGTCAGGGGCCGGGTCGACGCCACGTGTGAGCTTCGCCGCTCTCGGGCCGTCTTCCCAAAACACAGTCCTTCGGACGTTCGCCCGTGAGCGTTCACGGGCATCACCACCAACATCGACCCGCCTCACCAGGCAGCGGACCCACGAGGTCGACCAATCTCCTTTGTCACCGCCGCGCAAGACCTGAGGGCCTGACCGCACAGGCTGCCACCCTCATGTGCCCCTCTCGATCACCCCTTTTCCTTTGTCATCCTCCTCTTCGCACGCGCCAACCTTTTTGGAGACGGTGGGGAAGGGCTTACGTGCCCACCTCGAAAGCTTGGACGCCTGGGAGAGGACGGAAACGGTTGGAGTACGCGGCACGCACATCACTGTACGATATCAGGACTCGGGAGATGAGCGAATGAAGGGCAGCACACGAGGAGCTGAACCCAATGATCATGGATGGTCGTAATACGTACGAACGCCTGGGGTCGAGCCCAGCGTCAACACTACGTCTTTGACCAGCCATGTATCCGGCTCAGCATCGGTAGTGAGCACGTCTCGGAAGTCACGACAGGTGTGAGCAGGCTTCATGCTCTGGTTCTGGAAGGCACTGGCTGGCTGGGGGTTACTGTCTGGGGTCACTGCCTAAGGTCACTCCCTATGATAGGTTATACCTACAAGGACACAGTAATTGATGCGGATGATACAAGCACTGTAGCCAGTGCTGGTGAGTTGCTTGGTGATGTCTTCTGTGTAGTGAGTAGTAGACTTGTGCTTCATACAGAGGTACTGTAGCAGTACACAGTTGGGTGGTTCATGATGGTGGTTGGACGGTTCATGGTGGTTGGATTGAGAGTATCTATCTTGGTATTGCACAAGAGTAACCTTGTATTTGTAGGCAATTACAAGGATGAGGTCTTCTGCCCTGATTTTCATAAAGGTGTGGACTTGGCTCAGAGATGTGTTGGTGCTGGGTTCAGGAGAGGGTGGGCTTAGTCAAGGAATATTCTGGTTCTGATATCTCTGTGGTTGAGGGTCTTGGGTTGCTGTACAGCTGCTGATAGAGTCTTGATACTTGTTTAATCACTGGCTACTTTGCTGCAAGGTCTTGAGTGGATTGACAGTCTGTAGCGCACCTACTACTGTACAGAGGTAGGGAGAACAGTGATGTTGTCACCCCTGTCTCTCCATCTTCACCTTGGGACATACGTACCGTGACCCCAATAAATTGATTAATACCTACGACCACAGCCACAGCCACCACCATTCCCACATCAAAGACAAGAGCAGGATCAAGAGCAAGAGCAAGGTCAACAAAGCAAGCAAGAAAGAAAGCGTAAAGAGCATACACAATCATCCCTCCGACTCACCCTCCCAAAAGCAAAATGGACATGGACATCGACGCCCTCCTATCCTCGATCCAGCGAGGAGGCAACTACGCGCCGGACGACGTCGGCGACGACGACTACAGCCACCAAGAAGACCGTCGCGAGCAGCAGGGTCGGTGGGCGGACCTGCAGGCGCTGACGCGGGCCTGGGTCAACGAGCGCAGCGCGCCGGAACTGTTGCCGTACCCGCACGACCTCGTGGCGCGGGTCATGGCGAGGGTCGGGAGACAGGTAAGTTACGGTGTTACATTCCATACGCGTATGCCTCATTGACCATATCGACCGGTCAATCGCGTCGCGTCGTCTCGAGTTCATCTGCTGCGATTCTTTGAGTCTTCTTTTCGCGTGTCTTGGGGAGGGCCGTGGGTTTGATCCTTTGATGCTGCGTGTGATTTTTGTCCTCGGCGCGGTCGTTCGTTCGTTCGGGCGTAGTAGAGGTCGAACATGCTCTTTCCTTCGTCTACGGACTGTTGGAGGACGAAGAGCAGATCATGTTCCAGAGGAGGAGATGCTTGAGAGCAGCCGCCGAGGATCATATACCCTTGGACGTGCCAGCAGAGAAAGGGGGATTTTCAAGTACCTGACCATTCAGGACATGGAGCTGCCTGGATCCTCCAAGATTCTTGTCCATGTCTTCTTTTTCCGTTTTCCATCCCTCTCAACGGCGTCAGCTGCGTGCTACCGCCCTCCGAGACAATCCCAATATCCTCTCTTCTTCTCGTCTTTCTCGCGCCGGAGCTCTTGATCTCGGAGCTACAGCCTCTCTGTTCTACGCTGCCTACGCCCAGAACGAGGGGGCACCGCCCAGGCCCAGCCCTTGCTACGACATCCACCAACAAGAATACTCTTCAGCGCACAGAACGACTCCGGTGGCAGCATCTCTATGTTTGAACAGTCGCGCCGCGTCCCAAACGCAGCAGAGCCTAGGACAGATCCAACGACTAACCCACGAGCTCACGAGCTCGCGTGTCCCCTCTAGATCACCCTCATCGAGACCGAAACCGGCAACGTCGATCCCAAGGCCAACTTCCGGCTCATCCTCCTGCAGACCGAACTCGAGCGGTTCAAGTTCCTTGTCAGGTCCTTTCTCAGGGCGAGGATTGCCAAGGTGATTGTCGTTTCGTTCTACTGCATCTATTCTTTACACCCCGTCTCTATTTTCAATCTTTTTTTGTCTCCACCCTGTTTTTATTTTCAACCTGCTTTTGTTGTGCCTCACTTTACGCGGCGTGGGTGGGTATTAACCGGCTCGGGTTGATATTGCGCCGCGCACGAGCGTCTCGTGTCTTCTCATGGCCAAGCCTCCTTGCGGTTGCTGTAGCTATCGGACAGCAACCCCCTTCCTACTGGGAAGCGTTGCTGCGGACGCTATGACCAATTCTTCAGGAGCAATGGCTTTCGTTCTTCCAAGAGCTTCACTGGCGCGGCTGCACGTGCCAGGTCTTTTTCTAGACCGTCCTTCCGATATACGCCATTCATCATCAATCGCCATATCCCTCTCACGCCCTCTCTTGCGTGATCCCACTCTTTGAGTTCGACCAGTTCATATCGTCTCCCTCCCATCTCCGTTCATTCCGAAACCCTCATAAAACCCAGCTCGCAGCATACTCACATGCGACCCCTCGAACCCAGATTGACAAATTCCCTCTGCACCTGCTCTCGCTACCCACGTCCTCGACGCAAAACACCTCCTCCATCACCACGACGCCGACACCGACACCGACGACAAGCACAGGCCCAACCGACGGCCACGCGCTCCTCTCGCCGTCGGAGCTGCGCTACCTGACGCAGCACCAGACGATGCTGCACAGACACTATCTGCACGCCTTCCTCGGCGATTTCCCAGAGCAGCTACGCCGGCTCGACGACACCGCCGGGGGCATCTCGATGGTCGACCGTCCAGACGTCGACGCCGCCGTCCTCGTGCGCGTCGTCGCGCCCGACCTCGATCTGCGCAGGGAAGGCGTGCCCGGGTACGGATACGTCGATGACGATGATGACGACGATGGGGATGGGAATGGGGATGGGGAGGAGGAGGATGATGATGGTGGCTTTGCCGGTAGCGGTGGCAGCGGCAGCGGCGGTCTTGGTGGATCTGGTGGCGGCGGACTCCGTGGTCGTGACCGTGATCTCGGTGGCTTCAGCCGTGCCACCGGCCTCCTCGACCAAGCCAGACCAAGCATCGGGATCTCCACAAGGAAGGGCAACAGCAGGTGGCGTCTGCGCACAGGCGGTCTATACGTCGTGCGCTACTCGGCCGTGCGGGAGGCGCTGCGGAGAGGGGCAGTCGAGTTGATATGATAGAACATGACATGACATGATATGAGTAGATGTGATATGACATGACTTGACATGACATGAGTGAAAGTGCACTTTTGAGTCCTTTTCTCCCTCTTCTTCTTCTTCTTCTTCTTCTTCTTCTTCCTGTTCTTCCTATTCTTCTTCCTGCTCTCCTCCTTGACTATCATTATTGATTTAGAGAGAGAGAGAGAGAGAGAGAAGAAGAAGAAGAAGAAGAAGAAGAGACATCCACTATCTACGAGCATACTTTATGCAATACACGTCTCCGCTCTCGCTCTCTCATATCTGTTCTGCGTCCGTCTTCTAGATCAAGCTATAGGCGGGTAGGTGGGTAGGTGGGTAGGCAGGTGGCCAGACGACCACGCGGGCAGGTATCGTGGGCGGAGTAAATCCGTAGCTGTACTCGTAGAGCAGAAGGAGAAATAAAAAAAAAACCTAAAAGATTCCCGTTATGATCCTAGTATAAAATTGACTAGGCTACCAACTGGGTCGAGAGAAGCTAAGAGGACAAGGGACGGACAGAGAGCAAGTGACGCGCCAAGTGACGCGCCGAGCGACGACGATCACAGCCCATTGGGAAACCCCCCAGGTCGGAGCTCGCTCGCCGGTTGCAGACACCCACGATCACCCGACAAACTCAACCTCCGGGTACGCCGGATTCGGTCCGGACAGGAGCGGCCCCGTCTCGTTGTTCAGACAGCAGCGGAAGAACTCGTCGAGGTAGGCGTTCAGGACGTCGTAGAAGCGCCGGCCGCCGATGGTGCCGAGGCCGCCGTTGTCCGCTCTCTGTCCGTTGGCGAAGACGCCCATCGCGGTGACGTTCGCGGTGACGTTCGCGGCGACGGTCCCGTTGCCGCCCTGTGCAATCGTCTCTTGGATGCGAAGCCCGTCCGTGAAGGACTGGTGGGCCGTGCCCACGATCGTGATATCGCGCTTGAAGCCACGCAAGTTCGAGTAGAAGTCGGTCCAGCCCGGGTACGCGGTGCGGTTGTTCGTCTCGGCGCCCACGAGCAGGAACGGACGGTCGAGGCCTGCCTCGGCGGCGGGCCCGAAGACGGGGCCGTCGAGGTTGACGCCGCACTTGAAGGCGGTGTTGTTGAGCAGCGCCGCCGCCGCGGTGTCGCCGCCGAACGAGTGCCCGAACACGCCGGCACGGTCGAAATCGCCCGTGCGACGGAGACCCTCGACAAAGACCCTCGCCGTCTCCTCCCGCGGCAACGTGCCGTTGCGGAAGTAGCTGTACACGAAGTCGATGTCGCGTCTGGTGCTTCGGAGCAGGTCCGACACCTCCCCCGGAGACCGCATGTTCCGTTGCAGGGCCGTACGACCGTCCGGGTACTCGACGATGCCTACGCTGTAGGGATGATCGACCGTCATCACGACGTAGCCGTAGCTCGAGAGCAGCTCGGCGATGCCGGCGTAGAAGAGCCGCGAGGAGCGGTAGTCCGGCGAGAAGAGAAGCACCGGGTAGGACGCCGTGCCGTTGGCACCTGGTCCGGGGGGCGCCACGTCCCAGCAGGCATTGCCGTACAGTCTGCCGACGGTGCCGTTGGCCAGCCCGAGCTGGGTCTCAAAGTACGCTGCCGTCTGTGGCGCGAAGACGGGGGACCGGCGACAGATTCTGGGGCCGCTGGTGTTGGTCGGCACCGTCGGGTAGAAGACCGAGACCATCAGGTCGCGGGGACCGCCGGCCGGGGCCAGGACATCGACGCCTCTGGAGTCGAGCACCTCCACGTTGGTAAGCCCGACCTCGAAGGGGCCGGTAAGCGGCGGGTATTGATAGATCTGACCCGCGGCAGCCGAGGCCAGGGCCAGCAAGATGGAGAGACATTTGGCCGGAGATGGCTCCATATTGGACTGACTGTCCGGGATTTGGGACTCCAGATGGTAAGGACTGTGCTGCACTCTCAGGAGCGAGTGGCCGAGAGTGGACGGCAGTGAGAGAACGAGCGTGGGGTCTAGAGTGAAGGAGCTTCTCTAGCCTTTTCGATGTGAGCGAAGAGGAGATATATCAGTGGAGACTGGGGACGAACAGGCTTCTTATAACCAGACACACAAACGGATCGATCGGGCTAGACCCACTTAAAACCGACTTGTACCATCGTACCCTGATCGGTCCAGGAACGTGCCATCGCCATCATGTGCCACGCCTTATCGTGATACTCTGACATGCTGCTAATGAGTTCTACGACGCTTCTTCGTCTGGACAACCCTTTGTCGTCGACCTCTGGCGGTCAATGTGCCGTGAGCATAGTAGTACTACGGATGAGTACTGCCGCGGCTGGGCTGGCAGTGATTGTTGGCAGTCCATCTACAATCCGTCGGCCAGGGCGAAGCTGGGAAGATATCAAGGCAACGGAAGGTCCGAGCTCGGATGCTGGGTCCCGTTGCGCACGACGGCCGGGGATATCGGAGGAGCAGGTATGATGACGGGTGGAATCGATGGCATCAATTGAGGTCGGGCAGTTGATGCTGCAAGACTTGGTAGTCGACTCGACTACCAAGTGGCACACTCCGCTCGGGGCTGCATAGCAGAGGCAGCGGTCCATCTCTGGCTTCCTCGATGCTCAGCGTGGGCCTGCTCTCGCTGCCACGTACTTGTTTATGCTCACCATGCCATATGGCGTTCCAGCCAGAGCTCCAGCTGGGCCGCCGTCAATCTGATGGAGTCTCTACGGCCACTGGACACCTTGGACGTGAAAATCCTGGAAGAAAACCAGTTGGATATACCGTAGGCCGTCACCAAATGTCTTCAGTCCACCTGGCGCGGATGAGCCATGCCTGGGTGCTGTCCACGCAAAGACCAACGGAAGATTGCTGGTCTGCCGCTTCTGGCTGTGCCAACACCGGTCCAGGAACAAGTGTGGAGCTATGAGCTAGCTCGAGCTTCACGATCATGCAAGGCCGCGCTTCCGTCCAAGCAGCCCCATCAGGACGTGAGTGGAAGGCTAGAGTCCGAAGAGCAAAGCATCGATCTTCCATGCCGGAGTCGAGGGCTCCTAGTGGCTTTGGAAAGGGTCCAGCTTCACATGGCTCCAGTCAACGCAAAGCCGCCGGTATTGGGCCACACCCACACTAGAGCCAGCCCGCCGTCTTCGCTGAAGTTGGCCACTGATCAATGGAGCAGAGCCCGTCGCTACGTTACCGCTAGCGGGCTGGACGTGGAAAGCATCTCAGGGGTTGACTAGGGTGTCCATATCAAGCCTTTCCGCCGACTACGGAAGGTATACCCAGCTCTTTGCCCATCTGGTTAGACTCATTTGAAGTGAGGAGCCGATTACTAATAGGATGTCTATATCACGTGACTGTAGAGCCACCTTACGTCATAATTACATAATATGCGCCGTGTACCTCCGTACTACGTACGAGGTACGTACGAAGGTACACCTATGCCCCCTACGAGTAATTACAGGTATTCCATGCGTAAACTAGCGTACACCTCACATGGGAGCACTCCAGCCCGAATTATTGACGACCGCCAAATACGTACAAAGTACCGAAGGATTCTTCAGTCTGCTGAAAACCGGAGAGCAGACAAGCCGAGTTCGTCTGATCCAATTGGTTGGCTGGCATCGCGACAGTATCGAATACCAGCGTCCTCCCTCTACTCGTATGCTTGGCCGTGAGTCTGTGACATACGAGACGTCGCACTCAGACGCGCGGTATCTTACATTGCTACCATCTTGGCTAGGTGACGACATTCTCAGGCTCCGTCGACCCCGTCGGCCTCTCCTGTACTGAACAGCGTGAACTGAGGCGGTGCGCCACCAATGAAAGCCGGCCCTAGCGCCAACGCATCGACTGGACCGTATCCGAGCCCCCAATCGTAAAGACGGCATGTCTTCGAACAACGATCCTGATCCTGCCAGCTCCGACATGCCTTCAGGTCGCTCGAACGGGCAGCAAGGTGCTGGGCAACGAAGGAGACGCCAGAGACCTGCACGACGCAGACGCAACAGACGGCACTCCTTCGCCGTCGCACCAGAAGATGGCACGGCCGACGACCGCGAGCCTGGATCGACCGCCGATCCCACGACGCTCCAGGCTGCTACGCCTGGACGGCCTGGTCCGTACGTCTTAGGCCAGGGTAGCTTCAGCCGAAGCAACACGAGCCTGGCCAGCGAAGCGCTGCTTGACCATCGGTATCGCTTCCGATTCTGCACAGACGGCTTGCCCAAGAGACGAGATCCCGACGCTGATGCTACTACTACAGAGACCAGCGTGCGAGGCTGCCCCGACGGCAAAGCACGATGGAGCAAACCTCTTATGGACCTCCGTACGGCTCGAACAGGCCATCGAGTGGTCGCCGCGGATCAGGAGACGCGAGGCCGGATGAGCACGACGACCCGGCCGACGACAGAACGCCGCTGCTCTCGAGCCCGCAACCGGCGAGAACGGAGCCGACGTACGACCTTCATCCGCCGTCGCACCGACGAGACGGTGGCGTGGAGCACTCGGGCCGCAGACGGCGTCGGTCCGGCGACACGTCCGTCTCGAGTCGGCGGAGGAGGCGTGCGGGATCCAAACAGCGCCCAAGGTCTGGACTCCTGGGCGACTACGATGTCAACAATCCGCCTTCGGTGCCGGCCAGCCCGCTGGCCGGCCCCGACATGTCCTACGAGGATGTCATGATCCCCAAGGACTTCAACCTCTTGGACTCCCCTCAGCAGAGGGCCAAGATCCTGACCGGAGGCGGCGACGCGCTGATCGATATCGACGAAGTCGGGCCCGACCGCGATGGGTACGTTGGGGGCTCGTCGCCGCAGGCTCCTCGAAACGCCGCTGCCGAGCATCGCAAGCGGACCATGGCGCTCACGGCGCAGGAGGACGTGTGCTTTCCGCACGATGGTCTCTCCGAGACGGCCGAGGAGGACAGCGGCACCGCTCCGTCCCGCCACGACCAGCCGAGCTCGCGGCGACGGCGTCGCAAGGCGTGGCCGGATCTCTCCGTCCTCGAGGAGTGGAGTTTGGAGGAGAAGGAGGAACGGAGCGAAGAGATCCGGGCCAAGAAGATCAGCGAGCCGGTCCTGGTCGGCGGCCGACTGCGGCCCAACAACCACGGCTGGCATCGGACGGAGGAAGACGCGCCCTTTCGGTTCACGTACTTCAACGAGGACCTACCGAGCACGATCCACAGCCAGACCATATCCGAGTTGCTGCAGCCGGGCCAGACCTTCAGGGACCTCTTCATCCCGGAGCCGGCGGAGCTGACGGACGACGAGTGGGAGGACGACGACGACTACCTGCTGCAGGACCGCTGGCACGAGCATCGGCAGCAGCACCACCATCAGGACGGACGAGCCAACGGCGAATCAAAGTCCGCGACGCGCCATCCCTCGGTCGCGTCCGAGGACGAACGTGGCCAGCACGACTCGACCTTTGACGGCGCCGGCAACGGCGATCGGACGCCGAGGGAGAAGGCCAAACGGTACGGACCGCGGCCGGTGTTCTGGCTGGACGTGCTGTCACCGACCGACGCCGAGATGAGGGTCATCGCCAAGGCGTTCGGGATCCATCCCCTGACGGCGGAGGACATTATGATGCAGGAGGCGCGCGAGAAGGTGGAGCTGTTCGGGAACTACTACTTTGTGAACTATCGGACCTTTGAGCAGGACGGGTCGAGCGAGGACCATCTGGACCCGATCAACATGTCGATGGTGGTGTTCCGGGAGGGCGTCATCAGCGTGCGTTGCTCTCTCTCTCTCTCTCTCTCTCTTTCGGCCCCTATGCTTTGGAAGGAGAGACGGAGAGGCGCTGACGAGGCTACAGTTCCACTTCACGATGATCCCGCATCCGGCCAACGTCCGACGCCGGATCCGGCAGCTCAAGGACTACCTGATCCCCAGCAGCGACTGGATCTCGTACGCGATCATCGACGACATCACCGACGCCTTTGCGCCGCTGGGCCACCAGCTCGAGGAGGAGGTCGACGCCATCGAGGACACCATCCTGGGGCTGCACTCGCCGCCCTCGCACGCGAACCCGAGCCCGTCGAGCAAGAAGTCGGAGGCGGGCGAGGGCGCGACGGGCGACATTGGCGGCGACCTGCTGCGGCGCGTCGGCGACTGCCGCAAGCGCGTCATGGGCCTGTACCGGCTGCTGGGCAACAAGGCGGACGTCATCAAGGGCTTTGCCAAGCGCTGCAACCAGCAGTGGGAGGTTGCGCCGCGCAGCGAGATTGGCCTGTACCTGGGCGACATTCAGGACCACATCGTGACGATGACGAGCAACCTGGGTCACTACGAGAGGTATCGTCTCATCCCGTCGCATCGTGTTCTGTTGCGATCAATCTCATGCCAGTCACGTGCAATGCGAGAAGGCCAGGCTGACTCGGCCGACAGCATCCTCTCGCGCGCCCACTCAAACTACCTCGCCCAGATCAACATTGCCATGAACGAGCGGCAGGAGGCGACGGCGGACGTGCTCGGCAAGCTCACGGTGCTGGGCACGATCGTCTTGCCGATGAACATCATCACGGGCCTGTGGGGCATGAACTGTCTCGTGCCGGGACAGGACGCCGAAGGGCTGAAGTGGTTCTGGGGGAGTAAGTTGTCTTTCTTCGATTCCTGCATCGTGGTTTTCCTTCGCCTCTGTCGTACAACATCTTTCCCTGTTGATTTAGGCGACACCACCCCCCTCGCACCCTCCACTACAGCCTCTTATCCACCGCTTCCTGAGAGACCTGTGAAAAAATGACGGGCTGACCAGTTCCTCTCCTGCTAGTAACGCTTTTCCTGCTGGGCTTTGGTTTCGTGTGCTACTTTGTCGCCAAGAGGGTGTATAAAATTGTCTAGAGTTGGGATTTGTGTGGGTGTGTGTGCCAGTGTTGGTGTGTGCTTGGGTGTTTGTGCATGCTTGGATGTCTTGGTGTATTGGTGTCTCTGTCCATCCATCCATTCATTCGTCAGTCAACCCAACCTCTCTCTCTCTCTCTCTCCTCAGCCTCCTTTGGCTTTTCCTGTCCTTTTCGAGCTGTGTACAAGAGTATCTCTCCTCAGACTGCACATTGAAGCGTCCAAAACCCCATATATTCCTGTACTGGAGAAGATGAAACAAGTCTGTCTACCTGGGTAAGCAACACGTGTTCCTTCTTTCCTTTCTTTCACTCTCTCTTCCACTCGGTATTTCATTCGTTCATCTGTTCTTCCCTTTATTTGCTCCCTCATCTGTTTCTCACTTTTATCTTCCTCTTTCCATAAATTCCTTCCTTCCCCTCTTGTCTTCTTTCTGTAGATCTGATCACTTGTTGATTCATCCACTCATTCATCCATCCACTCTTTTCCCGTCTCTTCTCCCGTCTCCTCTCTTCTCCAACATATTGTACTAAAGCATCTCCTCTTTCCCCTCTTCTTTCCCCCACTCCCCAGCTTCTTCGTTCCAGTGCTCTCATTCCTCTAGACAAAAGTCTTCCGAAAGAATCAACAATGAAACACCATTCATCCTCCCCACCCCTCCCAAAGAAAACAAGAAACTGCACATATCATCGTCAATAATTGTCATCATCATTATAGGGGGAAAAAAAACAGATAGTAGCAGTGGAGTGTCTGTCTCGGAATGGAAGGCGTACTAGCACTGCAGTGGACTGCACTGTAGTGTACTCAACTATACTATTCTGTACCGGAGTACATGAGAATGTCGGTGTGGGAATGTGTGTGATATGTCATATATCCATGCAGGGTGTTTTTGAGTGTGAGGTGCAAATCTGTGGGAAGTTGGAATGTGTGGGATGTGTGGGATGTGTGGGATTGGTGGGATTGGTGGGATGTGTGAGATTGGTGTGCCTGTCGGTGATGTCTGTAGTATCATGGCATCATGGCATCATGGCATCATGGCATCGTGGCATCACGGCATCGTGGCATCGTGGCATTGTGGCATCACAGCATCATGCCATCATGCCATCGTGGCAAGGTGACATCCACCACACCTGTGGTGGCATCTGTGATAACCAATGACACAATGGTTCTTGGCACTTTCTGAGCAATTGATACCCACTACCCCACACAACACCCTTCCCTCCGCTGCACTACCAATCCACTCTGCTTCACTCCGCTACCAATCCACTCTGCTTCACTCCACTCCACACCACTAACACACCACTAACACACCAGGTCACTACTACTGCTCCAACCGCTAGTTGCCTGACCTGGAGGTTTCCTTACCACTTTTATAGCATACTCAGCATAATCTAGTCTAGCTAGCTTTAG
This sequence comes from Lichina pygmaea, assembly GCA_963422465.1. Taxonomy (NCBI): domain Eukaryota; kingdom Fungi; phylum Ascomycota; class Lichinomycetes; order Lichinales; family Lichinaceae; genus Lichina; species Lichina pygmaea. Next base: position 2,040,458 of record OY730171.1, read on the forward strand.
AATAGTGTAGGACCTCAATATAATACGATAATACTGCTGCTTAGGTTGTACTCTGCTCTCTCTCTCTCTTAACCCCATTACTGTACTACCCACGGATCACCCCGTCCCTCTCTTTTTTCACCCCTCGGCCCTCGCAATTTACCCACAATCCACAATCCACAGACAAACGACCGACAGCGCGCAACCCGCAATCCAGAGACAAACAAGCCACATGCCACATGCCACATGCCACAATCCACAATCCACATGCCACAACCCACATCCACAATCCACACCCCACGTCGCACAACCAACGCCACTACCCAACGTCCACAGCCTCCAAGCCGTCCAGAACCTCGTCGGCGACGCCGCCGGGCGCCAAGACCAACTTGGTGATCTGCGCGATGGTGTCGCGCTTGAAACCGCCGCGACGCGGTCGCCATACACCTTCGACGCGGTCGTCCGTGGCCGTCGAGACGAGCCTTTGCAGCTGTTGAGGGCGTCGAGGGTTGGACTGGCCTGGGAGCCGTTGATGAGGAGGAGGAGCGTTGGTCGATGGGGAAGATGTGGCTCCTGACGATGATGCGCCGCTTGTTGTCGTCGTCGTCGTAGGGTTCAAGGCGTTGGGCAGGCCCGGCGCCGTGGAAGCCGAGGGCGGGTCGATGGTCCTGATCGAGGCGAGTTTGAGCGTTCTCCTTCTGTGGCGACTCGTCGTTGCCGACGGTCTCGACCGAGAGCGGACGCCGTCGTCGGCCATCTCGCCGCACACAGACACGGCGACGACGAGGTCGGCGACGCTCAGCTCCTGCCGGCTCGGGTCGAAGATGATGTTGGACCCGACCGCGACGACGAGCAGCGTGATCGGCGGTCTCGAGGCCAGGTTCGCGCTGGCGGTGTCGGGCTCGGACCGGCTGCCGTCACCTGCGACTCCGCCGTGCCTGGGGTACAGGTACACCGACGCCTCCCAGTCGTCGTCGAACAGCGGGTCTTCGTCCAGTTCAGACGTCAGCCTCGGAAGCCGTGTCGTGAGGAGCGCCAGGTGGGTCGTCAGCGACAGCAGCGGAAGCGGGTACGACAGCGGTGGAGACAGCAGGAGAATCTAAGACTGGATTGATCAGCACACCGGAGGACTGTAGCTATATATGTACACGTATATGATATCTTGTGGGGGGGGGGGGGGGGGGGGGGGGACGTTCGAAGGTGTCGCAGCAGCAGCAGCGAGCAAACGAGTCCTGGAATCAGAGCGCCCGTGCACGCGCGCGAGGTCAAATGCAACAGCAACGGTAGAAACGTACATCGATATACAACCGCCAATGATACCGCCGATTGATGCATAGCCTGCCCGGTAGATCTCCCGACGCCAAGAGCGCCTCGTTGAGCATGGCGGCCAGGAAGACCGGCAGCGCGTCGTCGTCTCGGAAGCCGGGCATGTCGATCGTCAGCTCGACCCAGGCCTTGTCGCCCTTTTGATCGCGTGCGCCTCCTCCTCCTCCTCCTCCTCCTTCTCGTCCTCGACGAGGCGTCCCGTCGGCGTGCTCGTCGTCTGCGTCAGCGCGTCGTTGCTGGGGTACGGTCTGGGCCGCGCTCTGGACGGGGGCACCTGTCGTCGTCGTCGTCTTCAGCTTCTGCTGGCCATGGCCCTGGCCCTGCTGCCATAGCTGCTTCTGGCCCTGGTGTTTCTCGACCTCGGCCTTGACGCCGACGACAGCCTCGCTGCCGTCGGCGAAGCAGACGCGCGCGCTGCCGTTGGCGCCGGGCAGCACGTCCGTCTCGGCGACCAGGGGCCGGAACTGCGTGGCCGATCGCAGGTCGGGCCGGATCGGCGGCGTCAGACATAGTGACGTGTGCAGGTACGATAGTTCGGCTGGCGATAGCAGCACTTGGCTTGTATTGCCTGATGTTGTTGTTGTTGCTGCTGTCGAAGAAGAAGAAGGGTTGGGCGCGGCGGGGGACATGGTGCTGGTGGCGGCGCACGCGCCGTGCTAACGAGTAGTGCGACGGTGGAGACTGATACAAGTAACTCGCCTACAGGTATGTACTGTACGTACAGTACGTATCGTACGTACGGAAGTACTGAGGTTGCGTCGCGTGGGAACTAGGTGGGCCGTAGGGCTACGGTAGGGATCGCAGGGACAAGGCGCTATGCTTTTCGAGGATAAGTACGGTACGTATTTAGGAAAGGGTGTTGTTATCACGACACCCACTTCTTTTAGCACGACACCCAAGATTTTGTTAGCACAACACCCATCGTTAGCTTTGTCAACATGACACCCCATCTAGTGTTGCTAACGCCACACCACATTTTAGCGTTGTTAACATGACACCTCTCCTAGATCCTTGGTATGGTCGCTGGCTAAGATACTCTATAGATTCTATCCAGCCAATAAGAAGGCACAGCACAGAAGACTACAGCACTGGTAACGCCAAGTCAAATCCAACCTCACGATATCTCTGGCTCCGACAAATTCTGGCCTGACGATACCTGAAGCTATGATGTTCCTGCTCCTGGCCATGATGTGATGCCCCTCCTTCCCCTGATATCCCCCCGACAATGTCTGGAGCTATGATGCCCCTCCTTCCCCTGATATTCCCCCCGACAGTGGCTGGAGCTGTGACGCCCCTGCCTGGTGTTGCGGTCCGTACCGTGCCGTCCTAACCGAGTGTAGGATTGAGGGCGAGATGCGGAAGGTAGGTTGGTTCTCGCAGGAGAGGAGTGTCAAGGAGCGTGAAGGGGTTTGGTGGAACGTGGTGGTGATGACACCTGATCAGTGGCTTCGTACAAGATTGTATTGAAGTAGATCTAGTTGTCTGGATCACAACATGAGTTGAAGACGATTGTTCCATAAGGGAACTATCGCCGGACTATATAGTACTCAGTCTGTGAGCTCAGTGAGCTCTGCTCACTTTGCTCACTTGTTCATGCATGCTGCAGCGAGCTGGGCGAGCTCTGCTCACTTTGCTCACGCATATGCATGCTGTGGCAAGCAACCCCTGGTCGGTCTCGCCGGTCACGTGACTGCTTCCCGTGTTATGCGGCCTGGTACTTCCGTCCAGTATCCTGTCTGCTGCTTTCTGTAAGTATAAAGACTGTGTTCCTCCTGGGTCGTAACACTATCCTCCTCTCCATCTTTCATTGTCTCGATGAAACCTGGTCATGTCTCCAAAGTCACGTGCGAGCCCTGCGACTTTTGTGTTCTCCGTGGTTGTCCGTGCTTCCAGATGCTGGGGGAAGACGATAAGTTGAAATGTGCTGCGTGCACTCAGCGCGGGAGGTCTTGTGTCTCTGTGTCCTGGGAATCTCTGAACATATCCCGGGACAACCTTCGTGAGGATGTGGCCGCTGAAGAGGCAACACGCGACGCACTCTTCAAACAACTTGCCGCAGTGCAAGTTTATCTGTCTCGGAAGTGAAAGGTGTTGGAAGGCGCTGAGATCTGTGCGAGGCAGAAGCTTCAGTGTCTGGTGAAAGAGATGGAGTCAGATGGCGAGGATTTGACTTGATCAGTCATTGACATGTCCCTCCTGCAGGCTGAGCTGTTCAGTCCTACTCCTGCCAAAACTGTCGCAGAAGAAGCTGGCAGTTCGCGAGGTTCTTGAGTGGTTCCCAGGTATTCTCCAAGTCTGGGTATCCTTTCCACTTGACAAGGTATTGCTGACCTTTCCTAGCCAGGATCTGTTCAACTTCAAACTCTTGTTCTTCTTCGGGTTAGTAATAAAATATTTCCTGCAAGGGTGTGCTCTGGTCGGCTGGTTCAATCATTAATATATGAAAGTTTGGATGGACTCTGGCATCCCTTGGTAGTTGTATCTTGATGTTGACTGGTCCTGTTTTCTCTTCGACCGAAAATAGTCTGACCTTGATATTGTCAAGTTTCTTCATCTTTGGCTTTTTTGTTTTCTAATTTTTTGTGAGGAGGTAGACTTTATCCCCCTTCTTTAGCGGAGGTACTATTTTCAATTTTTTGTCTATTTGACACTGTATTTTTTCTGAGGTCTCTTGAAGGTAGTGCCTCATCATCGTGTGTGCTTGTCGTAGGAGCTTGTCATGTCAGAGTGCTTTCTCTGTGTTTGGTGAAGCTCTGCTTGGTATTCCGATGTTTGCATGTTGTCCAAAATTAGTAAAGAATAGTGATTCCTTTGTTGAGTCTGATCTGTGCTGGTTGATTGCTAGCTGTGCCACTGGTAATAACTGTACCTAATTGCTGTGGGTCTGGTTGATGTAATACCGCAAATAAGTCTCCAGGACTTGGTTTGCTCACTCCGTCTGGCTGTCAGTTCGTGGGTGATAGGCTGTAGACATTTTGGGTTTTGTTCCCATGGCTGCACTGATTGTCTTCCAGTAGTTGGATGTGAAGAGTTTGTCTCTGTCAGTAATGATCATGATTGGAACTCTGTGGTCTCTGACTAATCTGTCCAGTAAGAGGTGTCCCAACTGTTCTGCTGTGTGGGTCTCCTTGAATAGTACTACTATTAGGTATTTTGTGAATCTGTCCACTATCACTATAATCAAGTCATAGGTGATTCCTGTGACTGGGTCTTTGGACTTGGGTAACTTCATGATGAAGTCTATTGACACATCTTCCCACAGGCCTTTTGGTATTGTGTTCGGGTGTCCTTCTCCATATAGCTTATGTCTTCTGTGTTTGTTTTTCTGGCATAGTAGACATTTGCTGATGTAGCTTGTGACATGTTGTCAGAGGTTGATAACATTGATCCCTGCCTGTTGGATAAGGTCTGTGGTTTTAGTGATTCCTGGGTGACTATATACTGGGTTGTCATGGTAGTTCCTTATTAATTCTTCAGTGTCTTCTGCCGTGAGCTTATTGATCTGTGGTCAAGGTACCAGGTTTCTTTGCTGGTCCTGCTGTAAGATTGTTCCTTGGTGTTCATCATCTTCCATGTGGTCTTTTTGTCAGCTTAGTGTGTCTGCTCTCCCATTATCCTGTCTGGGGGTGTACAAGATCTTGAACTTGTGTTGCCCTAGGAGTTCAGCCCATCTGACTTGTTGTCTGTTCAGCTTCTTGGTTGTTGTGAACATTGTCAGATTCTTGTGGTCTGTGAGAATAGTGAGTTCAGAACTGCTTTCCGCGTACACTCTCCAGTGTTCAAGTGTGTTGATGACTGCCAGTAGCTCTTTGTCATGGATATCATAGTTCTGTTCTGCTTGTGTTATTTTTCGTGAGTAGTAGGCAACTGGGTGCCACTTTGTTACGACCCAGGAGGAACACAGTCTTTATATACTCACAGAAAGCAGCAGACAGGATACTGGACGGAAGTACCAGACAGCATGACACGGGAACCGGTCACGTGACCGGCGAGACAAACCAGGGGGTGCTCGCCGCAGCATGCATATGCACAAACAAGTGAGCAAAGTGAGCAGAGCTCACCCAGCTCGCCGCAGCGTGCATGAAAAGTGAGCAAAGTGAGCAGAGCTCACCCAGCTCACCGCAGCGTGCATGAAAAGTGAGCAAAGTGAGCAGAGCTCACCCAGCTCACTGCAGCGTGCATGAAAAGTGAGCAAAGTGAGCAGAGCTCACTCTGCTCACAAACTGGGCACTATATAGTCTGGTGATAGTTCCCCTATGGAACAATCATCTTCAACTCATGTTGTGATCCAGACAACTAGATCTACTTCAATACAATCCTTTTGTACAAAGCTGTTGATCAGGTGTCACCACCACCATGTTCCACCAAACCCCTTCGCACTCCTTGACACTCCTCTCCTGCGAGAACCAACCCGCCTTCCACCTCTCGCCCTAATCCTATACTCAGATAGGACAGTACGGTACAGACCGCAACACACTTGTTGTCTGCCTGTTGGCATAAACATGCTCCCACTGCCTGATCTGAAGTGTCTGTCTTGATTTGTGTTGGTTGGCCTGTCTTGAAGTTGAGGAGAACTGGTTTCTTGGCGCAAGTGTCCTTGAGCTGCTGGAATACTTTTTGTTGTCTCTCTGTCTACCAGTACTTCACATCCTTCTTTGTGAGTTCTGTCAGTAGTGTTGCTGTCTGTGAGTAGTTCTTGATGAACTGTCAGTTGAAGTTGGTAAATCCTAGGAAGGCTTGTACTTCCTTAACTGATGTCGGTGTTGGCTATTGTTGAATCACTTTGATTTTCTCAGAGTTAATCTTGATCCCTTCAATCTCTATGATGTATCCAAGAAATTCAACTTCCAGTTTGTTGAACTCACATTTCTTTGGGTTGAGCTTGAGCCCTGCTTTTTGTAGGTATCGTAGAATATCCTTCACATGTTTGGTATGTTCCTGTTGTGTGTTCAAGTAGACAAGAATGTTATCCAAGAAGGTGATAGCTGTTTGGTCCAGGTGTGCTCTGATGATGTTGTTGATCAATGCTTGACATGTTGCTGGTGTGTTCGTGAGTCTGAATAGCATGACCAGATACTTGTAGTGTCTGTGTCAGGTTCTGAAAGCTGTCTTCCATTCTTCTTCTTTTTTCATGTGTATCAGGTTGTATGCTTTTTTCAAGTCCAGCTTGGTAAAGATTGTAGCTTGGCTGATCCTGTCTTGCAATTTGTTTGCATTTGGCAATAGATATCAGTTTTTGATAGTAATGTTGTTGAGTTTTCTGTAATCCACACAAATTCAAAGACTTCTGTCTTTCTTTGGTGCAAATAGTATTGGGTATCCTGCTGGTGATTGAGATTCTTGAATGAAACTCTTTTTCAGGTTTTCCTCCAGGTACTCATGAAGTACTTGGAGCTCTTTCTCTGATAACTGGTAAATTGGTCCAAATCCTGGCTCCATCCCTGGTTGCAACTTGATCTCATGATCCCAAGGTTAGTGCTTAGGCAACACTACTGTTGTTGTCTCTTCCTGAAAGAGGTTATCATACCCAGGTCAGTACTCTTCAGAGATCTCCAGAGGGTTAACAACTTCCTCTCTCTTCATCTCTGACTGTTTGGCCACCTGGTTCTGGGGTGTGCCTGTCAAGGCAGACCTCTTCTCTTAAGAGTTGTCCTTTCTGTTGGTGAGGTTCCACTGAGGACTCCTTCCCTTATCTGTCCACACCTTCTGTGGCTGGTAACAGGTCTGAGCTGTGTTATTAGTGCAGTTCCTAAACGTGAGTACTCCTGTCCTCCAGTTAACAACTGGGTTGTGCTTCTTTAGCCAAGGCATCCCCAAATAGATATCCTGAGTAGCCAACTTGATGATATCAAGATGGATCCTTTCAGCATAGTGTCTGGTAACTATTTCTATTAGCTGCATCTCATAGCAGACTAGCTCTGTCTGTCCATTTGCCATCGTGAGCTGGTAGGGCTGCCGCTTGCATCTTGTTACAACCCAGGAGGAACACAGTCTTTATATACTCACAGAAAGCAGCAGACAGGATACTGGACAGAAGTACCAGACAGCGTGACATGGGAACCAGTCACGTGACCGGCGAGACAAACCAGGGGGTGCTCGCCGCAGCATGCATGAACAAGTGAGCAAAGTGAGCAGAGCTCACCCAGCTCGCTGCAGCGTGCATGAACTGTGAGCAAAGTGAGCAGAGCTCACTGATCTCACCGAGTGAGCAAAGTGAGCAGAGCTCACTGTGCTCACAAACTGAGCACTATATAGTCTGGTGATAGTTCCCTTATGGAACAATCATCTTCAACTTATGTTGTGATCCAGACAACTAGATCTACTTCAATACAATCCTTTTGTACAAAGCTATTGATCAGGTGTCACCACCACCACATTCCACCAAACCTCTTCACACTCCTTGACACTCCTCTCCTGCGAGAACCAACCTGCCTTCCACCTCTCACCCTAATCCTATACTCGGATAGGACAGTACAGTACAGACTGCAACACTTTGAAGACCCTCAAGGATGAGTACCTCAGGAGCAACCAACCCCAGATTCCCAGATGGAAAGATTAGCATCACCAAGCCAGACCTGTTCTATAGCAAAAGAAACAAGGTTGACGACTGGCTCATGCAACTCCAAGTCTACTTTCAATTCCAACCAGAGACAAAGCTGCCTAAGGAAAAGTGGCCTCTCTTCGCAACCACTTACATAAGAGGCAATACTTATTGATAGATCAAGCCTTACGTCAACAAACATCTCTCAGGAAACAGAGACCATGATGGCATGTCAGAATAGATGACAAAATGGATGTGATTCAAGGACAAGATCAAAAGAATCCTTGGACTATCTAACAAAGACAAAGTGGTTATACAAATGATCCAGCACATCAAACAACAACACTCAGCCGCAGAGTACACCACGCAGTTCAAACAATACTCAGTACTGACTGATTGGGATGACAACACCCTGATAGTCATGTACTGACATGGACTCAAGGAAAACATGAAGGATGAAATCACCTTCAATAGACAAGCAGTCAACACACTGGACAAGCTCATCGCACAAGCAATCAACATTGATGACAAACTATTCAAGCGAGCGATAGAGAAACACCACAACGGAGAATACAGCCACTCTGCATGGCATGTGAGCAACCACTACAAGCTGCCTAACAAGGCACCACCACATGACCCATATAGCTATGCACCTATGGAACTGGATGCAGTCCACCACAAGGGAAGGTTCACGAAGGGAAGGAACAACAAGAAAGGGAAAGCACTGAAGTGCTATGCCTGTGGCAAGCTAGGCCACATGGCGAGAGACTGTTGTTCAAAGAACAAGGTGCACTAACAGCAACTAAATACACTCAACAGAGACTGGAATGTCATCAAGCCAGAGGACCCACCAGGAGAGGCTCAGCTATCTCTTGAACAATAGGACAACTACAATCAGATATTGGAAGCAGCCCACCAACTGGCAACATCAGGAGGCAAGGACCTGTGACGAGGCAATGGCAGAGCAGAACTCAAGCCTAACTGATTCGGTAACCTTGACCTGACTTGGCTTGAGACTTGAGACTTGGATTGATGTACAAGACGAAAGACAAGGAAGGAAGAAAAAGAGAAAGGAAGAGAAGAAGCTGGGGGAGCAGGAGAAGTTCTTATAGGCAGGGGATCAGGCAACGGCGGAGCAAACAGGCAACAGTGCAGATGGAACTTCCCGGCAAGGTGCGTGACTTGTGCCAGATATGCAACTGGGCCAGAACCGTGACATTACCCCCCTCCTTCACATCGCGAACTCCTGTGAGCCTCAGGCCGCTCGTGGGCGTAGTTCCGTGGCCGTGGTTTCCTTGGGTATTTCTCATGGAAGTTGTAGATGGCGTCTTTGGTGTTGTCAAGATGCTCAATAGGCTCTTCAGTGGCATCTTCAATTGGCCATCCAGACCATGTGACCAGGTACTTGAACTTCTGTCGAGACGTTGCTGGCTTGGAGTCAAGGATTTCTTCAACCTGGAACTCTTCATCTGTGTCTTGACCAATGACAGGGCCAGGGTGTTCATTTGATTGGCCAGGGATAGGATTAGCAGGTGTCAGACGTAGAAGGGAAACGTGAAAGACAGGGTGGATCTTGAGAGTGTGTGGAAGCTCCAGATGGCAGGCACGGCTTCCGACTGTCTTCAACACCTTGAATAGTCCAATCCACTTGTCGTCAAGCTTTTTGCATGGGCGGCGTGTCCTGATGTTCTTGGTATTCAGCCAAACAAGATCTCCAGTTTGATAGGACGGTGACGGGACTCGATGCAAATTGGCGGCGTGAGCTTGAGCTTCCTGGGATAGTCGGAGTTCCGCTTGCAACTGTTCCAGAATCTGCGTCATTTCTCCAGAGATTTCCATAGCATCTTGGTTGCAGGCTTCACTCGTGGGTGTGATGCTGAGCCGTGGATGGAACCCTTTGTTGGCAAAGAACGGTGACATGCCAGAGGAATCAGACTGGGAGTTGTTCTGCGTGAACTCTGCCAGAGGAATCCATTGGACCCAGTCATCTTGGAGATAGTTGACATAGGATCTCAGGTAGCGTTCAAGCTCCTGATTCTCTCGTTCTGTCTGACCATCTGTCTCTGGGTGGTGTCCTGAGGATAGTCGTAGCATGACATCAAGATGGGCACAGAGTGCTTTCCAGAATAAGCTGACAAACTGACCTCCTCTGTCTGAGACAATGCTCCTGGGTAAGCCATGGGTACGGACAACAAACTGGATGAACATCCGGACAAGATGCGAGGTTGTCATCTCAGCACATGGCACAAAGTGGCGTTCTTTGGTGAGACAGTCAGTGATGACCCAGATGTGCTTGGCACCAGGGAAGCAGGTATCTCTTGACTTGGGCAAGTCAGTAATGAAATCCATAGCCAGATCCTGCCAACGTTGCTGAGGCACGGGAAGAGACAGCAGCTCTCCTTGGCGATCACGGGCAGGCTTTGCTTGAGAGCAGACATGACAATTCCTGATGTACTGCCGTATGATGTTCACCATCTTTGGCCAATAGTACCAACGAGACAGAAGATTGTGGGTCTTGGCAATCCCAGTGTGGCCAGCCATTGCTTGGTCATGGGCTTCTTGGAACAGGCGTAGGTGTAGCTCATCGTTCTCAGGGATCCAGAGTTGGTTCTTGTAGAAGAGACGGTCATTTTCCAAGCTGCAGTCTGAGAGAGACACTTCTTGACTGTGCCTGACACCATCCCTTAGCATCTGTGACACTGTTGCCACTGGGTCACCTTCAGCAAGGTTGTTATAGGCAGCTTGGATGACGTCTGAAAGAGGTGTAGCATCAGGTTCAGTGTCAACTGGTGCAGCTTCTGAACGTCTCAGGATCCGGATGGACTTGACTTGAACCTCTGAATGTGCAAGATTCTTGGGCTTGAGGACGACTTGCTCCCTGAAGTCTTGACGGGGATCACTGTCTGACGGGAGGTCTTGGGAACGTCGAGTGAGGGCGTCAGCCTTGCACTGACTGCCTGGACGGTAGCTGATCTTGAAATTGAAGTGTGACAAGAACTCACTCCAACGGGCTTGACGGCGGGAAAGGCACTTTGACGACATGAAGTACTCCAAGTTCTTGTGATCAGAGATCACTTTGACAGGTTCTGGAGATCCTTCAAGCTCTGCTCGCCATTCTTCAAAGGCACGGACAATTGCCAGCAACTCTTTGTCGTAGATCTCGTAGTTGCATTCTGCCGGCAGGTGGCGGCGTGACAAGAAGGCAACAGGGCGTAGAACTGCTTCATGATCTGGCTGTGACAGGACAGCACCAGAGATGTAGTCAGAAGCGTCAGTCTCAACAACACACTCCTTCTCCAGATCAAAGTGCTGCAGGATGGGTGCAGTGCTGAACGCCTTCTTGATGCTTTCGAACAAGCGCTGCTCTGGGGTTTCCCACTTGAAGGCAACATTCTTCTTGGTCAGAGCTGTGAGCGGGGATGCAAGCTTGGCAAAGTCTTTGATGAACCAGCGGTAGAAGTTTGCAAAGGCAATGAAGCTCTGCACTTCCTTGAGACTGGCAGGAGGATTCCACTCCTTGATGGCGTCAGTCTTGGCTGGGTCCATGCTCACAGATCCGGGTCGGCCATCTTCAGTGGCAGACTGAATGATGAGGCCAAGGTACTTGACTTGATGCACTTCAAAGTCACACTTGGAGATGTCAACTTGCAGGCTTGCGTCTCGTAGTCGACTGAGAACAAGCTTGACGTGCTTCCGGTGTTCCTTGAGTGTCTGACTGTAGACAAGGATGTCATCCACATAGGCAGTGCCAAAGACGTCAAGGATGTCAGGTCCCAAAACATCATTGATGTAGTTCTGGAATGTGCTTGGAGCATTGGCAAGACCAAAGGGCATGACAAGGTATTCGTAGAGGCCTGAGCGTGTGCGGAACGCAGTCTTCCATTCTTCACCTTCCTTCATCCGGATACGGTTGAAGGCACCAACAATGTCAAGCTTGGTGTACCACACAGCTTTGCAAAGCTGGTCCAACATCTCCCGGATCAGTGGTAGGGGGTAACAGTTCTTGATGGTGATGGCGTTGAGTGCTCTGTAGTCTACACAGAAACGCAATCCACCTCCTGGCTTCTTGACAAAGAGGACTGGTGCAGCAGCAGGTGATGAAGATGCTTGAATGAAGCCCTTGTTCAGGTTCTCTGTCAGGTACTTCTTGAGAACTTCAAGTTCTTCTCTGCTCATGCCGTACAGAGGTCCAGAGGGTGCCTGGGTTCCTGGTTCCATCTTGATCTCGTGGTCAACTCCTGGGCGTAGAGGAGGAAGCTTGTCAGCGTCATCCTTGCTGAAGACGTCCAGGAACTTGTGGTACTGAGCAGGGAGAAGTGTGGCAGGATCCACGCACTTCTTTGGCTTCAACGCCTGCTCAATGTCTCTCAGAGAAACACTGAACACCTGGTGATCTGGCTTGGCAGCAAGGAGAGAAAATGCGGCAGCATTGATGGGGATTGGTGTGGCAGAAAGGGGCTTGGGATCCTGAGGCTTTCCAGCAGACGTCTTGGCTTCAAGATCCAAAGAGATTGGATAGCTATTGTTTGACTTGAGGCATGCGGATCAGCAGTGATCTGACTTGAACATGATTGAGGTGTTTGTCCAATCAATGTGTGGCCTGTGCTTCTGGAGCCATGGCATCCCCAGAATCACATCATAGTGAAGACCAGGAGACACAAAGAGAGAGACTTCCTCCTGGTGTACGCCATGTGCTGTGGTCATGATTGTCTTGGCGAGATGCGTGGTTTGTGACGTCTTGCCATCGAATGATCGCAATGTGCGTGGGTAGGGGAGAGGTTCTTGGTGAAGAGATTGCGCAAAGGAAGCACCAATGCAGCCAAATGCTGAACAGCCAGAGTCAATAAGAGCATTGCACTTGAATTTCCCATCTAGGATACAAGGAAGAAACAAGCACTTGCTGTCCAATCGCTGGTCTGGAGACAGATAGCCAACATGGAGATCCTTTTCATGTCCTTGGGCGCGACGATGACCAAGGACTACTTGTTTTCCGACTCTGGAGTAGTCTCAACAGTGGCAGACTTGGTGGTGGTCGTGGTGGTGGCAACAACAGGCATGCTTTTCACTGGACAGAAGGTTGAGACGTGACCCTGGTTCCCACAGTAGAAGCAGAGGCCTTTGCTTCGGCAACGTTCTCGCTCTTCTGGCGTCAGCTTAGAGCGGCTGAGATCCATGGTAGGACTTGGTGGCTGTGGCGTGAAGGCTGGCTTGATGAACCCTGGACGCAGAACTGAAGCTCCTGACCGTGGAACTGAGGCTTGGGTGGGAGGTGCTTGACGTGGACGGCGAGAGTTGGCAGAAGTGGCACGCAACTGGTTGTCCTGCAGCTGGCATTCCTCAACAAGCTTCTGATAGCTGATGTCCTTGAGGTTGATGCTGACAAGCTGCTTGGCAAGCTCTTCAGAGACAGCGCATCGAAGATGGCACTTCAAGGCCTTGTCGTTGAAGCCTGTGCGTGGAGCATACTGATTGAACTCTGTGAAGAACTCGGCAAAGGAACGGTTGGCCTGACGTAAGGTGATGAGCTTCCTCTGAGCTAGGAACTCTGGGTCTGGGTCGGAGAAGGCGTTCCGGAGATCTTGGACGATGTCGTGCCAGTCAATGTACTGGCCAGCCGTGATCTTAGCTGAGATGTAGGACTGCGCAGTGCCAGTCGTGCGTGAAAAGACGTACGCAATCCGCGATGTTTCCGTGGGGTACCAGTCAGCGTTGAGCGTCATCTTGAGTGACAGTGACGTGATGAAGCTCTCAAGCTTCTCATGCGTGATTTCCGTGTTTCCGCCATCGCCACTGAAGATCTCTGGGTCAGCAGTGCGTTCGGACTTGGACTTGGGAGTAGTGTTAGTAGCTTGAATTCGCATGAACTCTGCAAACATGTTGCGAAGGAACTCGTCATTTCCAGCAACTGGCATGGCTTGGTCTGGTTGTTGAGACATGACAAGGACGTGAACGTGGCTTGGTGAAGTGTCTTATGGTTGGGTAGGTCTTTCGTAGTGTGACGAGGCAATGGCAGAGCAGAACTCAAGCCTAACTGATTCGGTAACCTTGACCTGACTTGGCTTGAGACTTGAGACTTGGATTGATGTACAAGACGAAAGACAAGGAAGGAAGAAAAAGAGAAAGGAAGAGAAGAAGCTGGGGGAGCAGGAGAAGTTCTTATAGGCAGGGGATCAGGCAACGGCGGAGCAAACAGGCAACAGTGCAGATGGAACTTCCCGGCAAGGTGCGTGACTTGTGCCAGATATGCAACTGGGCCAGAACCGTGACAGGACCTACCAGAACAGACAGGTCAGGACAAGGGACAGGAGCCCTTAACCACCTCTGATAGGGACTGAGACAAACCCACGTCTATCAAAGAAGAAATACCACAAGAAAGCTATGCTTACAGCATGGACTCACAAAATCTACAGTACAGCGAACTACAGTGGAGGTTTTGCACAAAGCACTACTACACCTACCACAAACAACTACGAAGGTATGGAGGACATTCACTCTACCACACCACCTGCCACAAGCATTGGGTCAATTGCAAGAAGGATGTGTGTGAGACTCATCTTTGGGACAAACACCAACACACCACATTCCCTGGGCACACACATGATTGGCACAAACACCTCATGTCTCTACAGCAAGGCAACAACCACAACTGCTACATCAACAATTGGCAGTACTGCCTCAAGCCTGGATGTGACAAGCATCAGCAAGACAAATTCATGAACAGATTCCTCAGAACTGATGGGAATGGCTGGACCTATTTCCCAGTCAGTGGAAAGACACTTCAATCAGGAAAAAACTGAACTCCCTTGTCAAGGGGTGACATCAGGAGCTCAACAACATGACCCCTAGCAACGCAAAGCACCTACAATTGCCTGTGTCACTACACGCCAACATGCCAGTACAGACATACACACTTGTTGACTCTGGAGCCAGTGGAAACTACATTTCAAGACAACTTTACGACACCCTTGGCACTGGAAAGAGATGCAAGCAGCAGCCCTATCAGCTCGTGATAGCAAATGGATAGACAGCTAGTCTGCCATGAGACACAGCCAATAGAAATAGTTACCAGACACCATGCTGAAAGGATCTACCTTGATATTGTCAAGTTGGTCACTCAGGATATCTATTTGAGGATGCCTTGGCTAAAGAAGCACAACCCAGTTGTTAACTGGAGGACAGGAGTACTTATGTTTAGGAACTGCACTAACAACACAGCTCAGACCTGTTACCAGCCGCAGAAGGTATAGACAGATGAGGGAAGAAGTCCTCAGTGGAACCTCACCAACAGAAAGGACAACTCTCAAGAGAAGAGGTCTGCCTTGACAGGCACACCCCAGAACCAGGTGGCCAAACAGTCAGAGATGAAGAGAGAGGAAGTTGTTAACCCTCTGGAGATCCCTGAAGAGTACTGACCTGGGTATGATAACCTCTTTCAGGAAAAGACAACAACAGCAGTGTTGCCTAAGCACCAACCTTGGGATCATGAGATCAAGTTGCAACCAGGGATAGAGCCAGGATTTGGACTAATTTACCAGTTATCAGAGAAAGAGCTCCAAGTACTTCGCGAGTACCTGGAGGAAAACCTGAAAAAAGGTTTCATTCAAGAATCTCAATCACCAGCAGGATACCTGATACTATTTGCACCAAAGAAAGACAGAAGTCTTTGACTTTGTGTGGATTACAGGAAACTCAACAATATTACCATCAAAAACCAATATCTGTTGCCAAATGCAAACAAATTACAAGACAGGATCAGCCAAGCTACAATCTTTACCAAGCTGGACTTGAAAGAAGCATACAACCTGATACGCATGAAAGAAGGAGAAGAATGGAAAACAGCCTTCAGAACCTGATACAGACACTACAAGTATCTGGTTATACTATTCAGACTCACAAACACACCAGCAACATGTCAAGCATTGATCAACAACATCATCAGAGCACACCTGGACCAAACAGCTATCACCTACTTAGACAACATTCTTGTCTACTTGAACACACAACAGGAATATACCAAACATGTGAAGGATGTTCTACGATGCCTACAAAAAGCAGGGCTCAAGCTCAACCTGAAGAAATGCAAGTTCAACAAACTGGAAGTTGAATTCCTCAGATACATCATAGGAATTGAAGAGATCAGGATCAACCCTGAGAAAATCAAAGTGATTTAATAATAGCCAACACTGACATCAGTTAAGGAAGTACAAGTCTTCCTAGGATTTACCAACTTCAACTAACAGTTCATCAAGAACTACTCACAGATAGCAACACCACTGACAGAACTCACAAAGAAGGATGTGGAGTACTGGTGGACAGAGAGATAACAAAAAGTATTCCAACAGCTCAAGGACACTTGCGCCAAGGAACCAGTTCTCCTCAACTTCAAGACAGGCCAACCAACACAAATCAAGATAGACACTTCAGATCAGGCAGTGGGAGCATGTTTATGCCAACAGGCAGACAACAAGTGGCACCCAGTTACCTACTACTCACAAAAAATAACACAAGTGGAACAGAACTATAATATCCACAACAAAGAGCTACTGGCAGTCGTCAACGCACTCGAACACTGGAGAGTGTACGTGGAAAGCAGTTCTGAACTCACTGTTCTCACAGACCACAAGAATCTGACAATGTTCACAACAACCAAGAAGCTGAACAGACAACAAGTCAGATAGGCTGAACTCCTAAGGTAACACAAGTTCAAGATCTTGTACACCCCCGGACAGGACAATAGGAGAGCAGACACACTAAGCTGATGAAAAGACCACATGGAAGATGATGAACACCAAGGAACAATCTTACAGCAGGACCAGCAAGGAAACCTGGTGCCTTGACCACAGATCAACAAGCTCACAGCAGAAGACACTAAAGAATTAATAAGGAACTACCACAACAATCTGGGGTGGCATGGTGTAGTGGGAAGCTGGTGAGAGTTTCCCACTACGTGGCACCCATGACCCGGAACTAGTGGTGTCAGGCTTGGAGAACCTGACTAAACTAGTCGTCAGGTCAAATCTGACCCACCCCACATTCTGCCACAAAAACCCCCGAGATTCATAGAACTTGTCTAAGATGTACTCCTCGCAAGATGTATGAAAACCCCCAAGAAATAGCTCACCCAATATCCGTCAAGATCCACAAAACTCTTATTACTGTGGTTTTCCTATTTCCCCTACAGAGTTTGGGGTTTTCCCACAGTACGTACACTACAAACCACAGGGTGTACAGTAAATACGTGAGGTCCCCGAGTCAAGTCTACCAGAGACAAAAATCCTTCAAGAAGTTCTGCATGGCTTAACAGCCAAATCAGTGTAAGAATCAAATCAAAATCAAAAACCACAACAATCCAGCACATAGTCACCCAGGAATCACCAAAACCACAGACCTTATCCAACAGGCAGGGAACAATGTCATCAACCTCTGACAACATGTCACAAGCTACATCAGCAAATATCTACTGTGCCAGAAAAACAAACACGGAAGACACAAGCCATATGGAGAAGGACACCCGAACATGATACCGAGAGACCTGTGGGAAGACATATCAATAGACTTCATCACAAAGCTACCCAAGTCCAAAGACCCAGTCACAGAAATCACCTACAACTTGATTATGGTGATAGTGGACAGATTCACAAAATATCTAATAGTGGTACTATTCAAGGAGACCCACACAGCAGAACAGTTGGGACACCTCTTACTGGACAGATTGGTCAGAGACCACAGAGTTCCAATCATGATCATTACAGACAGAGACAAACTCTTCACATCCAACTACTGGAAGACAATCAGTGCAGCCATAGGAACAAAACCCAAAATGTCTACAGCCTATCACCCACGAACTGACAGCCAGACAGAGCAAGCAAACCAAGTCCTGGAGACTTACTTACAGTATTACATCAACCAGACCCACAGCAATTGGGTACAGTTATTACTGGTGGCACAGCTGGCAATCAACCAGCACAGATCAGACTCAACAAAGGAATCACTATTTTTTGCTAATTTTGGACAACATGTGAACATCAGGATACCAAGCAGAGCTTCACCAAACACGGAGAAAGCACTCCAACATGACAAGCTCCTACAACAAACACACACAATGATGAGGCACTACCTTCAAGAGACCTCAGAAAGAATGCAACATCAAATAGACAAGAAATCAAAAATGGCACCTCAGCTAAAGAAGGGGGATAAAGTCTACCTCCTCACAAGAAATTGGAAAACACAAAAACCAAAGACAAAGAAACTTGACAACATCAAGGTCAGACTATTTTCAGTTGAAGAGAAAACAGGACCAGTCAACATCAAGATACAACTACCAAGGGATGCCAGAGTCCATCCAAACTTTCATATATTGATAATTGAACCAGCCGACCAGAGCACACCCTTGCAGGAAATATTCCATTATCAACCCAAAGAAGAACAAGAGTTCAAAGTTGAACAGATCCTGGCTAGGAAAGGTCAGCAATACCTTATCAAGTGGAAAGGATACCCAGACTCGGAAAATACCTGGGAACCACTCAAGAACTTCGCAAACTGCCAGCTTCTTCTGTGACAGTTTCGGCAGGAGCAGGACTGAACAGCTTGGCCTGCAGGAGGGACATATCAATAACTGATCAAGTCAAATTCTTGCCATCTGACTCTATCTCTTTCACCAAGCACTGAAGCTTCTGCCTTGCACAGACCTCAGCGCCCTCTAACACCTTTCACTTCTGAGACAGACAAGCCTGCACCATGGCAAGTTGTTCAAAGAGTGTGTCGCGCATTGCCTTGTCAGCAGCCACATCCTCACGGAGGTTGTCCCGGGACATGTTCAGAGATTCCCAGGACATAGAGACACAAGACCTTCCATGCTGAGTGCACGCAGTATATTTCAACTTATTGTCTTCTCCTGGCATCTGGAAGCACAGACAACCACAGAGAACACAAAAGTCGCAGAGCGTACGTGAAACAAAACCCTGATTATGGATTTGAGCAGCAAGCTGAGTTCAGCTAACAGTCGCACATGACTTTGGAGGCATGACCAGATTTTATCAAGATGATGAAAGATGGAGAGGAGGATAGTGTTATGACCCAGGAGGAACACAGTCTTTATATACTCACAGAAAGCAGCAGACAGGATACTGGACAGAAGTACCAGACAGCGTGACATGGGAACCAGTCACGTGACCGGCAAGACAAACCAGAGGGTGCTCGCCGCAGCATGCATATGTGTGAGCAAAGTGAGCAGAGCTCACCCAGCTCGCTGCAGCGTGCATGAACTGTGAGCAAAGTGAGCAGAGCTCACCCAGCTCACCGCAGCGTGCATGAACTGTGAGCAAAGTGAGCAGAGCTCACCGATCTCACCGAGTGAGCAAAGTGAGCAGAGCTCACTGTGCTCACAAACTGAGCACTATATAGTCTGGTGATAGTTCCCTTATGGAACAATCATCTTCAACTCATGTTGTGATCCAGACAACTAGATCTACTTCAATACAATCCTTTTGTACGAAGCCATTGATCAGGTGTCACCACCACCACATTCCACCAAACCCCTTCGCGCTCCTTGACACTCCTCTCCTGCGAGAACCAACCCGCCTTCCACCTCTCGCCCTAATCCTATACTCAGATAGGACAGTACAGTACAGACCGCAACACATCTCCTTCCAGTGCCAAGGGTGTCGTAAAGTTATCTTGAAATGTAGTTTCCACTGGCTCCAGAGTCAACAAGTGTGTATGTCCGTACTGGCGTGTTGGCGTGTAGTGACACAGGTAATCACAGGTGCTTTGTGTTGCTAGGGGCCATGTTGTTGAGCTTCTGATGTTGCCCCTTGACAAGGGAGTTCAGTCTTTTCCTGATTGAAGTGTTTTTCCACTGACTGGGCAATAGGTCCAGCCATTCCCATCAGTTCTGAGGAATCTGTTCATGAATTTGTCTTGCTGATGCTTGTCACATCCGGGTTTGAGGTAGTACTACCAATTGTTGATGTAGCAGTTGTAGTTGTTGCCTTGCTGTAGGAACATAAGGTGTTTGTGCCAATCATGTGTGTGCCCGGGGAATACAGTGTGTTGGTGTTTATCCCAAAGATAGATCTCACACGCATCCTTCTTGCAATTGACCTAATGCTTGTGGCAGGTGGCGCAGTAGGGTGAATGTTCTCTGTATCCTCGTAACTGTTTGTGGTAGGTGCAGTAGTGCTTTATGCAGAACCTCCACTGTAGTTCGCCATGCTGTAGGTTTTGTGGGTCTATGCTGTAAGCATAGCTTCCTTGTGGTATTTCTTCTTTGATAGATGTGGGTTTGTCTTGGTCTCCATCAGAGGTGGTTAAGGGCTCCTGTCTCTTGTCCTGACCTGTCTGTTCTGGTAGGTCCTTGCCTCCTGATGTTACCAGTTGGTGGGCTGCTTCCAATGTCTGATCGTAGTTGTCCTATTGTTCAAGGGATAGCTGAGCCTTTCCTGGTGAGTCCTCTGGCTTGATGATATTCCAGTCTCTGTCGAGTGTATTAAGTTGCTGTCAGTGTACCTTGTTCTTTGAACAACAGTCTTTCACTATGTGGCCTAGCTTGCCACAGGCATAGCACTTCAGTACTTTCCCCTTTTTGTTGTTCCTTCCCTTCGTGAACCTTCCTCTGTGGTGGACTGCATCCAGTTCCATGGGTGTGTAGCCATATGGGTCATGTGGTGGTGCCTTGTTAGGCAGCTTGTAGTGGTTGCTCACATGCCATGCGGGGTGGCTGTATCCTCTGTCATGGTACTTCTCCATCACTTACTCAAATAACTT
Source organism: Lichina pygmaea (assembly GCA_963422465.1). NCBI lineage: Eukaryota > Fungi > Ascomycota > Lichinomycetes > Lichinales > Lichinaceae > Lichina > Lichina pygmaea. Next base: position 2,061,069 of record OY730171.1, read on the forward strand.
GTTGTCAATGTTGATTGCTTGTGTGATAAGTTCATCCAGTGTGTTGACTGCTTGTCTGTCGAAGGTGATTTTGTCCTTCATGTTTTCTTTGAGTCCATGTCAGTACATGACCATCAGGGTGTTGTTGTCCTAATCAGTCAGTACTGAGTATTGTTTGAACTGCGTGGTGTACTCTGCAGCTGAGCGTTGTTGCTTGATGTACTAGATCATTCGTATAGCCACTTTGTTTTTGTTAGATAGTCCAAGGATTCTTTTGATCTCATCCTTGAATTGTGTCTATTTTGTCATCCATTCTGATGTGCTGTCGTGATCTCTGTTTCCTGAGAGGTGTTTGTTAACGTAAGGCTTAATCCATCAGTGGGCATTGCCTCTCATGTAAGTGGTTACAAAGAGTAGCCACTTTTCTTTAGGCAGCCTTGTCTTTGGTTGGAATTGAAAGTAGACTTGGAGTTGCATAAGCCAGTCGTCAACCTTGTTCCTTTCGCTGTAGAACAGGTCTGGCTTGGCAATGCTAATCTTTCCATCTGGGAAGTTGGGGTTGGTTACTCCTGAGGTACTCATCCTTGAGGGTCTTCAAAGTGTTGTGGTCTGTACTGTGCTGTCCTAACCAAGTGTAGGATTGAGGGTGAGATGTGGAAGGCAGGTTGGTTCTTGCAGGAGAGGAGTGTCAAGGAGTGTGAAGGGGTTTGGTGGAACATGGTGGTGATGACACCTGATCAGTGGCTTCGTACAAGATTGTATTGAAGTAGATCTAGTTGTCTGGATCACAACATGAGTTGAAGACGATTGTTCCATAAGGGAACTATCACCGGACTATATAGTGCTCAGTCCGTGAGCTCAGTGAGCTCTGCTCACTTTGCTCACTCGGTGAGATCGGTGAGCTCTGCTCACTTTGCTCACGCATATGCATGCTGTGGCGAGCAACCCCTGGTCGGTCTCGCCGGTCACGTGACTGCTTCCCGTGTTATGCGGCCTGGTACTTCCGTCCAGTATCCTGTCTGCTGCTTTCTGTGAGTATAAAGACTGTGTTCCTCCTGGGTCGTAACACCTGGCCACAACCATGACCATGACCACAAGTCCTGCCTGGTCCTCTCTGTCCTTGTTCTTGTTGATGTCCCTGTCCCCCTCCTCTTCCCCTTCCCTGTCTCTCAACAACCTCAAAGAATAATAGATTACAGTGTGTTGACTGCAAAGAAATATTCTAGCTAGCAACTATACAGTACTATAGATCTAAGGTGTCATGTTAACAAAGCTAATGATGGGCGTTGTGCTAACAAAATCTTGGGTGTTGTGCTAACAAAATCTTGGGTGTTGTGCTAAAAGAAGTGGGTGTTGTGATAACAGCACCGATTTAGGAAATGACTACGTAGCCCTACCAGGTAGACCTACGACTTTCCATTCGTAGTCAAGACGACCTCGAGGTATCATGAACCTCGCTCTCTTCCGTCTCTCCCCGGACCTCTAAAAATGTATTGTGTCGAACATCTCCTTGTTCTTCTCTTGACACGGTTTTTCACCCCCACCCTCTTCGTACATGTGATTGGAGATGACAAAAAGGGACAGGAAAAAAAAACCCCCCCATGTCGACGGGGATGAAGGACAGGAGAGGCAGCAGAAAGAGAAGAACGGAGATGAGATGAGAAGGTTAGAGAAGAGAGTTGTGATAAAGATGTAGAGGTAGATGCAGCTGCTCCAGTAGACAGGGGAAAGACGAGAAGGAATTCGGGCGGCCAAAAGGAAATTTTGTGTGTGCCCGCTGGAGGCGGGAGGGAAAGAAAACCCCCATGGACGCCCAAGGACCAGGAGACGACGACCATGAGACAGCGACCATGAGACGACGACCATCAGAAACCGACCGATCCAGCCACATCATTCGGTCAGAGGCACCCAGGCGTCGTTGTTGCCCTCGTCGTTGTTGTAGCTGGGATCGTTCTCGTCCTCTTCGAACGGGTCGTCCGAGTCCGACGGGAGCTGGTCCGAGATGTCGCTGGCCGGGTCCTTGGCCGTCGCGTCCGTCGGCACCTCGAGATGGTTCTTGTTGGGTGCGTTGGGCGCCTTCGCCGGCGGCGCCGGCGCCGGCGCCGACGTCTCCCGAGCTCTGTCGGCGCCTGCTGCCATACCGATGCTGACCCGTCGTTCCGGGGCCTCGGCGACGGAGAACGGAATGCCGCCTTCGCCGTCAGCGCCATCGCCGGCGACGATACCGATGCCCCTGTCCGCGCCCGTGTCCGTGCCCGTGCCTATGCCCATGCCCATGCCCATGCCCAGACCCATGCTCAAGTCATCGCCGTTGATGTCGCCGCCCGGCATGCCTCCCACGCTCATGCGTCGGTCCATCGTCGGGGACTCGGTCTCGACGCGCCGGCGCTTGTGGTCCGATGGAGCGGACGTGGCATGCACGCTGTCGTCCATCGGGTGGTCCGGCTCGAACCCGTGGTGGCCCTTGCCGGCGCCGGCATCTTTGAAGCTGTTCGTCTTGTCGTCTCGGTCGTCTCGGTCGTCGTCGTCGTCGTCGTCGTCGTCGTCGTCGTCGTCCAGGGCGTACGGTCGGCCGTGAGAGGCCAGGTGCGACGCGTCTCGTTTCTGCGCGGCACGGTCAGCTTGCAGGGAACGATCGTGGCCGGTGTGCGACACGACTTACGCTGCCCACGGGGAAGGCTGCCAGCTGCGGACCGTCGTGGAAGCGCGTCGAGGTCGGCTTGTTGCGCGACGTCTCCCGGTCGTGCGCCTCGACCAGCGTGTCGTAGGTCCGACGGTCGTACCGCACGCACTGGAGGATGACGTAGGTCATGCGCAGGTTCGGTTCGGTCCTCTGAAGGCCGGGGGTTCGGTCAGCCCGTCTCCCCTCGCACGTCCCGCTCGCGTCTCCTGCCCGTGGTCGGGGACGGACTCACCCGTCGAAAGTAGTCGTAGATCTCGGCCTCGCCGATCTGGCCGGCCTCCTTCTCGCGGTTGACGAGGCCGCGCTTGGACAGGAAGTTGTACTTCGGGTTGTGCTGCATCTTGGCGACCTTGCTGACGACGGACATCTGCTTGTCGCGCTCCCACTTCTCCCACACCTCGGGCGGCACGATGACGTGCTTCACGGTGCGGTACTCGCCCTCGTACTCCCAGCCCTCGCCGTGCTTCCGGAACAGCGGCGAGTCGACGTTCTGCTCGTGCCGGTTCTCGAGGCCGTCGATGACGACGACGGCGCCGTGGCAGCCCATCTGCGGCGCCCAGATCTCGTTCTTGACCCGGATCACCTGGTGGCACGAGATGATCTGGTTCCTGGTGCCGCTGACCTTGGCGAACGTGCCCTTGTTCCCGCCCACCTTGTTCTGCAGGAAGGCCAAGGGGAAGCTCATGGGCGACTCGGGCAGCCGGTCCCTGGCCGGCTGCGGCAGCGCGTGGACGGCCTCGTCGATGGCGCGGTACAGCGCCACGGTGGGGCTGCCGATGCGAGCCCGCACCGGCGGCGCGCCGCCCGAGGTGGCCGTCTTTCGCAGCGACCGCGGTCCCGTCGGTTCCTCGGACGGCCGAGTGCTGGGAGTCGAACGGGCCGGGGACGGAGGGTCAAACTAGACGGGGGGCGACGAGACGGGAGTCAGTTCCACGGACGAAGACGAAGAGGAAGAAGAAGAAGAAGGAGGAGGAGAAGAAGAAGCCGACGACGACGACCAAGAGCATCCGCGGGGGGGGGGAGCAATCGACACACGTACCGTATGATCCGGTGGTGGCGGCGGCGGATGATCGATCGCCAAGGGCGGGGGCTCGGGCAGACGGGACACCCTATCGCGGTCGTAGTCGTTCAAGCTGAGCCTCTTGGCCCTGCCGCGCCCTCTGCCCCTGCCCCTGCCTCTCCCGCGCCCGCGAACCTCGCCCTCGGAGCGCGGCGTCGCCAGCTTGCCCTGGTACGGCGTCGGCGGCGGCATTCGCACGTGGCCGTCCTCGGTGCTCGGGATCGCGGGCGAGTCGAAGGTCGGCGGGCGCTTGTAGTCGTGCACGCCGACGCCGACGCCGCCGGCGGCGGCACCCATCGCGTTGGCGTCTCCGGCCGCGGCCGCTCGTCCGTCGCGACGCGACCCGTCGGCGAAGGCAGCGCCGCCGTTGCCGAGCAGCTGCTCGCTAAGCTGGGCGTGCAGCGACTGGCAGTAGTCCTGCTCGCCGCGCAGCTGGAAGGTCTTGTCCTCGATCGCGTGCAGCGGCTGTCGCAGGCTCAGGATCACGTCCCCGAGCTCCTTGCGCAGCCGAAAGGAGCCGTCCTGGGTGGCGCTGCCGCCGCGCAACGGCCGGTTCTGGCTGACGGCCTCGGCGTCCTGCTCCTTGCGCAGCCGGAAGAAGGCATCCTCGACCGCGCGCAACCGGCTGCTCAGCGCCTGGATCTCGGTCTCGTTGTCGAGCGCCAGGCGCTTGGCGTTGTCGATGCCGTCTCGCAGCAGATCGTTGAGCCTCCAACCGCCGCGACCGTCCCTGCGACCGGAGCTTAATTCGGCCATTGCCTGTGCCGTAAGCGACCGGGCCAGGCTGCTGAGCTGCGTCCGGCCTTGACACCTCCCCCGACCGAAAGAGGAAAAAAAAAAAAAATTTTCCCTTCTCGATCGGTCAGACCTGGGCTGTTCAGAAGGTCGGTGGCATGAAAGCAAGGCCGTTGGTCGGGCTTTTGCGAGTGACGGAGCTTTGTTCCCCTGGTGTTGTAAGCAAGAAAGAAATCAAGAGGCTGAGGCTGGGTGGTGGAGGTATTGCCGGCACTTGTCCGGGACAGGGTGAGGTGGAATGAAGTAGGATTGGCAAGTGGCAAGCAGGATCTATGGTGGTGGTAAGAGTAGGAAGAGGAAATCAGAAGGGGAAGAAGGAGGAGGGGAGGCTGGAGAGGTATTATATTTCTAGTCCTAGGCCAGCACTTGAACCTCTTGGCTTGAGTGTTCCAGCTGGAGGCCTATAGGGCAGTATTGTCATCAGTAATACGGAAGCACGTACGTACTATGTACGTAGGTACCTTCATCTTACCTTTAGACTGGTCCTTCCTTCCCTATTGTCCTCTGGCTTGATACATCTGTACTCTTCCGTCCGTCCATCAATTAATTAATTAACTATTGCGCTGAACAACGCGTTCCATGACAACAATAAGCCTTGGTATCCGCTTAAAGTTGCTGGTACGTCCGTCTGTACGTACAGCTGATGATTACGATACGAACGCTTCAGACTCTGGTACTCCGCCAGTATCTCGCTGATGCCGAGTTCATCCTTTCAGCTGGCCAAAGCCGGCTCTCGCCCTTACATCAGTCGGCAAACATCTCCACACGTACCCTAGCGGTGGTGACGGTGCTGTAGATGGGTCAGGCCGTGACGAGCAATCACGAAAAAAGCTCTGCTCCACTTTTCGCTCCACTTTTTTGACTTGGTCCGACCAACGGCTTTGGCATGATGCCGGGAAAGACGAAGGAAAAAGAAAGGATGATCAAGTAGTCAAGTTCGATGGAGAAAGTCTCGAGATGTCTCGAGACTGATCAACTCGACTCGTCTGTTCTTCCGGCTCTCGAAAGCTTCCTTGGCATCAGCCTATCGTTCCTCAAGGGAGAGCCTGCTGGCCTGATTGGTGGTCGGGGCCACGGCTGTGTTACTGTACTTGAGCCTGGGGCAGTTGGGGCTGGTGCTGCAGTTGCTACTACAGTGCCAGTGCAGCATAGTAATCTGCTCAGGCCCTGCTCCAGCTTATAAGGTTCATGCGAGCCAGACACGCTAGCGCTTGATCCGGCCTAGTCGCAATAAGCGCGGAACGCGATCGGAAAGATTGGTTCTCCCTGTTCGCCGTCAGCAGCTTCTTCTACCGGTAAAAGTATTCTTGCACTTGATAGGCGCAGGTCCTGCCGCGGCGGACCGAGTGAGTGACAAGTGACCGCTTGGCTGTTCTAGAAGTGATGACAAAAGAGGCCGCTGTTGGTCTTGGCGGTAGAAAGCGTAAAGGAGACCTGAAGGCCCCCCCCCCCCGTCCGAGCATACTGGGGCGAAAGGAAGTAATACGTACAGACGTAGATTACTGCACCTCGTACACAAGCTTTTCACGTTGGGTGTCTGGAAACGTCGCGATGGTTGAGCTGTTGTATGTTCGTACCCCAGCTGATGTTCCCAGCACAGCGGACTACCCTGTCGTGGTACGAGCCGACTCGTTGTCTGCCGGTGGTGCAACTGAGCTGTGCTTGTTCTCATCTAAGCGTGGTGCCGGTGTAGCGACGCTTGACTGCATCGAGCCCGGGTGGCCTCTGTTGATTCTGTCTTGCGCTACGCAACGTACTACTTCCGTGCTGGCAGAACATCGCCAGCTTTCGCAAGGCCACCTCCAGGCAGAGCTGTTGTTCCGACATCGTCGACCATGCAAACAGGAAATGTTTCGGAGACGGCGACACCCGAGCCCTGCTCGATTCGGCAAGGAATGGCGAGCCTTCGTTTCCCGTCGTGTCCGACCACGACGGCCTCGACTCGAGGCACTTGTTTCAGCACAGAGGCCGCTCTGATCCTGATCGAATGATGGCGACGCTAGTTCCGTACATACATGCCTTTCCGGCCACCGACGGACCCATGCAGTGTCTGTGAGAGGGCACGGAGGCGTATCTTCCCTTGTTTGGTGGCACGACTTTTGTGTGACCATCGCTCACGTGATCCGGACGTGTCACATGACCACGTCACGTGACCCATCGGCACGCGCTCTAGAGCCTCAACGCCCCTGACACGATCTGTTGCCGTACCCCTAGGATCTGGTCGCGCTCGCTGGGCTGCATGGCGCTCAGTTGCTCCGACGTCAGGCTGAGCACGTAATGGAAGAGCGTTGCCTTGTCCAGGCCTGCAACCTGTGCCGGGGCTGCCGCCGCGGCCGTTGCCCCTGTTTGTGGCTGTGGCTGTGGCGTCGGTGCGGCGCCGGCCGTCCCAGGGAACACCTGGCCGTACGTGGCCGCATTCGGCGCTTGCATCTGGTTGTACTCCGGGTATTGTGCGTGAGCCTGCTGTGCTGCTGGCGGCGCTGCCGGCATCGGAGGACCTTGCGAGTTCGCCTGCGGCGTCGCCGTCTGCTCGACGACGGACTGGAGAGAATGGGCGTCGACGAGACCCAGGAGCAGGAGGGCCTGGAATATGGCGTACGACAGCTGAGGTGCTTGGGTCAGGAGCTCCGTGGCCTTGTTCGGGTCTGCCATCACGAGGCTTTTCATCTGCGAGATGATGTCGAGAAGCTGTGCCGGGGGCAGCGAGCTCAGCGTGCGAGAGATCGCGTCCGGGCACGTGACTCCTGGCGGGAGGTCCACGCCCGGTGGCAGTGGCGGCAGGCTGTGGTTCTGCTGCTGCGGTGCTCCCGGGGGCCCCGTTCCGTTCGAGGCTTGAGACGTCGATGCTCCGTGGTTTGCGGCGTTGGTGTCCTCGTCTCCGCCTTCGTGTGAGAAGTCCACCCGTAGCTTCCTTCCCATGGTCTCGTAGTCGTTGAGGTTGCGTACGGCCGATGCGGCCGAGTCTACATCTTGATACTCCGCGAAGCCAAAGCCTTTCGGTCGTCCCGTTTCCCGGTCGTGCACCAGCCGGAAGTTGAGAACATTGCCGGCTTGGCTGAAGATGCGGATGATCTGCTCTTCCGTCAAGCCTACGATGGCGTCAGCGGCATCCTCGATGGTCGTCCGGTGGAGCGGGCCTCCGGAAGGGGAAGGGCCATACCGTAGGGGATGTTGCCCACGAAGACCACCCGGGATGACTTGTCCGGCGCCATCCTAAAGCGGTAGGTATGATCTGAGATTGCCGGACGATGGGATCTTGTCGACAGCTCAGATCAGAGGGTGGGACTGCAGCTTTGAAAGCTGTAGGCAAAGCTCGCGGCGAAGTGATGATTATTGGGAGTCACAAGTGCCAATGGACAGCCGTGAGAGCTCTGCCATCTCTTCCGTGGCTTGCTTTCAGAGACTTTTGAAAGATCACTACGGGCTCAGCTGGAAGAGATGGTTGCGGCTCAAGACCGTCTAGCTTGTCGATTGGCCACGCAAGCGAGAAGCACTGTGCTTATGTAATGCAAGGGACTTCGTCTTTTTCGTCACCGTCGCGACGAGGCGGATGCAACGGGGCGACCACTTTCCCAACGGAACATAACCGACGCCTGCTGTCCCTGGACCATCACCATGGCCAACAGAGACGCCTGGCAAGCCTTTCAGCGGACCATGCAGTCGTACCAAAGGGGCGGAGGACGCGGCCCGGGGGGCCCGGGGGGCCCAGGAGGACTGGGAGGCTTTCCCAAGCGTCTCTTCGGCTCCGCTGCCGGAGGTGCCCTTTTGATCGGTGGCGGCATTCTTCTGTCTAATTCCCTGTTCAACGGTACGATACTGGGCTTCTGGATCGCTGCAGCTTGCACCGGCGAGGGCTGCTGCTGACATGGGGGTCTGGTCCGTTAGTCGATGGAGGTCACCGCGCCATCAAGTACACACGGATAGGTGGCATCAAGTCCGACATTTACAGCGAAGGTGCAGTCAAACCCAAAGGTGGGAGCGCCGGTCGACAAGCGGAGACTGATGTTGCCCGACTCTGGCAGGCACGCACTTCAGGCTCCCCTGGCTCGAGACGCCCGTCACCTACGATGTCCGAGCCAGACCTCGCAACGTCGCCTCTCTCACGGGCACGAAGGATCTGCAGATGGTCAACATCACCTGCCGTGTCCTCTCCCGACCCCGGGTCGATGCTCTCCCGCAGATCTACCGGACCTTGGGAACGGACTACGACGAACGGGTGCTCCCATCCATCGTCAACGAGGTCCTCAAGAGCGTCGTGGCACAGTTCAACGCCAGCCAGCTGATCACGCAGCGCGAGAGCGTCAGCAGGTTGGTCCGAGAGAACCTCGTCCGACGAGCAGCTCGCTTCAACATCATGTTGGATGACGTTTCCCTCACCGTGAGTCGGGACCATGTTTCATTCGACACTGGTATGCGTGCTCGTGCTCCTTGCTGACGGCCCCGTGCCTCGCGATCAGCACCTCGCCTTCTCGCCCGAGTTCACGGCGGCCGTCGAGGCCAAGCAAGTGGCCCAGCAGGAAGCGCAACGGGCCGCCTTCGTGGTCGACAAGGCGCGACAGGAGAAGCAGGCGATGGTGGTCCGGGCGCAGGGTGAGGCGCGATCGGCGGAGCTCATCGGCGACGCCATCAAGAAGTCCCGAAGCTACGTCGACCTCCGCCGGATCGAGAACGCCCGGAACATCGCGACGATCCTGCAGGAGGCTGGCGCCAAGAACAAGGTCTACCTGGACACCGAGGGTCTTGGCCTGAACGTCGTCGACAAGGGTGGATCTGGCAGCGTCGACTCGAAGTGAGGGGAGCAGAGGCTCCGGGTAAACCTGTGATGCCCTTAGGCCTTGGTGTTCTGGGCAAGCGCGTGGTCATCTGTGATTGAAGATCCGGAGAACGCAGACAAGAGGGAAGGATGAGAAAGGCTATATCTGTATTTTGTACAGTACCGTACGATATACCTTCTCAACCTGGCTGGGATTTTCTCGTCACCACCACCATCGCTTTTCCGAAAGTTGGCTTCCTTTTGGTATTCCTGAGTGCTCCTTTCTAAACCACTTACTCTCCCCACCTACATCTACAGCACTCCAATCCACATCCAGCTACCGAACAATCATTCGGCACTAACATTCAGCTCCGTTCCGCACGAGTCGATTCGTTCCTATACGCATACCTCGTACGTACAGGGTGCGTATACTGCAGTTCGGTTTAATCAAAGATCTGTCGTCAACTCCCCACATCTGTTCTTGAAGCCGAGACTGCATCAACGCCGGTATACGACGTCAAAGTCGGGAGAGCGCGAGAGGCTGTTCGCAGCTCACGATCAAAGATGGGGTTTCTACGTGGCAATGACTAGCTCTTGCACCAGACCAGCTGCATGCGTGCAAGCAAATATCGAAGGTGTTGATCGGCAAGGCCTTGGCAGATGATCGCACAAGATACACAAGGTATGATACGAGAGCTCTCATATCTAGGGACAAGACGGCACTGACACGTCTGACAGGGCTTGTCGCATTCTAATCGGCCGTGTCGGGCTTGCGGCCGTTGGCACATGCGGCGAAACTTCTGACTGCCAGTCAACGACGTGGGACCCAGTGGCGACACTGCTCTGTGAAAGGAGGCGCTTGTCGTGGCAAGTGACCGGCCTACTCGGTCCTCTGCAAGTACCAAGTGGCAAAGAAAAGAACCATCTGCTCATCTGATGGAAGGGAAAGGATGACAGCTCTTGTCAAGCTTGTGCATGACGTCTCGTGAATGCTGGCGGTCTGTCGCTCACGTGCTTAGTGTAGCCGCAAGGAGGAGAAGCCTCGTTCAGCTCCGTGCTGATATATACACGGAGGAATGGCGTGGTCTTGGATTCGATCTGCACAGGGAATGAGGATAATGGAGACCTACGCACCACCACCTCCAACGTGTACTGTACGTATCTCCAGCCCCCGAGCTAACAGCACTCAGGGTCCGAGGGGCTACAGCTTCACGCCAAAGATACTGGAACCCGTCATGTTGATCTGCGAGATGGAGCCAGTCCTCAATCGGCTGGACAGACCACCAACCGAACAAGTGGGAAGACGTGGGTCGGTGCTGTTCGTATCGCCGTTCCATCACGATGACGACATGCCAACGCTCGTCAGCTTTCAGTTCCGTCAGGTCTGGTGTCGTGGTGTAAGCTGATCACATCCTCTCCAACAGAACACCACCAACGGCCGCATAGACACCCGACACAGTCGGTCATGACGGATATGCACGACGCAGGCAGCATCCTAGTCTGCGAGATTCATCGACAGGGGTGACAGCTTCAGCGCGAACCAATGGCCCATCTACGGCGACTCTGGTGCCTAGGACGGCCACCCCGACCCACGGACAGACTGGAGTGCGCCTTCGTGTGTCTGATGGTCAGTGGAGGTCGGCATTGAGGCATGCCCCCGGCGACGTGCATGGCGGACCTGGCCAAAGGTTACAATCATCACCGTGGACATGTGTCTTTGTTGTGACATCTTGCTTCCAAACCCAACACGGCGTCCTGGGCAATTGTCACGCGGGGGATAAAATGCAGTCTATACCGATACCACTGAGCTGTTTGACCTGTGCTCACGTGGCATGGCCTCCCAGGGGCTACTACCCCGACGGGGCCTTTGTCTTGCCGGCACTTGGACGTGGAAGAACGACCGCTCTGCCTTTTTCCCCAAGGGGATGCTCGCCACAACGACCTTTCGTCTTCACATCAGGCCGCACAGGCGAGTCTGCCATGGCGTACCAGATCCCGAGTCGATCATCATGGACGTCTCTTCTCCCAGGACAAGGCTGGACCGCCGGTCAAGACTTGTTCCGTGGAAACCGGACCACCGATGCAACCCCGACCTACAGGCTCTGAACATCGTCTACTAGCTGCTGCTGCAGGGTGCTGAGCTCGGTGATCCGGCCGAAAAGTCGTCCCTTTGCAAGTGGTCACGTCGTGTCACGTCCCAGCCCTCCTCCCCGGAACACAGTCGTCTGATGGGGTCGGTGTGTGTTTCTGTGGGGTCGGACTGCTTGATCGCACTCGGGTTCGCTTCTGAAGAGCAACACCGTCGTGACGTTCAATCACCGCCGGGCCGAAAGGCACACACCAGCGTTCTAACCCGGATCCGCACAGGCGAGATAGGTCTTGCTGCCCTTTCTCCATCGCTGCCGGGTCCCCGGCTTTGGGTCCCCGGCTTTGGGTCCCCGGCTTTGGGTCCCCGGCTTTGGGTCCCCGGCATGCCCCTGTGGGTGGCAGTGGGAAACAGCTAAAGGTGTGATCCTCCAGCGCCAGCGCTTCGCAGGCGAGTGACGGGGTGCTGCGACAGCTCACTCCCACCACCGACTTCCAGCAGCTAACCTCCAGTCACCAGGCGGCAGCCGCCCTGGCTCGGTGGTTCTTACCTCGTGCGTCTTGGGCCTTCTCTCCCCATTCTCCTGGGCCCAGGACCAGCTGCGCCCTGATTGATTGATTGAATCCCTACACCATTCTAGTGCTAGTGTAACTAGACTATGCTGGGTCTTCTATAAATCTAGGCTAGAAAAACTTGAAACAAGTAAAAAAACCTCTCCCTACAGCGCCTCACCAGCGCTATTCCTGTCGAGTCACTATAGAACGTTGGGGGGGGGGGGGGGGGGGGGGGGGGGGGGGTGGCTACTTAGTAGCCAGCTTCCAGCTGCTCCTGAGCCCAGGAGAACTGGGGAAGGTCACCGTGGCGGAGGATCCACGCTGTAAGGGCGGCAGCGGGCCGCGGTCGCGAAGTCCAGCTGCGCCCTACTTGACTGCCAAGCAGCCACTTTTTGTTGTTCTACAGCTAGTTGGTAGGATGGTGTCCGCCTAGGGGGGGGGGGTTTTTCATCCCTAGGATCGGGTGACCAGAGGATTTTTCCCTTGCCACTTTCATAGTGTTCCCAGCATAATCTAGCTTGGCTAGAGCTTTAGAATGGTGTAGCATCTCAATCCAATCCAATCCAATCCAATCCAATCACCGCCGGGATCAAGTGACTTTCTCCGGAACGTCCAGAGCAATCGCGACCGAATCTGGGGCTGGCTCGAGACAAGACGGTGCTCTGACGAGCCATCTCAAGTACGTACAGTAGCTGGATGCAGGTCTCGCGCGCGCCAGACGATGCCGGATAGACTCCGGAACGTACGGTAAGGGGCGTTCGGATCTTGATCCAACTTGGACGTGGTGGCCGGTGGTTTCCAGGCGCCGAACTACCGCTCTCGGATCAATCTTTCCGAGACGTCGGTCACATCCAGAAGCCCGGGCACAAAAACAGTTGTCTTCCTCGGTCATGATCTTTGGGTTTGTGATGCTCGAACAGATGTTTCTTGTTTTCTTTGGTGTATCAGGATGGTCTCCTTGGTCGTCAGCTCGTTCTGGAATCTCATCCCAATCGACCGTTGCGGCGCAGCAGCCTAACACCGTCTCTTCACTCGATACCCAGGCTGTGTTTGGAATTGGACGCGGTGGGCGTGAAGCTCTAGCCCTAAAGCCTTACCTTACCACCGTCACATCTATCTTGCTCTTCCCCTCATGTCTTTTTTATTTGATTTCATTCTTACTCTGATTTGGCTGGTGAGCCATGCAGAACTTCCAGATACATGCTTGTTTTTCTCAGAAAACCTTTAAAGGAATAAAAACCGAGACTTGGGGTAAGACTAGAGGAATATCTTGAGGAATATGTAGTGTCTGAAGAAAATAGGAATCACAGAGATGATGTGTTTTCTGCCAAGAGTTGGTGTGCTAGGTTGAACTGGCCCTCATGTCTTTAGGGCCAGCTCTCTCCAACAAGAACAACATCACAAGCTTCTTCTTGCCGTGCCGCCAGAGTCGATCGGACCGTAGGCCTGCCGGCACCGAGACGGCACCCTCTCTCCCTTTATCGTCTTCCCGACCCTAGGCCGCCGGTAAGAGATGGTGAGGGTTGACTACGTCAGCTCTACGATACCGTAGCAGGTGGGAGAGCTGATAGAGCTGACGGGGCTTTTCCGGCCTCAGAGGTTCGCTCGTCAGGGTAGAGCTACGGCAAGACCGCCGGATTTCCGAAGGAAAGGGTGTCAGGTGTTTTGAGAGATGGGAAGCGCGAGTGCTTGAGTACTTCGAGTCTTGTGCCTACAGTAAGATCCCTTACAGTATGAGAGAGCTTGACGTGTTTGCCCCGGCGTGCCTGCTTCGATCGGTCATGGTCTCATGGTCCGTCTGGTCGTGGTGCCTCTTGACTTACTCGTAGGGCCGTCCAGTCACGGTACTGTATGCAGTATGTCTTATTACCGAGTCAGCACTCACTGGCTTCTTCGATGGGTCCAATCAGTCAAAAAGCATAGGTAATGCGTAGTGGTAGTGGTTTCCTGTCCGCCAGAGTCAATTCTCTCGACCGTTCGGCCGATGTCAGGATTACCCGGTCAAGCCGGTCACGCCGGCGTGACTTCATCTCAATCCATACTCAGACACAACTTATCTCGGCAACGCCGAGTACTGTACCCTTGTACGTATGTACCGTAGCGTGCGCGGCAGCCGAGCGTGCCAAGATATTCGGTATGGGCTATGTTACGTACAAGTCAGGGTCGGTGACAAGCCAGCAAAAGGGGCCGACCATCGGGGAAGAGAAAGCTGATCCAGTGAGGCCTCAAAGGGGCCGAGACGGATGCCGTATCGGCAAAGATCTCTGGCCGACCGAGTCCCTCCTGACTAAGCTTGGCCGGCGGCGCCAACAGTGGGCGAGCTCGAGCCAACAGTTCGTCGGACAGGAGCTCTTCGGTTGAGGAGGATTCTCGTCTCACGTGACCTAACCCCAGAGTAGCTCTTACCATACTGCGTCTGTACGAGTTTATGCTCGTGCGTATGTATGTCTCAACTAAAACCACGGCCACTACGGCACTCAAAGTATTGCCTCGCGGCAGTCGAAATATCGATTCAGACTTCACGACCCTGACCTCGACCCTGCCCTTGACCCTGACCATGACCCCCGTCTGTGCGAGACATTACGTCACCGCGCTCACCTCCAGTACTCTGCTCCATTCTTTCGTCTTTTCCTAACAGAAGCAATCGCGGCGGCATTGGGCTCGGTCGTCGCCTATAATTAGTTGCCCCCGCTAGGCACTCCCGACAGAACAGCTGCGCCGGCATGGATTCGGTCGTGTTGGTCTATAGTAGCCTGGCGGTGGCTTCACGGTATCGCCTTTCAGTACGTACGTACATATTGCCGTATGTACAATCCCACAAGCCCTAGCCCTTCAGGCCTGATCGTGCATCAGCGACGAGAACAGGGCGAAGAACGGATCACAGCAGCATCTCTTTCGGATGCTGTACTCGTACGAGTATTCCGCGCTGCGTAGCTCCTTTTCGATTCTCTGTTTTCTTTTTTTCCTCTGCTGCCATGCCGGCAGCGAGCTACCAAGTTCGTCTGTCTCTTGTGTCCTTTTCCGGTCCGCATGGACCGAATGTCGTGACCACATGTCGTGGGACGGTGCGATGCCGTGTGAGTTTCTTGCGCTTGGCGGCTGGCACGCTGCTTGCAGCTTGCAGCCGACGGCACCTGCCACTGCTGTGAGAGTACGTAACGTACATACTGTACGTGCAGCAGTAAGCAAGATATTCTCCGGTTGGGTTGCCTTTTTGGCTGCGTCTCGTGTCCCTCCATCGTGTGTTGAGAACAAGGACTTGGTGTGGCAGATGCTCGAGCACAGAAAAGGCGTGTCAGCAATAAGTGCTGCGTCTACTTTCGTAGTGTTATCTACGGTACGTACGTATGTACGTACTCCCTGTAGACATGACCGTTGATGAGCGTCTTCTCCCACAGGCCGCGAGAGAATATATGAGAGGCGTCTTGTCTTGGGACTAGTGCAGCCTTGTCGATGCTCTCTTTCACTGCTCCTGCCGTGTAATCACAATCAACAAGTCTCTTGTTCTGCAAGATTGGCTGCAGCCATCTCGTCGTAGCATCCTCGTACGTTACGTATGTAGCTGCTCGAACATCGAGCAGCAGCCCCGCATCTGCAGCGAAGATTGTTCCACATGCAGCAGTGCAGCTCAGCTACGGTACTGTTCTCTTGCGATCGCGGTGGATCGTCAGCCTCGTGCTGCTGCACTCCGTACTGTACATCATCTTTGCTCCCTCCATGTCGGTGGGAAGGAATCAGACAGCCTTGATCGCCAGATGCTGGGTCAACCTTGGCATCTACACCTCTGGCCAAGTAATCGACGGCTAGACGGCCCATCCTCCTGCCGTACTGTGCCAACGGAGCACCGTCTCCGTTGTCGAAGGCGGGTGGAGGCTTGAGGACAAAGACGAGCCGGGCCCCTTGACGCCGCTCGCCGACTCTCCTGTCCAAGTCCGTGTCAGTCCGAGCGATCTCCGACGGGAGACCGGCACGGCGACCTTTTCGTCGGTCCATGGAGACTTCGCAAAGAATGCACCTGGGATGCCATCTTCGCAGACCCCTCGAGGCTTGTCCGGCTCGCTCTCGGCAGGGATGTGAGAGCGCCCCTCGGACCCGAAGTTTCGACGAAGAAACCTCCGACATCTCCTTGCCCCAGCACATGTGCTTACCCACCTACACTTCCGTACAGCGGCCCGCAGTTTTCGTCGCTCTCTTACCGGATCGTTGCGTCTCTCGGGCCAGATTGATTCTGAGAGGGAGCGCGCCGATGCTCTGCAGAAGCATCTGCAGCCTAGGCACGCTAGGGTACATACTACGTACGTACCCAAGTACGTACCGGTAGCTCTAATTAAAGCCTAGTCTCGAGTCACAGGGGGCGGACCGCGTGTTTCGTCCATCGAGAACTCTGGTCGTCGATGCCGCTAGGTTTCAGACGTGCAAGGTGGTTGGTATCGTCCTGGATTGGGCGAAGAATGCCATGACGTCCCGCTGCCGCGCCGGCTGTTGGTTCCAAAGACGCGGAAGATAAGCCGCTAGCTAGGCCTTGATGCCTATTTCGCGAGGCACGTCTCCCCTGGAAGACAGAGAGAGGCCCAGCGAGGCCCTGAAGAGACAGGCTCGGAGTCGCCATAGCTCGTCTTTCCGAGTAGGCTTTCCCGCGGTGGAGGGACACCCAACCGGCCGCATCACGTGATCTATCAACCCGTCGTCGACATGCCTCGGCGAGGCTCCATGTTTCGAGACGACTCCCCCTTCGAGGAGTCGACGATGCTATCGTATACGAGGCACACACATCCAACGCCACTCCCGCGGCGTGGGGCACGGTGCTCCAGCCACCGCTTTGAGCACTCTGCGTCGGAGCGAGGTCAGCTCACTTTCGGATCACACGATCCGACTCTCGCGAGGGTTTTCTCCGATTCAGGAGGGGTGGGGGGGGAGGGTCGAAAGGGGTCATCGTGACTCAGGTTTCAACCGAGCCGAGAAGTCGACGGCTAAAGTCGGCGATGTCAGGCCCCCCTCCTTCGACTCGATCCAGCTCCCGTTTCGCGGGCACTTCTCCGTTCGATCTTGGGTCGATTGAAATCCTCCTTTTTCGACAGCCGGTGTATCAAGGGTCCCGGAGATTAGCGCCCCAGGACTCGTACGTAATCGTGGGGATCCGGAGGTGGGCTCGCAGGGACGGACTGTGCCTCGGACACGCATCCGACGACCTGGCCGCCGTATGAAGCGGTGACATCTCGGTTCGAACGCACCGGATTCTGGAATGCCAGCCTTCCCCTGCCCGTCGTCCTCCCTTCCTTCCTTTTCCCCCCCCCCGCATGTCGACATCCCTGGCTGTTTACGCGATGTGTGGCGGAAATAACGTTTCGGGGGTACGATCGGCAAGCGTCCAAGTCAGCATCTGCAACTTAAGTACCGAGTCTCTCCGCCCTGCTGTGCGCGGACGTCTGACTTCACCTCTTTTGAAGAAGAGGCTCTGCGGCGGGCCTTCACTCGTACTGCGCTAACATTGTTTCCCGCCACGGACGTCGAGGGGATCTACAGTACAGACGTTACGTACTGTACATAGGTACGGACGAGTACTCCTGTATGTATGTACCGATCGGTCCAGCAGAGCGCAATAACGCGCGGTTGGCGTAGCACGGCAGGTGCGCTATGAGACGTTGCCGTACGTATGTACAGTACGTAGCCGGTCGAAGCGGTGGCACAACCGGACAGCTCACCAACGCTCGACCTCCTCGACTTGCCTTATCGAGGCCGGAAGAGCTCCGAAAATAGAAGGATCCCCTGGAGCCGATTTTCATACGCCGGAGAGATGCACCAGAAAAAGACCATCGACGTCGTATTCGCCGGCGCCGCGACGCACATGCGCCCGCCCACCCATGCCCAGACCCGTCCCAAGCTTGTCAGGCGGTTGTCAATCCACGTCTCTCCCGTCGTACTATCGATCGCCATTCTTATTTGTTCCCGGTATCGTGCTGCGGTCCGGGGAGGTGCAGGACGCCGACGGCCACCGATTTTGATGCTCGAGCCGGTCTTGATCGGGCCCCCGAAGGAAGAGGCAAGACCGATGCCCACCCCCCGTCCGGCGAGCGCGAGATGTTAGACCGAGCCGGAGGACAGACGGGCACGACGCTGGGTCACAGCAAGGAAGAGATCGTCCTCCTGTCACGAGCATAGCCTGCGTCGAGACGACGACCGAGCAATAGCACTGTCGTTGCCGCCGTTGCGGTCGTTCCCCCGCCCGCGATCAGCCTCGTCGTTCTTTCCCTCTCGCCCTCCTTCATCCTGACGGACGCAACCGCTCGCTGGGAGACTCTTCTCACCGTCGCCGTGCTCTTCTCTCGTCCCATCTCCGCCTGTGGATCTAGATCCGTACATTCGTCCTGTTGACCCAGCCCGGCCCAAACATCCGGTTTGTGTCATCGAATCCTATGACCGCCCGGGAGTCTTGAATCCACCGTCGTCAGCCATCTTCGGCTCGACGGCGCTCGTGAGTGCCCGTCCGTTTCATGAGGCT
The DNA here is from genome assembly GCA_963422465.1 of Lichina pygmaea. Lineage (NCBI taxonomy): Eukaryota > Fungi > Ascomycota > Lichinomycetes > Lichinales > Lichinaceae > Lichina > Lichina pygmaea. Next base: position 2,079,478 of record OY730171.1, read on the forward strand.
TCGTCATCCTCCCCCACCGTCGTGTGAAACGTGTTGGCCCTGCCGACGACCTATCGTTCCCTTGCCGTCCGCTTCCGATTTTCGTGCTGTGTACGCGAGAGACAATGATGCTAAAAGCGATGGCTTCGGCTGCAGCCGACGTCGGTGGTGCATGTTCGACAGCTGGTCGCCGTCCGCCGCTCGGTGAGGTCTCGTCCAATCGTCCACCACCTCGGACTTCCTCGATCCCGCTCTGTCGACACTCGCACCGGTCGTCGGTGCCGGGTCTGGCTTCGTCGGACGGCCGAGGCCATCCCTCCCCGCTTTCGACTTCGGAGCCGAAAGCCTGCTCGAAGCTCACCGCCTTGGTCGAAGCTCATCGCCTCGCCATCCCTGCCTCGTCGGCGTCCATGTCGTGGAACGAGCACCGACACGACAGTCGTTACACTCGTTCATCGCCAAGCCTGACACTGGCCACCGGCACCGCCGTCGCGCTCTCGTGGGCCCCGGACGGCGGACGTCCGCTCGCGCCTACCCACATATCAACCACCGTCACCGGCCCAGGATCCTCGTACCCTGCCGTCCTTCCTTCCGTCTGCCCGTCTGCCCGTCTGCCCGTCCGCCCGTCCGCCCGTCGTCCTTTGTCGGCACTCCGCCGACACGTCGGAGTCGAGCAGCCACGGCCGGGTCGAGCCGATTACTTCAGTCGTTGTCGGTCCTCCCCGCTGACGTCGTTCGGCTCTCTCTCTCTCTCTCTCTCACGACGACGTCTCGCGCAGCAGGCCTTCTCGGATCACGATCGTCACACCGCGAGCTCCCGTTTGACGGCGTCGCGGGTGCGGGAACCCTGTAGGAAAGGGGCCTGCCGCGCGTCCCGTGCTTGCGTCCGGGACCTTGCATGGACCTTGCCTCTCTGGGGCTCTCAGGTACGCTTGAGATCCGTCGCTCGTCTGCGGCCGGTACGACGCTTGGTCGTCACCGCGCTTCGTTGGCTGGATCTGGCCGCGGCCCTCCGGGTGCGGACAAAGAAGAGCCCAGGACTTGCCCTCATGGCTGACCCCGCCATCGTGTCCAGCTTGATCGTCCTCGACCAACCTCCCGTCAGGTGGAGATTTCGGCCCCGATACCACCATGATGATCTCGCCAGGATCACGCTCCTCGAGGCCGAGCCTCATGCTCTCCTTGTCCTTGGCCGTCCTTGTCGCCGTCGCGTCGGCCGTCCCCAGCGGCCCTTCCTCCGGCCCGTCGTGGGCGCGAGGGCTCGTCAGGCGCCAGATGGGCGACTACGCCGTCACGGGCGTCCCGGTGGCCCCCTATGGCAACTTCTCCCTGCCGGCCCGGCTCGAGATTCGCGAGCTCCAGAGGGACGAGTACCAGTGGAACCTCTATCTCCTCGGGCTCAACCGCTTGCAGTCCACCGACCAGGATGAGATGCTCTCGTGGTATCAGATCGCAGGTGCGTCTCGCTCGTCCCCATCGGCCGCCTTTTCCTCGGAGGACTGTCGAGCCGACCCGTCCGGCGCGCTCCAGGTATCCATGGTCGTCCTTTTGTCGACTGGAACGGCGTCCCGGCCATCCCAGGTCAAGAGAACCGCGGTTATTGCACCCATGGGTCGGCGCTCTTCCCGACCTGGCATCGCCCATATCTCGCTCTCTACGAGGTACCGCGCTCTTTTTTGCCCCCCCTCTCCCCTCCTCTGCGTCTTGGTCCCCGCCCCTGCTGATGGTCCTCGCCGCCCGGCCGATGTAGCAAGTGCTTTACAATCTGATCCAGCAGATTGCCAACGGCTTCAACGGGACCGATCGTGATCGACACGTGCAGGCGGCGGCCACGTTCCGTGTTCCGTACTGGGACTGGGCTGCCGAACCCGACGGCGACGGTCCCGTCCTTCCGGCCAGCGTCAGCTCCTCCGAGGACGTCCAGGTCGTGGCGCCGAACGGCACGCGGTCCATCCCGAACCCGCTCTTTCGGTACACCTTCCGGCCACTGGACACGGACGAATTGCCCGACGCGCCCATCTCCGGCTGGGCGTCGACGCTGCGCTACCCGTCCGACGAAAGTCCCTCGGCCGTCAGCCGCAACGGCCTCGTCGAGCAGCAGCTCCGCAACAACAGGCAGTCGTATCGCGACCGGCTCTACAACCTCTTCACCGCCTATGACAACTACACGAGAGTCAGCAACAACGCCTGGTTCCTGAGCGACGGCGGCGACTTCGACTCGATGGAGTCGGTCCACGACCAGATCCACGGCCTCGTCGGCAACGACGGACACATGAGCTACGTAAGCGCTCCGGACGACTGGCGTGACGCCGAGAGCGAAAGATTCTCACCCTCGTCCGAATCAGGTCGAATACTCCGCCATGGACCCCATCTTCTTCCTTCACCATGCGTGAGTTCTGTCCCCGTCGTCGCTGCGACCCGTCTCGACCGAGAGCCGATGGTGCTTCTGGTTCTGACGGCCGTTAGCATGATGGACCGCGTCACTGCCATGTGGCAGGTCCTGCACCCAGATGCCTGGGTCGAGCCCGTGCTGAATCAGGTCGGTACCCGAACGATTGCCACCGGCACCACCGAGGACGCCAACACTCGTGAGTTGCGCCCTCGCCCGCACCCGTTTTCCGCGCTCGGTCTCGGGAGAAGCTGGCTTCTGACCGGTCGACTTTAGCCTTGACGCCGTTTCGCGCCGGTGCCGATGGCACGTTCTGGACCTCGGCCACCGTCAGATCGGTGAGGACGTTTGGCTACACCTACCCGGAACTGGACGGTCGATCGCTCTCGCCAGAGCGGCTGCGGAGGCAGGTCCGAGCGGCGGTCAACCGGCTGTACGGGGGCAACGCACCCGGAGCTGCCACTCGACGACGGCGCAGACGCAGCCTCGACCGTCGAGCCGTCAGCGCCGGAGCACCTGAGATCGTCGCGGAGGCCAGGGCGGAAAACGCGACGGGCGTGGCCGATCGATACGCGCCGGCACCTGTCGAGCCGCAGCCGGAGGAGCAGGACAAGTACTTTGAGTACATTGCCAACATCCGGGTCAAGAAGAATGCGCTCGACAGCTCGTACTTCGTGCACGTCTTCCTGGGCGACTTCGACCCTGACCCGTTCTCGTGGACGTTCGAGCCGAGCCTCGTAGGGTCGCACTGCGTTTTCGCACGCAAGGGCAAGCGCTGCAACTGCCCCGACGACGACGGCGCGCTCGATGTCGAAGTGGCCGGGGCCATCCCGCTGACGACGACGCTGTTGGCCGGGATCGAGCAGGGCTGTCTCGGCAGTCTTGATCCGACCGAGGTCGACGCGTACCTGATCGAAAATCTTCACTGGCGGGTGTCCACGGTGAGTTTCGAACAGGCCAAGGTCAAAACGTACTCGGATACGGGACGGTGCCGTACTTGCTGCACGTGATACATGACTAATCCGAGATTTTCTGTTCTCTATCTAGCTCGACGACAAGGTGATCCCCAACGACCAAGTGCCCGGGCTCAGCGTCTCGGTCGTCAGTTCGGAGGTCAAGAGGGCCGAGTCGGACCAGACCTTTCCCGAATGGGGCGCCTTTACCATCAGAGAGGACGCTACGCAGCGCAGGCGGACAGGCTATTAAGCCGGGCAACCGGCGCGGATGGCCTGCGGGGGAGGGGGGGGGGGGGGGGGGGGGGTTTTTTTTCTCTTCTTGCCTTCTTTCCGATCGTTCTTGCTGCCGTGTGGGGTTGCTTCGTGCTGCGGCGTTCAGCGAGGGTTCGACGAGACTTGAAAGAGAGAGAGAGCACAGTGCCAAGGGCACAAGCTAATCATTAAAAGTAGACGGAGCTACCTACCTAGTTACTTCGTCTTTGTAATGAGATTGTGTAATGAACGGTCAAGACATGTTGTTCTTCCCCTTCTCCCTCTTCTCCGTCTTCTGCTCCACAGAGTCTTTTGTCTGGGCTGTGCGTCCCTTTCTCCGCTCGTACTTCTTTCTCGGCTCTTGAGCATCTCTTGTTCATCTCTTTCTTCTTCTTCTCTACAGAGTCTTTTGTCTGGGTTGTGTGTCACTTTCTCCGCTTGTACTTCTTCTCCTGCAATTGAGCGTCTCTTGATCGTCTCTTGAGCGTTTCTTGATCGTCTCTTGATCATCTCTTCTTTCTCTTCTTCTTTCTCCTCTTCTTCTTAGGTCGGACTTGGTCATTCGGTCATTCTCTCTTTTTGCATTCCTCCTCCATCATCATCATCGTCATCGTCATCATCCTCATCATCATCATCATCATGTTTCGGTCTAGAGCTACGTACCACTGGCTACATGCCTCTTACTTTGTTGTCCTCATCTCCGTTCTCCTTGTCCTTCTCCTTTTCCTTCTTTGTTGGCACCCAGTGCTCTTGGTATGCTCGATCCGCTCTGTCTTTGGAGTGGTGTTGCGGGTGTCGTCATCGTTATTGCCGTCATCATTGTCGTCATCATTTTCGTCATCATCATGATGACTGTCAAGTCTCTACTTGGTAGAATTGAGCATGAGGACTACTTTGATAGTCCTGACAACAAGGATGATGATGATGATGATGATGCTGATGATGATGATGATAATACCCTGGATGACGATGGTGCTGAGGACGGTGCTCAGAACAAGAAGAATAAGGAAAAACACCCGACGAACAGCCCTTGACGGCTTCTGGTAGAAATCAAACATACTGTTGGTGACAGCCGGATATCTGATACAGTAGCCAGGTATGTACGGACTAGATATCTGCTCGATAGCTTGTCTGTCTGTCCGTCTGTTTGCCTGCTAATCTGCCCCATCTGGCTATCTGTCCATCTGCCCATCTGTCTGCCCATCTATCCGCCCATCCATCTGTCCATCTATCCGTCCATCTATCTTCATATCCATCCGCCCATCTGTCCGTCCATCTACCCATCTGTTTGTCTGTATATCCACCCCTGCATCTGCCCGCCAACAAAGAGACGACTCCACCGTCCTGTAAACACTCATTTTCCTGATCAGCTGGCGAACATGTTCCTTCTCTAATCATCTCCCACCCCCCCCAGAATAAGTTCCTTCTCCCTCCCTCTCTCTACAACCCTCCCTCCTTTATTTTCTCGTCTGCCAGAGTCAATGTCATAGTGTTCGACCACTAACACTGTACCGCACTGTAGCGAGCAGCGGGAAGAAGATCAGAACGTAGCTAATCAACTATATGTAGTCACGAAGCCTTTGTTTGCCTCGGAGCCGTCCCAGCTCTAGAAGGCACTAGGCGCTCCTGGAAGGCACTAGGCGGCGCCACGCCGGATCAGCGGCCGCCATGCAGGATCAACATCGAACACATGGGACAAGTGATTGTGAGAAGGAGAAGAGAAGAGAAGAGAAGAGAAGAAAAGAAAAGAAAGGAAAAGAAAAGAAAGGAGAGGAGAGAATGGAAAGAGATCGTACCCTAGAAGAGGACGTCGTGAGTAACACCCTCTCTTTTCCTGTTGTGGCTGCTTTGCTGGCTACTGTGCTGACTGCTGTGCTGACCTCTGAGTTGGCTACTGAGGTTTCCTATTTATTTATTTTATTCTTACTCTGATTTTGCCGGTGAGCCATGCGGAACTTCTACTTAGATGCATGCTTGTTTTCTCAGAAAACCTTTTTAAAGGAATGAAAACCGAGACTTGGGGGGTTAGACTAGGGAAGTGCAGTATCTTGAGGAATATGCAGTGTCTGAAGAAAATAAGAATCACAAGGATGTTGTGTTTGTTGACAGGAGTTGGTGTGCCAGGTTGAACCGGTCCAGTCTTTTTAAAGACATAAACCAGAGAAGAAATTGTTTAAGAACTTTGGGCTTTGAAGAAGAGTAGAAAAATTGTAAGAAAGAAAAGTGGCTACTGAGGTAGTGGGTAGGTCACATGGTCTTGTCTCGAGATACCCCCGATGTGCCCTTGTATTTGTCCGATCGAATCGCGAGCATCGACATGTTCTCGACCCGAGTCCCGCTCACACACCTTCACCTTTCAGTTTCTTTCCTCCGGCATCTTCTTCAGCGTAAAATTCAACCCCGTGGACCTTTTTCCACATTGCCCCCAATCCGCTGCTCCGCACCTCCCTTCCTCCCACCCCTAATCCTCCTGCCCGAGCTATCCCACTCCACGGACCTATATCTCTTCGAGCTTCGAGCGTAGTAGATCGATACGCGATGGAAGAGGTCTCCCAGCGATGCCCTCCCAGTCATGTGTCCGAGCGAAGATTACCAAGGTACTGAAGGTCTAGTATGCACGCAACATGAAGACGGTTGTAAGACCTGGAAGAAGGAAGAGGAAGAGGAGAAGCAGAGGAGAGCTAGGAGGAGGAAGAAAAAGGGGAATTAGCATCAGTAAGATGGTTTGATAAGACAGGCGACGGCAGGCAAGTTGGAGAGAACCTCGTCGAAAGGGGTTTTTCCTATTGGACAAAGGAGAGCACCGGCCAGCAAGGAGACATCGGTCTAATCTAGCTCAGAAGTGACGTTGGAAAACTCGTGCTTCTCGAGCTTGGTGTTCCAGAAGATTGGGTTTGTATCCTAAGCGGAGTTCACGTTAGCCATTTGCGTGCATAGCTTTGTCCTAGCACAAGGGAGGAGACGCACGGAAAATCCATGCTTGACCCATCCGTCCTCCTTCACGTGATACAGGTTGATGAAGCCGCCAGAGTACGCGTCTCGATGGGTGGCCGCCAGGATGCTCCGGCTGCCGAGCGCCAAGGCCTCTTCCTCCGTCAGGTCGTACCGGTACTCGGCGTCCAGCACGCCGTACGCGAACGTCTGGCCCGACCCGACGCAGAACAGGTTGCCCGACAGTCGCGTCCCGTCCGAGTCGATGTAGTACAGCGCTGGGCCCTCCTGCGGCGTGACGCCAGCGCACATGGTGCCCTGGGTTGCGGACGGCCTGTCAGTTTGGGCTTTCGAGTGGTCGTAAGGTCCGTCCGGACATACCATGCTCAGCCCCCGTCCCTTGTACGAGTATACCAAGTTGGCCAGAATCTTGGACGCAGCAGCAACCGATATCCGCCGTTTGTGTCGCAGCTCGTGCAGACGACATTGCATGCCGAGGTAGGCGAGCCAGAATTGACAGTCCTGAACCACGACGACAGAGCAGATCAGCACAAGACCACCACCGAACTGCAGCCGTTCGAGGAGCCCAAACTGACAGCAGCACCACCGGCCATCGTCCCCAGCAGGCAGTTGTTGATCTCGATCACTTTCTTGACCGTTTGACTCGCGATCCAGTTGCCTGCCGTCGCCCTCGAGTCCGTAGCAACGATGATGCCGCCCTGGAAACGAAAGGCCAACGTCGTCGTCCCGTGCGCCAGCTTGATCGGGCAGTCTGGGTTCGAATGGTCGTCTGTCGCGGCGCGTAGCCATGCCGAGGGCTAGGTCGGAGCATTAGCCGTCGGTTCGACCTTGCACACGATGATCGACTGCATTGCCCCTGAAAACAGAAGAGAGGGCTGGGATGGGTATGCTCAGCCGACGACAGACGACGTACCCGGCCCACGGGAGGTAATGCGAACTGCAGCGACAACGGAGGCGTAGGCCGACAGAGCTCCCACTCGTCCTGTGCCGAATAGCCTTCGTCCTCGTGCGCCGGTTGGCTGTAATGCGCGACTAGGGCGTCCATCTCTGTAGGGCTCAAGAGGCGATGGCCGACGAGGCGGAGGGCGATGATGTGGCTTTCTGGTTGCTGTACGGAGTAGGCGAGGCGTTTTCAACCTCTGGCAGCTTTTAGCCGCGTCAGACCCGTGCCTGGAAGGAGCGAAAGCACGTGACATGGGTTGCTTAGTCATACGTCGATCCTCATCGTACTCTGAGAGTGCCCTGAGGACGCATTCAAGATCCAATGTTACAAATCAGCACCAAGCATGGAATGATCATTTCTCATCAAGTACGTGAAAGCCCCGCGCCACTAAATTGCAGTTCGCAGCCTAGAATACACACTCCAAAGGGATATCAAGCTGGCATGATCCGACAAGTATCAAAGACATACGGCAAGTGGGTAATGAAAGGAACACCACATTGATCATCAAGCACCAACTCAGGGACCTCAAGCTCTGACATCTAACCACCCTCAAGCGGTCGTGGCCGTTTCTCGGTCTCCAGAAGTAGTGTGAATCGAGCCGGCGATGCTAGAGTCTTGCGTTGACGAAGCCTGCTGAGCCTCTGGCTGAGTCTGAGGTTGCGCCGTAGAGGCTGTTTCGCTGCGGTGCGACGCCGAAGGCATAAGATTGGTATCCAGCGCGTTTCCCGAGGTGGAGACGGGCTCGAAGTCTGGTCGCCAGTCGCGAAGGTCGTCCTCGGCATCGTTGAGGATCTGACGGGCTTGGTTCCCGTGTTCGAATGCAGAACGTACATCGCCAGGTACGACGGGTTTGTCGTCTAGGAGATTCAGAAGGCGTCGGCCATGTCGAGCAAGGATAATCTGCTTCTCGGCCCGCTCGATCGTGGCTGCAAATTGACGATCGTATGCTTCCTTGAACTTCTGACGTGTCTATCGGGTGCGTGTTAGCGCCCCAGAGCTTGACTGTCGCCGGTGGTCACAGCATCGACGTACAACATTGGTCAACTGGGCTTCGGCAACAAGATTCTCGGCCTCGGCTCGGACGAGCTCCTGCTCAAGCAGCGCAATCTTCGGACTCTGAGGATCCTTGTACTTCAACTTGGCGATCTCGTCCGTCACCTTCGACTTGTTGTCTCTGCTCGGCTGCACGGAGCTCTCGGTGTTGCGGATTTGCTTGAGAACGGCTCGATAATCCTCGAGATTCTCGGCGAAAGTAGTCTCCTGCTCGCCCAACTCTGCCAAGAGGACGCCGACCTTGTCTGAGACCTCCGACACCGCATCATCGCCGGTGGCCTCGCCCCAATCGGACAGTTGCGAGGCGATGCCCATTCGTTCACGACCAGCCGCGTCGTGTGCTCCGATAGCGTGGTTCTCCATCTTTATCAGCTTGAAAAGCTTCTTGCTCAGCTCCGGCTGTTGCATGCCGCGCAGCGTGGCCATTGTGAAACGATGTTTGCCGCCACCGGCACCGGAGCCACCGGCGGCGGCATCTTTCTTGGACCTGACAGACAAGGATCGGTTCCTAGACCGGACAGCGAGTATTGTCAGCAGTCTGAGCTTGGTTGTTGAAGGTCCATAATCGAAAGTATACGCTGGAGACAGGGGAGCCATGGCTGGTGGTCGACAGCAAGGAACAGGTATTGACGATGTTGCTACTGAGGACAGGACCATGATCTCGAGAGCATCTAGAAACATTTCGAGCACTGACGATCCTGCCGACAAGGAAGCATTGTTGAATCATGCTTACATGCTGTCTTTCTGTGAATTTGATTTCCTTCAGGAGGCAATATCGCTGTGTCCCAAGTTAGGGGCGTCGCAGTCCAAACCCAGATCTTGCAAAGGGTTACCTTACCGTACCGTGCGTACCAGGGTTCAGTATCGAATCTTGCCACACTGAAGACAGATTTTTCGATGTTTCTTCGCGTTTGACCGTGGTAGCCTGGACGGTTGCCAGCGAGGAAGGCTGTCGACGAGCTGATGATCTGCTGCGATGTTTCTGGCGTCATGCATCGTGATAGCTTGAGCGGGGATCAATACCGGATTAGTCAGCCAATTATTGACACGTGACTGTCGAGCGAGTACCGTATGGAAGTACAGAAGTACGTATGATAATGACGGTATGAACCGATGCACCTCAGTGTCAAACCGATTCGCTGAACAGCCGCTGTGTATTTACTACACTGCATCTGTGCATAGTGAATTACAGATGATGTCGTCTGCTTCTACGTCATCAATCTCTGCTGCCACAATCTCCGCCACATGGATCCCGTCAGCCACTGAGACCCATCCTCTGGGTTTCCCATAGGATACTAGCAGTGACTAGGAGATGCTGGAGACCATTCACATTCAGCCGTTGTGGCTCAAAGTCCATCTGGAGTATCAGAGTCAAGCGCCTTTTCTGGTCCAGGCTGGACTATCTCAACATGCTTGAAATCGGGTCCTGTGGCTACCATGGGTGCCAGCGCATCCGTTGCGCGACTGCTCCAACCAGTACTCGATACTGGATACTGTTTTCTTATATCTGGAGCTAGATCTACGCATGGCAAGGCAGTTCCTTGGACAATGGACCAGTATGGCCCGAGAGGAAGAACGATGTCAGATCCACTGTTATCATTATAAAGGGACAGTGAAGCATGCGCTGCGGCGGAGCCGGCGCATTGCCTGCTCAGAGTTCTTTTCAAGGACCTCGATCACACGTCATTCAAGCCAACCTGCATTTCCTTTCTGGGCTGGCAAATGAAACCTGTCTTGCCACTCGCCTCCTCTCTCTCAGGCGCAGTTTTCCGACCTGCCATTTGCCTGCGCTTGCACTACAGGGTCTGCTGGTGACTTTCCCCAGGGGCCCTAGCGCATTCCCTTGCTTCGGTGAATTGAGCTTCCAGACGCCGGTCGTCTATAAAGCCGGCTCTCTATGCTGCCATCCATCAACATCCCTCTCATCGCCGTTCCCTTCTCTTCACGTGCCTTCAAAGCCTTTTGTTCAACCTAGACCGGTCAGCTGCATCGGGACTGCTTGAAGCTGTCCCCATCAAACTGCCGACATGTGCCAGACCGTCGAGACGACATTCTCATGCGGCCATGTAGTGCCCTACTCCATCCCCTGCGCCGAATGCATGGCTGCCAACGACCTACCGTTCTGCCCGACAGTCCCAGACGGACGCGAGACGGTCTTGTACAACACGCAAGCCGGCTCGTGCTTTGAATGCATTGTCGCCGGCGACCCGGAGCTGCAGCTGCTCGAGACGCCTCGCAGCGTGCCGCAGTTCTTCTGGCGGCAAGCATTACGCTTCACGACCTGCGGGCATACGTCCGTGCCGGTGACGACGGAGAACGAGGTCGAGTTGAGTCTGATGGACGAAGACGCCTACTGGGAGGGCGCGCTGCACGAGGAGGAGTTTGTGCTGTACGAGGACTTTGAGGGACTTTGCTGGGACTGTTTCTTGCGCGTGCACCTCGAGGACCTCGAGCATGCGCAGGACCTGGGACGCGGCGCCGAGTCTGGTGCGATCGCCGACAGGAGCGTTTTCGACGACCGGGGCTTTGGCGTCGACGGGGACTCCGCGATGGCGAACGGCCTCGGTCAAGCTTCGCGGCAGGATGGCGATGTCGACGCCCCGCACGACGGGCCAGATGCGGGCGTCGCCGACGGGGACGACGGCAACGAGACTGGGCGGCGACGACGGGCACGAGGCTGAAACCCGCCGACAAAGCCGCCGTGTTGCTCCAGATAGCGACGACGACGACGACGACGACGACGAGAACTCACCTGGGAGACTGCTAGCTATGCCGGGCATGGAAAAACAGGTCACTTCCGACTCAACCGACCGGTGTGCCACCTTCTTTAGCCAACAAGCTCTCTCGCACATGATGCCCGTGCCCGATTCCAACCGGAAAAGAGGACCCATCACTCTGCACGCTGTACATAGAAGATCTCTCTCCTTGCTTGTCCCCCTCATTCTCCCCCGCTCTACTTCTTCTTTGCCACGGACGTTCCTCCTCGGAGCCGTTCCAGCCGTTGCCCAGTCTACCACTTCTGCCACTTGACGTCCGCGCTCGACAATGCCAAGCAGACGTTCAGAGTCGATGTATTCCCCTCCGATCTACCACATGGACCACCGTCCCTCGTCTCCTCTCTCCTGTACCGGGCACGACCATGTGGCCCTTGGAGCCGACTGAGCCCAGAGAGCCTCGGCCCTCGTGCGCTGAAGTAGCCAGTCTTGCGCACGTCTCCGACTAGACGAACCCAATCGAACCACGTCGCCGGTACAGATGCACCGCTCAGTCCGCTGTGCCTCGTGTCTCGACGGTGTTTCCCAGCATCGTCCTTCCGTCAGGGCTCTTTTAGTCGACTCCGCTACACTACGCTTTACAATACCAGCTGCAGTATCTTCCACCACCTAACCCATTCCTCCTTCTCCTCTTCTCCCCCTTCTTCATCGCCCGGTCTGGGAGCACTAACCCAACACCAGCTCAGCTCAGGTCAATTCAATTCAATTCACCACGCCGGTCCCTCCATCCCAACCAATTCACTTCTCGCAGTTTCAGCTCGATGCAGATCAAGCTTCACCTGACTTGCTTCATTGCACCCGGAAGCTAGCTTTGTACGGAGTACACAAGGCCGAATGGATTTTTCGTGACAGACCACCCAGGAAAGGTACGGTGTGGAGCGATAGGCATCTGCTGTACGGAAGTATGTGCTCGGTACGCCATGTGCTCTGTACTCGCACCGTGCTCTGTGCAGAGGTCGTGGTGATGCCCTTGTGGGTAGCTGACGTACCGGTAGTTGCTGTAGGTAGGTGGGGTGAGCAGGGTAGCTACTGCAAGTAGCCACGGTACGTAAGCGGGGTACGTATGTACCGTAAGCGGATAAGTAGGCATGTAACTTAGGCAGGGTAGCCAAGTAGGTCGAACACAGTACAGTACGTCTGTAGGTAAGCAGATGCAGTACGGAGTACGGAGGCCCGCGCCAAAAGTATTCGGGAACTTTTCTATAGAAGTGACAAGAGTCGTGATACTATCCTATCGTTCCCCCATTATCATGATTCTTGTTGTCATCCACCACCACCCCCACCACCTCTGTGTTTTGAGGTCTTGAGGTCTGAAGTCCTCGTACATCTTCTCGTAAAGGTCCAGTCTTCTTCCCACTCTGAGCTGTCACTATTCTTGTCATTGTTGTTGTTGTTGTCATCACTGTTGCTGTTCTTGTCTGTGGAGTTGCTGACTGGATACTTAGTAGCCACAGTTGTACACAAATTTGATAGATTGTACTGGAAGAAAGGTCTGTGAGATCACTGACATACTTCACAGGTACACCTTCTTCAAGAAGAGCAAGCACACATGCTTTCTGTGCAATGTTGATACTTTTTTTTAGTTGTTGTTTATCAGTGGTGTGGGGTCGGGTGAGATGGTTTTGGTGGGAGGGGCATAGTCTTATCACTTTTTGGTAGGATTCCGAATATTTCTGTCGCCAGCTCCGGTACATACGTACGGTACGGAAGTAGCTAGGCACGCTAGGGTAATTAGGGTGATTACATAGTAGATACCTTAGATGGACAATCAAAGACTCCAGTCCAGAGCATATCAGCACAATCTGACGATAGCCAAGGCACTTCTACTGCGGGAGCCCGTCTCAGAAAACACCCCTTGGCATGAACGACCTTGCTCGCGGCGGGCTCGCCCAGCCTCTGTCGTGCGCCGCAGCATCGGGCGCGACGGTCCCTCTGGATCGAGGCTGCCGCCCAAAGTACCTGATGAAGAGCTGAAACCCGCGATCGAGGAGATCATTGTCTGTGCCCCGTCGTAGGCGTCGTCTGTACTCGGGCACTCCCGTCCTGATTTCGCGCTGGGGGGGTTCGTTGGCATCATCCCGCGTCGGTGCACCCGATGCTTCACCCGGCACTTCGCCCGGCAGTCCCGGCTCTTCTTCTCCGCTGTCGATGTTACCCTCCGAGACGGGCGTCGACCCGCTGTCACCCACACCATCTTGCGCTGAAGGGGTGCTTATCCCGGGCTGTTGTGCTCCATCGGAATTGGCTTGGCGAGAGCTCCGTCGGGGCCGCGGCGGTATCCCGTGACGCTCTCGGCAGATCGAGTCTATGTAGGTGAAGCGGCGGCCGTCCGAATCGCCTTTCGCGCGCACCTACGTTTGGTCGCGCCTAGTCAGCTTGAAAGGGCTCGGTAAGTCTCCAGTTCCAGCAGATGCTATATCTGCGACCAGACACCTACAAATGCCTCCAGGTTCGCGATGCACTCCTCCAGGCTCGCGCCCTTGTCGGGCATCTCGTCCGGATGAAGATCAAAGTAGCCTTCCCAGTACACAGCACTAAACCGTGGAGATCCATCGGACCGTAAGGGTAACGGCCTTGAAGGTTCTCTCGTCCAATCGGCCACCTGCTTTCCGATGGTTGTCCTTCGTGGCTCGGCCTTTGGGTACACAGGGCGTTCAGTGTTGTCCATGCCATGCATCTCGAGGCATTTGGAGATCAGATACTGGTCACGTCGGTCGTCTCGGTCCCCTCTGGACATCACCTGTGGGGTTCACGAGCGTTAAATATATAACTGAGAAAGGCATACATCTGCAGACAGCCTAGCGTTCGCCAGAGGGAGGGTCTCCATACGTAACGCTTGAGGTTGATAAAGCATTCGTGATTGTTGTTTCCCTTGTCAGGAAGTTCTTCGGGACGCCTCTTCCACCAGTCTTCCCAATAGGCTTTACTGAATCGAGGCATCCGAGGCCGAGCCGGGAAGCGCTTTCGAAGCCTCGGGGAAAGCGACGAGACTGCTCCAGCAACGCGCCTGTTTTGGAGGGTGCTCCTCGTGTTGTCATCCTTGGGGAGGGAAGCGGGGCCAGCTTCTCTCAGACCTCGATGGTCGATTCTTGTCCCCTGGGCCGCAGCGATGCTACCTCCAAGGCACACCACCGCCCACAGAAGATGCATTGATGCTCGATCGGCGTTTGGGCTCTTGGACAGGCATGGCCACTTTTGCTATTTATCGATGTCTGGGGTCCTGCTCCCCCGCCACCTGCAGCCGTATTGAACGGGCCGTACTTCCGTACGGACCGTACTTCGGACTGATTTGATGGACCTCCTGTGCATGTTTTGCTTAGGTGCCAAGGTCCCGTATGCAGCACCCTGTCATCGGTGCCTGGATCCTCGTAAAGTGTCTTTCGTAGGATGCTTGATGACCACACAACGCTGCAAGACATCTTCGGAGCGTTCTCGCTCGTTTCGAAGTCAGCTCTGCACACGATCGCGAGCCTGCTGGTTGTTGTCTTACCGTGCCCTGTGGTCGTCGCAGATGTGTCCCATCAAGCTCCGCAAGGAGCCTCGGCGATTGAGCCGTCACTCGCTTCGTGGCGGCGCACAAGCCTTTCTGTCGGAGACGTCTGACGGTCGATACTCGCTGAGCAGACGACCTCGAGCCTCATAACGCCGAGACGACGCCGCTGTCGGCCCCCCCCCACTGTCGCGATGCAGTGCCATGTTATCTCAGACATGCCATTACGAGTGGAGTTAAGCTTCAAGCTGCAAGCTTCACGAAACGGGCTTCTCGAATGAACTGCCGTACGGTAAATGCTTGGCGGCACGAGCGGGAGCCGGTACGGGTACGGCCGCCACAGATGCACAGATTGGTCTGCGAGTCGGAAAGGGATTCAAGTACGTATCGCATGTTACGCCTACGAGGTCGGTCTCCAGATATCTCCGGAGGTACGCAGGTACAGGCGCCGCCGATAATGATCGGCTCTCGGTAAATATGAGAAGGTCGACGTGAAGAAGCTCCGATGAGAAAACTTCTCGAGTGCCGTCGTGTAATCAACTGCCGGTTCTGTGCGCCCGGAGATATCTGAAGACCGACCTCGTACGTACGTGACGGGACTCTTCCGGAGTGTTCGAGAAGCACGTGAGATGATCTGTCCGCGGCCCGGTGGATCCTGATCGGCTGGTCAGCCGTCTTGCCAAAGCGGCCTGCGTCTGCCTCACCAAGTTTCGGGTCGTCGCGCGCTCAAGCCCCTCCCGTTCCTCCCGCCTCAAGCTGCTGCTGTTCGTGGCTTCGACGCTCCGTTCAGGCCGCGAGGGGAAGGGAGAAGGTGCATCGAGACCTGACGATCCGTAGTATCAAAAGATTGCTTACTTCGGCGTGGATAACCCAATGGAATGGAGAAGATGCAAGGATATATACGTAAAAGGAGAAGTCACCGATAGGCCCACGTGGCCAAAACATCCGTAGAAGGGCCACCGGCCCAGATGATATGATCCCCGTCATCCTCCCCCACCTCCGCCCGACATGTCCCCTCCAGCGCCATGTGAGCCGGCGTGTGTATCGGTGTGATAAGCACCCCCGGCTCCGCCGATCCTGTAATCGTAATCTTTCCGCGGACGGCCGTGGTTGACCGGAGAGGTGTGAGAGGCGTTGGTGGTTGGACTTGCCGTGGCCGTCGGCTGCTGTGGGTGTTGCTGGTGCCGATACTGAAGAGGATGATGCCCGACTCCGTGACCGGCCGGAGCGCTGCTGGGCACCGGGGGCGCGCCACGGTTGTGGGCATACGGATTCGGGTCGTACGAGGGTGGGCCGGCGGGGTATGTCGTCGAGCTCGACGGGCTCGAGGTCGAGCCGATCACGCCGGGATGTGGGTGTTGCTGGGGGTGCTGGCCGAGCACCGGCGTCATGGGCGGAGATGGATGAAACTGGTCGAGCTCGACGTCTGCGCCGGCGTGTCTGCGTTCGTCGTAGATACGACGCTCTTGGGCTGCCTGCCACGTCGGCATCGGCTGCAGGGCGTCGGGGTTGGTGGCATGGCTCTGCGACGGGGGGTGCTGCGGAACGGCCGGGCTGGACGGCCCCCGCCCACGGTAGGCCGCGGCGTGGCCCAGTGGCCAATTGTTGTAGGCAGGTGGTGGCATCGGCGACGGAGGGGCTTGCGGCCCGAGCCCCTTCGGTTCGTCGCCCGCCGCTCCTCGCCGCCGTCGACGACGACGACCGCGACAGCATCCGCAGCATCCACAGCAGCATCTCGTGCCGAAACATATGCAGCCGACGAGGCACCAGACGATGACGATGCTGACGAGGCCTGCGGAGATGATCGCTGCAATGACCGGCCATCTGAGGTTCGACGGCACGATTCGAGTCAGCTGCCGTCGATGCGATGAGTCCGAAGCTCTCCTCGGCGCCGGAGAAGCGCCGGTCGGAGGTGGGGAAAGACCAACTTGCAGTACGACTTCGACATGCATTTGTCCCAGCTCGAGAGCGTGTCCCGCGACCCGGATACGTCGCTGCCAGCGTCCTGTCGGGGGAAGACGGCCATGGTCGCTGAGCTGTCGCCTGCTGTGGTTAAACACGGCCGAATCGCTGTCTGGGAGCGACGCAGCAACGCAGACGGCGCGCTCCGCTCAGGCGCCTGCCTGCCGCGGCCACTGCTCCAAGCAGGACGCGATGGATCAAGATCGGTCGCTGCACGTCGGGCCGTCCCTGTATTCGGTTACGACGCCGGTAGCTCGCTTCTCCACGTCCGCAAGCGAGACCTCTGATGTGAAGGCGTGGCACGATAGCTTGACGATTCGCGATCCAGCCAGCGTTGTCGTCGTCACCGTCGTCGCCGTCGTCGCCGTCGTCGTCCTGATGAGTCGCGATTCTCCAGGTCCGGTCTCGGATCCAACAGATTTGCCCGGAGACGATCCAATGCCGAGCGTGGACGGGACGATGGCTCCTTGCACTGTATGTTACGCGGTACGGTAATGCAGGAGATTTGTGTGGGAGTAGAACTCGGCCGTTTCGCATCAAATTAACGGTACGTAACGTACGTAACGTAGCTGGGCCACGCAACCACAGCAGCGACGGGCAGGCCCGTTCGACGATGGGTGAAGGCGGAAGACAAACGCGACCGGCCTGGTTCTCGGCTGGTCGGCGGGCACCAGCCACGTCTTTATCAAGTGCAGATGCCCGGCAGGCTGGCCGACCGCACGAGCACAGCCCCGGACGCCGTAGCCGTTCGCCACCGCGCAGGTACCGTACTGCAGCTCAGCAGTGCGGTGGTGACGGCCGCTTTGCATGGCCGCCCCGCTGTAGGGTGACAAGCGCCTGTGAATGCCCGGTCGGGCTGCACCTGGATTGGGCATCCACAGGCCCGACTAGCCCTGATGAATTGGTGGCTCGAGACCGTTTATAAGTTATGATCATGTACTGCTCGAATCACAGGCGTAGGTAGCTCAACAACCTTTGTCACACTTCGCACAGCCTCTTCCTCACGACCGGTGGCGTCAACGCCCGGGACGACTTGAAAAAGAGAAGCCGGCGAGCGACGTAGAGTGACTGACTGAGGCATTGTCGACTCTATATTTGGGCTGTAATGTACTGTACGTGCGGCGCCGTACGGAAGCTGTACCGTCATAGCTGAATCTTTAAGAGATCTACATACTTTTCTACGCGTGGCCCCGGTAGTGCTGGGCTGAAGCGCCGGCAAGGTTGATGATTTGCATGGTCCTCGCAGCTCTACGCTGTAAGTTGACTCGTAGAACACGGTCGTCTACGTCGTCCGTGTGTACGGTACCTTCGTACGTATCGTACGCCTCGTACATCCACTACCTAGCTCCGGGTCCGCTATGGTAGCACCAGCTGTCGGGTAGCGAAGTATGTAAGGCTTTCTCCCGACTGGCCGTGTCGTTGAGTTTGGTATACGACATCGTGGCGTCTCGTTGTTCGAAGCGGCGGCTGTCTTCCCGTGCCAGGTCATGGTACGTGGCTGGCTAGCCCTTCCTACACCGCTTGCGGATGATCGTGGCGCACGACGTTCCGTCGCAGGTCGCCAGCTTCGTCTTGATCCAGGGTATCGTCGGTCATCCGATCCCTGGACACCACCTAGGTCGAGACCGTTGGCTTGAGATCTTGGCCATCTCTACTTTCTACGCTGGCTATAGCTGTCACACGAATCGGAGCTTGTCATCAGAATCGGCACGGAGGCAGGTGGTTGCATGTGGCCCTTGATGTCTGAAACCATCGGGGCGCTGCCCTCCATCGATCCCCAATTGCGGCTAGCTTTTGATTCGGTCTGAAGCCAATGACGTGCATCGTCGATGAACGTCGTCGACGTAGCATCGTCACGATTGGCCTGCGGACAGGCTGAATCATCTAAATGCCTTGGTGCTGATAGATCGGCGACGACATGAACGACTTGGCATTATATAGGACGCGCTGCAGAGTTGACATGCACCTTATCACTGTCTTGTTGGCAGAGCGGAAGAAGCACATGCGAAACCGGCGGAAAAGTGTCCGCTGCATGACATCGACCATGCCAAGTCGTACACTGAGAAATCAACCCGATCAACCCGATCAACCCGTGTGAAAGCGCCTGCGATGTACTATAAAACCCGTTGGACCCTCATCCGACATCCGAACTTCGTTCTCACGAAGCACGCCCGTCTGAGCAATCCCGCGAGAAAGAACGAGGAAGGGTGGACATGAGAAAAAGCAGTTCTGCAGGTGTGTGATTCTGGGGCTAGGTCGGTGGAGTCCTTGTCGTGTCGAAGAGTCATTCCGTTCCAGGTCTCCATCCTCGTCCGACCAAGCCTGCGATCCATCTCCGCCGTCGTCTCGTCCTCTATGCCTTGTTCTGGTTCGGAGGCGGTCCCGGAGGCGGCGCGTATTCCGGCTCGGGGGCGCGCTGAGGTTGATAGACGTTGCTCGGCTGCTGCAGCTCGACTCCGCCTTGGGGGCCATAGTATCCCCCGGCGCTGTTATTGTAGTACCCTTGGTTGGCCGGAGGATAATACTGAGGAGCTGGCGATGCGGGGGCCTGGTAGGGGGGACTCGGGTCCGTCGGTGGCGGTGCGGTGTAGACGGCTCGACCGTGGCCCGGAGGCGGCCCGCCCATCCATCCAGTTCCGCGGAACGGCAGCCTCCCGGCTCGGCGACGGCGTCTGGCGGAAATGCATCTGCTCGAAACAGACCATGGTCAGCTTCGACTGCGCGTCGTACGTCGACGTGGGTCAACTGACGCGAGTATAAAGAAGAGCAGGAAGAGGCCGACGATGCCGGCGAGGAAGACCCATCGCCCCCAGTCGGACCATCGAGTGCGGCAACCGTAGTAGCTGTGGAGGAGTCAGGATGATTGCTTGACGTGGCCACGGCACCTTCTTGGGGATCACTCACCGGCACCTATCGTCCAGAGACATCAGCGTATGCGTGTTGACGTCAGCTAGGCCACGTCGCCATTGGAACACTCGACAAACAGGGGCATCGGCACAGAAGAACGAAGACACGAGGGAGAAATGATGCCCAGGGAACAACGAGCCCGAGTCGTGGAGAATCCTAGATCCTGGAAGTCAAGATCAGTTGAACATACCGCACATCTTGAGATTGTCTCGGGAAAATCATCGTGACCGCTGTGTGTGGCCGCGCGACCGTTCGCTGCGAACAGTTTCTCGACGCCGGAGCGCGTGGTACGCAGCGAAGCCGATACTCGATCAAGACTTTTATCGAGGGGTTCTGGGTAGCGGAAGGTCGTGGAGTGGGGTGAAAATACTTCGTATCAGGAGTTGGAAGTTGAAACTTGGAGGAGAACGACAAGGACGGAACCGGAAGAGTTGGAGGCCAAAGGATCACGTGGCTGTTATGACGAAAATTACGACGACAAGCAGGCTGAGGCTCTTGGCGCTTGGCGGGCAGTGCTTCGTGCCTCGTATAGGAAAGGTCATCAATGCTGACAGATAGGTGAAGTGATGAGTCAGCTCTGACTAAGCCTGACGCTGATTAAGCACACGAAACCTCGTTGGCGGAGAGTCATACCTGAGGATTTAGGTAACCAAGATGTACTGGTGGGTCCCGTCGTGGAACATTGAGGCGTTGGTACTAACTTTGCAGCTTCATGTGTACCGTATGCAGCCAAGGTGGACAACCTGATATGTAGGTTGACCACTTCATCCGGAACAACTTGGGTCTACGGAGCGTAAGTAGCCGACAATCTCTCAGCATCTGGAAGGTAAAAAGGTGGTGAGAATGCGTCAGGGCAGTCTAGCTGAGGGAAGGTTATAAGAGCGACTGAAGAGTGATTAGATATCAACGGTTGTTGACAGTGGTTTGACTAGCTACGGTATCGAGCGTCATGAGAATTCCGCCGCCAAGCACCAAGGTCTGAGGTCCTATCACCACGATCGAGGAAGGCCCGAGAAAGCCCCAAGAAAGCACCAAGACCCGTCGTTGGGCATCTACGCCACGGAGAATCCGCGGGCACAGCACTAGGAGAGGTCATGTACATAGTCGGGGCCATCCTGTCTGTCTAGAGCAGCAGATCGCTCAGCGATTTAAAGTGCTTCTCAACAGTGCATCTGCTATTCAGCAGAAGAGCTACGTACAACAGCGCCAGCACTGGCCAAGAAGAGTACTTCCACCTCGGTTGCGCTCCACATCTATGAACTCAATACCCCAGGGCTTCCCGGGTGTGGCTCGCAGCATATGGCACTCACATTCGGGATGTAAAGTTGATAGTTGCTTACATGTGAGGATTCCGCGGATCCGCGGATAGTCTATCGATAGTGTAGTCGATATGCTATGGAAGATCTTGACTCTGTACCACTGTAGTCCCAGAGTAGGGACATGTACGGGGTACGAGGCGACTTATAGTTACGTACGTACGTACCCATACGTACTGTACGCAGATCCTCGGATTAGAGCTCGCACCAAGTCACGTGATGCGGCTCTGCCCGGCGCGCTAGGCCTAATATGGACGGCCCTGACTTTACCGCTCCTTGCGTCTGCTTCTGCATTCAAGTCTCTTGTCAGGTAACACATCTCGCTATGCTCTACTGGTAGCGCACATCAACTCTGCTTGTAGAGCCCCTCAACCTTGGCTAGAGCAACTAAAGCATCTTAGTTGTCTTACCAACGTACGTGTGTACGTGGGTAAGAATGGTGCGGAGACAAGAGCACCGGGGTAGTGGCCCACGCCACTACATGTCGCAATGTTCGTGCCTGTTATCTTATCCTGGTGTCGGGGAGTGTCGCGGGAGAGACCGGGGTCTTCAACGCCAAATTGACATGTGATACGTGGAGGGTAAGCGCAGCTATACAACTTGGTGACACGGATCGAACCCCCCTTTGCCCCCTCCCCTGTTCCGCACACCGCACCTCTCCTTTGTGTTGGATGCTGATAGGGGTCGATAGTCTAGCTTTTCCTCTTTCCTATAGCCTTATTCTGTGCGGTTCGTCTATCTGCGACAGTCACCATCCTCTAGATATATGTTCCAACGGTCAACCACGGGGAAAAGAAAAATATTGCAAGAAAGACTTTCGAGTTGGGAACCCCTGTCTGTGGTGAGGAAAGAAGATCCAATTGGTCGGGATCCTGGCATATGGGAATCGTAGCCGCTACTACTTGCCACGAGCTGTCCATATCAGCCCCTCGAGGTAGACAGTCATGACGCAAGACGCCGATTCAGAAAAGATGGGGGCGTCCGAGTTGTCGCCGTCTGTTGGCTCGCCGCAGCCGCCGATCTACGGCGAGTCGTCACCGACCCAAGCCAGCCTCGGCGCCAGATTCGTCGACAGCTTCAGGCGCGATCCCAACGCGAGAACGGTGCCCAAGGGAACAGAGGTCCACGGCTACGACGCCGAGAGCGCCGCGAGAGCGACGGCCGAGTCGCCCTTGGCACGGAAGCTCAAGGGTCGACATCTGCAGATGATCGCCATCGGCGGCTCGATCGGTGCGTTTCCAAGTCCTCCTGGCTCGATCTGTGGCCTGTGCTGAGCCTCTTCCGCGTCCACAGGCACAGGTCTCTTCGTCGGCTCCGGAAGTGCTCTGGCGAACGGCGGTCCGGCGTCGCTTCTGATCGCCTTCGCCCTCATTGGCATCATGCTCTATTCCACGGTGCACGCGCTGGGCGAGATGGCCGTGTTGTTTCCCGTCGCCGGCTCTTTCTCGGCTTTCTCGACCCGCTTCCTCGACCCCGCCTGGGGGTTCGCCATGGGCTGGAACTACGCCATACAGTGGCTGGTCGTCCTGCCCCTCGAGATCGTCGCCGCCTCCATCACGGTGAACTACTGGAACGGCGGTAGGATCTCGAATGCGGCCTGGGTCGGCATCTTCTGGGCCCTGATTGTCGTCATCAACATGTTCGGCGTCAAGGGCTACGGAGAGGCTGAGTTTGTCTTTTCGATCGTCAAGGTCATCGCTGTCATTGGATTCATGTGAGTCTGGTCCTATGGTTCCTTCCGTGTCCTCGTCGTTTCGTCTGTCGAGCGGAGCGCCGAGCGCTGACATGCCATCCCCATCAGCATCCTTGGCATCATCATCAACTCCGGAGGGGGAAAGAATGACTATATCGGCGGCCGATTCTGGAAGGACCCCGGTGCGTTCAACAACGGCTTCAAGGGTTTTTCTAGCATCCTCGTGACCGCCGCCTTCTCCTTCGCCGGTACGGAATTGGTGGGTCTGGCGGCGGCCGAGACGAGGAACCCGCGCAAGTCCTTGCCGACGGCCATCAAGCAGGTCTTCTGGCGCATCACCTTGGTAAGCGTAGCCCCCGATTCTGCCCTCCCGCCTTTGGCGTCCGATAACATTATCAAGCATACCCCGCTGATTGCAATTTTCCAGTTCTACATCGTCTCCCTGACAGTCGTAGGTCTCAACGTCCCCTACGACGACGCGAAGCTGCTGTCGGGCAAGTCGAGCGCCGACGCCACGGCCTCGCCCTTCGTCATCGCGATCAACAACGCCGGCATCGTCGGGCTCGACTCGGTCATGAACGTTGTGATCATGATCGCAGTGCTCTCGGTCGGCAACTCGTCCATCTACGGCTCGTCGAGGACGCTGGCCGCGCTGGCCGAGCAGCATCAAGCTCCACGCATCTGCGCGTACATCGACCGCAAGGGCCGGCCCCTTGTCGGCATCGGCATCGCCTCGGTTATAGGTCTGCTGGCCTTCGTGGCCGCGTCCCAGAAATCGGAGGATGTCTTCAACTGGCTGCTCGCCCTCTCGGGTCTGTCGTCGATCTTCACCTGGGGCTCCATCTGCCTCGCCCACATCCGGTTCCGGCGCGCCTGGACGCTGCAGGGACACTCCTTGAAGGAGCTGGCCTTCCGATCACAGCCGGGCTTGATCGGGTCGTGGATCGGTTTCATCTTCAACGCGCTGGTGCTCGTCGCTCAGTTCTGGGTCGGGTTCGCGCCGATCGGGTACGGCAAGATGACGCCGTTGGCGCAGGTCGAGAATTTCTTCAAGGTCTACCTCGCCGTGCCCATCGTCATCCTCAGCTACATCGGCTACAAGATCTGGTACCGCACCCCGTTCATGCGCGCCGCCGACATGGATCTGCAGTCCGGCATTCGCGAGCTCAACATCGCCGAGCTCGTCGCCGAGGAGAGAGCGGAACGCGCGACCTGGTCAGCCTGGAAGCGGGTGTACAAGTTCCTATGCTAAATTGATGATTCTGTTCTTTTTCTTCTTCTTCTTCTTCTTTTTCATCATCTTCTTTGACTTGTCTCTCGAATATACGATCTGGATCATTTTCCGAACCGTGAACCATTCTTAGCAGTGAGCGCGCGTTCGTTTCTGTTCGGCCCCAAGGAGCAGGAAAAGCAGGAAGAGCGCCGGAAGAGCGCCCGGGGGGGGGGGGCTGATCAAAAACCATCTTCGTCCATGACCCTTCTCGCTTACGAAAAGAGACGCGACCACACGTACTGTAAGAGACTCAAGGCCTAAAGCTGGATCTACTTCAAACAGATGGGAACGGGATCTAGAAAAAAATCCCATCCACGTATCCTCCGTCCGACAGAATTGAAAGAAAGAAAAAAAAAGTGCCTTTGCGTTACCCACAGTTTCCGGGCTGGGGGGTGGGGGCCCTGTTTGACGTTGATCCTGCGTGGTGCCGCTGAGCGCTGCATGGATCCGCATAGTGCCTTTTAGAGCCTTTTTCGCTCCGAGGCAAACAATGGCTTCGTGACTTGATACAGTTGATTACGTAGCTAGTTCTCCCTAATCAATCAATCAATCAATCAATCAATCGGTCGTCACTCATCTTCTTCTTCTTCTTCTTCTTCTTCTCCCCGCTGCTCGCGACAGCGTTCCTAGTCGAACAGCGCCTGCCCACTCCACTCCACTCCCGGGGAGCTCCCGATGGTAAAAATTACTTTCCTTGTCGGGGATCGCCTGTCGCTTTGAATCCAGATCGATTCTTTTTGACGTGTTCCCCCCGCTACAACTAAGAGACGGTGATTCAGGATGGCATCTCTTTTCGGTTTTGCGGAGACGAAAGAGAGAGAGAGAGAGAGAGAGAGAGAGAGAGAGAGAGAGAGAGAGAGAGAAAGAGAGAGAGAGAGAGAGAAAAGGAGAGGATATGATAGCGAAAAGGATATGATCAAAAAAAAAAAAAAAAAGAAACAACAGCTGGAGAGGCGTCCAAGCTCTCACTACGATGGTATAGTGCGTATGTACTTTTGTATCATGTGAGCAGCCATCGCCGTACTGGTATTGCCCGCCGGGTTCGAACGGGACTATAAGGACTCATGAGGTCTCTTGCCCTTCTTGCCCCCTTCCTGCAGGGCCGTGCTTCCGACGGCGCTTCCGCTTCCTGGGAGCCTCGGATGCGTCGTCGGCTGGCTGGTGTTGCGCCTCGAGAGCCTCGTCACGGACTCGCTTTCTGGGCTTCTTCACGCTCAACGGGTTCGGCCCTTTGGGTCCTCTCTTCCTCTTCTTGGCGGTCGCCTCGTCCTGTGCTGTCGACGGCTTGATCCCGTCGATGGTACCCTCCAGGGTAACCCCGATGGTCGCGACGCTCGCCGTCTTTCGCTTCGAGGCGTCCGGTCCGGCTCTTTTGTCCTTGAGCATCGCTCGGAATTTGCCCTTCTCGCTCCTCTCCCGCGCGTCCTCGGTGATGCGAGCCATCGGCTCCAGGATCATGACGCTCCGGTTGAGGTAGATCAGCGGCACTCCTGGTATCCTGCGCATCGCAGCCCGGACATCAAGCGATTGGCTGGCCACGACGTATCGATTTCTGTTCGTGCCGCTGCCTTTCGGGTCCACAACGCCCTTGAGACATTCCAACGCTGTAAGAGGTTCTTTCAGGGTGTGATGGTTGCATCGTCGTCGTTCAAAGGTTTGGGCTAGCTCGACGAGCTCCGGCACCCGCGGTTCAGACACATACAGATGTCTCATGCAGCACTGTGTGATCACTGTACAAAGCATCAGCCAAGCAGGTCGAGTAGACTTGATCTTGTTGACTTGTTTCCCGTACATGGCTTGACCCTCCCATGCAGAGCCTTCTCGAGGTTGTGGACCAGGTCCATCGTAAATCGGCTGGCATCCTTGATGGTATCGGCGTCCACTACACCAATTCTGTATCAGTACAGCTGTCACCGGTGCAATACCTCTGAACAGATGCTTACGCAGGACCTGATACGGCTCTCGAAAGCCGAACGCGATGCCATATTGCTGGATTAGCTTGCGATACTGCTTGGATCTTTTCCCCCGCATGTTGTTGGTCTGTTGGGACAGATGTTTTGGCAGACAGGGACCTTGCTCACGTGTTCCTGTCAAGGTGCGGTCCGTTCTCCGCGGGTCAACCTGGTCAGAGAAAGGTGTTGCAAATCAAATTGATATTCCTAGAATCTGTCGTGACTGGAACCGCTCACTCCAACTACTTCCAGTCTCAAGCCCCTACAAAAAGTTTTCTAGGCTGGTACAGCTTTGTATCGAAGTCCTACTGTACGGAAGGTACTCGTACGGAGTACTCCGTACCGTACCGTACAGGAGTACGTAACGTACTTGCGGTATCCTAAAACTCGTTGATTAGGGAAAGCTTACGAGGTACCAGAGCCTATCTAGTCACCTGACCCTAGGGCAAAAACCTCCCCTTGGTAGGCGCCCTCCTACCTAGAAGCAATGAAACAAGGGGGGCGCAGGAATTGGTCCAGGGACTATATTACAACCTTACGATAAGCTGAATATTTCAAAAAGAAGATGAAGATGCGCCTACAGAAGTACTTGAACCAGATCTGCATGTCATCCCACCACATGATACAACAAGCATCTAAAAGCATGTCCGACTTGACTTTCATCAAAAAGTCATATATATGTGCGCTGCTTGCGGGGCAAGCCGGTACAAGAAATTTTCAAAGGACCTTCGCCATGTAGTTCCTGTCCTGCCTTGCCCCAGCCGGGGTCTGATGAGGGTGTGGAACAAGGGAATTCCACACCCCCTTATACAGCCCTGACCAGTTGTTTTAGGCCCGCAAACCACTTGTTTTGTCAGGGAGAACAGAGGGTGAGAGCTCAGAAGCAAGTCAAGGGCTAATCGATCTGCTGTTGATCACAGCAGTTGGTGAAGCCGGGGCAGACTACTGCTGCTCGCAAGACTATCATCAGCCATGACCTTGCTGTCTGCACATGGCTGCCACAACGCTGATGTCATCAAGCTTCCCTGCCGTAGACGTCAATATCCATATCAATTCTTCGCCTGATGAAATCTCCCTCACCTCCCTCCATGGCCAGACCCTCTTCCACAGCGTGCTCCATGAACGGGCTCTCCGCAAAAGGGTCCTGTGCGATGACCCGTGCGGCAGCAACCAGTTCACGTGCGACAAACACCATCCGTCCTCCGATGGCTGCCTCACCGTGGTCCTGAAGCTGGTCTCCACCTTGGGCTTCCCACTTCTCCAGGCTGTCGACAACACTCTGTACAACTTCATGTTCCCAGAGGTTGTCGGTCACCCCGTCCGACATGGCCAAGACAACATCGTGCTCCTGGATCACGATGTGGCCGGAAACAGCATTCTTGGATGGGGTGTCGGGGCTGTTGGTGCCGAGCTGACGTGGGCAGTCAAACCAATGCCACTGCTCGGTGGATCTGTAAACGACTGCCTGCTCCCGAGGCCGAAGTATCAACACCTTGGAATCACCAAGGTTTGTTACGTAGACCGCCGGCTGACGATCTGGCTCATTGTTCGGATGGAGAATGGCAACACATGCCGTTGTCGTGCCTTGCCACTCCTCCAGAAACGACGTCGCCTCAACCGTCTTCTCATAGGCCTGTTGCAGATACTCGGTGGGATTCAGAGTCGATCCAGACGCGGACGCCTGCAATGCCTGATCCACCTCCAATGCCCAAAAATGAAGTATCAATCGTGACCACAGACTGCCCATGGTCTGCCTAGTCAGCGGTACTACCAGCTGCAACAGGACGGTCTAATCAATCCAAAGTGCTTACGCGGCATGCCCATTGGGCCGCGTCGACCACGCACCAACGCCATCGTTCACGCCTATGTATCTCCGTGTTGCGAGGATGGCATCATCCCCGTTCGTGCAGCCTCGAATTCTCGGGCCTTTGATGAGCCTTCGCAGACGCCGGAGCTGCTCCTGGACGTCAGGCGTGCCATGCCGGTCCGGGAGAGGATCGGATGCGAGAGCGTCAAAGAGTGGGGGAAAGGGACGGGTAGTCCGCTTTGCGAAGAGGCCATAGCCTGTCTCGAAGAAGAAGCCAAAACCGTGACGGCCATCGGGCAAGGTGCTCAATTGCCTCTTCAATGCAGATGTCGTGATAGCCAGCCTCGGTCGTCGCGGTTCTCTAGAGAAGGAACAGGTCGCAGAGTATGATCCAACGAAAGTCGATGTCGAGGCTCTCGCTCGATGGCAGTTGCGAGAGGGTCTGCACCTCATGAAACTCATCTATGCCGCGGGCTTGGTACTCTGGCGGTGGCGTCATCGATGTCGGGGATCCGACTTGTCCAGGGCCAGACGGACGAGCTTTCCCAGTAGCATGCGTCAACCAGCATCAAGACACCCCTCTGGGTTCTAGACCAGCTCATCGAACAGGGTAAGATGGTATTACATGTGCGTACGTACAGTACTTTTGTCCCGAAATGTCTCCCAACTGGGAGAAAATAGTAAATAATAATTACTGGGAGATTGATGTGATGTCTGTACGTTACGTACTGGCCCTGCACTGCCCTACTCCTGGCCCGTAGCCCTGTCACCTGACTGTCAACAATTAGCTGGAATGGGTCGGTTCACCCTACGTAAGTGCCAAACATCAACAGCCATCTCTCGATCTTTCCAGAGTCGAAATCATGCCATCGTACAATATCGTAGTCTTCCCGGGGGATCACTGTGGCCCAGAGGTAAGGGACCACTATATCACAAGCATCTTGAGTTGAACTGGCTAGGCTCAAGACTTGTCACATTCTAGGCCATGGCTAACTTGCGTCTCACCGCCGGGACTTTAACATAGGTTATCAGGGAAGCTCTAAAGGTGAGAGACAACTGCGTGACATCCCCTGAAAGAATATCGCGGTCTTTTACTGAGCTTGTCTATTTTACAGGTTCTGAATGTCGTCCAACAAGAACGAGCAGATGTGCAGATCAACCTCTCGGAGCTCTTACTTGGAGGCGTAAGCGCTTCTACCTCGATCAAAGCTGTCCCCGGCAGCCCCTGCTGACCGGGTCAAGTAGGCGTCGATTGACGCTACGGGTTCACCCCTCACGGACGACGCGCTTGCTGCCGCAAAACAAGCCGATGCGGTGCTGTTGGGAGCCATAGGCGGACCGGTCAGTGTCCCGTCCTTGATGCCTGCACATCTACCTCTCCATGCGCTCCTTGTGCATCTCTATATATCGAAGAGAGAAATGAATGGCTTGCAGACCTCACTAAGTACAGGTGTGTTTCTGCAGGAATGGGGAACCGGTACTGTGAGGCCCGAACAAGGACTTTTACGACTTCGAAAGGAGATGCAAGCTTTTGGGAATATCCGGCCTTGCAACTTTGCATCCGAGAGTCTGCTGTCCATCTCCCCGCTGCGCGACCATGTATGTCGTGGCGTGGACTTCACCGTCGTTCGAGAGCTCACCGGAGGCATCTACTTTGGAGCTCGGAAGGAGGCGGAGCCAAGTGCCGGACAAGAGGAAGAGGCGTGGGATACCGAGCGGTATACCCGTCCTGAGATCGAGCGCATTACCCGGTTGGCCGGGCATCTGGCGCAGCGACACGACCCGCCATTGGCCGTTTCGAGCCTGGACAAGGCCAACGTGCTCGCGTCGTCCCGGTTATGGCGTCGCGTCGTGTCGGAGATCATGGCGAAGGAGTTTCCGAGCGTCAAGATCAGCCACCAGCTGATCGATTCGGTGGCGATGCTCATGGTCAAAGACCCACGGTCTCTGAACGGCATAGTGCTGACCAGCAACCTCTTTGGGGACATTATCAGCGACGAGTCGAGCGTGATCCCCGGAAGCCTTGGTCTCTTGCCGAGCGCCAGCCTCGGCGCTGTTCCCGACAGGCAAGGATCTCGAGTGAAGGGGATCTACGAGCCCATCCACGGTGTGTTGGGGCCCTTTTCCCCTTTCGGAAAGCCACGCGCAACCAACGTCGCGCAAATGCTGACCCCCTCACGATACAGGCTCGGCCCCGGACATCTCGTCCAAGAACCTTGCGAACCCCATCGCAGCCATTCTATCCGTGGCGATGATGTTCCGCTACTCGCTGTCCCTGTCGGCCGAGGCCGAGGCGATCGAGGAGGCGGTGCGGGTCACTATCGACAGCGGTGTTCGCACCAAGGACATTGGCGGCTCTTCGTCGACCACGGACGTTGGCGACGCGATCGCCGCAGAGCTGAGAACCATCCTGCAACGACAAGCCAAGTGAAGAGTAGCTTAGAATACGGCACTGCTTCTTCGTCTCCATGGCTCAGCTTTGGTCACAGCTCTAGTACCCATCACGGACGCTAGTTCCCCTGTCTCCTTTTCTCTCTCTCTCTCTCTCTCTCTCTCTCTCTCTCTCTCTCTCTCTCTCTCTCTCTCTCTCTCTCTCTCTCTCTCTCTCTCTCTCTCTCTCTCTCTCTCTCTCTCTCTCTCTCTCTCTCTCTCTCTCTCTCTCTCTCTCTCTCTCTCTCTCTCTCTCTCTCTCTCTCTCTCTCTCTCTCTCTCTCTCTCTCTCTCTCTCTCTCTCCCCCTTCTCCGTCTCTCTCTCTCTCCCCTCAAGTCCCTCCCTTTCCTATCCTACATCTCTCGGCCATACACACGTATCATCTCAAACAACATACCTACCTCCGTAACAGTGCAGTCCATGCTCCTTCCTAAACAACTTTGTAGCACGCCGGTACTGCAGGGGTACTGCAGGGGGTACTCCAGGGGAGCCCAGGGGGGGAGCCGGAGGACGGTGGAGTAGGCAACTTGCAGAGCAAGCTTCTCGTCTGGGCCGGGAAGATGCTTCTCAAGCCAACCGATCATTGATTATTCAGTAACGAGATCCAGGCAGTGTCAGACTACGAGTAAACCCCGTACGCCAGTCCGAGTCGCGAGAGCGACCGGGTATACACATACCGTACATACTTACAGTAGATAGTCGCACGCTCATTCATACTCGTACATGGGAAAAGGACAAGCCAGAGAGCCCAGCGAGCCCAGCGATGCAGATCCTCAAACGTCGCTCGTCCATGCTCCTTTCTTTGAGGAGAACAGCACATACGTACGTAGCGTACCGCGATACGTACCATGATACGTACCACGATACGTGATGTGATACGTACTGTACTACGGTACGGAGTGTGTCGACCGACACCGAACCCCTGAAGAAGCCACTTTCCTGACAAAGAAGACCACCGGTACCGGTACGTTACGTACTGTACTTGGGGGAGCGACGCAGCGCCGGAAAGCTCTCTGGGCACGTATCACTGAGTTTGGGGCTGTGGGACTTTTGGGGATGCGGGAGTTTCGGGAGGAAGCAGCTCCTGGAAACAGAGCCTTCTCTCTTTGGTTCTTGTCGGGGGAGGTTTGATGGGTCTAGATTCTCCTGTCGTTGTTCGATAGATGAGGGTGTGGGCCAGAGGTGCCAGGGGTGTGTCAGGGGTGTCAGGCTACGCCTGAGTTAGAGCGAACTGTGTGTATAACGTAGTTGCTGCTCTTTCGTGGGTATGTGGCAAGGATTCATCGATGTGATGATTGATTACGTCGTTGATCACGTTGTTCCTGCTTCTTGGGGAACGAAGTTGCTACCTAGCTGGTCTTTCTCTGCCTGACTTTTTCTCCACGCAGGTGAACCTGGCTAGAGAGCTAGATTGATCTGTTGGTGTCTATGGATGAATTCTTTGCCGTCCTGATGTTGCGCATATCGTTGGGCTTCCCCGGTAGGGATAGGCAGGAAGCCGGGCAAGCAGGCAAGCAGGCAAGCAGGCAAGCAGGCAAGCAGGCAAGCAGGCAAGCAGGCAAGCAGGCAAGCAGGCAAGCAGGCAAGCAGGCAAGCAGGCAAGCAGGCAAGCAGGCAAGCAGGCAAGCAGGCAAGCAGGCAAGCAGGCAAGCAGGCAAGCAGGCAAGCAGGCAAGCAGGCAAGCAGGCAAGCAGGCAAGCAGGCAAGCAGGCAAGCAGGCAAGCAGGCAAGCAGGCAAGCAGGCAAGCAGGCAAGCAGGCAAGCAGGCAAGCAGGCAAGCAGGCAAGCAGGCAAGCAGGCAAGCAGGCAAGCAGGCAAGCAGGCAAGCAGGCAAGCAGGCAAGCAGGCAAGCAGGCAAGCAGGCAAGCAGGCAAGCAGGCAAGCAGGCAAGCAGGCAAGCAGGCAAGCAGGCAAGCAGGCAAGCAGGCAAGCAGGCAAGCAGGCAAGCAGGCAAGCAGGCAAGCAGGCAAGCAGGCAAGCAGGCAAGCAGGCAAGCAGGCAGGCAGGCAGGCAGGCAAGCAGGCAGGCAGGCAAACAAAGCCAAATCATCACTCCCAAACGCGGGTGGCACGTAGATCTGCTGGCCGTGTTCAACGCCGGGCTGCCTGCATGACCGCACCTCCTGATCGATCCGCTCACGCCATCGCAGTGTGTTTGACGAAGAATTGGGAGCGCTTGCTTGCGTCGCGCTGTCGAGAGGGTGCGCGCCTGCCCGTCCGTCCGTCGGGCTCGCTCGTCTACGCCCGGGTCTTGGCGACTTGCAGCAGCAGAGCGCACCGCGGATGCAGCTTCTTTGGCCACAGATTCCAAGACGATGGTTACAATTCAAATGATGCTTTGTCCCTGTAGTGCTCAGTTGTGCCATGGAGAGCCTCAGGCGGCTGGTGTCCAGGGCCCTCGAGCTCCACGGTGAGCTGCATGCGGTGATGGTGTCCCGGCTTCTTAGACCACGGACGTATGCACCAAGTCTCAGATCATCCGCCATATGTGGAGCTGGACTTGGAGTCGCTAATCTCAGCCCGGAGATGCCGCGTGCGATACTCAGCTACATCGTTTGAGGCTTGCGTCGGGTTGTGTCCGTCGTTGGGGGAGAAGAGGGACGAGCCAGCAGAGGATGCTGCATGAAGAGAGCTCGACATCACCTTTTCCTGTCGGTCCGATGGACCGCCCCGTGATGACAGGTCTCGGACGAGAAGGACGTCGTCTTCGCGGGTGAAGCTGACGAGCAAACTCAACCGAACCCAGACTGAAAGCCCTCCATCTTTGGCTGCAGCAACTCCCAGCCCGAGCCTATCTGCATCTGATCCGGATCGTCGTACTTTGACGATTGTGCCGGTTCTTGATTCGGAGCCCGCAAGTGGCCGATCGCGGTCAGACGATCCCTACGCCGCGACGACGACGGCGGCGGCATCGGAGCCAACGAGTTATTGAACATGGCGGCGTTCACGCCCTGGGCTTCGTCGCTGCCGACGAACGAGAAATCGGACATGTCAGAGGACGAAGCCGACAGCGTCGGCGGGGGCTGCAACATGCTGAAGTGGGACGACGACGTAATGTCGCCGACCTCCTCGATCCCTTCGTTTGGCGTCTCGAAGATCAGGGGCGGAAGCAGCGGTCCGGCCATGGTCGAAAGCATGTTCTCGATCTTGTTGAGCAGAAGCGGTACGTAGCGAGCCTGGCCGCCTCGCAGCGACGAGATGAGAGACAGAAACTGGTTCAGGTAGTCCCGAGGCCCCAGCTCGAAGGTCGGCGTCTCCAGCGGCACGCAAGCCATGACGTCCGTGAGCGTGCTCGCCAGGTCGAAGAGTTTCCCGATCTGGAGGGACTGGTGTCAGCTCCGGGCCAGGGCCACCGTCTCTTGCGGCCTTGCTCACCAGCCCGATACCGTGCACCTCCATGGACTGCTTGGACATCTGGCTCGTCATCCCGATGAGATCTCGTGCGATGTCGACCGGATACCGGAACGTCATCGAGGCCTCGCTCGAACTCGAGGAAGAAAGGTAGCCGTTCGTGATGGACAGCTGCCACACCATGGCGCGGAGCCACTGCTGGGACGTGCGCAGATCTGCGGCCTGGCTCTCGGTACAGACGAGGGACCCAGGGAGCGCGACGGCAAGCTTCCGCTGCAGCTGGGCCAGCCACTCCGTCGAGCAATCCAACCTCGTCTTGTTCCAGAGCCCGACGAACTTCTCGTCGAATGGCCTGTAGACGTTGACGAGGTATACGAAGCCGGAGACCTCGACGCCCTCGCCAGGAATCTCGTCGAGCGTCGGCATCGCGATGGTGTCGCCCAGCGTGAGGGGGTGATGCCTCTGCAGGGCATAAGCTCTACAGATCGGCCCTGGTGAGAAGCCACGTCCAAGATCGCGTGTCACGTCCCTTTCGAGAACGTGCTCACCTCTCGGTAACGAACAGCAACCAATACAGCCTCCTCCGCCTGATGTTGTCAATCTCATCCCCGGTGTGGTAAGTGTTCTCGTCGCCCATACCCAAGATATCGGTGAGCGTCGTGGCCTCGCGCATGTAGTACCACGCCGTGTTGTGCTTGTCGAGGCAAAAGTAGCTTCCGAAGAGGAAGAAGGAGGTGACGACGCTGGCCACCGTCGGCGACTCGACGTAGCCGACCGCCTTCCTCACACGTATGACCTCGTCCACCATCGCTTGCCCGGACGCCGTGCCGTCGCGCGCCACGTCCTCGTCGGCGTCGCCGACGGCGCTGATCTTCATGCCGGGCTGGATCAGCATGAAGGCGCACAGCGACGCGATCAGACAGTACGTCTCGAGGGAGCTCTCCATGTCCTGCCGTTGCCGCTGGAGCCGACCCCGATCCAAGATCGGCATGGTCGGGTACATGTTCTCGAAGAAGAAGGCGATGCAGGCCTCGACGACGTCGGTCGTGAGCAGACCGGGCGTCGGCGCCCACGCCGCGACCGAGCTCGACCCGGCCTCGACCCGATCGAGATCGCTCCGAAGGTGCGAGCCGAGCCGATTGCGCTGTTGCTGCTGCTCTCGGAGTCGCGATATGATCTTGGCGCGGTGGCCCTTGGGGCCCTTCTTCTGCGGGATCGCGTCGAAGGTGCATATCAACGATGATTGCTGGCAGTTGCGACACGGTCTTTGGCCGTCGCATTTGACCTTGCGCTTGTGGCAGCCGTCGCATGCTCTCTTGGTCGTCGACGCTGCCGGCGCCGGGTCACTGCGCGACCCCGCCTCCATTCCCTACTTGGATCGCGACGGGGGGGGGGGGGGGGGGGGAGATCTATGGTAGAGATTCTCGACCTGAAACCTAGTCTTCGATCATCCGAGCGTTCCGGTGGCGACGCAGTTCATTTCCGGAACGAATGCTTGTTGTGCGAAAAGTTGGGTCTTACCCCACCGTTACACCTGTACGTACGTACGTCGTACAGTGACGAATGCACAAAGCAGCATCCTCACCTAATCAAATGCCATCTGGAAAGATCAGATTCGCAGCCTTCCTGCAGAAGCGACGGAACCCCAGATATTCCGACATCGGCCTGCAGCTGTGGATGGCAACGCGAGACGGTCGAGCACGTGATTCTTGAATGACTTCAAGAGCGTGAGGTGGTCTGCGATGGGCAGCTACAACAACAGGTCGCCGGCGCCCCGAACACGTCGTCCCTTGACCTCGGCCTCCTGTCCCAGTTCTCCTGGGCCCAGGGACAGCTTGCGTCGTCGCGTCTCGATGGGCGTGTGACGGACTAGTCGGAATTACCAGGACTCGCCGGAGGCACCGCGGGGGAGGCATCTCACGTTGCCAGTCACATGACTTGAGCTCAAGATCATGTGACCCCCACGTTTGCCCTTCCAGCTTAGCCTGACTGAGCTCGGACCCTGCCCCGGACTTCGTATCATGAGGTGATCACTCGTCCGGGTTAGCTAAGCAGAGCAGACTCACGTGACTGCATGCCCCTCTCCCGAAAGCGGCCTAGCGGAGCTGACCTGGCCCGAGTGAGCCGCATTGCCAACTCATCAGTTGTGGCCCGTGCTCCCTGCTGGCCCAACGGTGATCTGGAGGAGCGAGTTTTTGTTTGCGTGCCCCATGACACTTGCTCCTCTCCGTCCTCAAGCTCACTTTCATGCCTTGAAGCGGTCGAGAACGACCGGCTTTGCATTGAGCTCACGAGGCGATGGACGAACCCCCGGCATGGTCGACGTCAAGCGGACTCGCCCCTCGAGACGACTCGTCGCCGTCGATGTTCTCTCACGTCTACGTTGCGGAGTCGATGCCCGCTCACGCCGATGGCACGACGCTGACGGCGCGGTCGAGAGGAGATGATGTTTGAGACGTCAAGAGGGGAGAAAAAGCATCGGAGAACTACCCCGACAAGATCCGTCTGGCGAAAATCGCCCTTCCAAACTTGAACTCGTTCCCGGACGACGTCGCCGTCGAACGCCGGCTTGCTCCAGCGCCGCCGCACCATGTCCGTCATCAGGGGAAGAAGAAGATGTTCGACGAGCGAAGGAGAGGTCGAGACGCGAAAGGAATGCTGCAATAAGGATGATATCACTGGCTGTTGCCGGCCGGAGATGCGTCTAGGCTGCGTCGAATCGTTCCTGCCATGTCGTGACGATCGTCAAGGAAAGGAGGGAACAAAGGAGAGCGGAGAGGGGCCGAAGCGTCGGCCGCGACCTGCCGGCCGGTGGATCCGGCCGCGGCCCCGTGCCCTTCAACAGGCGCGGGCGATGAGCCATTGCATGACGGCGTCGAGGTTGGTCTCCTCCTTCGCGCTGATGCCGTAGCAGCTGACCTCGCGGTGCGAGATGGCCTTCAGATCCAAGGCCTCGATCAGCTCGTCGACCGACATGTGCTCGGCCAGGTCCGACTTGTTGCCGAGCACCAGCAGCGGGATGCCCTCGAGCTCGTTGTTCTGCAGGAGGTTGTGCAACTCGTCCCGAGCGACGGGAAGCGCGTCCACGTCGGCCGAGTCGACGATGAACCTGCCTCCGGGTCAGAAGGTCGGGGCCCGCTCCGTCCGCGGTCGAAGCACCTACACGATGGCATTCGCGTTGTGGCAGTACCGGCCCCACATCGTTCGAAACCTAGGCTGGCCTCCGAGGTCCCAGCTACGAGCGTCGTCGGCATCGTCAGTCCCCTCGCCACCGGTCTCGGTCGCGCTCGCGCCCGCGCTATCACGCCGTCTTACCATTTGACGGTGACGTGGCCCTTCTGGACTCGCTTCATGTTGAAGCCTACGGTCGGGATCGAGCTGGACGACGACGCTTCACCGTCAGACACCCCCGCTGCCCACGATTCTCGGCACCGTCGCGGCGAGCGACATTGACCGGCCACTACGTACTCGATCGTGAACTCCCCACCCTGCGTCCCGGTGTCAGCACGACCTTCGAGGCTCTCTCGCGACATCGAAACCGACGGGGCTGCGACACTCACCGCGAGAACCCTCAACAGCGATGTCTTGCCCGCGTTCTGCAGGCCGATCATCGTGACGTCCATCTCGGTGGCCCTGCAGGAGCATCGTCCGCCGTCGCGTCAGCCACCTCCGCCTTTTCCCTCGACCGTCGCTGCGAGCGGGCGATCGACCGGACGTCGACCGCCTCAAGGGCGATCCGTCTGGCCTCAACGCTGCCAACGCCGCCAGTGAGGGTGGTGCTCGGGGCCATGGTCTCGACAGACGCACCAAAAGAGCCTCATGAGCCATTCATAGACGGACTTGAGAAAGCCGGCCATCGTCGCACCCGCCTGCGACCAAGAAGATGGGAGGGGCTCGGTCGGATCCAAGGCCGGTCAGCGCCCAGGCACATACGAGTACACGATCCAACCAGCTGGGGCCGGCCAAAGCGAATTCAAAAGATGCCTTTTTCTTTCGTTTCGAGAGAAGAATCGGCGGAGCCGTGTGGACGGCCTGCGGACGATGGTTGGAGGGTGACGCTGGTCTGGGCGCCGGCGCGGACCAACAAACCAACCGGGGGGGGGGGGAAGGAAGATGGGGGGGCCAGACGGCGGCGGGCGCGGGGCGGCTTTGTGAGCGACAGCCAGGACGCAGCTGTACTTTTGCGTGCAGGCTGCGATGGAAGAGTGGGACGTTCTTCTCCCTGAGCTCTCGGGCCTGCCTCTTTGTCTCGCTGGAAATCGGGTGCTGCACCGTATGGATCAGGGTTGTGTGGGTGCGGGTGCGGGTGCGGGCGCGGGTGTGGGTGTGGGTGAGGTCTGGCGCCCTCGGCCTTTGCTTCTGCGGGTGCGGGGGCAAGATCGGACGAGATGAGACGCTCGAGGTCACTCGTCCGTGTCGAGCCACGTGCGCGGTACCGTCGACGTCAAAAGAGATGGATCGTGAGGGCGGTGCACGGTCTGGCCTGATCCCGTGCGATGGCCATAGCGTTCTACTGTACGGAGTACGTGCAAGAACCGCCTCCGGAGCTGGTCCATCAGAAGTAATTAGTAGCCGTGGGCCAAGAGGCGCAGTTGCTGTCTTTCTCCACGGACCAAGTTGCAGGCAGAAAGAAGCGCCGCCCGCAACCGGCAGCAACAACCAAGAGAGAGAGGAAGGGAGAAGAATGAGAATTGGGGTGTGTCGGGATACCTGCATGGTGGGTAATGCAAATGTACAAAGAGGAGAGGTGACTACAGGCCTGTGCCATATCTCTCAAGACTCCTTTCAAGGGCACGACTTACGAATTGGTATGCTTGCACTGGACAACAAAGTCTTCTAGTTTGATCAAACTGTTACGACTTCTGTTAGTAGCGCAAGTCCTGAACCCTTTCAGCCCAGAAATTTGTTGTTAGAACTTCTGACAAGTCTCCTTCGTAGGCTACTCGTAAGTCGGTCACTGAAGTTCGAGTTAGCTTGTGGCCTGCTGTAGCCTGCTGCGTGCTGTAGCAAGGGTGGACTTTGGGGTGCCAGTGCTAGTACAAACACACTACGCTCAGGCATGTGCTAGCCTCTCGTGCCTAATTATCCGCTAGGCCACGTACCGGTGGAAGAGGCGATTTCATTACGTAATACCCATTTCCGCCCTCGCACACGGGCCCGCCAAACCGAGGCCGGGGTCACGTGGTCGGCTTTCGAGGTCGACTTTGAGCCGCACAGCATGGCCCACAGGAAGCTCCAATCGTACGTATGTATGGCAATTGGCTCGAGGACCGCCCAGACCGCATCGACCGCGCCCATGCTGACTCCGGAAAGCCCTAGCAGTCAAATGTCGAAGCGTGATCCAGACGAAGCTCTCACGGTCCCTTCAGTGCAGCATCGATGGCGCCCACGACTACCCAGACGACGACGGAACGACGGTGGGGGGTCGAGTTCGACACCGTCCGGCGCGAGAGCCAGTTCCGGCACCCGCCCAGACATGGCTCGGCCTTTCCGTCCTTGCAGGCGGCGGTGCAGCCCCACATCGACTCGTTCAACGCCATCTTGGCCAAGGACGGCGTCCTCGAGCATGGCATCCGGGATATCGGGACCAAGGTCTTCCTCGACGGCGAGCCTGGCGAGGTCGGGCGCAACCGCCTGAGCGTGCGGATCAGAGAGATCTTCGTCGAGAAGCCTCAGATCCCTGCCTCGAACAAGGTCTCGACCCGGAATCGGGAGGTCTTCCCGGCCGAATGCAGGCAGCGTGGTGCGACCTACCGAGGGCGGATGAGGGCCAAGCTGGAGTATCAGATCAACGATGAATCGTGGAACGAGGTCGTCCGTGATGTCGGCCAGATGCCGATCATGTTGAGGGTGCGTATACAGCCCTCCCGACCACCGTCGTCGGTGGCGAGAGCATCGAGGCCACGGCACGAGCGCTGACGCGAGATGCAACGATGAAGTCGAATCGCTGCCACCTCGAGGACTACTCGCCTTCGGATCTCGTGCGCCGCAAGGAGGACTCGGAGGAGTTTGGGGGATATTTCATCGTCAACGGCATCGAGAAGCTCATCCGGCTGCTCATCGTCGCCCGTCGGAATTACCCCATGGCCATCGTGCGGAACTCCTTCGCCAACCGTGGTCAGCTCTACTCGCCGTTCGGCATCTCGATCCGCTGCGTCCGGCCCGATCAGACGGCGCAGACGAACGTGCTGCACTACCTCAACGACGGGAACATCACCCTCCGCTTCTCGTGGCGCAAGAGCGAGTACCTCGTCCCCGTCATGATGATCCTCAAGGCCCTGGTCGAGACGAACGATCGCGAGATCTTCGAGGGACTCGTGGGCCGAGCCGGATCCGAAGGTGCGACCAACACCTTTCTGACGGATCGCGTCGAGCTGCTGCTGCGGACGTACAAGGCTTATCGTCTGCATGGCCGGTCCAGGACCCGCGCCTACCTGGGCGAGAAGTTCAAGGTCGTGCTCGGCGTGTCGGAGGCGATGGCCGACGAGAAGGCCGGCACCGAGTTCCTGCGCAGGATCGTGCTGCCCCACGTCGGCGTCGACCGCGACGTCGCCGAGGCCCAGGATGCGAACAAGTTCAAGATGATGCTGTTCATGATCAAAAAGCTGTACGCCCTGGTCGCCGGCGACTGTGCCCAGGACAATCCCGACACGCTGCAGAATCAGGAGGTCCTCCTGGGCGGCTTTCTCTACGGCATGTTCGTCAAGGAGCGCCTCGAGGAGTGGCTCTTTTCGATCGGCGCCGTCGCACGAGATTGGTCGAAGCGGAACGACGGTCTCGGCTACGCGTCGCGGGCTTTCCAGAAGGACTTCGCCGGCAAGGTGCTGACTCGGGCCGCCGAGAGTATCGGAAAGTCGATGGAGTACTTCCTCTCGACCGGTAACTTGGTCAGCCCGAGCGGGCTGGACGTTCAGCAGACGTCCGGCTTCACCGTCGTGGCCGAGAGGATCAACTTCTACCGCTTCCTCAGCCACTTCCGCATGGTGCACCGAGGAAGCTTCTTCGCCCAGCTCAAGACCACCACCGTCCGGAAACTCCTCCCCGAGAGCTGGGGCTTCCTATGTCCGGTCCACACCCCCGACGGGAGCCCCTGCGGCCTGATCAACCACATGGCCCACACCTGCAGGGTCATGGCGCACGCCGTCGACGTCTCGGCCTTGCCCGGGCTGCTGCTGCAGCTCGGCGTTCGTCCGTCGGCGTCGGCCAGCGACGACGTCGCCGTGCAGCTCGACGGGAGGATCGTCGGCTGGTGCGATCCGGCGCTGGCGCGCGTCGTCGCCGACACGCTCCGGTTCTGGAAGGTCGAGGGGACGAACGGCGTGCCGCCGGAGCTCGAGGTCGGGCACGTGCCTTGCTCTCGAGCCGGCCAGTATCCGGGGCTGTTCCTCTTCTCCCAGGAAGCCCGTCTGGTCCGGCCGGTCAGGTATCTGCCTCTCGACAGGGAGGACTGGGTCGGCCCGTTCGAGCAGCCTCACATGTCGATCGCCTGCACGCCGCCCGAGATCGCGTCGGGCCGGTCGACCCACGTCGAGCTGGACCCGATCAACATCCTCTCCATCGTCGCCAACCTGACGCCCTTCTCGGACTTCAACCAATCACCTCGTAACATGTACCAGTGTCAGATGAGCAAGCAGACGATGGGGACGCCGACGACGTCGCTGCAGTTCCGCGCCGACAACAAGATGTACCTGCTGCAGACGGGTCAGACCCCGGTCGTCAGGCCGCCGCTGTTCAGCGAATACGGCTTCGACCACTTTCCGAACGGCACGAACGCCGTCGTCGCCGTCATCTCCTACACCGGCTACGACATGGACGACGCCATGGTCATCAACAAGTCGGCGCACGAGCGAGGCTTCGGCCACGGCACCGTCTACAAGACGCAGACGATCAACCTACGGGACAAGGGGCGGAGCGCGAGCAGGAACGTCCGGATCAACAAGATCTTCGGCATCGCGCCCGGCGGCGTCGTCAGGCCCGAGTGGCGCGATCGGCTGGACGACGACGGCCTGGTGCGGGTCGGGACGATGGTGCAGGACGGGGACGTCATCGCGGCCTCGCACTCCGTCTCGACCGACCCGCTGTCGGGCAGGCCGATGAACCGGGATGGCCTGACCGACTTTCACAAGTACCGCGAGTTCGAGACGGCCTTCGTCGAGGAGGTGCGGCTGTTGGGCAGCGAGAACGGCAACGAGCCGTGCACGTGCGTCAGCATCATGTTCCGGATCCCGCGCGCGCCCGTGATCGGCGACAAGTTCTCGTCGCGCCACGGCCAGAAGGGCGTCTGCTCGCAGAAGTGGCCCGCCGTGGACCTCCCCTTCTCCGAGTCGGGCATGCAGCCGGACATCATCATCAACCCGCACGCCTTCCCGTCGCGGATGACGATCGGCATGTTCATCGAGTCGCTGGCCGGCAAGGCCGGTGCGCTCCACGGGCTCGCCCAGGACAGCACGCCGTTCCGCTTCGACGAGGAGAACACGGCGCTCGAGTACTTTGGGCACCAGCTGATGAAGGCCGGCTACAACTACTACGGCAACGAGCCGATGTACTCGGGCATCACGGGCGAGGAGCTGCACGCGGACATCTACATCGGCGTCGTCTACTACCAGCGGCTGCGCCACATGGTCAGCGACAAGTTCCAGGTGCGGACGACGGGGCCGGTGACGGCGCTGACGGGCCAGCCGACCAAGGGCCGCAAGAGGGGCGGCGGCATCCGGGTCGGCGAGATGGAGCGCGACTCGCTGCTCGCGCACGGCACCGCCTTCCTCCTGCAGGACCGGCTGCTCAACTGCTCGGACTACACGCGGGCGTGGATCTGCAAGGGGTGCGGATCGTTCCTGTCGACGACGCCGACGATAGCGGAGTACGCGCCACGTCGGAAAGGCACGGGCATGGTCCGATGCCGACGATGCGCACGGCACATCGGCGACGCTCCGACCAGCAGCAATACCATGTCGAACGGCGGGGGCTTACAATCGTCCCGCAGCGGTGGCGACAGAGGTCGTGCATCAGACTACAGCAAGATGGACGTCTGGGAAGACGGATCCGGCAGGAAGTACGTTGGCGGGGAGGATACGACGGTGGTGGCCGTCCCCGGCGCACTCCGCTACCTGGACACTGAACTCGCGGCCATGGGCGTGCGCATGAAGTTTAATGTCGGGCAACGATGAGACATGCACGATGTAGAGAAGGTCACGTGATAGAGATTAGATTAGATTAGATGAGGTTTGATCTGATTAGATGTGATCTGATTGGAGCATGTGAGATGGGCATGGAATCCGACGATGGAGAAAGTGGAACGCTATTGAGCGGACCACCAGGACCAGTGACGGGTTGAGCCAGACGAGTTGGATATCTAGCTCATACACTGTTGCTCAGTGATCTACCCTTGTCTGTACCTCCGTACAGGGCATGTGCAAACATGCCACGACACAAGTGTGCGAGCAGCTAAACACCACGAACCCCAGTACCTCTGTCGATATCACCACTCCATCGACGTCGTAGCTCCAACAATGGATTACAAAGGCACGACATCTCCAACCGACATCTTCAACCGATCGCGAACCGACAGCCCAACAGAACACACAACCGATATGTTCCCCACCGAGGATCAGATAGACCATCTTCCAAGAAGCCCTACCGTTCACACTTCCCCCCCCCCTCCTCCCGCAACCCCCCTCCCGATCAAGAAGTAGGAAGAGCGGCGGGGCGCACCTGTCTCCAGATGACCGACTCTTCATAGATGCAGACAAGCGTGGTTGTACTCGTAGACAGTACGTGAGGTAGACAGTCGCTGTGCTCAGGCGTAGCCTCGCGCCCTGGGATGTATTGAACGGTCGGTGGGTGTACGGAGTACTTCGAAGAAATATCTGTCGCGCTGGCAGAGTGGAGGGCGTTGCTGCGGGGCACACCCCTTCGGCGAAGGTGCGAGTGGGTGTGCGTGAAGATACCGGCGTTGCGAGGTCGCACGGCTTCGGTATAGTGCGCGGAGCATCAGTACGCGGAGCTTCAGGACGCGGAGATTCCGGTCCTGGGGCTTTTGTGCTCGGAGGTTCCATGCTCGGAGCTCTCGTACCCGGAGCTTCCATGCTCGGAGCTCCTGTATCTGGGGCTTCTGTGCCCAGGACATTCAGATCTGCCTGTCTCCGCACCTCGTGGTTTTTCTTGTCTGGATCACTGCTGCTAGAATGCCGGCCAGTCGACAAGTACAGTACTTGTTTCGGGATGGACTGCGGATGGGACATGTCAAGTCCATGCACACACGCAAGTGTTTGATGTACGGATTATCAGATGTGTAAAAAGTGCTTCGCTACTGATAACGTAATGAGGGTAGAGGTGGTGGGGGTGGTGGTGGTGGTGGCTGAAGAGAAGACTGGTACATGATACAGAACAGCTAGGCGGGTGTCGACAACCTCTCTTTTTGATTCTGTGAAAACAGCCTAGATAAGAGCTATGCCTGTTTCTAATGCTTTGAAGGTATGCTTGGACAGTGCTATGATCCAGAGTACAAGAGCAGCCGGGTGGCTGAGATTGTTGTCACTTTTTCGTGGCTCGGGGGGCGTGCCGCCTGGTTTGGTTCCTGGGGGTTTCCTGGGTTCATGCTTGCTGTCCCTGGAATGGATGAATGATTGGGTAGACGGATGGATGAACAGATGATGAAACGCAAATGATAAGAACAGCAAGGAGATTAGAGGACAACAAAGATGGGAGCATGACGCAGAACAAGAGAGTAAAAAAGATCATCGCGGAACGCTGAACATCGTTCGACCGGGACGAAAACTGAAAGGGACTATACCACGACCTGATTTCTGTTTCTCAGTGTCAATTCGATCAGGAGGCACAAAGTACCGCTTCATGTCTTTGCCGAATCGGATGACCGAGAACTGGTCAGACCGAGACCGTGATGATGGCCCAGAACCAGTGTTCCTCAATGGTCCTCTGACGATCATGCCACCGTCTCGCTGCTTCCTCCCCTCGCCGTCGCCGTTACCCTCCCTGCGATTGGGATCGCGATCTGGCCGAACCCGACGGTACCTGCGCGGCTTGCGATCAGGGACGGGGACGTCGACTGCGGACTCGGGCACGGGGTTGTTCCCGGGCTGCGCCGCGGGTTTGGATTCGGAGCACGACCAGCCGACGGTGAGGGCTTTCGATCTGATCACGCTGCCCCTTTCTTGCGCGA
The DNA here is from genome assembly GCA_963422465.1 of Lichina pygmaea. NCBI lineage: Eukaryota > Fungi > Ascomycota > Lichinomycetes > Lichinales > Lichinaceae > Lichina > Lichina pygmaea. The sequence goes on from OY730171.1 coordinate 2,124,136, forward strand.
CCAGCTCGTGTCCTGGGCTGCTCCGCTTCAGGTCACTGAAAAACACGTCCAGATCTTGCTGCAGCGCCATGTCTAGCATGCCCGTGCACAGTCCCGGGCACTCCTCTGTCCTGTACGACTGCGGGAAGATCATGACCTGCTCTCGGGCGAAAGAAACCTGATCAGCGGGTCGGCGACGGCTTGATCGGGATGGCGTTTCACTTGGCGGAGAAGCAATCATAGAAGACTGACGACGGGATAGAAAGAGGGAGACGAGGGCCAGCGCTCATCGTACATATTGATGAGGATTCGACGTCCTCGCCCTGGGTTTCAGGCAGTGCTCCTTGCACACGCTGCAAAACCTGCTCTTGCCGGTCTTCAACACCTCGACAACTTCTTCTGGGGGTAAGGGGACCCGGTCACCGCTGGCCACGGCTGCCGGGAGAATCAAGGTCGCTGCGAGGCCAGCGACGAGAGCGAGCGCGTTGAGCTGCATCTGCGCTTTTCGCAGTTTCTCAATCGAGAACGAGCGGCACTGCACGTCGACGACGCCGGACGACGATCATCGAGGAAAGATGATGTGCGAAGAATGCACAAGAGAGCAACAGATAAAGGATTGACGCTTTGAAACGGTACGAGGTCGTACTGTACGTCTGCCACCGCGTCGATGTTCCAAAAACATCAATCTCGTACGAATGTACGTTCCGTAGCTGACTCTCCCAATACGAAAACCTTTCCTCTCCAATCATACCGAAAGAGAAGCCCACGGTTCGACACTCACCTCATCGCAGAAGAAATTACCGCAAAGTACGAATGGCATATCTCAGTCCGACATGCCGAACCTCGTCCTGCCAGATCGTGCCCTCGTACGAGCTTTCGATAAGTGGATCCGAGCATGAACCTGCATTTCAACGGTACGAAGGTACAGAGGCAGCTATCAAGTGTGCATGGGGCGGCATGGTGTAGCGGGAAGCTGGTGAGAGTTTCCCACTACGTGGCACCCATGACCCGGAACTAGTGGTGTCAGGCCTGGAGAACCTGACTAAACTAGTCGTCAGTTCGAATCTGACCCACCCCACATTCTGCCACAAAAACCCCCGAGATTCATAGAACTTGTCTAAGATGTACTCCTCGCAAGATGTATGAAAACCCCCAAGAAATAGCTCACCCAATATCCGTCAAGATCCACAAAACCCTCATTACTGTGGTTTTCCTATTTCCCCTACGGGGTTTGGGGTTTTCCCACAGTACGTACACTACAAACCACGGGGTGTACGGTAAATGCGTGAGGTCCCCGAGTCAAGTCTACCAGAGACAAAAATCCTTCAAGAAGTTCTGCATGGCTTAACAGCCGAATCAGTGTAAGAATCAAATCAAAATCAAAATCAAGTGTGCATAAGCCACCATCCACGAGGTATCATCTCTCTTCGTATCAACAGCCACCACTGCGTCATGTAAGCCCGTGCACCATCCTTGAAACAGCCCTATTTTTAAAGCAAAAGTCAACGGTGGCGACGTAGTGTCTGGCCACAAGTGGAAGGGCAACTGCAGAAAGCTGCAGCTGTCACTCAAGTATCCCACTATAGCACGTACGTACGTTCCGTACGTACTGTCGCTGGCTTTCTCTCTTGTCAATATATCATCAAGCTTTTCATACAGACTGAGTCTGTCTACATGAAAAAGTGACACGGTTGTTATTCGAGATGCTCCAGCCAGATCCAGGCGTGCCAGGATATCCTAGGCCGGATCCCAAGTCCGACGCAGGGAATCCTAAGCCGGATTCAAGATTGCCCACACCAGATCCAGGATCGCCCAAGCTGGACCTAAGATATCTCCCACTAGATCTAAGGTGAGAAGTACAGCCTTGTACTTTTTGTATTCTATATCAGAACACTGAGATGACACTACTGTGTTGATTGGCAATCTTCGTGCTTGTAGCCAGAGGGATAGAGAGCAATCTCCTCCATACAAGTCAGTGGGATCTACATCATCATCTGGAGAATACCCCGAAGAAGTTGTCAGCTGTATTTATCAAGACTAGTCTGACTAGTACCAGAGTTTTTTTCTGTACGGGCTCCTTACAGCAGGCTTGACAGTCTACGTCGAGTCTACTGGATTGGGCTACAGATGTCGGAAGACTTGACAACAAGTGGTAAGGGTTTTCTTTGTATGTTCGTTGTTCACAACCTCCCGTTCTTTTCGAGATCCTAGTGTTATCATTGTTGATTACTGACTTGTCAGTCATAGCTCACTATCATCGTCTCCCTATCTCCTGTCATTCCCGTACTATGGAGGAGACAGAGATCGCAACCATCGTGAGCAGGGGTGTAGGCACCATTGTCGGTCCCACAGCTGCTTGGAGGTTGATTAGTGACCAAAGCAAAAAGGGGTTGTATCTTGCCTGTCATACTTAGATTGATATGTTTGCTTACCTTGTGCTTGTAGTAGAGGGGACTTCCTCTTCGGCAATAGTCGCAAACGAAGACATTGAGATGGCATCCCTTGACACTGCCGAGGGTGGTATCACGGCCCCGGTCGCAACAGAGATCTTCTAGGCTTGCTTGGCTGGGGTGGAAGCTAGGGCTGTTCTTTGCTATGGGCAGTGGCTGCGGAAGAAGTCGCCACGAAAACGGGCACCACAGTCCTGAATGCCGGGACAGAGCTAGCTATACAAGCATGAAATCAGATGAGCCAGGATTAGGCCAGGGGAGCTTCCACCAGCACTGGCCCTACTGGCAGTCTCACCACCAACTTGTGGGGTCCTGCCGGCACTTTTCCGTGGGCTCCACCACTATCACATCCATCGATGACCAGCCAGCCAACGGGCCAACCGTGCCAACGTATCCTCCACCAGCACCGATCGATGAAGTCAGAAGCTCAGCTTACACGGAAGTGGTGTCTGGCCTTGCATGAAGCGGATTACTGGATCTGTACATCATATACCAGTTGACAAGTGAACTAGCTATATTGAGTACTGTCAGCAGAAGCGTTGAACTGGTTAAGAAACAGTGAAAGATGGTCGGGCCCGACATCTGTTTAGCTTTGTGGAAAGTACACTACCGTACTTGGGTCAAGCCCATGGTGCAAGTATCTCCTTCTACCAGCAGGAACCAAAGATGTCGGCCAGGGAATGTATTTGCCTCTTGGACCTAGGTAGCAATGCCAGTGTCCCGACAAGACCTGACAACATTCAATGCCGGTTTTCCTTTGCTTTGAAACATGAACAAGCGAATGGACGAATGCGCCGTCCCCCAACCCGCGGAACAAATGAAATGGCACCCTTTCGTTATACGTCGTCTCCTTTGGAGAAGGAAATCGGAGCCACAGAATGAATGCATCGTCTCCAAAACTGCGGCACAGATGGAAAGGTGCCCTGTCCGTGTACGTCATTTCATCCGAGAAAAGAAATTGAAGCCACAGAGCGAAATAGAAATCATCATTCGTCGAAACGATCAAAGCAAGATCAAGCCAAGATCAAGCTAAAAGAAAAGTCCCGGCGACAAGATAGAAACAAGTGCGTCCCAGCCCGGTGGCTTTCCAGTGCAGAACAACAGATCCCAGACTTGACACGGTGCAGATCAATCCCCGGAGATGGCAGCCACTTTGAAATCCCCGTGCTGATGGCGAGACCCAGACACCCGTGGCCTTTCCGCAGCCCGCTCAAGTCCCAAAGACCATCAAAGCCCAAGGCAGACATCGAATCCATACGAGTCACCCCACGCGATATCCAAGCCGGTAGCACCTCGGCGAGCAAAGACTATACTGCGCCGTCCCGGGAGACTGTTGCCAGGAAAGTTTCAGAAACGCAGAAATGATCTGAAGGCAAGCGTATGCCTTGGGATGGAGCGTCGGGAACGGTCGGCAGGGATGGGCGCAGACGCCTTTCTCTGATGGCGGTCTTGAGGAGCTTGTTGAACGAGGACAACAGCCATGGGGTGTGTTGCAAGAAGAGCGTTGGAGGACATGGTCGGCAGCGATCGGAGATGGTGCTTGCCAGAGGTGTTCCGAGATGGTGAGGTGCGACGGCCAGGAGACTGATGAACGACCTTTCTCCCCAAAACCCGATCAACATCATCTTGAGACTTGTCGCCAACGCTTGCAGAGCTCCGCGAGGGGGTTTTCTGTCGCGTCGTTGCAATGTTGCGGGCCTCTGTCTTCAGATCTCGATCACGGCATCAGGAGGACTGAGCGGCTGCGCTGGTAGTCGGACGCTGAGGTGTTTCCACTGCGCCATATCTTTTAAGCAAGCCCGCGATGTTGGAATGGCCTCCGGCTTGAGCAGCTCTAAGGGAATTGCCAAAACGTCCTCCCTGAAGATTAGGATCTGCACCATGATCCAAGAGCAACTGCACAACAGCCTCATGGCCATCACGAGATGCAGCCTGCAGGGCAGTGCCATAATATCCTCCCTGAAGATTAGGATCTGCATCGTGATCCAAGAGCAACTGCACAACAGACTTATGGCCATTGCAAGATGCAGCCTGCAGGGCAGTGCTATATTCTCCTCCCTGAAGATTAGGATCTGAAGCCTGATCCAAGAGCAACTGCACAACAGCCTCCTGGCCATTGCAAGATGCAGCCTGCAGGGCAGTGCCATATCTTCCTCCCTGAAGATTAGGATCTGCAGCCTGATCCAAGAGCAACTGCACAACAGCCTCCTGGCCATTGTAAGATGCAGCCTGCAGGGCAGTGCCATAATATCCTCCCTGAAGGTTAGGATCTGCACTATTCTTGATTGATACCTCTACAATCTCGGACAGCGATAGCAAGCATGCGTAATATAATGGTGAAGCCACATCACCTAAAGTCTTATCTAATTCGGAACTGCTCCAGCTGTCTCTGTCACAGATTCTTAGCCAACTCAGAAAGCAAGCATTCTTGTCATTTTCGAAAAGAGCTTCTGCTAGCTTCATTGTTGGGCTGTCGGAGGCGTGATAGTGTCCTTGTTCTGGGCGTCCTTGTATGAAGTGTGTTGGCCAGTGCTCAGCTACGTATCGAAGTAACGGATGCTCTTCCAGTATTTGGCGGGATAGAGAATTGGGTTGATCCAGCAAGAGAAGATACGAGAGACATGTGTCAACAATGAATCTGTGAGCCTCGGATTCTTTGATGGCGAATTCGGAGCATGCGCTGTTCCGGACACGTGTTGAAACAAGATATTCCTTGACAGAGTAGTGCGCAAATCTGATCTCCTTGCCCTTGTAGGTATCAACAGTCGTAAGCAAACTGCCGCAGATTTCCAGTAACACGTTAGGTGTCTGAAACATCTTTTGCGTGTCAAGGGAGCATTGGTCCGGCTGCAGTATTGCAGCTTCGGCAACCTCCTCGATAAGCATTGGTCTCTCCGAAACAGCCAGCCATTGAAAGGCAGCACAGGCTCTTGCTGCATCATTTGGATGGATCCTCTTCAGAATTCGTTCGTACATCTTGTCCAGCGTTGGGGGCAAATCCTTCAAGGCCTTGTCGAGGTCATCCCGCGTGCGGCATTCACGTAGAGTCTCTATCTGGCAGTAGACCCAACGAAACCTTGAAGCAAATTCAGCCCAATGATCACGCAAGAGAGGATAGCAGGCCACCTACATGCCGTCAGCACCCTCAATCAAGGTGCTCTCAATGTTGTGTTTAGCCGAGTCGGACCATTTCCTCAGAAACCAATCCGCAGCAATACTGCTTTGAACATACAGCTGTATGTCATGATTGATCTTCGCCCCTTGCACTGAGACCCGCGTGGCTGCCAGTTGTTCCATCCATTCTTCGATTTCAGGTTCTTCGCGGCTGGCTGCTAAGATGTGCAGTCTCTTGATCCCTTGGGAGCTGATGGCAACCACCATCTCTCGCAGGAATCTCCAGTCGGAGCACTCGTCCAAGGCGTCCACAACGATGTAAGTGTCCGCAAAACTCTCTGCCACAGAAGGCAAGAGTGTCACTAGTTTCTTGATATCTGGCTGATGCTCCCCCTTCGACTGATCATACAGACTCTGAATCCCATCCGGGAGCTGTTCCCGCTTGGTGCACAACTGCGCAACAATAGACCTCACAAAGTTGGCTACCTGTTGCTTTTCGTGGTTGTTGAAATCAAAGTAGAAGTATGCCAACGCACGTGTGCTATCTCCGTTGAACTCTGTTTCCAGTCTGTCTATCGTGGTCGAGCTATGCAACGTAAGTCTCTCAGCAACCCCCAAACTGAGGATTCTGAATGCTACCTGAGGATGGTCTTGCCACTACCAGCTGCAACTATCATTAGTACTTTGTCCACTTGATGGCCGAGAAACATACCAAGCCCGTGAAGCCACAGGAAGCTCTTAGACGCTGTTTTCCAGGAGTCAAAATCGGTCGAGCCCACAAACCAGCTTCCGGTACTTGACTCGTGTCGTTGGCGAGCTTTGCCATGGTTTATGCTGGGATCGGTAACAGAGAGCCATTGGAGCACCTCTTTAGTGCGAGCAACTGCGAAAATTAGCTCATGAACTTGGACTTTCCTGAATATCCGCAGCATCTGGGATACCTCACTATCTTGAGTGGTGGCGACGTTCGAAATCAGGTGTGTGGCTTCGAATACTTGGCCCCTATCATGCTATGTTCAGCTGCTGCAACAAATGATAGCTTGAAGAGATACCCACACCGCGTCTATTCCCAGAGCAGCCTCAAAGAATTTCTTTTGCTCCCTGGCTGCTCCAAGTGCCTTCTCTATCTTCTTGAGCTTACCCGGCCACCGGAGACGCTCTCTCAACTTTATGAACTCATTGAGACTATTTACAGGTCTCAATTGTTCCTCTAGAGTGCGCAAGGCTGATCTGACGCTGTCGATGGGTCCTCCTTCGAGCGAGCTCAAAGAGGACCATTGCTCTGATGAACAGCCCCGCTCCTTCAGCCTCTTTGCCATATTTTCTACCTTTCGCAGGAGGGAGCTGATATTATTCACTTCGCTCTCGATTCGTCGTAGGTCCCCACTGGCATGCTTGATGGCTGTCCCATATTCCGAAAGTAGGCTCGTCACTTTTGCTGATATTTGAAGCACTGCGATGATCGAAGCAACTAACCCGATCTCCGCCATGGTTGGTTTTGAACGGAGTAGCTTTCTGGCCAGAAAAACTACCGTACCGTACCGGTAGTGATTGAGTGATATTTGGGTGAGCAATCGGCATGCATAGCTCAGAGATGATGGAAACAGGGCGACGATAGGTCGATGTTGGGTCCCGAATCTTGCCAGGTGGCAGGTAGGTGGCCACTGAGCGGGGTACGAGGACGAGGCTGACCACTCGATGAGCTGTGCCAGCCTTGCAGAGTCCTGCCACAGCGCAATTGTACCAGCCACTACACACTTACGGACGTACCGTACTGTACGAAGTACGTAACGTACATGCGTATTGCTATTCGCATCACACCCACTCTCAAAGTGGTGGCCACCAACCCCGACGCAAGAATTTATCAAGCAGAGTTTGGAAACGAGGCAATCAAGCCTCGAAACATCAGCCTCGACTCGATTGTAGCCAAGTAAGAGTCTTCGGTGGACCCGGCGACGAGTTTGTCTACCCCATGCTATGACAGCCGGTACGGTACCGTACGGTACCGGTACCGGTACAGCCACGACAGCCTACCAGTACCGTAATTCCTCGTAGGTTGGACCACTCTGAAAACGTCCACTCTGATACGTAATGAGTCATCCTCTGACGGCGGTGTCCGCACGGATTCGCTCGGAGAGAAGGCAAAGCCACGCTGCACCGCTCTGAAAACATCCTTCAGCACGTTGCCCGGAGAACAACAACGTTACAGCTGTTGCGTGGCTTTGGAATCGAGAGAGAACTCGAGAGGGTCCCTCCCAAGATGGCTTCTCGGATCAATCTACAGTACGAGATTCAATAGCTACCGTAGAGCCACTAGAAGCCTTCCGCAGTGTCGTATAGTAAGAATTAAACAGCCGCACGAACGACTTGGTGATGACCTAATGGGAGAGACAGCCAATATGATGCTTGCCGGAGCACATCCAGTGCGTTGACCTCAAAGTGCTTTAAATTGATGGCTTGAGGAGCTCAACTGTGACAAACTAAAACTCTATACTGTAGTTGCCATGATCGAATCGTAAAGTCGTCGTTGACAAAGTCGTAGAGGCCAGACACAGGCTTGCTCTAAAAGATGGTGCTTTTCCTTGCCTGATAAAATTGCATAAAGACCCGTTCCCCCCGACGGACGGTCTGAGAGATTCATCACGAGTCATCATCATGTTGGTGGTGCATCGCCACGATCCAAGAATGTCATCCAACCTTGGCAAAGCCAGAGACGACTACGCTAGAGTCCTGGTCACCTCGACATCGATCTTCTTTCCGTGCCCCTGAATCCAGTTCTTCTTCTTGCCCACCTTCTTGATGTCATGAGCCAGCTTCTCGATGTGAATGGGCCGTGTCAGGGGACTGTCGCTCTGAAGTTCAATCAGCAGCTTGATCCCAGTTTTCCGTCCCTTTGACCCCAACGTGTGGCTGACTCTCGCGGTCAAGTTCACACGTGGCGCAGAAACGCCCAGAAACGATGTCGGGTGGAGGACTCCCAGCAGATGGGCGATCCGACCGAGGTACTGAGCCCACCACGCAACCTCTGGTCCAACCATGGCTTGCAGCTCTTGCAGGAACTCCTCGTTGTCTGGATCAAGCTTTGCTTTCCATCGCTCCGTGAGCAGCAGGGCTAGAACGGCTCGATCTTGGTGGCTTAGCCCGTGGGTCTTCGTCAACATCCCGGTTGTGGTGGAGCGCAAGGCTGCCGCAGCTCGTGCATCCTTATTCACCGGATGATGGTAGAAGACCAAAGAGGCAAAGGCAAGCAGGTGACCTTGATTGATCTGCGCAGGCCACCATTCGAGTTGGGATGCTGTCTGGAGAAGCGAGACTATGACAGGGGTGCGGCTGTCTTGGAAAGGAGCCGAACCAGTCACCACAGGCGCTTTCGCGCGGACTTCCGCGGGCATGTCGTTGAAAAGCCTGCCTTCGCGAATGCCGCCTGAGGGGGGTCAGAGACCGTATTCCAGCCAGGACGACAGGAAATCTGATGGCTACGTGCCTTGGCAGAAATGAACATCCCTGACCTCCGGCAGCACGCCCTGCAGCACGTCCACCAAAAAAATTATAGCCGGTACCTGCTGGGCTCTGCGCTTCGAGATTCGAAAGATCTGATGAAAGTCGGCAATCCGACCAACCTTCCTCGTGTCAAAGAACTCTGGGCCAGTCGCGCTAAAGCCGTTGATGAGTGGGATCGGATACTCTGAATATTCCGCTCTGGGCAGCTTGCGTAGGCTCATGAGAATGTGTCCCCACCCACGAAAGCCGCCGCCGGAGAGGTACAGATTGACGCCTGCACCCGATGCTATCTTGTCCTTGATCTCGTCCGGCAGGTTCAGAGCCTCGTACGCTGCTTTGAACTCCTTTTCTAGTCTTGATTTGAGTACGTGCCGGTCCTCCTCGGCCAGTAGCTTGGTGAGGATTGCGGCGCCGTAGGGTAAGCTCTGAGCAGTCTCGTGGCTCGTATCACATCTGCCGTTCTTCGCGATGATCCAGCTTAGCTGCACACTACCTCCTCCGAGATCCATCACCAAGCCCTCGGCGTGCGTGAGACTACTCGCGATCCCGAATACTCCATAGACTGCCTCGGTCTCCTTGGGAAGGCACGTCAATTTCCACACCGTATTCTTTTCGATGGCATTTCGCAACTCGTCCACGTTGAGAGCACTCCTGGTCGCTTCGGTGGCCACAAGGGCCATATCGTCGAGCGAGATTTCAAGCTCTTTGTAGCAGATATACTGCCACCGATGCAAATTGGCCACAATATTGTCGATCACGTCATCCGGGATGGGACGACGTTCACCCGAGCCATCTCGATGCTGGGCATCATGGACCGATATGGCCACACGTTCGAACACAACGGTGGGTAGATTGCGAGCCGTTGGCTCAGACAAGTCCGTGACCGAAAATCGAATGGCATTACTGTGTGTTCGGTCAGTATTCCAGCTGTCATGCTGTCGGCGGTGGCCCCAATCATGACTTCATGAGCAGGCTATTGTGTATGATGATGAAAGACCTGACCCTCTCCATCTCCAGTTGAGGGATCGACTTGCCTGCCAATGTCTACGATCGCCTTCAACTGGGCGCCTCTCACTGACGCCGACACTGGACGTAGCACCATTGTTGAGCGGGTTGGTGGTCAGCGCAGCGGGGTACAGGAGATGTCCTACAAGACTCCTTAGCTCCAGAGCTAATTAAAGCGAGAAATGTTCATTGGCACAGAGAAATCCGATTTTAACGCGGCAAGCTCGATTCTACAATGATAGATTGAGAGTCATTATGTAGTCAACCAGACGTCACTTGCATGAAGAATGATGTTTCCACCCTCTGCAAGGCTCTCAAGAGAAACCGCCTATGGCACGCTATCACGACGGGCCGCTCCTCAAAATCCGAGAATGCCAAAGGCGATGAAAACATGGAAAAGAGATGCGTGAGCGGGTAGGCTTACGGGAGAGCGCCTGTATTGAAATGACACGATGGATGACGCTGCCTGAACTGGCGTGGCTAGCGTGATGTCTGTGACAGCGAGTTGTTACAGCGTCCGAATACGTCAGCAAAAAGTTATCCAGATGTGGCCAGATGCAGCGGGTCTCGAAAGAGCGAGAAACGACGCTCGCTTGCCGACGCTGCGAGACGTAGTCAAGGCCCCTTGTCTTGCTCGATCTAGAAATTAAATGGCTTGAAGGAAGACTTGAACGTCTCGACGTCTTCGGTTTCTTCGGCCGGGCTTTGCAAACAGTCCTTCCAGTTGAGCCTGTCCCCCAACCCAAGAAGTTTTGCCATCACCTGGCGTCCAAACTGGAGGCGAAATCGTACGTCTTCCGGGATCGGCAGACGCAAAAAGATCTCCTCGATCTGGTTGGAGGCACCGTCGGCCACGTCTGTGGTCCGCCTCCCAGATATCCACAGCCGGAAGCAATCCCCCTCGGTATCCATGTCATCCAAATGTCCTTTTCTCACCATTTCGAGAGCTGGATAACGCTCATTTTCAGCCTCGACTTTGAACGCTGCTTCGACCAGGCCCTTCTTGACCATTTCGTTGCCGATCGGCAGAAACTGCCAATGAGTGTGCACTCCCTTTTCGCGGCTTACTTCCCAGGTCACAGTACCGAGCGTACCACCACTCTGCGAATCAACCATAGCTTGCAAAGCTTTGCGGTAGCAGTCCATCTCCGTGACCGTGGCGAGCCGTGCTGTAGTATCTGCGATGTCTGTGAGCCTGGGCGAGTGCGGCAGTGGGATGATGAGGAGGTGTGTTGAGCCTCGCAGCGAGTCAAAAGTGCTGGACGTTGGAAGTGGACCCCGAGCGCCCGTAAGGTACGACTCCTCGCCGATTGACGCAATCAGATGTGCTGCCAAGTTGGGGTTGGAGAGGCAAAAGTAGCATTCGTCAGGTCCTGGCGGCGGTGGCCGAGCCCTCTTTGGAGGTCGACGATCCGTGGATGAGAAGCGCGTATTGAACTCGCTCGACCTCGTCGGTGCCCCTCTCTTTAACATCGAGGAGAACGGAGAAACGGTCGTACCAGGCGGCATGGTGTTCGCCTGCTCCGCCTTGGGGTCGATCGAGAAAGCATAGAGCCACTTCTGCTTGTTGCCATTCCCGAAGTGAGCGGGGCTGATGAACCGTGTCACGAGAGTTGTCGACGGCTCATCAGTCGCAACAGGATGGATAAACGGCTCTCGCTCAAAGAAGAACTCCGAACTGCTGAAATGATATCGCGGTTTGAGCTTCGCACATAGTTCGCTAACAAGATCCGAGCTTGCGGGTTCCTTCGTGCCATCGGGCACAGCGACCGTTGACCCTTTCTGGATAGCTGATGGCCATGTTGAGGTCAACAAAATATCGGCAGTATTGGCACCATATAAAGACTTCAAATCGGAAGCGGTAAAAAACGGAGAGTATCGATCCTTAGTGAGTCCAGCTGTCGTCCCGGCGTCCAAACGACCACCGAGGGCCACGATCTTGACACCATCGGCTGTGCTAAGAACCGTCCGGTTTCCAAGATAGCAAAGATTCTCGCAGACTTCGCCATCCGACGAGTTCAATTTCTCGACGACACGGCTTGGAAGTGGGCTTCGGTGTACGGTAAAATAGGTGGTCAATGGTACTTTGATTGAGCCGCGGACAAGCTGGGATATCTGCTCATCATCGGCCTCAGAAGAGCTTGGTTCGCGAAATAGTTCGCCAGCAATGATGGCGAACGAGAAGGAATTCTTTGCATGAAGCTGGTCGAGCTTCTTGAACACATCTTGAAACTGGCCGTCAACAGGCCCAACGACAATGCTGTGAGTTGAGCCAGGTAAGCAGTCTGACCCCAAAAAACTCGATGTAATAGATGTAGCAGATGTGACACTCTGCTGGGATCAGAGATAGTATCATGAACTTTGAGAAGAAGGAAAGAGGTGGAACCTACACCTTTATACTCATCATCAGTCACCTGGAAGAGCTTCGGTTTGGGAATGGAGCACACGGAGGCGTGGGAGGATAGCAGATGTTTACCGTACCATCTACGGTACGGTACGGTACCTTACGGTACGTAAGCTGCAAGCGCTCAATAGCTGTGTTATAAGTACGGTACCGTATTGTATTACGGTATTCCACCACTTTGAGGTGTCGAAGGGCCGTCGGGGTGTCGAGGACTATAATCGTCGCCCTTTACTGTAAGTCTCATGACATCTGCCTACTTGTCGGACGGTACGAAAGCTACTGTACGTGTACATACGTACATACGTACGAGAGCCTACCGTAAAACCCAGCCAACTCGGCACGGCGTGCGGTGGGGTCAAGATATTCTGAGGACGGCCACCGTTGATCCAGCGTCTCCAGGTTGCGCCAGATTCTTGGCAAGCCCACATGAGGATGGAGTGGGTCGAGGGAGAAGACGTGTCTGCGGAGGAAACAGTCCAGCATCGGCAACCCAGAACTCATCGATACGAATCGTTTTCGCAGCGGATTGCCAAGTTCAAGGTCGAGCCCGTCTTTCGACAAAGAAATGGAGCCCTTGATATCAGCGGCGAATCGCCAACGGCGTCTTTCTTTCAGCACGGTCTGGAGTACTGGATGGATCTAAACACATCCGCCAACTTCTCCAATTTTGTTCGAGAGCTCTCGCCCTGGTGTAGCAGTCTGCCGCAGATCCTCCACTTTGAGCAGACGATATTCGATGCCTTGATCCGCTACATCGAAAAGAGAGATGCCTTGTCCCTGGAGCCTCTACTCAAACTGATGGTGGAGTTCGCACGAGATATTGGCACACGCTTTGAAAAATACTTTGGTCCGACGGTCTCCCTGCTCTCTTCGCTGGCTGCTCGCCATACCTCTGTGGATGTCATCGAATGGAGCTTTAACTGCCTCGCATGTTTGTTCAAGTACCTCTCGAGATTGCTGGTCCCGGATCTTAGGCCAACTTACGGCCTGATGGCGCCTCTCCTCGGGAGGGAGCATCAAAAGCCCTTCGTCACCCAATTCGCTGCCGAGGCAATGGCTCACTTGACGAGAAAGGCGGCGGCGGCGACATGTCGAAACAACGGGGCCCCTCTACAAACGCTGCTCGAGTGCGTCTTCGTAGACTTGCATTCCGCAAAGGACTCGGCTGAGTTCAAGGAATACCAGCGCGGTTTGGTTCTGATGTTGTCGGCTGCCGCCAAGGGCGTCAAGGGAGTCATGCATTCCTCTGCTCCCCTACTGCTGGAGTCTATGCTGCAGACCCTCTCAGAAGTGGGAGTTGAGACGGGTTTTGTCGGAGAGGAGACTCTTCAGGGGACTGTCTTGTCACTTGTTTGTCATGTCGAGGTTGATGGCAGCCATCCAGCTCTTCTTCTAGTCCAAACCACGTTGGACGTTCCTCTTGAGAGTATCTCGGCTGAGAACATCAGGATAGCGGCGACCCTCTTGCTTACGATTTTGGGAGCGAAGAAAGGCTCTAGAGTCAAATCCTGGTCGACTGTCTTGGACACGCTCAAGACTCTCGTCGATGTTGTTGATTTTGTTGGCGATAGAGTCAGCGATGAAACTCTCTGGCGCACATGCATGGTCGCCGCTGTGGCTCTACAGCAGTCCCCTCTGGATTCTTCGATGCCGTTTCTCGGCCGTCTGCTGCCAGTCATCAGCGGAGAGCGCTTCCGCCCCCATTTTCTGGCATTTTGTTCGTTCTTTCACAAAATTGGACCGGAGAGATTCCAGTCAACTGTGCTTCCCTACTTCAGGAGGTAGTATTCTCCACTTGACCCTTCCCGCAAGAATAACGTTTCTAACTAGGATCACTTGCTGGTAGGTTTGTCGTCGGTCACTGGTCGGACTGCCAGACGAGCATCTCCATGCTATTGCCCAAACTCATCGATCCGGCGTCAACTACCGCCAAAGATCAATCGATAATCTGCCCCTTGGAATTGCAATCTTCGCTGGTTGTATCGTTTGAGCATCTGACTGCAACGGTGGAGATCCCGACCTGCGGTAGCGCAGAAGGTCTGATCCATTCTGGCAAAGCCTACGGCTATACTACCATCCTCCCCCTTTTGGCACTCGACCGGAAGGCTTTGGACAGTATTCGGAATTCTCTGGCGAAGTTGGTCCATGTGACGCTCCTCTCGGATGATATTGACAAAGACATTGTCGATTTCGCGTTGGGCGCGGGATTTATATGTTACATGGAAACATCCAAAACGACAGACGATGTTGACATGACCATATGTCATGCTCTCCTTTCCCAAGGCCATCGATTTGAGTCGTTACCGTCCTTTTTGCAGGCCGTTCATGACTACATCGTCGCAATTTCCAGGTGCGTAAAGCACCAAATCCGCGTTAAAGATACCCGCTCACGATCGGTAGTCGATTGCAGGTTGACGAGAATGCGGCAATGCCTTGGCTTGAGAGTCTGGTGCAAAACCTCTCCGGGCCGTCACATTCCGTTCGTCTGCTGTCACTCCGCATTCTCAATCAGTTCCATCGAGCTCTTTACAAGAAAGAGTCGTCTGAGCTCACGCTGGCTGCAAAGATCGAAGACACCCCTCTTGGCATAAATACCGTTAGGACTCTCTCCTTACAGATCAGGTCCCAAGCCCTTAGCTTCACCGAGGGCAGCGCTCCTCCGTTCATCAAAAAGGCCTTGGCACGTCATGTATGCGGTCTCCTACGTCTGAGATCGTCACAGATCGAAAAAGACGCTTATGCCGCCATTGTTTCGGTCGCCGACACCGACCTTGGAGAACAAGAAGTCTCTGACGTGAGTTTCTCCTGGATTGAAGAGCAAACGGGGCCACAGAGGTCGCCAACAGCTCGGCGCAGCACTAGAGCGACTCCCCAGCAATTTGCAGACTTTGAAGACTCACATCTTCTACGCCTGAATGCGCTCGCTCGAGAAGTTGCCACCGAGCTAGCAGACGCACCTGCTCTGCTTCGGAGAAATTGCGAAGAAGCGCACGTACGAGCTGCGACGACTGGGCAGAGTGCAAGATTACTGGCTTGCGGAATCTTTGCACGCCTGCCGCAGCTGGTCGAAAGGAGATCTCGTCGATTTGTTCCGCTATTTCTGAGTGGACGCTCAGCTGGAGATCGACCTTCACCAACCGCATATCAGAGCGCCCCTGCTCTTGAACAAGCCTGGTCTCGGAAGGAGCAGAGATCAATGGTTGGCGTATTTGCAGCCACCAGGAATCCCAAGGCTCTATATCGATCATCCGACGTCTATACGAAGCTTCTAGAGTACCTAGCCAATGGCGACATTGACATGCAAAAGTCGGTCTTGGAGGCTATATTGGCATGGAAGGATCCCAGAATTATGCCATACAAAGATCATTTACGAGGAATTCTCGACGAGACGCAGTTCAGGGACGAGATTGTCAGCTTCATGCAGGGACTCCCCGATCGCCAGAACGTGAAAGCTGAGGATCGTAAGGAGTTCATGTCTTTGGCGTTGAGAGTACTTTACGGAATCTCTATCGCCCGCAAGGGAACGGCCAGTGGGAACAAGAATTTAGAAGCAAAGAGAAGACTTGTGTTGAAGACTCTTGCATCAGCCTCCAGCGAGGAGCTGAGACTCTTCATACACATTGCGATCACCCCGCTGGACGATTTGGGCTTGTTTCGGAACGACAGCATCTGTCGTGACCAGATCGAGGAATTACACGTTCCCGCGAAGAGGGAGATTGGCATTGTGAAGATGGTTGAGGATATGCTTCAGGTTCTCGGTCCGAAGCTTATGCCGCTAGCAGACATTCTACTCGAGCCGGTGGTTCATTGTCTCGTGGATGCGACTGTCCACCGATCGGTGGACGATTTCGAGCTCTCCTCTATCGCAGCATCCTCGCAATCAGCGTTGTTCAAGTCGTTACGCCAGAGCGGGTATCAATGTCTCAACCTCATGTTCGCCCGATTTGTAGGGTTCGACTGGAAGCCGTACATGCCAAAGCTATTTCGCATGGTGATTGAGCCACGAATAGAGAAGCTGGCGCGTGAGACTGCACAGGCACCCTCTGGACTCCTTCGTGTCTTCGTGACCTGGTCTTGCTCGATCGATCAGGTGTTCTTTCTCTCGGAGTATCATGACGGCTTACTGGCAAGAGTCTCCGAATGCCTGGTCATTCCTTCGGCGAAGGACGAGGTCAAAAAGTGCACTTTTAAGATTCTCAATAACATACTTCGGCTGCTTGAAGCACCAGACACTGCCTCGACGGACCTCCGAGACCGTATCAAGATGGAGATAGTCCGGCGCAACGTTGCGGTTTGGGTATCGCGCGTGGGGGAAGTCTTGAGAAGTTCGCCGAGTAAAGATCTCATCGAGGCCGGGGCGGAGTTACTCACTCGAATCGCGCCCTTTGCGGCTGGGCTGTCTGAGATTCGAACCGTCACGGAGAGCTTAGTGCATCTTCTCCAGCAGCCTCCACGGCTTGTGAGCATCAAGGTCAAAGTCTCTTTGCTACAGTGTCTCGAGGCCTTTGTGCCTCTTCTCCGGATCTACGAAGACGAGCTCTTGTTTTCAAAAATATTGACGACACTGTCAGTGCTCTTTGGCTCGATCAGAGACCACTCGAGCCGGCTACGCACATCGCGGATTTTGGAGTTGCTGGCCGACCAGGACACACCTCTGCACGAGATGGCGAAGATCTGCAGCGCTCTCAACTCCTTCTCCTCCGCCAGGCTTGATGAGCCAGATTTCGAGAAGCGAATAAAAGCTTACGACGCCATCGGTTCCGAGAGCCTTGCGCAAACTTCGATTAGATATTGGCGCCCCGTCATCTATAACCTACTCTTTTTCTTACGCGACAGCGAGGACTTTGCGCTTCGAACAAATTCATCGCACGCCCTTCGGCGATTCCTGCAGAACGACGTCTTGTTCAAGCAGGATGAGGCTGCCTTCACTGAGCTTGTCGCCCACACCATCCTCCCGGCTTTGCAGCATGGAGCACTGGAAGAGTCAGAGTCGGTTAGAACCGAGCACGTCAGCGTCATGGCCGACGTTGTTCAAACTTTGCCTTCCCTCCCCGACATTCAAGGCCTACAAGCTCTCCTTGCAGGCGGGGACGAAGAAGCTTCCTTCTTCAATAACATACTGCATATCCAGCAACATCGGCGCATTAGGGCGCTTCGGCGTCTCTCCACCGAGGCAGTGAAAGGACAGTTTGGAAGTGTCACGATATGTCAGTTCCTAATGCCATTGGTGGAGCACTTCATATTCCAAGCGAAGGACAACGAGAAGATGCATAACCTCGCAGCAGAAGCAGTCTCAACTACTGGTGTGCTCGTGGAATGGACTGAATGGCGGAACTACAAGCTGTATCTCAAAAAGATCATTGACAGCTTCTCGCCTGACAAAGAGCCGGAGCGGGTCTCGATCAAACTTCTCGCAGCTCTGGCGGACGCTCTTGGGAGGGCAGACGCGGTACGAAAGACTGATCTGCCAGCGGCGCTCGAAACTACTCGTGACAAAAGCGGTGCCGAACAAGCCACCGAGAAGGATGGTGAGGCATCAGCCCACCAAGCCATCAGCCGTCTCGCTCTTACCATACCGCCTTCCACAAAGCTCGCTGAGGAATTGACGTCGAAGAGTTTCCTCCCGCGCTTGTCCACGTTTCTGCATAACAAAGACGAATCGGTTGTCAGCCTTCGCATCCACACCGCCGTTACCTATGTTAAGCTCGTCAAGCTGTTCCCGTTGGAGGGCCTATCACTACACCTGCCGCCCGTGCTGACTGACATATGCCATATCTTGCGCAGTCGGGCCTCTGAGTCCAGAGACATGACAAGGCGAACCTTGGCAGAGATTGCAGCGCAGCTAGGACCAGACTCATTCGCGTTCATTCTGAGGGAGCTGAAGGTAGCACTTACCAGGGGATATCAGCTACATGTTCTGTCGTTTACTCTTCACTCTCTGCTTCTCGCGGTCACACCGCACCTGCAACCGGGCGCGCTAGACTATTGCCTACCACAGATTGTGCAGATCATCATGGACGATATCTTTGGCACCGTCGGCAAAGAAAAGGATTCGGCGGACTACATCAGTAGCATGAAAGAGGTCAAGAACAGCAAGAGCTACGACTCAATGGAGGTAATTACAAAGGTTACGACCATGCGCCATCTGTCCAGTTTGACCAAGCCGGTTCAAGCCATCCTTCAACAAAGTTTGAGTCTGTCTTTGATGAGAAAGGTCGATGAGTTGCTGCGCCGGATCTCGACGGGTATCTCACAGAACGCCTCGTTGCAGAACCAAAGTCTTCTGGTGTTCTGCTACGACCTCCTTACCCAGGTTCTCGCTTCCCCTTGCGACACTGGACAGCCAAGAGATCTCGAGAAGAGTGGTCCACATAGACACAGGGCAGCTACAGAAAAGCCAAAGTACTTTCGCGGAACTGGCAGCCGTCAATCTTACGAGTTCAAACTTGCTTGTTTTGCGCTGGACGTCCTGCGCAATTCGCTACACAAGCAACAAGAGCTGAAAAGTCCGTCGTCAGTGGAAGGCCTACTTCCCGTCATCAACGATTGCTTGCTCTCCAGCTACGAGGAGGTCAAGATCTCCGCCCTGCGTCTCCTCCAGGTTTTTGTACGGGTGCCCTCCCGTCAGATTGACCGAAATTTCATGGTGTACTTCTCGGAGGCTGTTGAGGCTGTCAGATCCTCGCCAACCACAAACAGCGACCTTGCACAGGCGGCCATCAAGCTCATAACAGCCATTCTACGAGACCGACGCCATGTCGATTACCCTGCAAAGATGGATGCGCAGGTCACGTATCTTCTGCAACGGCTGAAGCAGGATATCGACGAGCCCAGTCGGCAAGGAGCAACCTTCGCCTTCTTGAAAGCAGTCTTGTCACGGAAAATCCTCGTCCCAGAGGTATACGAGGTCATGGACATGGTATCTTCGGTCATGGTCACGAGTCACGGGCGAGAAACAAGAGACCTTGCGCGCGGCGTCTACCTCGATTTCATGATGGAGTATCCACAGGGAAAGAACCGCTTTGCCAAGCAGTTGGTATTCCTGGTCAAGAATTTGGAGTTTCAGTACCCCGAAGGACGCCGGTGCATCCTCGAAGTCGTTCATTTCCTCTTCTCGAAAGTGGGCGACACCCTGATCCAACAGATTCTCGTTACCTTTATGGTTCCTCTTGTCATGGTACTTGTCAACGACGACGACTCGGAGTGTCGAGAAATGGCCGGCGTGCTGATCAAACAGCTCTTTGAGCGGGCGGACGACGAGAAAACGCAGCTTTTCGAGTCCAACCTACAGACGTGGGTCGGCCAAGATGAGAATCCGATTCTGGTGCGGGCTGCTATTCAGTGCTATCTCTCCTACTTCGAATGCCGTAGCTCCGAGGGGCGCCGGCAGATCCCCGTTCTGTCTCGACGGCTGGAAGGGCTTCTTCGGGCAAAGTCTTCATCTGGCAGACATGAAGAATGGGAGGTCGTCTATTTCGCATTACGTCTACTTCTGCAATGGTGCCAACTCTACCCTGACACGATGTACCGCACCAACTCAGCCGGCATCTGGACTTGTGTCGAAGGCTGCCTCTCGTTTCCGCACAATTGGGTCAAGCTCTACGCCACAAAGCTCCTCGGGTCCTACTTCGCCGAGGTCGCCCGGCTGAATCCTGACGGTGCCGCCCAAAGATTACCTAGTGCAGGCCCTGGAGATCTTCCACTCGACAGAGGAACGCTGCTGGGCTTGACGAGGCGACACCTGCAGATCATGGAGGCTCGACCTCTCGGTCAGGATCTCGCGACGCAGGTCGTACGAAACTTGGTTTTCCTTGTCGGCTACCTAGCCTCTGATGAGCCGTCGCTCGATCATGACAGCTCCGACGAGCGTTTTAATGGTTTGGACGACGAACCAACGGACGTCATGGACCGGGAGACAGAAGAACCCGACACGTTGGTCATTCCGCAGATCTTCTCGCGCCTCTCTCGGATTCTTCGACGGGATCTCGACCCGCCCAAGCGCGAATTCCTCGTCCCAAAGATGGCGTCGCTCCAACTTATTGCCGCGCTGTGCACTCAGCTCTCCACCACCGTCCTCCTGCCATCCCTGTCGACAATACTAGCTGCGGTACACCACCTGACCGATGAGACCGTCGTGGTGCCTCGATCATCGGAGGGGGAATTCTCGTCGGACTACGAGGCGCTTCAAGCGACGGCACACGAGCTGATGGAGCTGCTACGGAAGACCGTCGGCGCCAAGGAGCTCATGACTCAGCAGCAGAAGACACGCGAGCTGATCAGCGACCGCCGCGACGAACGCAGACGGAAGCGGAAGATCGACGCCGTCAACGATCCAGACCTCGTGCTCAGGCAGAAACGCAAGAAGGACCTCAAGAAGAAGGTCAAGCGCAAGGAACACTCGATGGAGCAGAGAGGTCGGAGACGAGGTTGGTAGAGATGTACTTTTGTTTTTCACCGGCCCTGCGTTGTCGATGAATGGAAGAGTGCCGCAAAGCGAATAGGGGACCACGTTCTTCTCTCTTCTCTCTTTCTCAACGTTCCTAGATAGGAAATCATCACTATATCAATAGATACACACTCCAAACCTCTATTCAGACCTAGTCATGTGTCCTTCAAATGCCCAGCCATACCCCAGCCATACCTTTCTGTCTTTTCATCTCTCAATGCTTGTACTAGAGCGCCCAGAAGATTCTGCACGCAAAGACTCCGGATGTATGCCGCTCGATCGTGTGTGCTGCACTATGTTTACAAGATAGGTTTTCTTGTGAAATTTTGATGTGTGGACTTGCGTACGTGTGTCCTTGGATGCACGGCCTTTGGTGCATGGCCTTGGACGTGTGGCTTTCAATGTGTGAATGTATGGAAAGCCTATGGTAGCCCAAGGGGGTTGTGAAGTCTGTAAGCCTGCAGTGTTTACACTTGGAAGCTTGCATGCCCACAAACACACATGCCCGAAAACACATAAGCCCACAAGGGAGTAGAGTGTGCAGAGCTCACACGGTAGAGAAAGACCAAGCCTGACTTGACCAAACTCGACCCAACTCAACACAAGTCAGACCAGCTCGATCCAACTCAACCCAACCTTCTAAGAAGTGCATTGATGCCTAAGCTTGCCTAGCAAGTCTACACATGTCCCTAGTAACCTAACCATACAGTATTTCTTTCATATATTTGACAAGGAAAGAACGCTCACCGATCTCTTCCTCCCCTTCCACCTCTCACCTCTCACCCCTCACCCCTCGCCCTCATGCCGATTCCATCACAGCTAGATGTTCCAGGCTGGACCAAGTTGGGCCAATGTCGTTCCCAGTTTGCCGGCATCCCAGCTTCTTCTTGAAGTTACTCCCCTCGTCTTGTTATAGACAGACAGAAAATGAAGGACAAGACCAACGAAGCTTAGAGCCTATCCGTACCTCCCCCTCTTGCCTTTGAGGGTTTCTAGAACTATTTAGATGGCCGAGGTGGCGAAATATCGGCTCTCACTGGATGAGTCTGTCCTGGCCGTCCATCCTTTCTTTAGGGACGAGCAGGGTCGTTCTCTGACAGAGTGGAATTGTTTTTCGCATGAAGTAGAGTAGGGGCAAGCATCATGGCTTTTGGGTAGAGGCCAAGCTTGTCCTGGCCATCCGTTATTTCTCTGGCCAAGCTTGATTGACTTCTGACCGACTTTGAGCTTTTGCTGGTCGAGCCTGAGACTGTACTGACCAAGCCTCATCTCCATCTTGGGGCGGCCAAGCCGTGCTCGTCGGTGGATTGCCAATCTTCATCATCCAAACGCTCCCTCCCATCCTGGCCGTCGTGGCCAACATATTCTCCACCATCACGCCGAACCCCATCTCGACCATCATGACCATCATGACCAACACGACCCAAAGCTACGCCCGCACCCAGGCTTCTGCCCCGGTCAGTGTGGTCTACCCCGTGACTCTCAAGAATACGCTCAAGAGCTTCACGATCGTGCACGTTTCCATCCTCATCGAGCACACGAGGGGAACTCTTGGCTGTGCGAGACACGATCGATCCATCTGCCAGAAACTCCCAGTCGTTCTCGTCGTCGAGACTGACCTTCCTGATGCTCTCACCTCGCGCGGCGAGGATGTCTTCGATGGTTTGGGGCCGATCGGTGAATATCTGTTGAAGATGTGTTAGATAGGAGCTTGTTGAACTGGTCTCAGACAGCGATGTCAGAGAAAAGAGGGGATCTTCAAAAACAGGTAGGACAGGAGAGCCACGAGGGCTGGGCAGAAGGTTGAAGCCAATACACACCCGCAAATGGTCCGCGACGACGTGTCGATTGTTGCATCCCGGACAGGTAATCAGTACTGTGCCCTTGTGATAACCTTGCTTCGAGATCTTCCGCACCGACCGGCTCTTGCATCTCTTGCAGGTGAAGACCATGGCATAGTGGCCGTCCATAGGCCCTCCAGGTTTCGAGGGCCCGTCTGTCGACCTCGATGTTCCGGCTCCATCTTGCTCGCCTGTCGATGCTGACTTTTCTTCTGGTACTCGTGCGGTTGCTGCCCCTCTGTCCGTCGAGTAACTGGAACACCGGCGGAACGCCCAAACCGGGGATATTAAGCCGTTCTGCCTCAACAAGCCTCTGCGTTGTCTCGTAGGAATTACCCTACGGCATCTTGAAGCAAAGATCCGCCCAGAAGCTGGCAGTCGGTATGAAGTCGCCAAGGATCGCCCGAACACCTGCATGTCAACGGAGATCGAAGGAGGCACATGCCTCAATGACCTGCGACGCCAAGTGCTGGAAAACAATACGTAACGTACTCGTGCAACTAGCTTAATCAGCACACACTACGTATCTGACAGGCAGCGATTGGTTGACGCCTGTGACGCCATATGTAGGCTCACCTGCTCGATAGCTTCCTATGCGCAACCGGACATTGTCGTACCATACAATGTTTGGCCAACTGCGCACGCTCGTGCCTACTCGAGCTTCACGTTCTGATACTGATAGAAAGACGTCTCGGCCAGCCACGGTTTCTTCCGGACTCGGTACCTCAAGAAGCGGTCACAATGTCCAGCGTTAGAGGCAGACCGAAGATTCGCCCTCCAAAAGGAGTGAGTTGGCTGGATCTTGTTGAATGGCGTGTTATTCTTTTCAGTTTCCACCGTCTGAAGGTGCTTCGAGATAGACCAAGACTGGCAGCTGTTGATTGACGTGGCTCGTCTTCCTTTATATCCACTTTTTGACTTTGCATTGTCACTCCAATATTGCTCTACAGTTCCTACGCTCAATCACTTGCGCCTCTTTGGCGAGCAGCTCACCCTCCACCCATCTGAGCCCAGTCTGAGCTCGTTAGAGAGGAAGCTGACATTGGCGATGTTCCTCGACCTCAAGAGCCTGAGCAGTCCTGGCATCAATGTCGACTTTGACAAGATGTGGACTATCCTGGCCTCCGCTCTTAGAGAGATTCACACCAAGAATTCGTCGGAGTTGTCCTACGAGGAGCTATACCGGAACGCGTACAAACTGGTTCTCAAGAAGAAAGGCGAGGCCTTGTACAACAAGGTCAAACAATTCGAAGAGGCATGGCTGAGCGGTGAGGTCCGATCGAGGGTGCGAAGTGCCACGTCTAGTACCTTCTTCAGCGGCCCTTCTGGCGCATTGGTCGCTACCAGTAACGAGAGAAGAGTGGCGGGCGAGAGATTCTTGAGAGCAATGCGTGAGGCATGGGAAGATCACCGGGTCTGTACTGCGATGATCGCGGACGTCTTGATGTACATGGTCAGTGCTCTAGATGGACATGGATCGACCTAGCGTGATTTCTAGGAAGACTGAACCGCGGCGGCTGACGGGATGTAGGATCGAGTCTACTGCGCCGACAACCGGAAACCGATAATATACATCGCCATCATGGGTCTCTTTCGCGATCAGATCCTGCACTCTCCACTAGACGCCGCCGACGCGGACAGTCCGAAGATCTCGTCCATTCTCAACTCGGTCATTCTTGACCAGATACAGATGGAAAGGGACGGGGATATCGTGGACCGAAACTTGATTCGATCTTGCATCTACATGCTGGAGGGGCTCTACGTGACCGACGCCGAACACGAGAACCAAAAGCTCTATCTCATCACCTTTGAGCCCGAGTTCGTGAGGTCGAGCCGCTTGTTCTACAAGGAGGAAGCCGAGAAGATCCTGCGGCAGGCTGATGCCGCAACCTTCCTACGTCACACCCAGAAGCGCCTCGAAGAGGAGGACGCCCGTTGCGAATCGACACTCTCAACGCTGACGGGGCCCAAGATTCGGAAGGTCATCGAAGAAGAGGTCATCGCGGCGCATATCGGCGAAGTGATCAACATGGAGGGCAGCGGAGCCGAGCATATGCTGGACAACGACAGATTCGACGAATTGCAACTGATGTTCGATCTGGTTGCTAGGGTTGATGCCAGGAAGGAGGCCCTGGCGCAGGCGCTGCGTAAGCGAGTTGAAGAGCTGGGGGTTCAGATCAACAATGCGTCAGGAGCGGTGACTGGCGCTGGTGCGGCTACGGGCGCCGAGGTGGACAACGCCACCGCCGACGCGGGCGCAAAACCCCAAGGGCAGGGCGCACTCAACATGCAGACCGCGGCCGCAATTCAGTGGGTTGACGACGTGCTCCGGTTGAAGGACAAGTACGAGACGGTATGGACGCGGTCTTTCAGCTGGGACCACGAGCTTCAGACCTCTTTGACGCGAGGCTTCACGACCTTCATCAACGACTTCAAGCGCAGTCCGGAGTACATCTCCCTCTTCATCGACGAAAACCTTCGTCGCGGTCTCAAGGGGAAGACCGAAGCCGAAGCGGAGCAGGTGCTAGAGAAAGCAGTCGTCCTCCTCCGCTATGTCCAAGACAAGGATCTGTTCGAGCGATACTACAAGAAGCATCTTTCCAAGAGACTGCTTGCAGGACGGTCGGTGAGCCACGAGGTCGAGCGCCAGATGATCTCGAAGATGAAGTTAGAGATCGGCAACTACTTCACCCAGAAGTTAGAGGGCATGTTCAAGGACATGGCCATTTCGGAAGGACTCACATCCGACTTCCGAGGCCATACGCAGCGTCTCAACGAGGGCCAGGAGCGCAGCATTGAGCTCGGCGTGCACGTTCTGACGAGCACGTTCTGGCCCATGGACGCGCTGGGCTACTCCGGCGGGCACGATGGGGCACCGACGCCCTGCGTCTTCCCTGATGAGATTGAACGAGTCAAGGAGAACTTCCAGAAGTTCTACCTCAACCGGCACAACGGCCGACGGCTGACGTGGCAGGCGAATACCGGTTCGGCCGACATCAAGGCCATCTTTCCGGCCGTGTCTGGGAGGGACGCGCCGCTGAACCGCGAGCGGAAGCACGAGATCAACGTATCGACGTACGCCATGATGGTGCTGCTCCTGTTCAACGACCTGCCTCGCGGAGCCTCGATCGCGTTCGAGGAAATTGAAGCGAAGACGATGATCCCGACGTCGGACCTCATCCGCAACCTGCAGTCGCTGGCCGTGGCGCCCAAGACTCGAATTCTGATCAAGGAGCCGATGAGCAAGGACATTAAGCCTAGCGACCGCTTCGCCTTCAACGAGGGCTTCTCGAGCAAGTTCCTCAAGTTCAAGGTCGGCGTCGTGGCTGGCGCGAACAAGGTCGAGGGCGAGCGAGAACGCAAGGACACGGAGAAGAGGAACGACGAGATGCGCGGAGGCATCATTGAAGCGGCCGTGGTCAGGATCATGAAGTATGTCTTTTCCCCAGAGCCCCTCCGTCTCCCTCCGTCTCGCATCCCTACGCAGCGCTCTTCCGTACTTCCCTGCAAGATATGAACCCGAGATTATCATGCACCCATCTAACAAAAACCTACCAACCGCACAGAGGCCGGAAAAAGCTCTCGCACCAGAACTTGCTCTCGGAAATCATCTCGCAACTGGCCAACCGCTTCGCGCCGGACATGGCAATGGTCAAGAAGCGTATCGAAAGCCTGATCGATCGCGAATATCTCGAACGGATCGAGGGCTCCGATCCTCCGTCCTACAGATACCTAGCTTAACTTTTTGGGGTTTTCTATCTTCTATTTCCACGTTTCTCATCCACTTTCTGTGACAGCAGAAGTATCCCAGTGATCCAACCCTCGCTACCGCCACTGGTCCATCTTCCCACTTCAGCGATGCAAATACTCTTCTATACCTCATGCTCCCCCCCTTCCCCCAACCCCCCTCACTTACTTCTCTCCGCCCCCCCCCCCCCCCCCCCCCCCCTTCCCCAAACCAATCCTACTTTTTCTTTGTTCAAATCATGAGACTGGAGTAAAACGGAGACAAAGACGTGCCGGCTCAGAGCTTCAGCAGTGGTACGCTGGTATCTTATTGCAGCGGCATGGCTACGAATATGAAAAGAAACGACGATGATGATTTTTTTCTAAGAACATATAGGTTTCTGGGGAAGCGAGGAGGGGAGAGGGGTGAGAGAGGTGTTGAAGGGGAAAGGGGGGGGGGGGGGGGGGTAGCATGGGTGAGTGCGTTTGTTGGGTTCATCTATGAGCGTACATAGCGAATGAAATTACATGACGAAGGAGTCGATTGCATTGAAGTATCACCTCTCCTGGCATGAATATGGTCGAATAGGACAGGGCGCAGCAGAAGGGGGATGTTGTCTTGTTGAGGAAACTGGCTACGGTTCGGAGACTGCCCTACGTATATACACATCAGTAAGAGCAACGACATGTGACGGTGTTAGGATTAGGGCTACACGCGCACAACGTCCAACTTCCAACTTCCAGCGTACTCTACTTCTCTCCCTTTTTGATGTGGTGATACATATCCTACTTCTAGTGCACTTCGCTATCCGGCTTTTCTTTGATGGTTGCATGATCACCGTCCTTGGGATGTTTCTTGGTGAGTGACATGTCGGCTGCTTCGCCCTCACTCTTTACTTTTTGTTCATCCCCGTGCATGTCGCCATGCACGTCTTCCATCATGGCCTCCACCACGCCGTCCGTCTTAGCATCGACCACAGCGTCGGGATGCTGTTCGTCTTGTTTCACATCATATTCATCCTCGTCTTCTTCTGCTTTGACCATTCCTTCTTTCCCGTCTTCTTCGACGACTGCTTCGTTTCTCCAGATCCTGATGGTGCGATCGAGGCCGCAGCTGACGAAGAGGGGTTTGGTCGGGTGCACGTCGACGCAGAGAATGGCGCCGTCGTGGACCGCCGCGGTCCTTTGGAGCGTCTCTTTGGATTTGACGGACCATATCACGATGGAGCCTTCTTCGCTGGGCGAGATGACCATCGCCGTCGCGCTCGGTGCGGAGGACAAGGAGGAGGAGGAGGAGGAAGACGGACGACGGTGGTCGTGCTGGTCGTCATGGTCCGGGTCCGAGGAAGGAAGGTATTTCTGACGGGATGAAGAAGATGGTGGATGGAGGGTAGCAAATGCACCCAAGATGCTATATCGATCGTTTCGGTGCCCCTGATACGTCTTGACGCAGCGCCCCTCGACGTAATTCCAGAGACGAACGCACGAGTCGAGCGTCCAGGCAAGAACGTATTTTCCGTTCGGCGAGAAGCGGACCGAGACCACAGACGCATTGTCCTCGTGAATGAGCGTCCGGAGACACTGTCCCGTCGCGGCGTCCCAGATGCGGATGAGTCCATCGCTGGCACAGCTGGCAATGAGCGTCCCATCGTGCACAAAGTCGACCCCGCCGACAGGATCCGAGTGCGCGGGTAACGACCGCATCAGGCGCCCAGATCGGACGTCCCATAGAAACACCGCTTCGTCGTAAGAGCCGCTGACGAGCATGTTCCCCTTGGGTGAAAATGCTATCGAGTATACGTAGTTTTGGTGGCCCAGGAATGGCATCGGGTAGGGTTTGCCCTGGCGCGACGAGATTTAGCTTCTGCAAGAGGAGTGTGTGCAAAGAGGGATAAAGAGGGGCAGTAAGAAGCCCCTGAAACCCACAGTCATGACATCCCATAATCGAATGACCTTGTCATCGGACCCAGACGCTATAGTCTTTGAATCTGGACTCCATGCAATTGTTGAAATCCCGGCAAGATGCCCCTCCAAGGTCTGTAAGAGGGAGCCCGAGCTTGCGTCCCAGATCTTGATCGTCGCATCGGCAGCTACGAATTATCGTACCGAGCTATCGTCAGCGAAACCCAGGCGCAGTAAGTTCTATGAGCATCTCGCAGAGGATACTGACAGCAGCTGGCGATCCACCTCCCGTCCGGGGAGAACTTCACGGCTGAGACACCTTTTTTGTGACCGCGAATAATGAACCTCTGCCGGTATCGTACCCTGGTCTCGGGGTTCAGGGGCTCTGCAGCAGCACGTCCACCAGCGTTGGGAGTTGCGTAGCGAGGCGAGGCGGAGCCGCCTCTGCTCTCGTCCACCTTGAGATCAATCTCATGTCTGTATTCCGGCACGTCATGGTATCGATCGTCCTCCGACTCTGTGAGCCCAGCAACACTGGCAATGCCGCTGTCTGCTCCGGCGGCAGGGGTCGAGAAGCATGACGGGGCACCAAAGTCGCCGTTTGCTGAGAGGTACGACGGCGACTGTACCTGTTGCTGAGCCTGTTCGAGACGAAGCCGTTTTGAGGGCCTCTCGGGCTCTTCGTCCGCTTCTGGCGCCGGCGAGCGGAGGGTCGCTGGACTGTCGTTCAATTGCATGGTGTGGCTTGCTGAGTGAGGATCCATCGGGATACGGAGGGACATCGACGCCAAAAGCGCTTGCCGGCGGGGAACAACCTTTTTCCGGGGACGTCGGCACGCTCGGCTCGGGACTGGTAATGGTGCCGCGGCGGCTTGACCGACGTCGCCGCTGAGAAAACCGACAATGGACTCTCAAGGGGAATTCGTCTCGTCGAAGATCGAGGTTGTGACCCACAATTGCTGGGGCCTAAAGTACATCTCCAAACACCGGCATGCGCGATTGACCGAGATTGGCGCGCAGCTCGCATCTCGAGACCCTCCGCCGCATATCGTCGGTCTACAGGAATGCTGGACCCAGGACGACTATCAGGCCATACGACGTCACACAAGCGAGATCTTGCCACATGGCAAGTTCTATTATGGCGGTATCTTTGGGGCTGGACTCGCCATCCTGTCCAAATGGCCCATCGTCGAGAGTAGCATGGTGGAATATCCACTCAATGGTCGACCAACTGCTTTCTTCCGCGGCGACTGGTTCGTCGGTAAGGGAGTTGCTTGTGCCAAGATACAGTTTGGACCGAGCTTTCAAGATATCCTCGAGGTGTTCTGTACGCATGTATGTTATGTTCTGTCGTCGAATCCCCTCGACTTCCCTCCTTTCCGGACTTTCGTCCAGGGCTTACGGTGTCTGACAGCCATCCTGAGGGTAACGCGGATGCCTGACTGTAGCTTCATGCACCTTACGAACGGGAACCACATGATTCCTACGTGTGTCACCGAACAGCCCAAGCATGGGAGATCTCCAAGTTGATGCGTGGCGCGATCGAGCGCGGCCATCTTACGATTGCACTGGGCGACTTCAACATAGTGCCTCTTTCTCTGGCGCATCAGCTGGTCACGACCCATTCCCGAGCGCAGGACGTCTGGATGGTGCTGCATCCAGACTCTGCCTCGTACGTTCCAGCCAATGCAGCGGCAGCCCGATCTGTAGCCGTGGCAAGCGGGACGACGGCTATCGCGGCGGCAGCTAAGAAGGCCGAGGTGGAAGTCCATTCGGCGTGGCACAATCTCACTGCCAACGGCACGACATGTGATAGCGCGCTCAACACATGGCGATGGGACAAGGCGAAGCGTAAGAAGCTAGGCAGAGGCGGTGGCGAAGACAGGGCGATGACAGAGGCTGGGGCTCCTGACCCACGCGGGAAAAGGCTCGACTACATCTTCGTCGGACAAGGGCAGTCGGCGGCGGCGAGGTGGTCCGTGGCGAACGCCAAGGTCGGGATGACCATGCGTCATCCAACGCTCAAGTGTTCGCTCAGCGACCACTTCTCCGTCGAAGCGACGCTATGCCTCTCAGCCGCGTCCGAGACGTCTACGCCGGCGCAGACCGTGTCCCGCTCTCTACCAAGGTCTTCTATCAACGAAGCCTTTTTGCCAGTGGATACCTATACCGCCATCCTCGCCATGGTGTCAAAGTACCGGAAGCGCGAGGAAAAGCAGCGGCGGTGGCGTCTCGGGCACTTTGCCGGCCAGATCGTGCTGACGGTCGCATGCCACGTCGGAGTCTGGTGGGCCTCGCCGCGGAACTACGTCGCCTTCATCCTCGTCTTTGTCGCGACGTTCGGCTTCGCCGCCGGCGTCCTCGACGGCCTCATCGGAGGCCTGTTCATGACGTCTGAACTTCGTGCGCTCAACGAGTTTGAGTGGGAGATTGTCAACGTCAGAGACAGGGCCGTCGAGGCGGCATCACCACACGAATGAAATTCTACGAATGAATCGTACGGATGAACATGTTGATCGTTTGACGACAGTAGATACAGGGGCTGTGGATGTGGTGATGGATTGATGGATTGATGGAATGACGGATTGGTATATATGTAGATTTCGGTAGATGGGGTGATTGATGACAACTGGGCAAGACATGATTAGCTCCCATGCCTTCCATCCCGGTGTGAAATTGCTCTGGCCAGACAGACTTGATTGGAATCTTTGGTATAGTCCTGCCAGAGCTAAACATCATCTTAATATGAACATGACTTGAAGCGATAGCTGTACCCGGTGGAACGTACTATTCTCCCGACACATCTGTCATCGTGGACACGAACATGCCATCGTCTCCACAGACCAACCTTCCGTGTCGACAGACTAGTCATCACATCCACAAACACCCTCCTAGACAACTACGTAGATGTACATCACTCCTGTCAAGCATCTCCTTTCTTCCGCTGCTCCATAACGCGGAGAACGTCCGCCGCGCTGTTCGGATCTCCTTTCTTCTTCTTGGGTCCTCTCTTCCTCTTGGCCTTGCCGCCTTTGTCGCCACGTGCGCCTTCGTCACGGCCGCCACCGCTACCGGCGGCTCCGACGTCGCCCCACGCCGATAGCTTGATCCTCTTGCCGTCGTCGTCCATCTCTTCGTCTTCCACCCTGCTGCTGCCGAAGCCGAGGTCCATATCCTCTGCGTCACGATCGTGCGCCGTCGCGGCGAGCATCTGTTCGTGTCGCCGTCGGCGCCGGAGAACCTCGTCTGCGTCGTCATCTTTGGTGTCCTCGCCTTTCCCGGTCATTCTGCTCGGGTCCAACGTGGAAGCCTTGCGTAGCGCAGCGAGTATCGCAGGATCGGAAAGTGGGTTGGGTGCCCTTGCATCATCCTCAGGTGGAGCCTCTGAGACGCTCGAGAAGTAGTTGCGCGGTTTGACGGGGCTCGTATGAGACCCGATGGAATCAGATACAGTGACACGCTGCTCGTTGTTGTGTGATGCGCTATGTTCTGGACTTTTGGCGGTCCTTGTGTCCGCCTTTATTGGAGTACCAGGACCACCGTCCTCCAGCACCTCGCCCTCCTCGCCGTCGTCATCGTCGTCGCCTTCATCGTCGTCGTCATCCACTAAACCGGCCAACGGGTCGTAATCGCTGCCAGCATCGTCAAAGATGTCGCCTGTCTCTTCTTCCCCATCCTCGCCTTTTCCCCTGTAAGCTTCAGGCACTTCCATTCCGAGAGGCGTAACGTCTTTATCTGGCATCGGCAAGTTGATCGACTTCGCTTCGTTCACTCTGTCATTGTTGCCACCTGGTTGTGCTCTCCGGACCTTTCGTTTCACTTTCCCATCCTCGTCGGTGATGATGAGGACTTCCCGTCCCTTCTCATCACGCTCGATCCGCGTTTCTTCCCTCTTCTGACCTACTTTGCGAAACTTGGGGCCCAGAGTGGGCTGTGCAGGACCGCCAGCAGCACCACCCGCCTTTCGCGCTGCTCTCAGCTCAGCGAGAATGTCATCCCGCGTGCGCTTCTTTCCCGCAACAGACGGAGGTGCATACACAGGCCGTGGAGGTGGACCCATATCCTTGACTTTGGACTCTTTCTCCTTGACAATGGGTACAACTTCTCTCGCCTCGATTTTGGCGAATTCCTCGTCCAGCTCGGCTTCCGTCTTCGAATTTGGAGCAGTGCTTTCGTCCTCTGCGCTCGGTTTCTCCTGCAGCACGTCTTCCCCCCTGCGCACACGCTCCAGCAGCTTGTAGTCCAGCCCTTTGATGAGGTGCGTCGTGCTGACGTCACCACCGACAATGTCGGCCCGGACCCGTTCAAACTGCGCTTGGTCCATCTGACCCAGCTTGACCATTTCCTCAAGCGCCTGGATTCTGACGGCCTTGTCGTCCTCAGCATGACGGCTACCCGTATCCGGTGCTCTGTCTTGGGTTCGATCTCGATATCCCGAGGGCAGTTTCACTCCCTTCGGTGCAGCAGAGGCTCGAAACTTGCTTCCCGGCCGCTGCTGCCCCTGTGCATTATGCTCTGCGAGCTGACGCGCAAAGTCTGTACCGGCAGAGCCCACGACAGAGCGACTGATACACACCATGAACGTTAGAGATAGGCTCACGTGAAGACTGTCAATATGCGTACTCACGGAGTCATGGGCATGCTGGACCGCATCTTGGATCCCAGCGCAGCGGCGCTGGCGCCATCCTTCCGACCAGAGCCTGAGCTCCCATTAGAGGCGCCTGGCTTCGACGTTGGTGTATCGAGCACCAGACGCCGAAACTGTGCGTTGTTCATGGTGAGAGATATGTCCAAGGGCGACTTCGACTGAGGTTGAGAAGTGAGCCGGCCAGAATGTTAGACAGCTACGCGCATGCAGGACCCGTAAGAATCTCCTCTAGAAGTAGGCCATGGTGGGGAACCACGACGACCTACTTACCTTAGGCGTGAGCAACACCTATATCTTACCCTATGATGGGGACATATCCTAGTGTACGAGGTACGAGGTACGTACAGTATGTACCATCCGTGACACCTAGCTGCTGCGCCTGCTGCAACCCATCTTCTAGTGGCCAGCAACCAACTCCTTCTCCCAATGCCCCCAAAGCTTAGGCTCCAAAGGCCACTGTAAATCAACAAGCCAACCACACCATCCAAGAAAGCTCCATCAAAGCTCCTGGACCTACAAGACCATGTATCACTATAACTATTTTCTTAAGACTTCTAGTAGACCGAGAGGTACGGAAGTACGTTTGTACATTGTACAGTACGCCCAGGCAGCACCACACCATGAGCAAACGCCATCTCCGTTATCACTTCTGAAAAGGTCCTTCCACATCCCGCCAAATGTCATAAATAACGAGATGACGCTCTGCCGACTTTCGACTTCTCCCCCGTGCCCCCTTGGTCGTACCCATACGTACTCCACCGTGGTCACCCCCCCCCCCCCCCCCCCCCCCAACCTTTTCCACACAGTGCTTCAAGGTCCACTACAGAATAATTACTGTACGAGTACACCAATCGCTCGCGGACGCCATCACCTCCACAGCTCCACAAACAGGAGGATACTTGCCAACGCGGGCGTGTGTTACCTGGACCGCGTATTGCGATTGCTGTACGGAGTACTGGCATGGACCTCCGTGAGACGTTCTATTACAGCTCGATTACTCAAGAAGACAGCAGAATGAAGAGACTCGCTTGTGTTCAGGGCTACACGTTCATGATGTGCCGTTACATAGTATCAAAAAAGGCGTGTCCTGTTCGTAATATCCCATAGGAAACCCATAGAAGACTGGCACCATTTCCTCGCACTATTCCATCCCACCATCCCCTCGCACCATCCCCGATCATGACTGCTTCATAGCGTTTCCCATCCTCCCGTGTTGCTGTCGGCCTCGAGACGTCTTGAGATGGTGGACGGAATGGCGTGTTGCAGCCACACGTTCCTGAGAAGTGCGTCGTAGCGACGCTGATTCAGATGGAGCTGGCGGCTGCGTCTGTTGATTCCCTTGTAAATCCGACGTGTTCTTGCACTTGACCTCAGAAATGACATACCTTAGACCGACGTCGACTTCACCGTGCTTATCGAGATATGGAGCCGCGTGCCAGCTGCCTTGGCCACTGTGGAGGTAGAGTATGACGCACTTGCGCAGGTTGATGAAGAGTCCGACATTGGGCCCGCATCTGTACAGAGCATGAGCTATAGAGCCCCCCTCGCTGCATAATAGAATCCCAGGGGAGGAAAGATGAGACATGAGTATCGTGCTTACTTGACAAGATGCTGGTTACAGCCGCCAAGTGTCTTGTTGTTGAGTCTTTTCACCGTGCAGCAGTAGGCTTGACTGCAGAAGATCTCGCCGCAGGACAGGCACATGGACGGGTCCGTCAGTTCGTTGCCCGTCGTCGGACACCGACGCTTCATGGCTTCGTCGAAAAGCACGTCAAAGATCTCGGGCAGGCCGATGAGCTCGAAGATGCCCGGGTGGCTCAAGCTGAGGA
This sequence comes from Lichina pygmaea, assembly GCA_963422465.1. Taxonomy (NCBI): domain Eukaryota; kingdom Fungi; phylum Ascomycota; class Lichinomycetes; order Lichinales; family Lichinaceae; genus Lichina; species Lichina pygmaea. The sequence continues at coordinate 2,158,981 of OY730171.1, forward strand.
CCCCGGTCTGCTGGTAGACACAGTACTGCTGGTACAAGGCCCAGTGGCGGAGCCAGCCAGCCAGCATGCATCGCATCGTCGTAGCTGCTTCGGCCGGATGCAGGAACGAGACGAACATCTCGTCCAGAGACGGAAGATAGAGCAGCTTCGACAAACGACCGAGCTCCGGCTGATCGGACTCGGAAGACCTGACACTGGGAATGTCCAACCCGTATCGCACGTGAAGCAAGATGGCCGACTTTCTGACAAAGGTCAGAGCATAGCTGGCCACCAGATGTCGCAGCAGTCGTAGCGGGTAGTCCCTGTCATTCTTGAGGGGTATTTCAGACTCGGGGAGGCGGACGAGGCTCGCGACCCCGTTGTGGATCTCGACGACTCGGTCGACAAAGTCGCCGAAGCGCGCCATCTGCTCCTCGCTGTACGGCATTGCCTGGCGGTCTGGAAACAGCTCGTGCTTGGACGCGAAGAGCTCGGGATGCTCAAGGTATGCGAGGACCACCTTCAGAACCTCTGCGACGTAGCATATTCGAAGGATGTGATGCACGTCGAGCTGTAGAGCCGGAACCAAACAGAGGGAGCATTCCGCCAGAAAGATGAAGATGTCATTCGCGAAGAGCGGCTCCATATTCCCGAACTTGACGCGGAATGACTGTGCATCGAAGACCTGGGGATGGCCCACAAACAGTTGGTGCAGCTGTCTCCGCTGGGTTATCCCGAGCTCCGAGACAATGCCGCAGCTGGCTCCGGTCCTGATGATCACGAGCGATATGTATGAGGATAGTGTCTCGGACAGGATCCGCAACGTCGCGATGGATTGCTGAGGGATCTTATCGAGAAGTGACGACCCCGACGCAGATTGAACACCGCGCTGAGCAATTTCGACCGCCGATATCGAGTACCCCAGCGTCCGTTGCAGGCCGTCGGACAGGCCCCCCTCGGCGTAGGTGATCGGGGACATTTCGTCGGTGCCAGGCTCCACATGCTCATATCGACTTGAGATGCGGTTCAACTTCAGACTCTCACGGACGCGCGAATAGGCGTTTACCAGCTCTGCCGTCGGATGCGATTCGGATGACTCGGGATGGGTTGAAGACGCCGTCATAGCCTGGGTCGTGGAGGCGTTCAAGGTGGGGTTGAAGCCAGCACGGGCTGCTAGCGCGCTAAGCGATTGTCTTCGTCGGGAGTCATCATCCTCCGTCCTGTCAGGCGCATGCAAGATCCACGACTCGGCCGTGCTGTTCCTAAAACGCTCCAGATACCTGGCCGCTGCCTGCGTCTCCGAATCTTTTTCCGGGGCCTTCTCTAGTCTGGATAGCAACGGACCAACGCCCGAAGACAACCAGCTGTCAAAGGATTGGTCCGTCTCGAGAATTCCCGGGTATGCCTCCTCTTTGCCCTTCCAGATGATTGGCAAGAATATGTTCCCGAGCGCCTTGCACAGAGGGCACACAAACTCGTTCTTGTGCAGCCGCTCCGGATGGGCGCGGGCGATGTGATTGCTATGCCTGCGCTGCGTTGCCTGGTAGTAGAGCTCAAAACAGGCGTAGTGCATGAGGTGCGCGCAGCCTGTGGTGACCGGGCCGCACTTGACCTGCGAAGGTGGAAAGCCCTTTCCTAGCCCTTTTCGATGTGCGAAGAACTCTTGTCCGTCGGCATGCAGCCGGCGCACCCTCTCCTGATTCTGAGCAGCCACTCCATAGGGTCGAATTCCATCAGCGGCTTGGTCCAATGAAGGAGGCACGTTGGCGGCTTCGGCGACAAAGTCTGGATCGTGAACGTCAGTCTGCCTCAGTATGCTGCTCTGACCGATGAGAGCAAAAGTGCCGTAGAGCCGCAAGTCGTTCGTCTCTTCTTGACACAGTATGCATGTGCCGGTTGGAAACCTCCACAAATTCTTGCGGCTTCCTGTGGGCGTCTCCACGTCCTCTTCGGCATCCGTTGAATCATCATCGCCCCAGTCGAAGTTGCCTTGTCTCTCCATGAAACTCTGCTGCTGTTGCTGGAATTGAGCCATGACCTTCGCCTGACGGTCCAGAGCCAACTTCTTCCGCTGTTCCGCACTCAGCTTCTCTGCGGTCAAAGATGGTTCGGAGTCGAGTCCGCGCGCCGTGTCGTCCGTGAAACCCACGGCGGAGGAGTAGGCCCAGAACCGTTTCTCTCGCATTCGCTGCAACAGGCGCTTGATCTTCGAGTGACACGCTCGGTATTCATCCAAGGACAGCAGTCTCTGAAGGACCCGAAGGATGTCTGCCTCGCTAGGATCAGACATTCTCGCGTTCTTTTCGATTGCGAGATCAACAAAGCCGCGAACCGTCACATCACCCTCTTCCCGATCTTCCGCGTCTTCGCTGACCGCGATCAGGCAGAGATGCAGCATTATCTGGAGGAAGGTCTCGAGTCGGGTCACCGGTGGGGCGGACGGGATGCTCGATGCATGCAAAAGAAATCGTAAGGAGGAGTACACGATCTGGACGAAGAGAGGAGTTCGCGTGAAAGCTGCGAGATCGACAAAGAGCCCGACCGGAATGGGGCGTAGCTTGGGCTCGATGACGATTTCATCGCCGAGATGGTTGCCTTTTGCCTTCAGATGCGCCTTCACAAGATTCTCCGACTCCTCCCGCTGATTCTTGTTGTACTGGGCCACGTAGGGATCGATATCGTCGAGATACTCGCTCTTCAGCATGAAAGTCCCCGTATCCGACAGCCCTTCCGGCTGCCGATACACGGTCATCTCCTCGAGAAGCCTCTGGAACTCCTCCGTGTCGACGTACCGGTCCGGAACACGCGATGCCAGGTCGGAGAAGCAAAGAGGTCTGAAGCAGAGGACGTGCGCAATCTCTCTCTTGATCACGAGTTCATGTGCTGCCGGCTCCTCTTCGCGCGGAAGCAACGATGTGCGATCGCTGAGCATGATGATCATCAAGTGAGCAAAGTCCTCGGCGACGTCAACAACCTGGGACGTGTCGTGCTCCGACAGGTTGTCATAGACCCCACGAACCCACTTTTCCAATCCGTACCTGTCGATCATCGTGGCCAGGACGCGACTGGGGTCGCATACCACCAGTGCGGTCTGCAAGAGGAAGATGTCACGATAGTAGGCGATGTCGCGTTGGCTGACACCTCGGTACGTCGACATCTGGTGTCGTAGACTCAACCCGTTCCGGACCCACATCCCAGCCTTCATTTGAGCCAGCCAGACGCACACGCGGAGAGGAAACTCGAAGACCGCCATGAGGAGATCCTCCCAGTTCAACTGCTCGATGGTCTGGGGGCGAAGTCCGGGCAAGCGCCTGATGTCTTCCTCGCCGAAACTCATGAGCTGTGTCACGCCGTCTCTGGTCAAGCCCTTGACGCACTCGATCAACCACGAGAGCGTGTAATGGAGGGCATGGTGGAGGCTTATGGGCTGCTTGTCCACGACGAACTTGACGACTCGATAGATCCTTGGGCGGCCGCCGCTACCGGCGTCGAATTCGAAATCACCAAAGAACCTGAACTTGGTTTCCTCTTTGATCTCGGCTTGGCTGAAGCGTGCGCGCTCCACACCCATCGAATTTCGGATGGTGATGTAGGTAGCAGCCCGCACGGCTCTGGTGGTATGAGCCAAGTCGTGTATGCCTTGCCACCGGAACGACTCGCCGAAGAGGCGGCACAGCCTGTTAACCTCCCTGGTGACCAACGAGGCCGTGATCCAGGCATCGGTCTCGTACTCGACGTGCTCGCCAACGGCTCGCACGTTAGGGCAGATGCCTTGGTGTAGCTTGACCAGATCCAAGAACTGGGGGAGGTATTGTCCGTCGCAGCGCACCCTTTTTTCGACCTCTTCAGAGCTGAAGAGAAATCTCAGGTCCATGAAGAAATGGTAGATACGTCGGTTGTTGAAGGAGCCGGAGTTGACTGCGAGCGCCAGCTGGCTGTTGACCTCCTTGGGCGGTCCGACCTGGCGGGTGGTGAGATAGGTGTAGAGGATCGCAAGTAGACTGGTGAGAAAGTTGCCTCGCTCCACCACCTCCTGCGTGATGGACGGCGTCGTAAGCATCTGAACCGAGAGATTGACGATCGAATGCTCGGGCTCTCTGTCCGCGACCAGATAGAGCTGCGCGAGGACCGTGTACAAGCCGGCGAAACGGAGGCCAAGGATTCGCTTGAAATGCGGCACGGTCACGACAGTGGTGATGTAGAGGGCCCGGAGGTCTATCCTCGCCTTCTTCCATAGTCGAAGATCGAAGAGGATCAGCCAGTCCAGCCGCAAGCGCGACGATAGGTTTTCCTCCAGACACACGTCTTTAGTGTCCGACGACGCGATCGGTCTCTTCAGCCAGTATGCAGGTGCTCTCGGCGGATAGCCATGGCCGTAGCGATTGCCCGGCGTCCTAGGAATCTTCAGAGTCGTGTCCGCACAGGTTTCAGCAAGAGACATGGATCCCGTCGAACCCAAGCCCGAGCTTCTTTGAGGCACGACAACGCCTGGAGCATGCGCCGCAAACGAGGATGTATGGGGCGGCGGCGGCGGCGGCGGCGGAGGAGGAGGAGGAGGGGGCGGCGGTGGATAGCCTGCGTAAGTGGCCTCGGCCACCTCCGTCTCGTCGGCTGGCTCGTCGGAAAGTAGCATGTCCAGGTCTCCATCCGCATCGCCGGTCACGACGGCGGGATCCAGGTCCATTTCATCCTCGTCTTCGTCGGCCTCCTCCGTCTCGCTGCTCGCCTCATCTTCTCCCTCCAAGCGGGCGGTAGGGGACACTGCGATCGACCTCGGCACGATGCCGACCTCCTCGCGCTCATGATCATACAGGCCGCTGCTTCCGATGGTGGCGTTGATGGCCTGGCTACCAGTTCGCCAGGGCTTGAGCATCTCCTCGCAGATGGTGCGGCGCAGGATTTCGTTATCGTCCGCGACGCTGCATCCGGCAATGTCCAGAAGCCATTCGATCATGCTGGCGCACATCTGCTCCCGAAAGGTATCTCGCGACGATCTGATGGTGGCCGTCACTTTGATCTGTTCGATGATCTTCAACTTGGCCAGCAGCGATCCCAGGTCCTTGTCGAACTCGAGGATGCTCCGGCCGAACTCGTCCGCTTCGGACGCCTTGGCCTGGCCCCATTTGGTAGGTTTCTTGCAGGCTCTGTTCACCTGCTCCCGCACTTCTAGCTCCGTGTGCTTCTCGTCGTTCCAGAGGATCATGGCGTACTCTTGATCGTCGGTCTCCGAGTCTCCCGGATAGTACTTGGACTTGAGCCGAGAAGATCTCTCGTCTGCGATGATCATCACGTCGTTCTTGGGCAGGCGAAGCTGCTCGGGGGAGCAAGAGAAGACGTCGCAGATGTAGTCCAGGACCCGCGCAATCGTGACCCTGATGCTCGCGACCAGGTCTGGATGCAACGACGATGCCGCGGAAGTGGAGGTCGACGCCTCTTTAGATTTGTCGGGCGAGGCCGTGTGGATTGCACATTTGACGGCGATCCGCCAGGCTTCCTGATCGCCGCAGTCGCAGCAGCCGGTATTGCCGGGGGACATGCTGACGATAACCATGTGGTCCGTATGGTCGGATGCATCGAAGCACTTGCTGCAGAGTACACAATTGTCGTCGGTCGAGCAGGTCTTGCATCTGTACACCATGTCTCCGCACTTGAAGATATGGCCGCATGGCTTGCCGCGTGCCGCCGCGGAGTACTCTGCACCCTCGACCGCGCCTTGTGCTCGCCGCAAGCTCCATCGGTCGGCGTCCCCGGAAGGAGGTCCGCCGGGAAAGAAGAGGCGGAAAAGTTCATATTTCTCGCCTGCAAGTGACCAGAACAGTGTCTCCAGAAGCTTGTCTCGGGCGTCAGGCGTGTATCGTCGGTTCATATTCCTTGGATGTTCGCAGAGGAACTTGCAGAGATGTCGCTCCAACCCCACGACGAGCATCTTGTCAGCGACGTCCGGTCTGGCAGAAGCGCTCTGTGGCGAGACGATCTGGGTTCGGCGAGGATGAGGGGTGGTTGGTCGTTCGCAGCAGGGTCAGGCAGAGTCGTTTGCCTTGTATCTCATAAGGATTTGGTCCGAGAGCCCTAATCAAACGGTTGTGGATGTGAAAGGGGCCCATCCATCGGGAGTGTTTGATGCTGTTTGTCTTTGGCTCAGGGCTTTCATGTTGTGATAAATCCGGGCGCCTTGTTGAATGCACGGCAAAATGAGGCTGCAACCGAGGCAAGCTGCAGGGACATGCTCGAGTAGGCATGATGAAGGAATCGCCAACTGCCTTATTGGTACGTATGTACGGAGTACTCGGTGAATGCTAAGCTACCGTCTCAATCGCTACGCATACGACGTCTAGGTGAATATTCTGATCGCGGTTCTTGTCGCAAGAGGACACCACAGAACTTGGATCAGAGACCGAAATCCAGCTTGGGCAAAGGACCCAAAAACAACACCCGTCAACGTTCTCATTTTCTTCTACGGCTTCTCTAACGCAAGTACGCCAGGCCACAAGCAAGGAACCGCTCTTAGATGCATGGTCGACGTAGAGAAGAAGCCAACCTGCAAGCTGCTAGCACATCCGTTCGGGAGCCATTGGTCTCAAGGTGCAACGCCCGTCACGACAGCCTCTTCTACTCTTCATCGACGTATCGGTGTCTGATATCCTTCCATTGACGCTGGGAGCCTAGTCAGCAATCTAGAACATGCTCTGAGCGACTCCCGATGCCCACTTACACCTCGATTCACTGAGTCCCATATCCTGTCGCTCAAGGTGTCGAATGAACTGTTTCAATAACGAGTCAGAGGACGGCTTCCTCAAAGCAAGGCTTCACCTGGTCGACAGCGTCTTCCGGGGGGACTCACAGTTCAAACGCAAAGCTGCCGACAAAGATGGTGCTTAAGAACACGGCGTTGTTCCGGAAGACGGTACTGCGGCGACGTTAGTTGACAGGTCACTTCCACATCGACTGCACCCTGGGGAACCTGCTTGTAGATGCCACGTGCGATCTGTCAAGGGATCACCGTCAGCGCCAAGTATCTCTCATCTCTGACAGGATGACTTACGCCGGCCATGACGGTGATCAACAAGAAGCCAGGGCTGCTGTAGCGTGTAGCTGGAAACCCCGACCCCTCGATGCCTGTGCTTGTCGGATTGATCGACCTTGAGATGAGCGCGGAAGCTGAGAAAACTTGTTCACGTGATCGATTCTGCTTACTAAGCTCAGTCGGACTTGCAACGTAGACTCACGCCTCCGGCGAAAGCTAAATTTCATTACGTACAGTATGTACAGATGCCGCTGTGAGTACTTCCGTAGGCCGGGGGCTAACCGTAGACAATTGTCCCAACACCTTGATGTTAGGCGTATCAATCGCTATATGACGTATTGCGTCCTGTGGCAAGCAGCCATGTCGATAGCAGAGTACATCTCCCAGAGTCCAGTCCGAAAGTTGAGGAAAGGCAGCAGCATCACAGAAACGATGATCCGATGCCGCTCTAGCCTGCCGTGGGCAAGGTCATGGTGACCCAATCGGACTCATCCAGGACACCTTCCAAGCCTGTTGGTTTTCGCGGACCCGGTCCTTTTAGTCCATCGGCGGCCTCGACGCCGGCTCTGATGCAGTCGTTGATGGAGACGCCATTGTATGAACTGCCCGCCAGCGTCAGGCGGCCGTGGAAGCGGTCGGCCACATAGTCGTGAGCAGCCACGAGCCGGTCAGAGTGGCCAACCGTGTATTGGGGGATGCAGTCCCTCTGAAGGCTGGCACGGACGACCGTCGGTTCGGCGTCGATGTTTAGGTGCCGTAAGAGAACCGCTCGAGCCATGCTTGCTGCTTCTTCCTCGTCAGGATACACGGGCCAGTCATCCCACCAGTGACCACCGAGAATCACTGTCACTTTCGTCCCCGAGACCGTATCTTGACCGATGATGGCGTCGGAATCAAAGACGACGCCCAATGCACGCTCAGGATTCTGCTTCATCGGTATGGATCTCGGAATGAGGTAACCAAACCCCTGCACTGGCAGAAGTTTTGGATCGCGATAGTGGAGGTTCACGACCATGACGCTGACAGTCGGCATTTCCGCCAACTGTGGGATGCTTGGATTCACCAAGCCCGAGAAGACCTTTGCGGGAACTGTACAAATGACATGACGAAAAGCTCTCCTTCGATTGTTGCTTACAACCTAGTATGTCGTCAGCAGCTGCTTGGCAGGGTCTGACTGTCCCTTTCTGGGGGGAAGAGTGTGAGACATACATTTATCTCTTGCGTAGACTCGTCATATTGTATGCTCGTAACCTTAGACCCGGTTCTCACAACACACTTATCATCGGACTTGAGTTTGAGTTCAAGATTTTGTGTCAACCAGCCAATTCCATGACGGAAAGACAATTGGCTCGCGTCTCTGTAGACGCTGAAGGGCGACCTTCCACTATCCATGGCCTTCTTCAACACGTAGTAGTCACGACTCGACACGTTCATAGAATTCTTTGGAGTATTCTGGAGGCCCTTCACTATGCTGCCAAACTTGGCCTCCTGTTGCCAAAAGAACGGTGCCAAGCTCTGCATACTGAGCTTGTAGAGGTCACCGGCATATACGCCGTGCACGAAGGCAGACACCAGGTTGTCGGCCATATGAGGACTGAATCGGCGCGAGATGAATGAGCCGACGCTCTCGTCGAGTAGCCCTGGTGGCCTGGGGGGCCGGAACCATTCTCCCGCCAGAGCTCCAACGACACCTCTGAAAGCCGGCTCGAAAAGGAGATTCATGATGCTTCTCCCAATCGGTTGGCCAGGACCGGGCAAAGGTACAAGATGATCCGGATAGTATACAAAGCGATTCCGCGCTCCGGGAGAGGTCTTTGGGGTAGTCAGAACGTCTTGATCAATCGATAGACTTCTGATCTATGACGAAAGGGCCGACTTAGCGAGACTCGAGACAGACATCCTAGTCGCACGGGTCCTGAGAGTAGAGATCAAATACCAGGTCCGATGTATACAGGGCGCTGACCCCATGAGGACGGAGCGACCGAGGACCTGTCTCGAAGACCGCAGCACCACTGCCGACATCGACGTGTTTTGTGTTTATCCATCCACCCAGCCTATCTGAGCTTTCATAGAGCATCACCCTGGGTTGCTCTCCGCCTGGTAGACGGGCAGAGTAGGCAGCGCAGAGCCCCGCTATGCCTCCGCCGATGACGGCAATATCGAATGGTGTCTCGACCTTCGGCGGTGCTGGAGGTGCTGGGGTTGCTACTCGCGCGTAGTTGCGCGTCGACCCTCGTGAGGGTCGAGCGACGCCAGCTCGCCATGCTGATGCCCATATCTGTGACGGCCTCAGGGTGGTCGATGTGATATGGGGACTCATGATGTGCCAGGGAGTCCATCTGTCTATGGCATTGGCGAAAGGGCGTCGAGCAAAACCGTTGAGATGAAACGTCTGTCAGAGACCCTTCGGCGTGACGAGTACAAGGAGAGCTTACCGTCCTCTAGTACGGAGTACTATGTATATACTTGAGAATCTCTCATTATTTTCAACACAGCCAGGCACCGTGTGCGCAAATTTCCAAAGGTCTTTGGATCCATCTCAGTATGCCAAATTAAGTAACGCTTCGCTTTAGCGACTGATTTAGCCACGCTCGGCAGCTACTGTACTGTACGGCCTCGCCCATGCCTATTTCCAGCAGTCACCAAGCCGACGGAGAGGCGTCAACAGCACAAGTAGTAGGCATCTTCGACAGCCAGCGAGATCATCATCCACGCTGTGCGCTTCAATACACTGGCGATGATATCCACATACCGTAAACGATGAGCGTCAATTTTCAGCTCATGTGCAATAACCACCTTTCGATACCCTTTCTCTCCCTTCTACGGAATCTAGTAGCAACAGTCAACGTCGAATCCCACCAGGATAATCCCATAGTAGCCGCCTTTGGATCGCGCCTGCTCCATCGTTGATGCCTCCACCGATCTCAGGTCGTATGAGCGACAAGGAGACAAGGAGACAAGGGAGACGAAAAAATCTCGATAGAAGTGTCAAGCCAAGATGCTGATCGCCACTTATTGCGAGTCGAGAGCAGTGGTATATAAATCTTCAATGCCATTAAGAAAGTTCTTACGGACAGAGAGACCCCAAGCCAAACCTAACCACCCTGCAGTAAACCGAAACCAAAAAAAAAGTCGATGACCCTCGAAGACTTCCGGAAGAGCTTCGCTAGGAAGATAGAGCAACAAGAGAGCTCTCGTAGCACATGCGCGCCTCGTCTGACATTCGGAAACTGTACCTACACGCCCCGTAGAACGCCAGAAGTCTTCAGCGTGAGAGGCCTATGCAGCAAGGAGACCTCATGCGGTCACCTCAGCCCCGGCTGCGGAGGTCTCGACACGGGCGGGGGAGGTCGAGATGTCGCTTGCCGGAATGATCAACTCCTCGTGTCCGCCGGCGTCGTCGATAAACTTCCGCTCGCTGACGTGCAGCTGCTCCTTGAGCTTGTCCGACACCCAGACCTTGTCCTCGAACGGCGCTTTCTTCTGTCCGTCGGCGTGCTTATATGGACATGTCACGTTCAAGCACGGTGTGAACTTGCATGCGGTCTTGAGGTGGGTGAACTTGCACCCTGATCGGGTGCAGTCCGCTCCGTTTCGGCAGAGCGGCATGGTCGGGTGGCGGAAGGAACACGCAGGATTGCTGCAGTTCGGGAAGTACTTGCAATCCTGCTCGGCCTGATGAGTTGACTTCTTGGCCGGGGACGGGTGCCGCGCCACGCATTTGCGGTTCTTGCAGGCAACCCCAAAGGTGCATTCGTCTGTCACGTCGATGGCCGTTCCTGGCGGTGCTTCGGAGGATTGATGGGCGAAGAGGCAGTCCTCCTTGGTGCACAGCAGATTATATCTGCAAGGTGTCTTTGCTGGATCGGCGTCGATTGTGTCTTGGGGCGGTTCCACCTCCATCGAGGACGTAAGGTCTGGGTGCGGCCTGGACGATGGCTGGATACTGATGTCATCGTCCTGCTTAGAGCCGTTGACTCTTGGCGGTGCTTGATCCGCCGAAGGGTGACGCTGCTGGAATCCTCCATTTCTGGGCCCCGGTCTTTGCTGTACCCGGTCGAACAAGGAGCGACCAGAGCCGGGGAACTGCGGCAGAGGCCCGCCGAAGCCACCTGGTAGCATAGGTGGGTTGAACCCCGGGGGCGTAAACATCTGCTGTTGCTGGTGCGGCGAGAGGATCTGCGACATGACCCGTGCTTGCTCTTCGTACATGGCAAACAGCTGCATTTGCTGCTGCGGCGTCATGTTGCCCAATACAGCGGCTGGGCCAGAGCTTGGCATTCCTGGAGCATACATGCCACCGGCTGGGCGGATCCCCATATTGTGGCCTCGCATGGTGTTGAGACGAGGGCCTTTCGGCAGGTCTCGTTGGTGTCCGTTGATCCTCTCCGTCCCCTGCTGAGACCGTACTCTGTGCAAGACGCCATCGGTTGAGCGATCCATAGCTTTAGACACCTGGCCTAGCATGCGCTTGTTGCGGTTGCCATTCCGCATCGACTTGGGCTCGGTAGGGCTGTCTCTGGTCAGCCATTCAGCCCGCTGTTCCGCGAGGCGGAAGACGGAAGACTCGTCAATAATGGACGCACATTTGCCCATTTGAATGGCTTTCTTGTCCATCTCCCATCTCCGTGTCATTTTGGCCTCCGCTGTGCCTTCGAGGTTCTGTTGGGGTCTGGGAATGTAGCGTTTGTTGGTCACTAGGACGAGCGGCCGAGCCATTTGTAGTGGCGGCCGCTGACGGTTGCTCTGGCCGTCCGTTGAGCTGCTCGTTCAGAGTGTCAAGTTGCTGAAACAACCAGCTGGAGAAGTCGATGGCTCCAGGGTCATCTGGGCCCAAATTGAGCAGGTCGCCTGCGAGTTCCGCCGCGATCTGATCTTGGGTCTTTCCGTTCACCAACATCAAGATGATGTACTCCGACAAGGCCGAATCGTCCACCCCGCCCGTACTCCATCCTATATCGACCAGCTTCGGTTGGATCACAGAGTTGAGCGCGTCTGCCAGTGGCGTGTTCAAAGCGATCTCGACCCCCATGATGGACGCACGGGGAGGTTCGACGACTAACAGATGGGCTTTCGGCCCTCTGTCAGAGACGAACAAAGACGGCTGAGGGAATAAGAGCTTTCAACAGATGTACTCGGCTGTTGTCATAGAGGAGCGTACCTTGTATGCGTACTCTGGAGATGGTTTGAGAGTCGTATGATGGTTTGTGATAGAGAAGCACGACAAGCTCTTCGGTCAGTCAAGCCAGGAGGATGAGTGTGGATTCGTCGCTTAAGGCTCGTACCGGTACCGGTACGTACTCTGTACCGGTACGGTACGTATTTGCTTGCCTAATACGGTACGTGATGACAAAGCAACCTTTGTAGTATCGGCTCAAGTTTTGAATCAGGGCGCACCCCAACCATCAAAGCTGCTTTGATGCAGTATGATGGAGACATCAGGTTGCTCTAGATTCATGTATCTTCTTGCTCTCGCCAGCCTGCTGTCGACAGCATCAGCGATATGGCCTCGTCCAGAGCAGCTCTCCCATGGGGACTCTGTGCTATGGCTCTCCAAAGATGTAGAATTTCAATGCCGCTCTTCGCAGAGGTCGATACTTCAATCTGTCCTGGGCCTATTCAGGCGGTGAGTTCGCCGAGGGAGCAGTGTTCTCTGCTGCGAAACAAGCTGAGGTGCTATGGCTCGATGAAGCAATGAAAGTAGCCTGTCATCTGCAGCGCATGCTTGCAGTGAGACTGTGCTGGCATCTGTCGAGCGAGCTCGGACCACCATCTTTGAGCAATCCTTCATCCCATGGATGCTACATAGACGCGGCTCTCAATTTGAACCTCTTGATGAAGACGACAAGAGATATATCTCATCGATCGACATCTTTGTGCCGCCTGAAAATTGCGTTGAGAGATTCAACATGGGTACCGTGGACGAATCGTATTCAGTCAGTGTCACAAAGACCGGAAGATTTCAAATCAAAGCAAAATCTTCTGTTGGCGTTGTTCGGGCTATGGACACTGTCACGCAGCTCTTTTTCAAACACTCGGAGTGCACGACACATGTTTATATGACACTGGCTCCTCTGAAGATCGAGGACAGACCCAGGTTCTCGCACCGGGCTGTGAACCTTGATGTGGCAAGAAACTGGTATGCGCTCGATGATATCTTACGAACAGTTGATATCATGGCATGGAACAAGTTCAACCGTCTTCACCTCCACGTTACGGATTCACAGGCATGGCCACTCGAGGTGCCAGCTCTACCAGAGCTGGCTCGGGAAGGGGCATACTATAATGGCCTTAGGTACAGTCCGGAAGACATTGAAAAGCTCCAATCTTTCGCCGCGCTTCGAGGGATCGAAGTCGTTTTGGAAGTGGACATGCCAGGCCACACTGCGTCCATCGCTCATGCCTACCCTGACCTGATCACAGCTCTTGACAGGCAACCACAGTGGAGGATGTACGCTCAAGAGCCACCGTCCGGACAACTGAAGCTGAACTCCTCCGCCGTCGACCGATTCGTCGAAAAGCTTCTTGAGGATCTGCTGCCACGGCTCAAGGAGCACTCGGCCTTCTTCCATACTGGCGGTGACGAGGTCAACCTCCATTCGTACTTGCTGGACGAGACGGTCCAGAGTAACGACGCCAAGGTCATCAAGCCGCTGCTCCAGGCATTCATCGACCGCTTGCACGACCGGGTCCGCGCGCATGGTCTTACGCCCGTCGTTTGGGAGGAGATGCTGTTGGTCTGGGACTTGGCTCTGGGGAGTGATGTCGTCGTCCAGAGCTGGCGTAGGAAGAACGCAGTTGCCGAGATTGTACGAAAGGGGCATCGGGCAATAGCTGGTAGTTATCAACACTGGGTAATTGAACCTTCGACCTTCAAGCCCTCTCAATTTGAATCCTCAATTTCCGTTTCTGTTCCCACATCGCGATCCGGAGAAAACTGATTCGCGCACTTCGGTTTCAACCCACACAGTATCTAGACTGCGGTCACGGCCAGTGGCTGATTCCGCGGTCACCAAGCCCGGCGAGCTCAGCCTCGGCCTCGAGCGACGCGACCTCGGCCGAGAACGACTTCCGAGACTACTGCGGCCCATACAAGCCGTGGCACGAGGTATACAGCCACGACCCCGTCGACGGCCTAGACGTGGACATGCACGATGAGCAGGGGCGCGTCCACGTCCTCGGTGCCGAGGTGCACTTGTGGAGCGAGCTCACCGACGGCGCGAACCTGGACGGGAAACTGTGGCCCCGAGCAAGCGCCGCGGCCGAGGTGCTGTGGTCCGGACAAGAGCGGTCGGTCGGCGCTGATGCGGACGGGCACGCAGACCGGAGCAGCGGCGAGCCGTCCATCGCGTTCGCGTCCGTGACTCGTCGCCTCGCCGAGTGGCGCCAGCGAATGGTCGCCAGAGGCGTCGCCGCAGAGGTCGTCCAGATGGCCTGGTGCACACAGACCGGACCAGAGTCGTGCAACATGGACATGACGCGCCAGCCGCACGGCGCTCAAGCCTAGGTCGACCTCAGGCCTAGATCGAGCGGACGGCGTGTCTCGAACCGCCGTGATAGAAGCCGGCGCTGGGTAGCGCGCAGCGAAGCTCTCCTTGGACAACGCAACCAAGTTCGATGGCGAGAAGAGCAGAGAAAGGGTCCTCGAGGGGCAGCATTCTTTATCCTTGGGCATTCGTTATCCTCGGGCAGACATCAAGGTGGACACGTCACGATCGGATATAGCGCGTTGCAGCATCTTCAGTCTACGACCGCCCGAGTATATGATGTTATGACACCAGTTCCAAATTCATCGCCCTTGGGCACTGGTAGCTTTTTGTGTCCTGGTCGTTCTGAGCTTCGGCATCTTGACCCTTTGATTGGAGGATGAGCAGGAATGGACCTCGGTATGCTGCGGCTCACGGAGCAGTCATCGTCACCTAGCGTGCCTACCGTGCCTACTGTAACTGCGGTGCCTAAATGCCGAAGTGCCATGCATGCTCACCAAGCCTAGCTGTCTACTGACCTGGGTGTTCCATGGCATGACCATGCACGCCATTCCGGTGACCACCGAAGCACGCCAAGCTATCCCTACAATACGATGCTAGACGCGCGAGACTGTATCTCCCTGATCACGTCCTCTCCTTTTCCCTTCTGAATCCTCCTGAATCCACCTGGTCTCTCCTGGTCTCTCCTGGTCTCTCCTGGTTCCAGATTCCTCCAGTTTGCCGCAGTTTACAGTTATTTCACGCAATCTCCAGCTCGTCCAGCAACGATGCAGCTAGGTATTCGACAGTATCAGTGACATAGACCAGCCGGCAACGACTACAACACAAAATAGCCCACTATAATGTTGATGTGATGAAACAACCTCTGGGATTACGGACAACAAGTCTAGGAGGATAATGACAACCAGATTGAGTGTCCTAGTCATGTATTAGTCTTCCAATTACCAAGCCATGTCCCAAGATGATTGTTCTTTGTCAAGTCCCCGTAGGTAGGGGTTTCCTCCTCCACTTTATTTCTAAGCCCGGTGACTGGGCCCTACCTTTTTCCTTGCCTCCATATGATGATTACCCTTCTGTGCCCCCTCCTCCGGATTGAGCCAAGTAAGCCTATCGAACGGTAGGTTTCCCTGTCGGTAATGAGCATGGTATGTACAGTACTGGTGGTACGCTGAACAGGCTGTACCTAAGTAAGGGCATACAGACACAGGACTGTACGTAGAGCAGCGAAGTATAGGAGAAACTATACTCAGAAGCAGATGCAAATGTAAAAATCTGTGGGACAGCTTGTGCAGCGAGGTGAACTTACAAAGGGAGGTGCTGGTCGTGGTATTTGGAAGTAGTCGTGACTGCAGTAGTGGTGGTAGTAATGGAGGAAGTCGAGAAGGTGCTTGTAGTGGCGGTGGTACTTAGTGAGTGGAGATAATGGTGGTGTAGATGAATATGGAGATGATGCGTGAGATGACTAGCGGCAGAGGCAGTGGCGGTGGTGTCGGTATACAAGGCGGCGATGGAAGGAAGAAAGGAAGAAAGGAAGAAAGGAGGTGGCGATGGATCACATGAAATCTAGATTCATTACTGAAGCTACTTTGCGTGGAGCGACAACACAAAAAGCGACGATGCATGGAGGCACGGAGAGATACGCAGCAATTGATAAGATCCATTTCGGATCGAGAGACCATGGTGAGTAGGGCAATAGCCAACGGCGACTACGGGGATTCACGAGGCGTGCCGGCGGACATGTACATCATAGTGGGTGAGTATGTAGTGAAAAGCGCCCAGAGCGGGCGCAATGAATTGCAAGTACTGAAGAGCAACGCTTTTGTCGAACGCTTCCAGCTCGCGCTGGAAGCTACAGCTTGCTTGCGAAAGTGAACAGTAGTTGCTAGTGCAACTCGAGATGAAAAGAAGTCAACGGCGAGCCCAGTTCCAGATACTGGAAGGAAGAATCGCACGTCGAGCGGTAGGTAGAACTTTCCCGCCATCATCTTTCTTTCGCACGCGGCGTCGTGCTCATCTTTCTTTCGCACGCGGCGTCGTGCGCTCGTCAGAGGCCTGGTCGTCGTGCCTGGCGGGAGGTCTGGGAGCATCTGGGATCGGCGCCGCTGGAGAGACGTTCATTATCGTGGCTGTGAGCATGGCCGGATTTGTAGTCGTTGCCGCCGTCGGGGTCGCGACCGTGAGCCCAAGTCCAATGGGCGCCGTGCCTGTTCCTGGGTCTGCACTTGGTCCGACTTCACCACCGGAATCGAGCGGTATGCTCGCGGCGGTATCAGCCATGACTTGGCCCACAGCGATAGGCGGCTGCGGTAGGGCGCCCGGAATGGGTTGTTGCCTAGCGGCCTGGGTCCTCCTCTCATGAGCCCAGGGATCAACGCTTCTCCTTGGACGGCCAATCCTTCTGAGAGACCTTATCCTGGCGGCAGCGGCACGACGCTTTTGCGAGGTAGTCACTTCTTGCTGGAGATAATAGACTTCATCCCCTCTCATGCTTCCACCAAGAAGCGGGGGGCCAGGGGTCCGGGTATTAGGGTGGGATGAGCCCTGGGGTAATCGAGAAGGAGTCCCAGAGCCAGGTGATAGATGGTGTGCCGAGCCCTGTGGTACCTGAGCATGGGAACCATGATCAGCCGGCGAGTAGTGTGTCTGTCCCTGCGGAGGCTGATGGCCAAGGGGAGACTGCTGCAATGAGCCTAGAGACGTCTGGGCAGGGAAACCAGAATCAACTGGCGAGTAGAGTGGCTGATCCTGAGGAGGCTGAGCGTGAAGCGGAGACTGCGGCAATGGGCCCGGAGATGCCTGCGTTGGAAACCCATGATCATCCGGCGAGTAGAGTGGTAGGCCCTGAGGAACCCGCGAGCCAAGCGGAGACTGCTGCGATAATCCTGGAGGTGGCAGGCCCTGGCTATGAGAATCCTGCGAGCCAAGTGGAGGCTGCTGCAGCGAGCCATATCCCTGAGCAAGGAAGCCATGATCAACCGGCGAATACTGCGGCTGGCCCTGTGGAGCCTGAGAGCCAAGCAGGGACCGCTGCATTGACCCTGAAGGTGACTGAGCAGGGAAACGATGATCAGCCGGCGAGTACAGAGGTTGGCCATAGGGAAGCTGAGAGCCAAGGCTGTAGTCAAGCGGAGACTGCGGCAACGAGCCCGGAGGTACCTGGGCAGAGAAAGCTGGCGAAATGTGTGCCGGACGACGTCGGGCAAGAGTGGGAGAGGAAGTTCCATAGGCGTGAGCCTGCGGAGTAAGCTGATCAGAAAGAAGCAGCTCTTCGTAGAGATGTTCGCTATCAAGCAGGGCTTGATAGTCGAAGTAGGGCTCCGAATGAGTGCTTGTGAAGTGCTCGCCATGGCATGCTCCGTGGGGATGTGGATGTGGCTCCTGCTGCTCCTGGGGTTGGGGTTGCTGGTCGGGATGAGGGGTGTGGCGGGGCAGAGCAGCCGGTATGTCTTGTCCGTCTGGCGCCTGGTACGACGGCACGTGATACTGGAGGCCTTCCATGAAGCACGGATCCACAGGCACGCCATCAGATTCCACGCCTCCGTAGATATCGACGAACGGGTCGGACGGGTCGAAAGGATGCTGGCTGACGCGATGTGACATGCTGCCAGCTTGAGGCTGCGCTGCCGTATGCGACGACACCTGCGGTGGGGGCGTCGTCGGTGCAACGCTCTGTTGACTCCCGGCTGTCTGCTGGAGCGACATGCGGAAAGGTGGCGATTGCCGAGACGGACCAGCATCAGGCTGATGATGACCTCTGCTACCGACATCATACTCTGTATCGTGCCCAGGACGCGAAAGAGTCGATTCTTGACCGGCCGCGGGAACGGCAGTTTGTATCCCTCCTGGCGACCCTTGGGTGGTCGTGGCGTCCGCGCCAGCTTCAGCAGTTTTGCTCTTCCGACCGCAACGAGAGCAATCTCGAATCACGTGCTGTGCGGTGTCCCTCATTCGGCTCCAACGGTACCTCTTCGCGAGGCTAGCCGTCGTCCTGTTGATCCCGAGGTGACCTGCTTCGTGCGCGGCCCGGGCAGTCTCGTACTGCTTCTGCGGGTCTGACACGATCTCCTTGCCGTCCCGAAAAAGAAGGCGGCCGTCAGCCGAGAGCTTGTAGTTTTTTGCTGCCGTCAGCAGCCGCTCTTTCTCGAGCTGGTCGGCACCCGGCAGGTGCTTGCTGTGAATCAGGTAGGTCCTGATCTTGCCATAACGATCGTCGCCGGTGGAGTCGTCGCCGTCCGTGGACGTTGCGCCGAGATTCCGTCCGTAGATGATGGCATCTACGAGCCCCACCGGGTGCGA
This sequence comes from Lichina pygmaea, assembly GCA_963422465.1. NCBI lineage: Eukaryota > Fungi > Ascomycota > Lichinomycetes > Lichinales > Lichinaceae > Lichina > Lichina pygmaea. The sequence continues at coordinate 2,177,767 of OY730171.1, forward strand.
CCTGAGCTTACCGGCGCCTGGAATCCGCCCGATCTGCTGGAAGCCGAGCTCGTCCCAGATGCGGCACGAGGCCACGTTGGTCTCGTAGACCAAGTTGAATACCGAGTAGGTATAACCCTAGGCAGCAGACGGTGTTAGTTACATGATCAGCTCGTCCAGGCGACGCACTGGGAGAGATACGGAGTCAACCAACCAGCATCGGAGCCCACTCAAGGTAGGCCTGACCCATCTGCTTCCTGACATCTCGGTCCAGCGATCGGTCCGTGACGATGAAGGCACCGGTGCAGACATGGCTGCTCCGGCCGGGATAGTTGGGCTTCACGTAGAACGTGCCCAAACATTCCTTGGCCCAATCCCGGCCATCGTCCACGCCTCCGGCGCCTTCGACGTGTCCAAGGAGCATCACCGCCCCAAAGTTGCCGAACCAGTACGGACCGAAGTCCGCCAGCGAAATTGGCTGGTCCATGGGGAAGGAATCTCCCCTCTCAATCTCGCGATTGAGCTGGTCCGACAGGTATGCCAGTAGCGACGGTGGCACCCCCGATGCCCCAGCGAAGGGCACCACCGTCGCCACTGTGACTGAGCCCTTGACAGTCACTCTGCGTGGCACAACCTGCGGGGGCAAAGGCGCGTCCAGGCCCGGGTGCGGTTCGGCCCCGGACGCCCTATAAGTGACCGGCGAGGCCGGATCCTCTAGGTTGACCGGCATGGCCAGCCAACCGAGGGACTCCTCTGAGTTTGCACGTCGCCGGTCAGTTTACTGACCGGCGACAGCGACACCCAGGTCGCGATGGGGAAGAGAAAGAAGCCGATGGGAAAGAGAAGAGGGGAAACTCACGACGGACGGTCGGGAAGATGTTTATTTATACCTGCCGTCGGCGGCACCACGTGGTCTGGACGGGAAGCGCCGAAACCGATGATAATCCGGCTGGAATACTCCGCGTTACTGCAAGGCGCGAGCAGCTCGGCTATCCCTTCCTCTTCCTGCTGTTCTGCCGTCGATTTAGGCGAGTCTGAATAAGGCGGGCAAGACGAGGCGGACGAGGCGGACAAGGCGGGCAAGGCGAGGCGAGCGTGGCGAGCGAAAAGTGAGGCGGTTGTATTATGAAAAGAACACGGTTTCGCAGAAGTCGTGAAACCAGCCTGGACCCCAATTTATAGCCGATTACGTGGTGCAGTTAGGGCTTGATTTTAAGCCGCGATCACGTGATGTATATGCCGCCCACATCCTACTCGTACATTTATTTATCTGGGAGTATGTATGTACGGATTTTAAAAACAAAGCATCAAACTTGTCTACGAGTATGATTCAGTTTCTCTATGGAAGATACATCAGATGCTCATGCACTCTGTGTGGAGCAGCGTTGGCGTCAGTTTGCGTAGCAACGAGTTACAGTACGGTACGTATTACAAGGGTACTGTACCCCCCACAGAGCCTCAGGGAAACTGAGGTCGGTGCCCTGAGCGTCAGTCCACTGGGATGTGTTATCCACTGCCACATGCTATTGCTGTTCTCCAAACGTACTTCCGTACCCCTCGTAGGCCTCCCAACAACAACAACAGCAGCAACATCGTCTCCTACTGCGTCCATGTACGGTATGTGTTATTCACACTGTCACATGCTATTGCTCTTTTCCATGCATGCAGTACGGATGATATACCTAGACTACAAGGCAGTCTCTGAGCTCTAGGTAAATCTCCCGGCAACAGCACCGACGACCACGACCTCCTGCGCCTCCAGATTCTATCAGGAACAAGCTTACCTAGTTCGCCCACATCATATTGGCTCCACAGTCAAGTGTCGGTAGCTTACAGATCTTCTCCATCTGATCTTCTTCGACGCCATGTGAGGGCTCTTAACAAGTCTACAATGCTAACCTCCCTGTAGCTTGATCTGACTCTATGCATGGCCTTGTACTTCACTTTTTCACGCTGTCAATCAAGAAGCCTGTCATGTACGAGGGCACCTACGTACAGTAGAAGCGGAGAGACCAATTCAGACTTCATTCTTGCTATTCTTGACCCTCCACATAAGTACCACACCACGTCAAAACTATCTCCTACGATCACGTCCCCGAGAACCCGCCCAGCCCCGGTCCAACTCGCGCCCAAAAAACAAAAAAGACAAAAAAGTAAAACAAGTACGGTAACATGCAACAGCGGGTATTCGCTGGTCGTCACCGACCCAACTACTAATCCGCCCCATTGCAGCTTATGTTTGGCAGATCGGACGGGATGCCCAGTTCTCTGCAAGGTATGGTCGCATGTGCTGGATATACATCTTGGTTTAATCTATAACCATCAACTCTGAGACTTGGGGTCCGGAGGGACAGTCCGTCAACGTACCGTACCTAAACGTGCATACAGTACTCGTACGTACGGAGTACTGTACGTACGAGGGTTACGTACAGGGCTAGGCTGATAGGCTCACGGCATACTAAGACGGTAACCTGCCCGTGCCTGCGATCCGAGCACTTCAGTACGTACGGTACAGTACATACGTACGTTACCTACCGTACTCGCCAAACCTCTAATCGTACGTGCCCTGTCTTGACCGAACAGCATCGGATCCAATCAAGTCATATCAAGTTGCATCGAGTCACATCGAGTCACATCGAGTCAAATTGAGTCAGATCAACTGGAGTCCAATCCATCCGTGTCGTCGATCCAAGCTGAACCGATTTCCCTCCAAGAAAGCCTACTATAGCGACGACAAGATCCACTTGTAGACTTGATCTAGCAGTTCAATCCAACTTCAGGGGCTCGATCAGACTGTAGTAGTTCAATCCAGCTTTGAAAATTCAATCTGGCTCCACCGTAGAGACACGACATAAAATCTCACCTTTGACAGGGAGCATAGAAGATACCAAACAAAGAAACGAGCAAGATGATAGGTGATGCGTGAATGTCTTGTTCTTATGACTACAATCGTCTGCATCATAGAAGCTAGTCTCTGGAACGACCGCATCAGAATACTTCTAGTTCTAGGGCCAGAGGAACATGGCCGGTGAGTCATGCTGTACGACTGTCATGCGGGACAGCCATGTTGATGCCGCTCAAAGAGACTTGATGGCAAGGACTTTGTACCATGGAATCAAAAAGTAGTCCACGTGGCGAGGTAGTATGGAGAGTATGGAGTATAGGGGTTGGAAAGCACCTGCGTCCTTAAAAAAACAGGGAAACGACATTTCCGCCAGCTTCCCCACTCGCATTTCCAAGTCTCGTCGTGCACGTTTCCCTTTACATATGAAAAGACACGTGACAACGCCCCTGCCCTTCGCAGACAAAATGACGCCCTGTGAGAGGCAAAGATCAGTGCCGTCCCCATCGTCGAGCGCATGGGCCCTGAAGATTCCCCGTTGAGATACGAACGACGCTCCGCAGGGACAAGTCCTTCTCGATGCCCTCCGACGACGACGACGAGGTCTCGAACTTGCCTGTCCACTGTCGGTGACGTGCCACGTCTCGGCAGAGCGGGTAGAAAGAGCTGATCCCTCCGGTCGTCGATCAAGTAGATCCCTCTTCAACGGCCTTTGTCTGTGGGAGCCAGTTCCACCTCCGTTCGTCGTATCGGCCAAACCTCTTCTTCCTTCTCCAGTGGACCTTCCTGTTTCGTCGATACTTTACCAAGCTCTGGTCCTCCTCGGGCGGCTCGACCATCCGTCTCTTTGCCGTCATGGCGCAGACCAGCTCGGCGTCGAACCCGCCCAACAGCTTAGCCTTGATGTTGACCCGTACAATGCCGTAGATGGTCGCCAGCGGCTCGAGGAGGAATTGGTGACATCTGTCGAGCGGTCTAGGCAGGACCCTGCGGCCACGAACTCTGGAATAGCACCCGTCTTGGAAGACGATATCCACGTCTCGTAGGGCATGAGACCGATCAACTCCGGGCTCGACCATCTTCGACGCCAGCTCGGCAAGCCAGGATTGGTAGGTGTTGTACCGAGCCCGCATCTCGGAACCTCGACTGCTGTTGAGCCAGATGAGAATTTCGCATCGACGTAGATGCTTCGCATTAGCCGACGACAGCATGCTGAACGGGGACGACGGGCAACGGTCATTGAGCGCTCGTAGGCTGACACGGCCATCCGTTATGCGAGGACCGAGGTAAAAGGAGAAGCGATTCTCGCCATAGAAGATGCTGGCCGCCTCGCCGTGAACCTGTCTGTTCACGAGCAGCATTGCCGGGTATATGTCGACCGGAAGATTCGAACATGGCTCGCCCGGCCTGACGTGTCGCAGCCAGAGCCGGGGACCCCACCTCAGCGCCGCTGGGAGCACCTGCAGGGTGCCAGGCCTGACGAACACGAGCCGGTAGATGGCATTGCGGATCTCAGCTGGTAGGCGCAGAAACGGGAAGCAAGTCTTGGATGGCGGCTGGGGCCTTGGGGTCTGCCGAGCCCGGTGCCAGTAACACAGCGAGAATTCAGGGTCGTCTTCGTCTACGTAATCAGGTTCGTCGGTGACGGCTATGTTATGGAATGCCGGGCGTGCATGTGGGCCCGAGGGCAGGCACTCGTATCTGGTACAGTAATTTCTTGGCGCCCGGTCAGTACGCGCCCGAGGGCTATGAGCTGCCGCGGCTGCGTAGCCAGCTGTGGTGTAGTTGTCGCTGTTGGGACCATAGTCGTTGTCGCTGCTGTTGTTGTTGACTTGGTCTGGCACACCCAGTAACATGGTGACTGCGACTCGATTGATGCGGAGCAGGGTAGATGTCGTAGCGAGCAGTGGCGGGCAAGCTTAATTGATTACCGTGCTACGAATGTACCTCCGCCGACCCAACCCCGCACCTCCGCTACGATGATGCGCAGCTCTGCTTAGTCATAGAGTCTACGTCGTGCGATAGCTACCTCCCTGGAAGCTCATTGTGCGGACTGGTGACAAGTTACCACCGAGTAAGTTTTTATTCGTCGGTTCTCCGTACCGACACGTCCAGATACATAATTGGCAAAAAAGATCCTATCCTTGAACTGGCGCTGCCTGGCCGCCTGGTACCGTAAAGGTAGACTTGTTTAAAATATTTGAGATAGATGGCTCTGTATGATACTGCAAGCTTTGCTGCACTATGCCCACGCCATGCTATCCTATCCTATCCTGCCCCATCATGTCATATCCTATCTGAATTCTTGACGCTCCAAGATGGCCAACGCTGCCCCAGGCAGCCATGCAAGACTGTCACCTACTCGCTCCCCCTCCCCCTCCCCCTCCTCCTCCACTTCCTTTGCTGGGAGGTGAAAAAGATATATAATCAGAGACGAGCGGGAATCGATGCTCGTGATGCAAAATGTAGACGATGTAGTTCGGAGGGACATCGTGGCGTGGAGAAGAAGATCGAACGATGCGTTACTGTAGTGGCTCTGAGCTGCTGGAAAGGCGGTTGAGGTGTAGATAGACGTCCGTGCCGTAGCTGCTCGTTGCGTGCGGTCCCAAAAGTCAGCTTCCAGTTGAAGAGCGCTAGGAGAGACTAGTGACGAGAGGCAGGAGGCAAGAGGCAAGGCGAATCCGGAACCCGGTCGGTGCTCAAGATGCCAGGGGAAGACGAGAAACATAGTCACTTGCCCCTCCATGCTGATGAGCTTGAGGTCGCCCCCAAAGTATCTCGCGTACAGCCGCGAGATGGGCAGGCCGTAGCCGAAGCCGGCCATGGGCGCCTTGAAGTCGCTCTTGTCGAAGTCCGGGTCGAGGCTGGGCGTGCGCTCGACGGTCGTGTACATGTACGTCCACACGAGCGGGATGGCCGAGCGCGGGATGCCGCCGCCCTCGTCGCTGATCTTGATGGTGATGTCCTCCTTGCCCTCGGCCACGATGACCTTGGTCACGGGAAAGGCGTCCTTGTCCTGGCCGTGCGTCTCGACGACGGCGCGCAGGCTGTTCTTGAGCAGCTCGAAGAGCATGTGGCTCAGGTGGGCCGGCACGTACATGAAGTTCAGGTCGTTGTCGCACACGAGCTGGATCTTCGGGGCGTCGAAGAGCCCGTAGTGGTCCTCGCACACGAAGCGCGCGTTCTCGATGGCTTCCTGCGCCAGCTCACGCACGTTCGTCCTCGTGCAGATGATGCCGACGTAGTCCGGCTCGGACCGGTGCTGCTGCTCCGTCAGAGCGATGTGCTGCCCGATCAACATGCGGATCCCGATGCGGGACATGTAGAAGCGGTCGAGGAAGGACTGTATGGTCTGGTCGATCTGCATCCGCTGCTTCTTGCGCTTGTACTCGAGGATGCCCTGGGCTGAGCGGTGCACGCGCGAGGCGGCGTCAGCCTAGATCACGAGTGGTTCAATATGCGCAGGAGCCGGGGTCGTCGTCGGGGCGCGTTCGAGAGCCGAACGGGCCGTTCTTACCGACGGTCGTCACCACGCCATCGTGCCTTCGTTTGATGCCCCCTAGCGTCTTCGCGAAACGCCTGTTGTAGTCGTCGAGTTCTGGTGGCCAGTCGATTCCGTTGTCTACGGTGACGTAGTAGCGTCGAGTCGCGCTGGATCTCCTCGCAATCCCGGCGCCACTGGCCTCATCCTCCCGCCAGCGCAACGAGCTGTACTCGCCAGGCTCGACGCTTGGGTTTCTGGTGGTGCCGCTGATCATGGTCGAGCCGTTGACGTTGTACTTCGAGGGCCGAAACAGGCGTTCCTTGACCGGCTGCCTCAACGTCGGTCGCCTGAGGTTCGTGATCTCCTACACCGACGGTAGCACGCCAGGCTTTAGTGTTCGCTTCGAGAGCTCGACGCAAGCTCGAAGGAGCTTACCTCGAACGACTGGGCGTACCAGTTCTTGACTCGCTGTATCGAGGGCATCTCATTCAGCCCATCTGGTAGGTGGTCGAGCTCCCGCACGCGGTGCGCCAATCTGATGGGGAGCTCTTCGGATAAGAACTGCGACGCCCGGAACAAGGTGCCTTGCGATTGGACGTCAGCATCTACCCAATTGATTGGCTGCGAGCTATGGGCAAGCTACGATACCTATCGATGGTCGTTCTCCAAACTGCACCATCTGCCGGAGGCTGACTCCCGTCGCGGGGAAGCCCGAGTAATGTTTGATGGTGTCCGTCAGCAAGGGGGACGTCTTCCAGGACATCTTCGGATGCTGCACGCCTCCAAAGCGCTTTTGGGTCCCTGAAGCCGATCGTGTCCCGGATTTCGTCTCTCCAATGTGTGTCGCAACTCATGCCATTCGGATTCAGCGGGCTGCATCGAGGCTATGGACTACCGCATCATACAAGTCCCAGTGCCAACGAACGTCGTTCCAGGAGAGCACCGCATTCGAGCCGTGGTGATACCGTATGTCGATGACGGTTGTGCGCCAGATTGGAGACGGTTGCTGCAGATGATCAGAAGAGATGAGTCACGGTGGGTGGTGTGCGGGAGCGAGGTTGGCGACTGTCATGGTAGCTTAGCGATGTCGGTGCTTCGGCAGCATGCGAGAGCGACGTGACATGTGCAGCTTAAGTGCCACGGGTGGGACGATAATCAGTTCTAGTGGGACTGGCTACCGTAACTTAGCCAACCCGTTCCTTGGCTTTTGAATGCGCCTCGGCTCGAGTAGCCGAGGTCCTGTGCCTTGCAGCTCCGCCGGCCAGGGTTGATCACAAGATGGACCATTGAAATAGATTGCAAGTCCGCTGCAGTACATACGTACGACCCATGGACTGATTTCCGTCCATCGGCCTGCCAGAGGAAAGCACAGGACGTTGTGCCACTCCTGAGCGAGTGCATCAACCAGTTCGGCAGCAACTCTGTACCGTACCCGTACCGTACCGTACCAGACACGCCGGGGTGGCTTTAAACGATAACGACGACGCTGTTTGATTTCCCTAGCAGTCGATGTATGTAGGTTCCTACATAAACACGAGAACCGAAGACGAAAAGCAGCACTCTCCAGACCATGAATCTGGTCTTGTATGGGCAACGTACAGTATGATGGGCCAGTCGATGCTTCTCCCTTATTCACCGTCTCTTCTTCCCTCCGAAGAAGCCTAAGCCGAGATTCGAGAGCGAGAAGTATCCATAGACAATTTTTAACCCCGTCCGCCGTTCAAATTCGATTCTCAACATCTTCTGAGCAGCGTCTGCCTCAGAGGGAACAACAGAAGTGCCTAGATCGACATTCTGAAATATCCTGATGTCTGTGTTCATTTCTGGTACTCATAGAATCATCTTGAAGACCAGACAGTAGAGCCCCAACCACCTTCTCCATTATTGATCATACGAGAGAATGGTGGATAGCACTTCCATTGTACTTGAAGGTGATGTGATTGCATGTGGTCAATACTCCCAGGCGAGCGGAGATCTGAAGGATTTTGCCTCTCCTTGTCGGAAAAGCGATGCTTGGGAAGGCATAGATCGAAGTTCGAGGAGGGGTGACTGGGACCTTTGTGAATGACCACTCCAGACCCCCCACAGAACAATTCTCGCTGCTATGACAACGATGCGCAGGTCAAACTCATCCCTCAACAAGTAGAGCACCGATCCGCCCAGGCCAGAGTGGGCCGAGCCACAGGCCAGGGCTCTCGCCGTGCTTAATAAAACTCCTTAACCAGACTTACATCTGTACAAAACATCAAGACCGGTTTCATACTTCACCGAGCGTCACTCGCCCTTTAGTGGAATGTCGTCCTGCGATCTGGAAAAGGTTACTGTGACTGGCGATGCGGGCTGGAGGATGATGTTCGCCTTCATCGGCATGGGCGAGTCCGACGACGTGTACGCGATCCCGTCGAAGTGCTGCAGGATCCGGACGATGATGTAGGACATCTCCGTCAGGGCGAACTGCTGCCCGATACAGATGCGCGGGCCGCCGTTGAAGGGGACAAACTGCCACGGCTTTGGCGTCCAGCTCTCCCACCGCTCAGGGTGAAACTCTTCTGGGGACGGGAAGGGAGGTGAGCCCGGGTACAGATCGCCGCGTCGATGCATAGTCAGAATCGAGTACACGACCGGCGTGTCCTTGAGGACGCCGATCGGTTGCAGCCTATCCGGCCCACCGCCGTGAGGCAGGGTCGTGTCTTGCAGCGCAGCGCGGATGTTGAACGGCACGACGGGATACAGCCGCAAGGTCTCGCTCATGACGTGTTGGAGATACTTCATGGACTTGAGATCGTCGTATGTCGGTGCTCGTCGGAAGCCGAGCGTTTCGTAGATCTCCCGTCGGAGACGAGCTACGACCTTCGGCTGCCGAGAAATCTCGTAGAAGGTCCAGCTCAGTGTGGCAGCCGTCGTGTCCTAGGGGCCATGTCAGTCAGAAGGATGCCGCAAGGCCCATGAGCCACTACAGCATCAGGATGACGATGATCGCCTACCCTTCCCGCAAGAAGCACCGAGATGATCTGGTCGCGCAACATCTTCCGGTCCCGCGTGCAGCCGGCCAAAGCATGCAGGAAGGTGTATCCATGATCGGATTTGTTCTTCTCGAGCCCCTCGGGTGATAGACGCAAGCCATCTTCGATGAACGGAACCATGAAGTTGTCGAGCACCTTGAGATGCTTTCTGTACGCTCCCCTGGGCCAGACCTTGTGAATCGGACTGGTCCAGCATCCCATGTCAGCAGAGGGCCAAACCCCGTATCTTCAGAGGTCGACGCCCCGAGAAGCTTACCCCAATCGAGACCAGATGCTCTGGATCCTCTGGACCTCGCCGAAGGACTCCGCAAACTCAGCCTAGCCGGAACATCATCGAACGCGGTCAGCCGGAGCTCGACCGACGAAGCAGCAAGATCCGCGGTATTTTCCCATCCGCTCACCTTCGGGTTATCCAAACTGCCAACGCTCTTCCCGAGCAGGAAGTCCGTCGCCACGTCGAGTGTGAGACAGAAAAAAAGAGCCTTGACGTCGACCTCCTCGCCGTTGCCGCTCAGCTTCGGCAGCAAGATCTGAAAGTGTCTCTCGAAGGTGTCGAGGTCCGAGATACGGTCCTTAACGAACAGCGGACGTAGCAGCTGCCGGCTCTGGTGCCACAGATCGAGGTCGGTCGTGAAGATGGAGTCGCCGAGAAACTCATGCCACTCTTCGTGGAAATCTTTGCCCTTGCCATAGTCCCCGAATTGGGTTGCCAGGACCGCCTTGATGTTCTCCGGTTCGTCCGTGAAGATAAGACGCTCCCCGCCACAATTGGTCTCCAGCGTCCGCGAGCCCCAGGTCTCGAAGAAACCGCGCCACGACTCCAAGTCGGCGTGATCGTGAGCTGCTTTCAGGAGACGATAGACGAAGTCAAGGCCTTTCGAGAACTCAGCTGCTTCGCTCGACCCTGATATGCTGCTGACGGGGACAATAGACGCGTACCCAAGGGGAGATAGGTGCGAACAACCTGCGCACGCCCGCCAAGTGCCTGAATGCGGCGCTCTTCATCACGCTGTCTGGCCACTACGATCGCTGCAACGGCTACGGCCAACACCGCCACCAATCCCCAAGAATAGGCGTGTCCTAGAATGTCCTGCAGCATGATGGATAGCCGCCTGGAAAACCGATGGATCTTTGTCTGTCATGAGCAAGAGCGCGGGCGGCAGCCAAGTCCACTCGGGTAAACGAGCCCGGACTCAATCCTTCTCATGTCGGGGGCAGAAGCCGAGGTTATCTGCTCGGGGCAAGGCTGGGGACGACAGCGAGCTGAAAGGCGGGGAAATGCTTTCGCCGCGCTGGCGGGGTGGCTGCAGCTGCTAGTCACGGTTACCACCAAACCTTCGTGCTCGTCTGCTGCTCGTGCGGCTGAGCGTATGTAGGTCAGCTGCGCGGCGTTGAAACGACGACGAAGCTTCCGCCAGATGGCTCGGCGAAGGCGAACCACCTTTCCTATCTCGGTACTCTTTCCGTGGTCAGCGCTAAGCCTCAATCGAGAGGCAGCGCTTAGTAAGCTGCCGATAGAAATATAGGAAGAGTTGAAGCTTCTGCCGATATCGATGTCAAGGCCTTGTCTACAGCATTCGCCAGAGTGAACTGTACTTCATGCTTGTTAGACATCCTTGTGTGGGTTGTAATATAGTTATGATTAATCAAAGAAACAGCACCGTAGGCCTCATCTGCAGATGAATGTACCCTGCCACAGCTGCTGGGGTTAAGGAAAGTCCCCACCTAGCCTCTCCCAACAACCTGCAGGCCTCTCTGCAGCAGCTCGTTCTCGATCACCTTCCAACGCCCGACGGCCAGATCGTCATTGATCGGGGTGACGCGTTTGGGAATGACCTTGACGTTGAGCAACGACTTCAGCTGCTCGTCCTCCATCAGCACATGCGCCAGCTTCTTGGCCTTCGGTGGTTGCATGAGGAAGTCGTGGAGGTCGTGCAGGCTGCCCAGTTTGGAAATGACGTGGTCGGGGATGCGGCGCCCCGTGAGCTGCATTACCCGTTTCACCATCTGAAGTGTCGTGAGAGAGGGTCAGCGTTCAACACATAGGAGACTGAGATGGGCAAGCAGCGGGGCTCCAGGTGAAAGCGCACTGCAAACTTGATGTGCGGACCGGTCAACTGGGTGGATAGCCAGTCGGGATTCCATGAGGATATCTGCGCTTCTAGTTGCTCGATGAACTGTTCGTGGCTTTTGCTTGGCTGACGTCGCAAGCGTTGCTCTTCAACTGCCCATCTCGCAGTTGGTCGCCAAGCCTCTGTTGCCGTAGCGTTGTGTGTTCCGTGGGTATCTGTGTGCTCCGGCAGCAGTGCGTTCTCTCCGTGCCTATCTAGTTCCTGCCCCTGTTCTTCCTCGAACCTCTCTTCGGTTGTCCTGTCCCCTGGCCCTCCGGCTACGATTGTCTTGACCGAGCTGAGAATGTCGTCGCGGGTCTCATCGCTTGGATATAGCAGGTCAACACGCAAAGCGTTGTTCGAGGGGACAATCTGCACATCAGCCGTGAGGTCGGTCGAGCCTTCCATCTTCGTGGCGCTCGCCAGCGACCGCTGTGCACCGTGCAGCGTGTAGATTTCGACGGCTGCTTGATGTAGAGCCATGGTCAATTCCGAAGGTGAAGTAAGCTGAGCCGAGGTCATGAATCTATGCATACTACTATCAGCGACCTCGGCGTCCCGCGACTATGATCAGCTCCTGATAGAAGGTAGCGCCCACCCTTGGAACTGATGCTCAGGATCCCCGGTCGACGTAGAGTCTTCGCCAAACCCTCCAACGCTTTCCAAGCCGTCCCAGGTAGTGGCCGGCACGTAGACATGAGCGATCTTCTTTTCCACGTCTGCAACTCCCTCCTTTCTCTCTGTCGCCTTCCGCCGTTGTAGATCTCTCTCACGTTCCTCCTGGGTGAGTTGCGCGTATGGATCGGTCTGTCCTGGCGGGCTGTCCGTTCCCCAGATCCGTCGTCGCATTCGCTCTGTCACGGATAGAGATTCGAATCTCTTCGTAGTGATAGAAAAGCTGGCTCGAGGGACCGATCTTGACGCTCGAATCCGACATATGAGGCATACCACCTGCGGACTCACAGCCAGGTGCGACATTCTTTCCTGAGCCCGCGCAGACGACTATATCGAGGTAGGTTTTTACCTGTGTTGTATACTGGCAGCGTCGAGCACGTGATTGTTATAGTACGTACGGAAGTACTCCCGTACACGGTACGATACTCCCCAGTGCTCCTGTACGGTAGTCGCTCTACGGTGCCGTACCGTATAGCAAGCTGCTCCCGTAAGTATACCGTCTGATACCGTGGATTCTAGAGCTCCTGCAGAGCTATTACGTAGGTTCCGCCGGAGTACATAGAGTGGCACGACACAAGTCTGCGTACATCTTCATACATAATCTACCTCGGTTGAGTCCGGACGATCAATACATCATCACTTGCTGCTGTCGCTGTAAATCTGATTCTGTCGCATTACTTAAGAATATAGCGGGCGATGGGTGGTACTGGTGTATGCAGACTTGTGTCGTGACACTGTACGTACGTAACGTACCTGCTGGAATACCTCGTATGTACGGAGTACGAGGGCGCAATCAGTTCATTGCGTCGTTGCCACGACCAATGACTTCACATCTCAACCTCTCGTCGATCGCTACCTTATAGCAAGGCTAACTTGGCCGGCGTCATGAGTCGCTTTCCCTTGGGCAGTATGGAACAAGCCGAGCGACCGCGCTTCACTGTCTTCGTCCGGCTACCCTTCCCACGCGGCGAGTTCCAAGATCCCCCTCCGGTATGTTGTCAGCTTAAACAAGACGATACTTGATCGCTGCTGACCTGATCAAGGTTAGCTGGGATGCCGGCAAGGAACGGATGCTGTGGAAGGTCTTGTCACGAGCTTCGGGTGATGGCGAGCTCGACTGTGAGCGCCGTCTCGGCTGGGTTGAATGCCAGGGCTAATAGGACTGTCAGGGGATGAACTGTGTGTCTTCTATACCTCCAAGGCCCGTCAGCGCGCCAAGTAGCTGATCTGGGAATCTCGAGAGCTCGGGCCTTTGATGTCACCCTGCCCTTTCTCCTTCGCCAAGCGGCATGGCTCTACGAGCGACAGCTGTCGCAAGTCAAGGCGCAAATGCGAAAAGTCGGAAAGTCGGGCTCATCCGCTGCAGCCTCTCCAACTCCTGGCGCACCTCCAAATACCGATCAATCTGGGGGCTTTGCGATGAAACGCGCAGGGAGTGTTACTACCAGTACGGTCTCGAAGACCTGTCGACCGCGTTTGGTGAGCTCAGATGTTCAGTGCCTAGGGTACCGTCGGCGGTGTCACTTCGCTCGAGAGATGGCTCTCTCGCCAAAGGGGAAGCCAGCGTATTAGACTCGCCTACCAACCCGATCGGTCAGACTCATGTCGTTCCATTTCCCAATTGATCGCCCCCTCGCTGAGACGCAGCTCAAGCTCCGTTGACGTCTCGCGTCTCCTCGGCCACCACCATTCAAGCAAGATCGATCATGCCGCCAAGCCCGAGGCCACAGCACCATAGCTTCTCTCCGCGACCGGCGCATCAGCGGGCCGCCAAGGCTGACGCCGTGCCTCCGCCGCTCTGTGAGCTATCAGGAGCAGCAAGCAAGGACCTCGTCCCACCCTCGGAGACTCCTCTGGATTCCAGCGAGTCCTCCTCGAACGATCTGGGAAAGGAGTCCACCATGTTGAAGAGCCAGGCGTTCAAACGACCTCCTCGGTTTCTCGGCTCGAAAGCCACCACCGGTGCCTACGGACTTGGATTGCGTGATAGCGACGATGACAACGACGAGGATGACGACGACGACGACGACGACGACGATGATGATGATTCCCCGGCCTTTCTTCCAGCTGTCGTGACTGAGACCCAGCCGATCGCGGACCCGAGCACGCCATCTGAGCGAAACAACCGGCCGCTAGCTCCGTCGAGGCGCACAGAGCCCAACCCGGCCGCCTTCCTTCATACGACGCAGCGTAGACGACCCCAAGCGGTACATACTCCTACAGCCCCCGGAATCCCGCAGGCTCCGTCGGGTGTCGCGGGCTCCTCGAACGATGCTGGCAGGATGCTTCAGCAACGGCAGCAGCGCGCACGTGGGCTGGCCAGTCCACGCCGCACGGCCGAGCTTCAGGTGCGCAGTCCGGGACACAGAAGCGGCATGCCGGGCAACCCCGTCGGCAAGCCAGGTAGCGACGGTACCCCCAGCATGGGCAGCAGCTTCAGCGACCTGGACGGTACGTGTCCGCCCCTGTTTCTGTATGGAGGTTGGCAATATCGTTACTCACGCTTTACCCCTTTCGAGCCGTAGATACCAGCGTCACTCAATCCGCGCTCGAGGAAGCTCTTCTCAGCAACATGCAGCACGGCGGCGCGGGTGGCGGCATGGCCAGTCGCATGAGCACCATCAGTCAGGCCTTTCGCAGTCGATATCTTTGATCTACTCTTCACTTTCAGCGAGGCAGAGGCTGGAACGGGGGATACGGGATGAGGGGGATGAAAGGGCTTTTTAGGGGCGTATGTGTTGGTCGATCTCCCACATCTATACCGTGAGTAATGTCCTCATGCCTACATCTTTCAATGATGGAGCCCAGTCACGGCTGTCGTAATGATAAGCCCCGTAGGCCTACCGAACAGGCTACTGTCCAGCATCGCTGAAACAGCACCAGAATCACCGCACATATAAAATATCTCATTCAGTGAAGTTGATGTGCTCAGGCCGCTAGGCCATCAACAGTATCTGCAAATCAGCAGGCCTGCACTTTCCCACTGTACATATGTACCATGTCCCACAGCTGCGAGCAGGTGCCATTCCTCCACCTTTTTCAGGGAGACAGTCGCGAGGCAATCGACGAGCAAAGCAGGAAATAGTATCGTATGTCAAGCAAGGCCTGCTCTGTGTCGTTATTGCCAGTCATTGGCGACGCCCGTGATACCATCTGTTACTTGCTGAGACAACATTTCGCCAGTCACTACCGTACTCGGCCTCCCAGATTTGAGCAATCTCTGCCGCCACTTCCGTACTGACATCTTTCCATGTCGTCTCATCCGAAAGAGATTGCCGATGTCGACTGACAGTTGTGATGTCGAACTTGTGCCCAGCCCAGACGCCTTGATGTATTTTGCCTTGATAACCCATCGCAGTGCTATCTTCTGGAGACCAGCAGATACGTGACAAGACAACCTCACCAAAACCCAAACAGCCGATGTGGGGCCCACATATATGCTCAGGCTTAACGGCAATCGCTCCGGAATGAACGTACTCCTTTGTTGTCAGGTTGCGGAGGATCCAAGACTGATTGGCAGGATAAAAGTCGTCTAAGGTGTGGCGAAAAATATCGCGCATTTGGGATATCCGAGGCTTGGATAAGTCACCGTGTTGCTCAGAACATCCTAAGGCGTATCCGATCAAGCCAAACTTATCATTCCGCTCCTGTACGTTTCGGTATCGTGCTTCGGCGAGGTCGTACAGGATGGTCGTTGTGGACTCGTAACAACCAATTTCATCTTGTTCGTCAGTGCTTAGTCCATCTTGTACTTCCTTCCTCTCCCATTCATCGAGGACTCCAGCAGGATTATCCATAGCTCCCATGGAATCTCCTATGCAGATGATGTTTTTGCCCGCCCATCGGCCGTAACGGGCTATATGATAAGCTCGAATGTGTCTTCGGGCAATTTTCCAAAGGCCTCGAGCCAAGAGAACTGTGGCGATGACATCATAGATATCGAGATTACTGAACACAAGATCAAGCAGTTCGGTCGGAAGCTCTGAAAGGCCAACGGCCTGCCCAGTAATCGGCGACAATTCGGTGGTGCCCTTCGACGACTTTTGGCGCTTTTGATCTCGGATGCTTTGCTCTCCATCACCAACAGCCATGCGCTTGGTAGATCGAATTTCCCTTGCTGGGTGATCTTCGCGTTGCCCCTGCTTCATCGACCTTTCGAGCGGTCGATCAGCACTTGTCCCAGCGTCTTGAGCTCCTCTGCTGTTATCTCTGCTTTAGAATCAGCTTAGCAAGCTCAGACTTGAAGTTACATTAGCAAACATACCTTGAGTTCGATAAGAGAAGACGTTCACTGCAGTCCAAGTAAAAATCGTCTGGTATGATTGGAACGACAAGCAGTTCGACGAGATCAGATGGTGAGCCATCGAAAAGACCTTCTCCGAGCTTTCCAATCGTAGCTAGTGTCTCACGCTCATGGGGAGCAATGATTCGCCAAGTTTGACCCATTGTCGTGACTGCACCGCTGAAGTGACAATTTTCGTGAGGACCATCGCAGGCCCTGCGGGCTTGGCAAGGCTGTGTGACCACTGCACAACCCCCGTAGATGACTCTAAGATCACTCACAGGGATCTAGGCAGGGTCTAGTAGTTATGAAGTGGCCTATGAGATGCTCGCTTGTGGTGATGTTTCCCTCATGTGGTTTAGTTTAGTTTAGTTTAGTGAAAGCCGACAACCGGTCGACTGTGAAGGTGTAGGTTTGTCTGTCTAACAAAAATCTAGGAGTGATGACAAAGAAGGGGAAAACTCTGCAGGCTAGTCACGTGCCCACACACAACAATTTAGCTGTCACTCAGGGGGAGGCTGCTCCCTGCACCCCTACAGATCTGAAAGCCAACAGCCGGTCGACTATGTGGAGAGGTGCTGATAGCTGACAACTGGTCGACTGTGTAGATTCGTCTCTCTTACCTAACTAAAATCTAGGAGCAATGACAAAGAAGAAGAGGAAAACTCTGCAGACTGTCACGTGCCTGCAGACAACAATTTAGCTGTCGCTCAGAGGGAGACTGATCTCGACACCTCTGCAAATCCTCGGGCAATGAACTCTGTAGTCTCTGGTCAACAAGATCCTTCAGTGACTTTCTGTTGAGTCCCTGGTTGACACACTCTCTCAGTATTCTACTGCATTCTCAACAAGCTTCCTGATGTCCACTGTCAAGGGCTAGACGTCGATGACGATCAATAGATTCCTATTGTACAAGAAGGTAAAGCTACAGAAAGAAAATGCAACACAGGCGGGTAAAATATGAAAGGCGACACGAAGTCAGCTGACTTGTCGGGTGGTCACGTGGCTCAGGGGGTCTCGTGGTCTGTCCTGTGACATCCACAAACTTCAGGTGTCAGACAAAAGTGTTGTACTTCTGCTGTGGAAGTACCTTTGTCAGTCTGTCAGCTGGCATTTTGTCTGTGGAAAGCAAACTGATGTGAGGTTCAGACAAGCCACGGAAATGGTGTGGAAAGACCTCCAAAAGTGGTGCCAGAAACCTCCACTTCTGGCAGCTATTTCACAGGAACTCCGCTAATAGCAGTGAATATTCAGATTGAGATGTATGGGTTCTGGGTTTCTTGATTGTATCATGTACTTGAGGTGTCACTGCACTTGTTGGTCTGTTGTGGCTGTCGTGACTGTGTGGTCTGGGAGGTGGTGCAGCTCGTGGGAAAGTAAGCTGGAGGGTTGAATCGGCACAGCGTACAGAACTATACTTGCTGGAGCTACAAGATGATAGCATGCTCTGAGAGGGAGAAGATGATGATCATTGACGCTCTCTCAAACCCGAGGGTTATATGGGCCTCTATACGGTACAGCTGAGTGACACTACTGACTAAGCCAGGCTTAGCCCTGGGTCTGCGGCCGCAACAATACTTTACATTCACTGCCGGCCAAGAGATCCTCTTAGAGACTCTGCTAGCTTGTTGAACATGTTACTGTACTGTTACACTGATAGAAGCTGTCTGAATCAAGAGCCAACTACATACGTACTTCCGTACTCATACACAATATGGAGCAGCACAGGCGAACAAGAACACAAGAGACAACCCAAAACCAAAAAAAGTTCAAAAGAAGAGGGCTGATCCGAGGATCGAACTCGGGACCTGTCACATGTAGAGCGTGTGCGAGCACATGAATGACCTTCCCCCTGGAGGGAGAAGAGGAAGGTTTTCCATGACTCATGACCCTAAGCGACAATCATACCACTAGACCAATCAACCAATCTTTTCAAGACTGCTGCTTTTTCACCTCTTGCGGGGGTAATTGATCGGAGTTGCATATAGATAAAGAAAAAACAGGAGAAAGGGGGGGGGAAGCTCGGCATCATGTGACTACATGCTGTACTACGGTGGTTCCTACGTACCGTATCCTTCAGGACAACTGGGATAGAGAGACTGGACTCGCTGATGCCCAAGGCAGGAACAATTCGGACACTCGACGTACTACTTCCTCTGGGGGACAACAATTCATCTCAAACCACTCCTGTACCAGACGGTACCTCCGTACGTACGTATGTAGAGCTACTTGCTTGCCACTCGAATTTCACAGCGCAGTACTTCCGTACCGTACCGTAGGTATCAATCACAACACACAGGATAGCTGTTGGCCTTCTACCGGTTGCTTCTACCGGTTGCTTCCATCACCGATTAGCTGGCTACGGCAAGTGTTCCTTACTGTACACTGTCACGATGCCTGCTGTCTACTGTACTGTACCGTACGACGTAGGATAAATGCAGTACCGTACAGGGTGGTGATGCCTGCTGACCAAGCTCTGAACAACCACTCGCAAGATGTACTCGCAGGGTCTACCTGCACCAGAGGTGAAGGAACGCCTTCCCAACAACAGTGTGGGCGCTGGAAGCAGGATATCCTTGCGGATATTCGTTTCGGGCGTTCTTCTTCTTCTTCGTAGATGCGCCTTCTCTTACGGTACTTCCAAGTCAGGTCCGTCAGGCATGCAGCTGCAGGATCTTCTTTCTTCAAGGCCGATGCTGTAGACTACTTGAAATGGTAGTCGCACCTTGAAACCTGGCAGCGCCGTCATCTTCAAGCCAATCTTATCCCTGAAGATGTTTCTCACGCACTTTGACTCTTCTCTGTTACCGCTGCGGCTCCATACCGTACCCGTTTCTTTGCATTGCTCCGGTCGATACCGTACCGTATGCGCCAGCATATATTCAGGCAGCGATGGTAACAAAAATCAAGTCGAATATTAATTGTCTGCTCGGCGTCGTCTGGATGATCCTCTGTGCTTACGTTGGTTCGGCCAAGCCACTCCGCTCTGCCTCGATGATGCTGCGTTACTGAGATGTTGCCCACGTTAGCATCGCTCGGAACTCTTTGGGACCTCCTGCTTGAAGGACATTTTTTCCGACTGTTCCACTTCAGTATATGGCGAAATGAGGCCTTTGCGAGGTGCTGGTCTCTGCTGGGTAGGCTGCTCGACGGAGCCGTTGTCGTCGGGTCACACAGATGTCCTACCAGCTGGATGGCTGACGTCGGGGTTCCGCAGGGCCTTGGATGGCTGGCAAGGACTCGTACTGTCCCAATCGGGCGTTTGTCAGCGAAGCGTCTGGTGTAGTGCTGGACGTCGGTGTTGGAGTCGGATCGCATTTCGAGCTCCTTGACATGTCCAAGGTCTCGTGGGTCTTCGGCGTGGATCCCAACATCGAAATGATTGACTATGCCCGATCGGCTGCACGCGCACGAGGGTTCCACAAATCCTTCACCTTCGTCCCACATCCGATCGAAAACGACGAGCGGCTGAAGGCTGCCGGCATCAAGGAACGCAGCATCGATACGGTCCTCTGCTTGTTCGTGCTCTGCTCCGTCGAGGATGTCCGAGTCGCGCTGCAGAGTATCCGCAGGTACATGAAGCCCGGCGGCAAGCTCATCTTCTGCGAGCACATCAGGCACACTCGGCCGTTCCCCAAGGCCGTGCAGAGTAAGCCACTTTGACGCACCCTCAAGGTTTTGACGGGGTCCCCCCGTGTCAGCCTTGGCCGCTGCCTTGGCAAGGGGACAAGCTGCCCAAGAAGTCGCTGACTCGGCGGCACGGCTGAAGAATGCTTCAATCTGTTCTGGCCGACACTCTTCGGCCGCTGTCGCCTCGACCGCGAGACGGACCAGATCATCAAGGATTGCGGTCCATGGGATGATGCCAACTGGGACTACGGCGGCGCCGAGCACGGATGCGGTATCTTTCCAAGGTTTGAGGGGACGGTGTTCATGCCCACAGAACTTGAAGGCCAGGCGCTCCAGTCGTCGACAGCACATCTCCCGCAATCGTCGACAACGAATCCTGGGCTTCCTGCCGCGACGCAGCTCCCGCAGTCGTCCACCACGACTGTCTCGCAGTCGTCAAAGTCGCAGCTCCCGCAGTCTTCCGCAACGCGATCTCCGCTATCGTCAATCACGAATTTCCCACAGTCGTCCGCAACGCAGGCCCCACACGCCCCACACGCCCCACGCACTTCACATACCCCACATAACCCACATTACCCACAGCACACACAGCAGCTTCCAGTTCAGCCGCCTCAGCTTCCCCCACCAGCCGTCACAGCGCCTCTGTCGTTCGTCATCGAGAGTTTTGATTACATTGACGACATCGTGTAGCGAACATGCAGGGACAGGTTCTCCGGAGTTATTATCGCGGCGTTGGTCTCTCAAGGGAGTATATACAAGCCTGGCGCCGTCGGGAGGGTCCGCAAACCCTGTTCATTGTTTGGTTCGGCCGTCGATTCTCGTGTCGTTTTCTCTCTGCCAAGATCCGGATGTGCAGGAGGTTCTGAGATGGCGAAGGGAGGCCCGCAAAACTCGTTCTACAGGGCAATTGAATAAAGAAGGGTTGGCCTCCTGAATATTGAAACATCCATGTAGCGCCTGAAGCGGACAGTTTTCTCTTATACGTAGCCCTCGTACCAAAGAAAAGAGGTGAAGGCGTTGTAGGAACAAACCCATGAAAGTCGTTCTCACCGCTGCTTCACCTCCCTCTCCCATGCCCTCTTGGCGCGCCACGAGCAGTAGCTGTTGTAGACGCCCACGGCGAGAGCCAGCGGCGGGCATACCCACAGCAGCGTATGCCACCAGGGCGGGCTCGTCGCGCGCAGGTGCTCGACCATGGCACGGACCTGTCCCTCGAGGTCGTCCTTGTCGGCATCGTTCCAGAGCACGATGCCCGCGGCCGGTCCATCACCGGGGCCGTCCGATGTGTCCGGCTTTCCCGACCGCCGCGGCTCCCATATCCCACAGAGACCGAGACCGAGACCGAGACCGAGACCCCAGCACTCGTCTCTCCGCTCGGCGCGTCGGGCCTTGTCGCGCACGTCCGTCTGGCTGAGGACGCGTCGGCGCGCGTCTTCCTCGGACAGAGCCGGGTCGCGCGCGAGCAGGCGACGCATCTGCACGGCGCGATCGCGCACGCCGACGACGACGACACTGCCGCACAGCACGTCGAGCCCGGACTCGAACAGCAGCGGCACGTCCAGCACCACGGCCCAGTGTCGTCCACGCGCGTACTCGCGCGCGACGGCGCTGTACATGGCGCGCCGCACGGCCGGGTGCACGATCCGGTTCAGCACGGCCCGGTCCTGCGCCCTCGCCGGGTCCGTGCCAAAGACGCGCTGGCCTAGCGCTGCCCGGTTCAGGGGCCGCGCTGATGTCTGTCGTGCCGCATCGTCGTCACGATCCACTTGACGTGTCTGGGTGCCGGCCATCGACCCGAGCTCCGGCGACGATACGGGCAGCAGCAGCTCCGGCGTCGAGTCGGCAAAGTACTCGACAATCTGCCGGTACGCTGTCGTGCCGGGCTCGACCACCTCCCGCGCCAAGACGTCGGCGTCGACGACCGGCAGGTTGTACGGCGGACGAGACAGGATGCTCGACACGGTGGATTTGCCGGTGGCGATGGAGCCCGTGAGCCCGATGAGGAGCATCGTCCGACGTATCCCCTCCCGCAATGATTCCAATGGACTTGGCAATGCCGACTGATCCTTGGGGCTGTTGTCCCGGTCTCGAGACCTTCTTGTCCTGTAAAGCCTCCTTGAGTCGTTCGCGTTAAGGTAGCTCTCTGAACGAAGCGCTTCGACCAGAGTAGTGACACTACTCGTACACTACTCCTATGCTGTAGTACGATACTGTACTACTAGCTGCAGTAGGGTGCCTTGATCTTGTTTATTGATGTGCATGTTACATACCTCCAAGCTGTCCGACGAGGAAGTCTACAGCGTGCCACGGGGAGGAGAGAAGTGGGTGAGACGACTGATTCGTATCGGCGCGGCTAAGTTAAATAACCTACTCCCGTACACATGCTGCTAGAACCCTGAGCCCTATTGCTAGGGCTAGCCCTAGGCGGCACTGGATCATCTCCGACAAACACAAACTAGCTAGAAAGAAGTTGGCACTAGAAAACTCGTGACAGCGCTGAAGATTTTATTTCTTGTTGATCCTCAAGGTAGATATGCACTTTCATTCTAGGTGACTTCTTCTAGTCTTTGGCAGTGATATGCAGAGTGTCCAGAAACTTTCACACTATCAGTACTGTCCCACTGGCACATCACCACTGTGGCAACTACAGCAAAAGCGGTGCCACCGGTCCCCTCAGGGACAGTAATTTCTGCAGTGATTAGATATACCGCCGACGGTACTGTTGATACTGAATGTATGTGGCGGAGAACTAGAAGGTAGATTAGTTTATTGGATCGACAGAAAGAGACGGCTAGAATATATTTCATGATTGGCGTACTCTGTACAACACCGCTCACATCTTCAATTTTCTTCAATCGCAAAGTGGTCATGTAAAGCAGATGCTCACTTAAGGTGTTTGACGCCTCTGCTAAGACTTCAGACAGTCGGCCCAAGTCTTCAACTCTTTCGCGTGCAGGTCCAGCCTGCGAACACTCTGCCAATCAAATTCAGTTGCTGTAACGGAGACTAAGTCTGTTCGGGTATGCCATTCTCAGCATGAACTTTGAGTATAGCCAGTGCGGTACTCCTGTATGGGTGTACGTATGTACACAGAAGAGCCCGAGTCTGGCTGACAGTTACCAGCGTTGAAAATAGTCAGCATAGTACTATACCCCAAGCAGTGATATCTCTCGGACGGGAGAAGAGTAGTACAACTGTACTGTACTTACGTAATGTGGTGTCTGTTCGAAAAGTGTACGGAGTATGTTCCATAGTAAGAGGGGTTATATAGTTCATCAGTCTTGTTCCGGATCTTCATCCTTCCACAGTCTGGAGAGGAATGGTGCTGGTCACTGACTCCGGATGTGTGTAAGCACCGGTAGGTGATGGCTGCTTGTATGAAAGCTTTTAAGACCTGCTGCTTGGGAGAAACCCGTTTGAGATACTATCTGCATGTGACAGTAGGGAGGAGGTCGATTGTTCCATTATATATTCTCATCGTTGGTCATGGCGTTGTATGTACAGTATGTACGTAACGTACAACGGGCGGGATGGTCTACGAGTAGAGCACTTGTCGGAGTCTCGGTAGCCGGTCTGAATATTCATGGGTACCCGCGCCAAGGGGGGGGGTAATACCCCCCTCCTCTTGCACCTTCGGTACGTCCGGAACACCCTCCTCCGAAGGAGGGTGTCTATCACCGGAACGTCAGGTTTTCAGTCACGACTCAACTGCAACATTTATAACTTCACAACCCAACCACTAAATTGAAATGTAGCCGGCTCATTTGATTCTCCTACTTCTCTACTATAATACTTGAAAGTATTGGCTTCCTTAGAGTTTTGTGGCGTTGTTGGAAAGTCACAATAGTTATCGCTTGCAGAACAGAATATCGATGATATCAATTTAAAACACCAATAACTCCACAACCAGATAGACAAATGTTAATTTTGATGTGCCCATCTGATTCCCCTGTTCTTCTACTATCTTCCCTAGTACTACAAGCTCTCTCAGATTCTGCTGGTGTTGTTGAGTAGCTACTGTAGCTACTATAGCCACCTTATCTACCATAGAAATTTGAGTCGCCCACTTCACTTCTCTCAGACATGCGATCTTTTGGTCACTCTTCCTTGTTTTGTACAGTTATAACTTTCATAGCTCGTGAAAAGGCCTGCAATCTCAGGAACGGTAGTGTAGAAGTAGGGGAATCAAGTGAGCTGATTACAATTTGGTTCGGTCCCAGTATTGTGGAGTTGTAGGCATTGCTGTCGATTCTATTAAGAAAACCTGACGTTCCGCTGATGCTGACGTTCCAGTGATAGGCACCCTCCTTCGGAGGGGGTGTTCCGGACGTACCGAAGGGACTTACCCACCATGGCACAGGTACCCCCTCTTGGCACGGGTAAGGACCAAGTTAGTGTCCCAGGCGAGTTCGGCAGTGGATACGGAGTACGTAACGTACGTACTCCGTAATACGTACGCTCCGGCGCTCAAACAGCCGGCTTGTCTGGGGTCTGAAAACCGGGACGCGGGTTTGAATCCCGCCTCCGTCCTGTACTTTTTGTTTCGTTGAATTCTTGGTCACGTGTAATCCTTTTTTAAACTTCTACGAAATTACCGTTGGGGACACTGCATAGCTGAGTCGTGTTTCCTACAACACAGCAAAGATCCGCATTGTGTGGCGGCGCAAGATATAGATCCCTATATCCACTCGGACTGAATCGAAGATGATCACTCAAAGGAGTCAGACACCCCCAGAGCTTGCTGCCCCGTAGCCAGGCTGCCCAGGATACTCCGTCGGGGAATCACCTTCTCCCTGCGCCGCTGCTTGGCTGCCCGCGACAAGAGCAATGAGCGCTGCGCCCACTCCACTTCCGTCCTTGGCGATCCCGATGCGGATCCGCTTCTCGCCCGCGACACCGATCTCGGGGATCTCGCGAAGGCCTTCTCGGATGTATTCTTCGAATCCGGGGTAGAACTCGACCAGGGAGCCGTCGACACCGATGTCGATCACGTCTGCATCGGCAACCGCCGCGGCTTCGTCAACCAGGGTTTTTGCCGAAGCTTGAACCTTCTCGGCCACAATTTGGGCGGCTCTCGAGTCGTTGAGGTCCTTTGCCGCGTCCAGCGCCTCCTGGCTCGATGGCGGTTTCCCGGCCGGTTGCGCGGCGCCTGTCGACGAGCCCCCACCACGGAGGCGCCCGGACTTGATGACGACGCCGGCGATGGCGAGAGCGCTGAGTCGCGCGCTTCGCTTGCCGATGGCCGTGACGACTTCTTTCACTGCCTCGACGTCCTCATAGCTCGGCGCGCTAACTCCGAGTCCTCGGTCGATAGCCTGCCGCGCCACTTTGAGCCCGTGGCTGCTGTCCTCGTGTACGATGCTCAGGAAGCTCGTGTCGATGCCCCACTGTCGGTACAAGGCCGAATCGTCGGCGATCGAGGTCGTCGATTGGATGTCGTTGCTGCTCGAGTCCTCGTCCGAGAACAATCGCACGGCGGGGTCCTGGACGAGACCGAGGAGGGCTCGGCGCAGAATCTCGCCCAGGAACATGCCCGACACTCGCTTCTCGAACATCTGGATGCCGGGATTCACGCTCTCGCGGTCGAGCGCGCTGTCGTACGACGTATTTGGTAGCACCTTAAGGTGGTTGTCGAACGAGCCCCACTCCGTGTTGACGACCATCTCCCCTGTGGACGCGTCGTACCCGACCGCGTCTTTCCCGTTGACCAGCTTCTTGATGTTGGCGAGCTTCTCGACGTAGGCACCGTTGGTGCCAGTGCCGAAGATGCCTCCCAACAGCGCGCCGGACTTGCCGGGCGACGTGTAAGATCGGGCCATCAGCGTCCCGACGGTGTCGTTGACCAGGGCAGCCACGCGCACCGGCAGGTGCAGCTCGTCAATCTCCGTCTGCAGCAAGGCGCAGATGTCCTTGCCGATGGCGTCGGGGATATCGAATCCCTTGGTCCACCGGATCAGCGCGCCCTTGTTAATTCCGGATTGCTGGACAGGGAAGCTGAAGGTGAAGCCGAGGCGGAAGATGTGCTCCTCCCGGTAGCCTTCCTTGGTGCTCATGGTCTTGCGACGACGCACGTGCGCTTCGAAGTGGTCCATGTGGTGGGTCTTGAGGAAGGTCTCGACCTCATGGGCCAGGAACGAAAAGAGCTCTTTGGCCGTCTTGGCCACCATGAGCTCGCGAGGGATGGCCACCTTGGATTGCACCAACGTAAAGGTTGAATTGCCGTGCAGCTGGACCGAGCAGACCCGGAAGTTGGTTCCGCCCAGATCGACGGCGAGGAACAGGCCCTTTTCGAGCACGTCAGCGCTCCGTCTGGAACGTCCACGGGCCTGGAGATGTGTGCACCTTCTCTGTTCCGTTGGGCACGGAAGTAACGTACGTCGGAATCTGGCTGAGCGTCGCCCCATCGCGCTGCAGACCCTCCTCTGCGCGCCATCAGTCTAGACTCTGCAGGCTTCCAGAGGCCTTGACGGTGGGTCCGGCGTTCGTCGACGGGCACATACCCATCTCCTCTAAAAACTCCTGTACTCCCCTGTTCAGTTCATCTGGCGGATACTCGAACTCGGCGGCCACCTGCTTGGCCTTTTCGACGAGTGCCATCTTCACGGATCGTTGAAGCCTTTGTTATCCTTTGAGGATGCAGTCCTCTGCTGTGTAGGCAACAGAAGACGATATGGGTTTGATTGATGACAATCGGAGCTTGCACAACGATGGGATGGATCTAGGGCTACGCTACGGGTATAGTCTTGTTGGCGGTGTCGACCGAATATATCGTCGTCCGGAACGACTCCCGCACGGTGCACTTGGCATGCTTCTTATACGAGCCATACAGACGATATGGTGCTACTCCCGACGGATGGTAAGGTTAAGTTGCTCATCGTACATACATACCACTAGATCGATGCCCCGCAATCCAGATTGCGGGGGCGGGGTATTGTAGACTGGTACCTCAAACGGCCTTGCGTCAGCGGCGCTGGATGTTGTTTTGGATGGCACCAGAACAAGCCCTGCATGGATGATCAAGATAATCCCTCTAAAATAGCGCATCACATGTTACTATATTGTTTGGACTTTCGATAAAGTATCTCGTGCATGATCCCTCGCCGACCGCTTGATTTCAAGAAGCCCAGCCTTTGCACAAATGGAGTTGAGGTCGGAGGTACCACATGGCATGATAGCCAAGGTCAGAGTCTCCAAGGTCATCCGCGAAAAATGTCCGAGGGCACCAGTAGTGTACGAGGGCAAGAAGTACGGAGTACGGAGGTACAACAACTGATGTCCTGTGCCGAGGGTGTCTTGACGGCTGAGTACGTAGTGAAGCTCTGACCCTCCTTTACCAGCCAGCACCAAGGGCTCTTCTGGAACGGCCACTTGAGCCATGGCGAACGTGGACTTTGCCCCGAAATGCGCCCTGTTGGTGGTATGGTAAGTCAAGAGAGCACCTGGGCGTTGGCGGGCTTGCAGGCTGATGTTAGTAGTATTGCTTTCACGGTGAATGCTCATATCCACACCCTAGTCGGCGGATGCAGGGGCTGACTTGGCTGTGTTTACATAATATTCAGGTGTCAGTGGCTCCGGCTGTGAATGAACATGGTGATGATGCGAGGCTAAGGTGTCCCTCAGGCATCGGCGCCACATATAGAACAGCCAAGTCAGACATCAGTATCACCGGTGTGGGCATGTACGGTATCGGCCAGACTTGATAATGAAAGTCAGTTTTCTGGGTGGCAGGCCTGGTGCCTTGAATCAGTACTAAATCCCAGACAACCTCCAATTGTTGATACCAGTTTTCATGTCCAGTATCATAGCCATCTACTCACTCGTCATTGCTGTTCCCATCGCCGGAGACATTGGACCACCTCCAGAGACCAAATTCAGCTTATTTGCGTAGCGCTTGAAGCTATCATGTACTGCTGGGTTGCGTGATGCTGATATACTTGGGGGATCACACCTGTAGAACTGGATACGCTGTTCAAGGACCATCACTTTTGGCAAAGACTGGAAATTACCATATGTTCTGGAAAACAGCCGACATCCAGTTCCAACCCACTCAAACCTTAAGGTGAAAACCCATCACCTTTGAGAATCAAACTTGTTTGTCAAAAGTTGTGATCCTGGGATCTGCGATCTTCTTCTTCAACAACCAGCAATCCATCCACAACCAGAGAGAGAGAGTCTGAGGATAAGAGGAATGGTTAGAGTCTGAGTGACTCTGGAGCTAGCAGAGTTCTCAACTCAAGGAAAGTCTAGATAGGGGGTCTGGTCCCTAGTCTAGGTGATTACTCCTAGCTTTACCCAGAGCTTAGTTGGAACAAGCTGCCCAGGAAAGTCTAGTCTTGGGGTCTGGTCCCAGGACTAGATTATTACTACTGGGAAACCAGGTGACTCCTCTCTCTGGCACCACTCCACAGACTGGAAACAGTTGACCTGTGCCAAGCAAGCTCTAGGATAACATTAAAAAAGAAAAATCCCAGTTCTTCAGAAACCAACCTTAGAGCACCACCAGCTACACCAGCTCCCAGTCTCTCCAACACCCAAACCAGTCTTCCCACCACTCAAAGTAATATGCAGAAAGACTGGGAACTTCTTAACTCCTGGCTGAAAACACAAACAGTTCCAGAACCAGTCAGAAAAAGCTGGGAGAATCTTAAGCAAAAACTCTCTGCAGAGATACAGACCAGCACAGCCCAACCTCTATCCTCTGGAATTACTAACAAGATTATCCAGAACCTTGAAAACCTCAACAAACATCTAGACAGACAAGAGGCAAAACTATCTTATGCACAGGCAGCTGCAAAAACTTCCTCTGCCCAAATTCCACTAGCCTCCAGAATTCTCAAAAAGGTTCTGGTACACCCTGGGCACCAGACTCCAGACATGGCTAACAGAACCCATGTCCAGCTATTCCAAGCCCTCCAAGACAGACTCCCAAGCTCTTATAACAAATAGATTAGAGTAGTGAGAAAACTCCCATCAGGGGATATTCTTATTTACACAGAGAGCCAGAAAACCAAGCTTTTTCTGGAGAAGGATTCCTCCTGGACTACAGCTATCTTCAACACAAAAGCAACAGTCCAGCCCAAGAGATTCCCAGTTCTAGTTCATGGAGTCAGAACAGCAGATATCCAGCCAGAGAATCTGGAGGACACCTGCAAAAAAATCCAGACTAGCAACCCTTCTCTTAGCAAACAGATCACTATTCTGAGAGTATATTAGTCCAAGAAATCTATAGCTCAAAAGAGACAGGTCACCTCTCTTCACCTGGATCTCTCTACCCCCCAACAGGCCAACCTTCTTATTGAGAATGGACTAGTGCTGGGACACAGGCTACATGAAGTGGAGCTCTTTCTGGCAAACACAGTTATTGCACAATGCTTCAAGTGCTTTGGCTATAGCCACCAAGCTCATGCCTGCAGAAACAGAACTGCCTGTGGAGTATGTGGTGGACAACATGAGAGAAAAGCATGTCCAATCCCTGAAAACTTGCTGAAGCCAAAATACTGCAATTGCCAGGGATCCCACCCAGCCTGGGCTAGCACATGCCCAGTACAGCAGGAAGCAGCCAAGAGAGCTAGGGAAGCTTAGATCTCATGCCCAGGGAAGTATGAGATTCCAATCTCCACATCTCTGACTCCAGTATCCTAATCTCCAGCTACACTTTTCTCTTTTTCCCAGCCATTACCAGGAGGGAAAAGATACAAAACAGCTAAGCCAACCAGAAGCTCAGAGAGAATCAGGGGAAACTGTCCAGAAGTTCAAATCCTTACTGCAAGATCAACAAACAATAAGAGAAAAGCACCAGCCAACTCTTTCAAGATCTTTGAAGATGAGATGTCTACATGAAGAACTCTAAGCTTACTCTTCTCCAGTATAATGTGCAAAAAGCCAATCAGTCCAAGAGCTACTTCTAGCAACCTCAGCTCTTCAAGAGGTGGACATTATTGCACTTCAAGAACTCTGGAAAAACCTCCACCTAGAAACAAGCACCTCTACTGTTTTTTCTTCCTTTCTTCCTCTTTACTTTTCAGAGATTGGCAGAACACTTTTTCTAATTAACAAGAACCTGAAACTTTCTTCTTTTCACTCTACATTCTGGAGTAAAGATTTTATTTCTCTTGAAATCCACTTGGAGAACTCCACCACCTCTCTTTGGGTACATAATCTTTACTTCACTCCATCAAGCTAAGAAAATTACACAGAAGCATCAGAAACTTTTCTCTGTTTGCTCCAAAATACTCTACAAGAGCAAGAACAACATATTCTTCTAACAGATTCAAACTTTCATCATCCAGACTGGTCAAAGAAAAGAAGACTATACTCTGAGACTGCAAACAAGTTCTAAAGTCTAATGAAAGATTCAAATCTGGATTTAGCTATTGCACTTTTTACTCCTACCAGAGCAAGATCTCTTTCTGAAAAACCATGTTCTGCTATTGATCTGTCTTTTATTTCTTCTTCTTTTTCTAACTCTCTGATTTTCTCTAAAGTAGCTCTTCAGTTCTTTCATGAGTCTGACCATAGACCTGTACTAACTAGCCTGGACCTGGATCCTCCAAGGAAATCCTGGAAGCCAGAAAGGAACTGGACAACACTGGACTCAAACCTTGCAAGAGCAGAGTGTGAGAAGCTACAGCTACCTTTCTATTTTCAAGACAAAGATAAAGTGGATAAGTACTTGGAGTATCTGGACAACTTTCTCCAAGGAGTAGCAAGCGAATACACACAGCTCCAGAAACAATCTGGCCACTCAGTTCCCTGGTGGAACCAAGAGATCCAGAACAAGGTTAGAGAGGAAAGAAGAGTAAGAAGACAAGTTCTCAGAGGACAGGCATCCCAAGAAGATCTAGAGCAAGCAACCAAGAACAAGAAAAAAGCAGTCAGAGAGGGAAAGCAGAACACCTTCAGGCAACAAGTCCATGAGCTAGCCAGTTCCTCAAAATTCTGGAAGCTTGCAAAGTGAGGAAAGACAAAAGCCAACAGAACTTCTGATCTTCCTCTGGTCCCAGACTTGGAAACTCAAGAAGGACTAGCTAAAATCTTTGAGGAGAAGACAAAAGCATTCTCAGCCCAGTTCTTTCCCAAAGCACTCACCCCAGAATCAAGTACAGAAAGATCCCAGAGTACTCCAGAGATCTAGCTCTCCCAGAAGGTTACAGCTGAAGAAGTGGAGTAAATCCTAAACAAGAAGAAACCTTTTACAGCAGGGGGAAAAGATAAGCTGCCAAATAGATTTCTGAAAGCTCTGAGTCTCAAGTTCTGCCAAGCTATAGCTATTCTCACATCAACATGCTGGAGACTGGAATACTTTCCTGAGAGGTTCAAGAATGTAAAGACAGTCTGTCTAAGAAAACCTGGCAAAGGAAGCTATAACCAAGCCAAAGTCTGGCACCCTATAGCTTTGCTCAACACAACTGGCAAGCTGATAGAAGCTATTACAGCAGCCAGACTAGGCAAGGTAGCAGAAGAAGCTAAACTTTTGCCAGAAATCCAGATAGGCTTCAGAAAAGAAAGATCAACTAAATCAGCACTCTTCCTACTGACCTCCCAAGTGGAAAAAGTCTGGAAGGAAGGCATGGTTGCATCTCTACTCTCTCTGGATATCTCAGGAGCCTATGATAGAGTTCTACCTAAGATCCTCCAACAAATCCTAGAGAGAAAAGGAATTCCTCTCTGGCTATCTTCCTGGATTTTCTCTTTCTGCACCAGTTGCTCTACCACTCTTGTGTTTGATGACTCTGAGTCTTCCTCTATTCCTATTCACTGTGGAGTTCCCCAAGGTTCCTCTTTATCTTCTATTCTTTTTCTATTTTATATTTCTGAACTACATGAAACTGTACATTCTCCTTCCACTGGTGTTTCTACTCTGGGATTTGCAGATGATACAAATCTGCTTGTATTTGGACACTCCCTAAAAAGCAACCTTCTGAAGTTGAAGAACACACAACTTAAATGTCTATCATGGACTGCAAGACATGGAATAGTTTTCTCTCCTGAGAAATATAAAATACTTTATTTTTCCAGAAGAAGATCAGACAATCTTCAGCTTAAGCTCAGACTGGGGAATATGATTCTAAGACCAAAAGAAGAAGTGCAAGTGTTAGAAGTATACCTGGATGTAAAACTCCACTGGCATAAGCACCAGAGAATTATTCTTTAAAAAACTCAGAAAGCACTTTCCTTTCTTTCTAGAACTTCATATTCTACTTGGGGTTTCCCAGTCCTCACATCATGTCTTGTGTATACTGCAATACTTAGATCTTTACTGAGTTATGCTGTGGGGATCTGGTTCAATCCTCTAAGAAAATCTTCTAATATCTCTTCCCTTAGCACATTCCAGAACAAATGCCTGAGACTTATTGGAAGTGTCTTCAAAGCCACTCCATCTTTCTTATTAGAGAGTGAGCTGTTTCTTTTACTTCTAGATCTCTATTTTAAATTTTGCACAGCCTGTTTTCTCTTTTTTATTCAAACCTTCTCTCTGAAAACACTTCTGGACAATATCTTTTCTAATATCTCCCACTATACCTCTTCTGTAAAGAAACCTTTAAAGGAATCCTTAACTATCTCCCCCTATTGGAAGTTCACTTGGTTAAACTAATTAACTACTAACCAGGCTACTTCAAAGAAAGAACTACAGAAACTTTTTGTTAAAGAGTGGGAAAACCAATAGGAGAAGAAGAAAAGAAAAAGCTACTCTGGGTGGTAGGTGTTTTATCAAAAGCCTCACTACAACAACCTGAAGCTCTACAAAGAGCTACAGAAAGCTGAGGCAAGTCTGTTACTACAAACCAGAACTGGGAGAATTGGCCTGGCAAGTTTTCTATTCAGAGCTGGAGTTCCAGATTTTCCTACCTCTTTATGTGTCTGTGGTCAAGCAGAAGAGACAGTGAAACTATCACCTCCTCATACTCTCTTTATTCAAGTCAAAGACAGCAAGCTCCTTTTAATTCTCAAGATTTCACTTCTATTATTTCAAACCCAGAGCTTCTACAGAAGTTTCTATACTGGTTCATGTTTTTGAAAAGACTGAACCAGTTTAATCTGGCTTTCAAACTCCACTATTCACACTCTAATATCTGAAAGTTTTCTTTCTACCAGTCACTACAAGATTTTCTTTTACTACATCCTCTAGTCACCCCCAGTCTTCAGTTTTTATTTCTCTAAAGGTTTTCTGAAGAAAATCACTCTTAGCTAGAAGATCTGCATGGCTGAAAAGCTACTATCAGTGTAAGAATCAAATAAAGATAAAAAATAAAAAAAAATCTGGACTAAGTTGAATTCTTCTGATCTGATTGTTGTACTGTTGACACACAGTTGTAGGTTCTTGGTCTTTTTCATCACTTGTCCTTGGTAGTTGGAGAGTGATGTCCTGTCCACTACTGTTAGCTGGTATAGATTCCTTTTCTTGTAAGTTGGGATCTTGTACTTCCTGGCAAAACTTTCTAACATGAAGTTGCTGGTAGCTCCAGAGTTGATCATGGTGTTTGTTAAATGTCTGTTAACTCTTATCTTGATGTGAAAATATAGACTGTAGGCTGTTGTGTTAAGGCTCTGCTCAACCTCTTCTCTCCAGAGTGTTGTCTTGCCTGCTCTTCCAACTCCAGATTTGAAGAGCACTGCTAGTTTTTTGAACAGCCAAGACTCTGGGCCTGGTGTTCTGCTGCATGCTTCTTACATTTCTCAGTGAAGTATAGCTTCTATGTGTTTTCTCTGCAATTGTTGTGTTCTTTTCCTTGCTGGCTTAGCTGGTAGCTGATACTCCTGTGACAAGGCAATAGCAGAGCAGAACTCAAGCCTAACTGATTCAGTAACCTTGACCTGACTTGGCTTGAGACTTGAGACTTGGATTGATGTACAAGACAAAAGACAAGGAAGAAAGAAAAAGAGAAAAGAAAAGAAGAAGCTGGGGGAGCAGAAGAAGTTCTTATAGGCAGGGGATCAGGCAACAGCAGAGCAAACAGGCAACAGTGCAGATGGAACTTCCCAGCAAGGTGTGTGACTTGTGCCAGATATGTAACAAGGCAATAGCAGAGCAAACAGGCAACAGTGCAGATAGAACTTCCCAGCAAGGTGCATGACTTGTGCCAGATATGCAACTGGGCCAGAACTGTGACATTACCCCTCTTCTTCACATAGCAAACTCCTGTAAGCCTCAGGCTGCTTGTGGGCGTAGTTCTGTGGCTGTGGTTTCCTTGGGTATTTCTCATGGAAGTTGTAGATGGTGTCTTTGGTGTTGTCAAGATACTCAATAGACTTTTCAGTGGTATCTTCAATTGGCCATCCAGACTATTTGACCAGGTACTTGAACTTCTGTCAAGACATTGCTGGTTTGGAGTCAAGGATTTCTTCAATCTGGAACTCTTCATCTGTGTCTTGACCAATGACAGGGCCAGGGTGTTCATTTGATTGGCCAGAGATAGGATTAGCAGGTGTCAGACGTAGAAAGGAAACATGAAAGACAGGGTGGATCTTGAGAGTGTGTGGAAGCTTCAGATGGCAGGCATGGCTTCCGACTGTCTTCAACACCTTGAATAGTCCAATCCACTTGTTGTCAAACTTTTTGCATGGGCGGCATGTCCTGATGTTCTTGGTATTCAGCCAAACAAGATCTCCAGTTTGATAGGACAGTGACAGGACTTGATGTAAATTAGTAGTATGAGCTTGAGCTTCCTGGGATAGTCGGAGTTCAGCTTACAACTGTTCCAGAATCTGCGTCATTTCTCCAGAGATTTCCATAGCATCTTGGTTGCAGGCTTCACTCGTGGGTGTGATGCTGAGCTGTGGATAGAACCCTTTGTTGGCAAAGAACAGTGATATACCAGAGGAATCAGACTGGGAGTTGTTCTGCGTGAACTCTGCCAGAGGAAGCCATTGGACCCAGTCATCTTGGAGATAGTTGACATAGGATCTCAGGTAGTGTTCAAGCTCCTGATTCTCTTGTTCTGTCTGACCATCTGTCTCTGGGTGGTGTCCTGAGGATAGTTGTAGCATGACATCAAGATGGGCACAGAGTACTTTCCAGAATAAGCTGACAAACTAACCTCCTCTGTCTGAGACAATGCTCCTGGGCAAGCTATGAGTACAGACAACAAACTGGATGAACATCCAGACAAGATGCGAGGTTGTCATCTCAGCACATAGCACAAAGTGGTGTTTTTTGGTGAGACAGTCAGTGATGACCCAGATGTGCTTGGCACCAGGGAAGCAGGCATCTCTTGACTTGGGCAAGTTAGTAATGAAATCTATAGCCAGATCCTGCCAATGTTGCTGAGACACGGGAAGAGACAGCAGCTCTCCTTTGCGATTATGGGCAGGCTTTGCTCAAGAGCAGACATGACAATTCCTGATGTACTGCCATATGATGTTCACTATCTTTAGCCAATAGTACCAACAAGACAGGAGATTATGGATCTTGGCAATCCCAGTGTGGCCAGCCATTGCTTGGTCATGGACTTCTTGGAACAGGTGTAGGTGTAGCTTATTGTTCTCAGGGATCCAGAGTCAGTTCTTGTAGAAGAGATAGTTATTTTCCAAGCTGCAGTCTGAGAGAGACACTTCTTGACTGTGCCTGACACTATCTCTTAGCATCTGTGACACTGTTGCCACTGGATCACCTTCAGCAAGGTTGTTATAGGTAGTTTGGATGATGTCTGAAAGAGGTGCAGCATCAGCTTCAGTATCAACTAGTGCAGCTTCTGAACATCTCAGGATCTGGATAGGCTTGACTTGAACCTCTGAATATGTAAGATTCTTGGGCTTGAGGATGACTTACTCCATGAAGTCTTGACAGAGATCACTGTCTGACAGGAGGTCTTGGGAATATTGAGTGAGGGTGTTGGCCTTGCACTGACTGCCTGGACAGTAGCTGATCTTGAAATTGAAGTGTGACAAGAACTTGCTCCAACAGGCTTGACAGCGGGAAAAGCACTTTGACAACATGAAGTACTCCAAGTTCTTGTGATCAGAGATCACCTTGACAGGTTCTGGAGATCCTTCAAGCTCTGCTCGCCATTCTTCAAAGGCATGGACAATTGCCAGCAACTCTTTGTTGTAGATCTTGTAGTTGCATTCTGCTGGCAGGTGGTGGTGTGACAAGAAGGCAACAGAGTGTAGAACTCCTTCATAGTCTGGCTGTGACAGGACAGTACTAGAGATGTAGTCAGAAGTGTCAGTCTCAACAACACACTCCTTCTCCAGATCAAAGTGCTGCAGGATAGGTGCAGTGCTGAACACTTTCTTGATACTTTCAAACAAGCGCTGCTCTGGGGTTTCCCACCTGAAGGCAACATTCTTCTTGGTCAGAGCTGTGAGTAGGGATACAAGCTTGGCAAAGTCTTTGGTGAACTGGCAGTAGAAGTTTGCAAAAGTAATGAAGCTCTACACTTCCTTGACACTGGCAGGAGGATTCCACTCCTTGATAGTGTCAGTCTTGGCTGGGTCCATGCTCACAGATCCGGGTCAGCCATCTTCAGTAGCAGACTGAATGATGAGGCCAAGGTACTTGACTTGATACACTTCAAAGTCACACTTGGAGATGTCAACTTGCAGGCTTGCATCTTGTAGTCAACTGAGAACAAGCTTGACATACTTCTGGTGTTTCTTGAGTGTCTGACTGTAGACAAGGATGTCATCCACATAGGCAGTGCCAAAGACATCAAGGATGTCAGGTCCCAAAACATTATTGATGTAGTTCTGGAACATGCTTAGAGTATTGGCAAGACCAAAGGACATGACAAGGTATTTGTAGAGGTCTGAGCGTGTGCAGAACGCAGTCTTCTATTCTTCACCTTCCTTCATCTGGATACAGTTGAAGGCACCAACAATGTTGAGCTTGGTGTACCACACAGCTTTGCAAAGCTGGTCCAACATCTCCTTAATCAGTGGCAGAGGGTAACAGTTCTTGATGGTGATGGTGTTGAGTGCTCTGTAGTCTACACAGAAACACAATCCACCTCCTGACTTCTTGACAAAGAGGACTGGTGCAGCAGTAGGTGATGAAGATGCTTGAATAAAGTCCTTGTTCAGGTTCTCTGTCAGGTACTTCTTGAGAACTTCAAGTTCTTCTCTGCTCATGCTGTACAGAGGTCCAGAGGGTGCCTGAGTTCCTGGTTCCATCTTGATCTTGTAGTCAACTCCTGGGTGTAGAGGAGGAAGCTTGTCAGCATCATCCTTGCTGAAGATGTCTAGGAACTTGTGGTACTGAGCAGGGAGAAGTGTGGCAGGATCTACACACTTCTTTGACTTCAATATCTACTCAATATCTCTCAGAGAAACACTGAACACCTGGTGATCTGGCTTGGCAGCAAGGAGAGAAAATGCAGCAGTATTGATGGAGATTGGCGTGGCAGAAAGAGGCTTGAGATCCTGAGACTTTCCAGCAGACATCTTAGCTTCAAGATCCAAAGAGATTGGATAGCTATTGTTTGACTTAAGGCATGCAGATCAGCAGTGATCTGACTTGAACATGATTGAGGTGTTTGTCCAATCAATGTGTGGCCTGTGCTTCTGAAGCCATAGCATCCTCAGAATCACATCATAGTGAAGACTAGGAGACACAAAGAGAGAGACTTCCTCCTGGTGTACGCTATGTGGTGTGGTCATGATTGTCTTGGCGAGATGTGTAGTTTGTGACATCTTGCCATCAAACAATTGTAATGTGCATGGGTAGGGGAGAGGTTCTTGGTGAAGAGATTGCGCAAAGGAAGCACCAATGCAGCTAAATGCTGAACAGCCAGAGTCAATAAGAGTATTGCACTTGAATTTCCTATCTAGGATACAAGGAAGAAACAAGCACTTGCTGTCCAATTGCTGGTCTGGAGACAGATAGCCAACATGGAGATTCTTTTCATGTCCTTGGGCATGACAATAACCAAGGACTACTTGTTTTCCGACTCTGGAGTAGTCTTAACAGTGGCAGACTTGGTGGTGGTTGTAGTGGTGGCAACAACAGGTATGCTTTTCACTGGACAGAAGGTTGAGACATGACCTTGGTTTCCACAGTAGAAGCAGAGGCCTTTGCTTCAGCGATGTTCTCACTCTTCTGGTGTCAGCTTAGAGTGGCTGAGATCCATGGTAGGACTTGGTGGCTGTGGTGTGAAGGCTGGCTTGATGAACCCTGGACACAGAACTAAAGCTCCTGACTGTGGAACTGAGGCTTGGGTGGGAGGTGCTTGACATGGACAGTGAGAGTTGGCAGAAGTGGCATGCAACTGGTTGTCCTGCAGCTGGCATTTCTCAACAAGCTTCTGATAGCTGATGTCCTTGAGGTTGATGCTGACAAGCTGTTTGGCAAGCTCTTCAGAGACAGCGCATTGAAGATGGCACTTCAAGGCCTTGTTGTTGAAGCCTGTGCGTGGAGTATACTGATTGAACTCTGTGAAGAACTCGGCAAAGGAATAGTTGGCCTGACGCAAGGTGATAAGCTTCCTCTGAGCTAGGAACTCTGGGTCTGGGTTGGAGAAGGTGTTCTGGAGATCTTGGATGATGTTGTGCCAGTCAATGTACTAGCCAGCTGTGATCTTAGCTGAGATGTAGGACTGCACAGTGCCAGTCGTGTGTGAAAAGACGTACGCAATCCGTGATGTTTCTGTGGGGTACCAGTCAGTGTTGAGTGTCATCTTGAGTGACAGTGATGTGATGAAGCTCTCAAGCTTCTCATGCGTGATTTCCGTGTTTCCGCCATCACCACTGAAGATTTTTATTTTTTTTTATTTTATTTGATTCTTACACTGATAGTAGTTTTCAGTCATGCAGATCTTCTAGCTAAAAGTGATTTTCTTCAGAAAACTTTTAGAGGAATAAAAACTGAAGACTGGGGGTGACTAGAGGATGTAGCAAAAGGAAATCTTGTAGTGACTGGTAGAAAGAAGACTTCTAGATATTAGAGTGTGAATAGTGGAGTTTGAAAGCCAGATTAAACTGGTTCAGTCTTGTCAAAGACATGAACCAGTATAGAAACTTCTGCAGAAACTCTGGGTTTGAAATAATAAAAGTGAAATCTTGAGAATTGAAAGGAGCTTGCTGTCTTTGACTTGAATAAAGAGAGCATGAAGAGGTGATATGTTTCACTGTCTCTTCTGCTTGACCACAGACACATAAAGAGGTAGGAAAATCTGGAACTCCAGCTCTGAATAGAAAACTTGCCAGGCCAATTCTCCCAGTTCTGGTTTGTAGTAGTAGACTTGCCTCAGCTTTCTGTAGCTCTTTGTAGAGCTTCAGGTTGTTGTGGTGAGGCTTTTGACAAAACACCTGCCACCCAGAGTAGCTTCTTCTTTTCTTCTCCTCCCATTGGTTTTCCCACTCTTTAACAAAAAGTTTCTGTAGTTCTTTCTTTGAACTAGCCTGGTTAGTAGTTAATTGGTTTAACCAAGTGAACTTCCAATAGGGGGAGATAGTTGAGGATTCCTTTAAAAGGTTTCTTCACAGAAGAGGCATAGTGGGAGATATTGGAAAAGATATTGTCCAGAAGTGTTTTCAGAGAGGAGGTTTGAATAGAAGAGAGAAAACAGGCTGTGCGAAATTTGAAATAGAGATCTAGAGGTAAAAGAAAAAGCTCACTCTCTAATAAGAAAGATGGAGTGGCTTTGAAGGCACCTCCAATAAGTCTCAGGCATTTGTTCTGGAATGTGCTAAGAGAAGAGATATTAGAAGATTTTCTTAGAGGATTAAACCAGATCTCCACAGCATAACTCAGTAAAGATCTGAGTATTGCAGTGTACACAAGACATGATGTGAGGACTGGGAAACCCCAAGTAGAATATGAAGTTCTAGAAAGAGAGGAAAGTGCTTTCTGAGCTTTTTGAAGAATAATTCTCTGGTGCTTATGCTAGTGGAGTTTTGCATCCAGGTACACTCCTAATACTCGCACTTCTTCTTTTGGTCTTAGAATCACATTCCCCAGTCTGAGCTTAAGCTGAAGATTGTCTGATCTTCTTCTAGAAAAATGAAGTATTTTATATTTCTCAGGAGAGAAGACTATTCTATGTCTTGCAGCCCATGATAGATATTTGAGGTGTGTGTTCTTCAACTTCAGAAGGTTGCTTTTTAGAGTGTCCAAATACAAGCAGATTTGTATCATCTGCAAATCCCAGAGCAGAAACACCAGTGGAAGGAGAGTGTACAGTTTCATGAAGTTCAGAAATGTAAAATAGAAACAGAATAGAAGATAAAGGAGAATCTTGGGGAACTCCACAGTGAATAGGAATTTTTTTATTTTTATTTTATTCTTACACTGATTTAGCTGTAGAGCCATGCAGAACTTCTAGTACATGTTTGTTTCTCCAGAAAACCTTTGGAGGAATAAAAACTGAAGCTTAGAGAGACTAGGGAAAATCTTGTGGAATATGCAGTAGCTAAGGAAATTTGTACATGTAGCTATTTGTTAAAACAAACAGTTGACTTGGTAGAGCTTAGAAAGAGAGTTGGTGGGCTAGGTTGAACTGGTCAAGTCTTTTCAAAGACATAAACCAGAAAAGAAGTTTAGGAAGTAGCTTGGAGGAGAATAAGATAGATAGGAAATCTTGTAGAGGGAATTGGACTTGTTGTCTTTGGTTTGAAAATTTGTTACAGAAAAAAGTGATGTGTTGAGCTGTTTCTTCTCCAAAACCACAGATGCATAGAGGGGAGTTAAAGTCTGGAACATTTGCTCTGAAAAGAAAACTGGCCAGTCCTATTCTTGCTGACAGAATTTGAAGAAATAGACTAGACTCCGCTTTTCTCAAATCTTTGAAGATATTGAGGTTTTTCTTCTGTGGCCTTCTGGTGAACATGTCCCAAATAGCAGAACAATTTCCTCTGCTTACCTGCCATCTGGCTTCCTATTCTTTGTGGAAAGCCTCCTGTAGACTTTTCTTTGAGAAGTCTTGGTTAGTAGTTAGTTGTTCCAGCCAGACTGTTCTCCAGTTTAGAGAAATAGTTGTCAGAGACTTTGGTGTAGTTCTGAGAGAAGAAACATAGAGAGAAACTTGACTGTGTAGTTTGTGGAGAAGTGTAGAAGAAGAGTTGGGTAGTGTGTTTGAATAGAAACATGAAAGAAAACATACTGTTCTCAGCTTGAAGTATAAGTCTAGAGGGGGTAGAAATAGTTCTGATTCAAGTAGGAAAATAGGAGTGGCTTTAAAGACACCTCCTATAGTTCTTAAACATTTATTTTGGAAAGTAGATAATGAAATAATATTAGAGAGTTTCTTTTGGGGATTGAACCAGACTCCTACTGCATAACTAAGAAGAGATCTTAGTATAGCAGTGTAGACATGACGTGCTGTTAGGACTGGTAGTCCCCAAGTAGAGTAGGTTGTTCTGGATAAAGCTGAGAAATATTTGGAGGCTTTCTGTGACATGATTTTTTGGTGTTTTTTCCAGACAAGTTTTGAGTCAAAGTAAAGTCCCAAGATGCGCACTTCTTCTTTTGGTTGAAGTACCACTTCTCCAAGTCTTAGACTGAGCTGAAGATTGTCTCTTCTTCTTCTAGAAAAATGGAGAAGTTCATACTTTTCAAGTGCAAACTTCATACCATGTTTTCTTGCCCAGTCCTGACATTTGGAATGTGTAGA
This sequence comes from Lichina pygmaea, assembly GCA_963422465.1. NCBI lineage: Eukaryota > Fungi > Ascomycota > Lichinomycetes > Lichinales > Lichinaceae > Lichina > Lichina pygmaea. The sequence goes on from OY730171.1 coordinate 2,219,341, forward strand.
CTTCAACTTGAGAAGGTTGCTTTTCAAGGAAGAGGAGAATGCAAGAAGATTAGTGTCATCTGCAAAACCAAGTGAATAGGAATAGTAGAAGACTCAGAGTCATCAAACACAAGAGTGGTAGACCAACTGGTGCAGAAAAAGAGAATCCAGGAAGATAGCCAGAGAGGAATTCCTTTTCTCTCTAGGATTTGTTGGAGGATCTTAGGTAGAACTCTGTCATAGGCTTCTGAGATATCCAGAGAATGTAGAGATGCAACCATGCCTTCCTTCCAGACTTTTTCCACTTGGGAAGTTAGTAGGAAGAGTGCTGATTCAGTTGATCTTTCTTTCCTGAAGCCCATCTGGATTTCTAGCAAAAGTCTAGCTTCTTCTGCTACCTTGCTTAGCCTGGTTGCTGTAATAGCTTCCATCAGCTTGCCAGTTGTGTTTAGCAAAGCTATAGGGTGCCAGGCTTTAGCTTGGTTATAGTATCCTTTACCAGGTTTTCTTAGACAGACTGTCTTTGCATTCTTGAACCTCTCTGGAAAGTATTCCAGTCTCCAGCATGTTGATGTGAGAACAGCCATAGCTTGGCAGAACTTGGAACCCAGAGCTTTCAGAAATCTATTTGGCAGCTTATCTTTTCCCCCTACTGTAAAAGGTTTCTTCTTGTTTAGGATTTACTCCACTTCTTCAGCTGTAACCTTCTGGGAGAGCTAGATCTCTGGAGTACTCTGGGATCTTTCTGTACTTGATTCTGGGGTGAGTGCTTTGGGAAAGAACTGGGCTGAGAATGCTTTTGTCTTCTCCTCAAAGATTTTAGCTAGTCCTTCTTGAGTTTCCAAGTCTGGGACCAGAGGAAGATCAGAAGTTCTGTTGGCTTTTGTCTTTCCTCACTTTGCAAGCTTCCAGAATTTTGAGGAACTGGCTAGCTCATGGACTTGTTGCCTGAAGGTGGTCTGCTTTCCCTCTCTGACTGCTTTTTTCTTGTTCTTAGTTGCTTGCTCAAGGTCTTCTTGAGATGCCTGTCCTCTGAGAACTTGTCTTCTTACTCTTCTTTCCTCTCTAACCTTGTTTTGGATGTCTTGGTTCCACCAGGGAACTGAGTGACCAGATTACTTCTGGAGCTGTGTATATTTGCTTACCACTTCTTGGAGAAAGTTGTCCAGATAATCCAAGTACTTATCCACTTCATCTTTGTCTTGAAAGTGGGAAGGTAGCTGTAGCTTCTCACACTCTACTCTTGCAAGGTTTGAGTCCAGTGTCTTCCAGTTCCTTTCTGGCTTCCAGGTGTTCCTTGGAGAATCCAGGTCTAGGCTAGTTTGTATAGGTCTGTGGTCAGACCCATGAAAGAACTGGAGAGCTACTTTAGAGAAAATCAGGGAGTTAGAAAGAGAAGAAGAAATAAAAGACAGATCAATTGCAGAACATGGTTTTTCTGAAAGAGATCTTGCTCTGGTGGGAGTAAAAGGTGCAATAGCTAAATCCAGATTTAAATCTTTCATTAGACCTTGGAACTTGTTTGCAGTGTCAGAGTACAGTCTTCTTTTCTTTGACCAGTCTGGGTGGTGGAGGTTTGAATCTGTGAGAAGAATATGTTGTCCTTGTACTTGTAACGCATTTTGAAGTAAACAGAGAAGAGCTTCTGATACCTCTGTATAGTTTTCTTGACTTGATGGGGTAAAGTAAAGATTATGCACCTAAAGAGAAGTATGTTACAACCCCTGGGATAGAAGCCACTTATTTATAGGCAATCAGGCTGTGGGTCAGGCAAGAGGACACTATGGAAGTCAAGTGACCAACCAACAAGGGGTCACGTGACTGTCGAGACACACAGGTGGCTTGACACAGTATGCATGAAGCATCAAGACAATCTCACCAGTCTTGATGCAGGATGCAGGAAGCATTAAGACAGTCTCACCAGTCTTGACATAGTGTGCATGAAGTATTGAGACAATCTCACCAGTCTTGACACAGAGTGTATAACATAGTGGGACTGTCAAGACAATCTCACCTGTCTTGATGTCAAGACTGTCAAGATAATCTTGATCATCTTGACAGGCCAGCACTATATAGTCTGGTGATAGTTCCCTTATGGAATGATCATCTTCAACTCATGTTGTGATCTAGACAACTAGATCTACTTCAATACAATCCTTTTGTACAAAGCCATTAATCAGGTGTCACCACCACCATGTTCCACCAAACCTCTTTGCACTTCTTGACACTTCTCTCCTGCAAGAACCAACCTGCCTTCTGTATCTCACCCTTAATCCTATACTCAGTTAGGATAGCACAGTACAGACTGCAACACTTTGAAGACTCTCAAGGATGAGTACCTCAGAAGCAACCAACCCCAACTTCCCAGATGGAAAGATTAGCTTCACCAAACCAGACCTGTTCTACAGTGAAAGGAACAAGATTGACAACTGGCTTATGCAACTCCAAGTCTACTTTCAATTCCAACCGGAGATGAGACTGCCTAAAGAAAAGTGGCCACTCTTCGTAACCACTTACATGAGAGGTAATACTTATTGATGGATCAAGCTCTACGCCAACAAACATCTCTCAGGAAACAGAGACTACAACAGTACAACAGAATGGATGACAAAATAGACATGATTCAAGGACAAGATCAAAAGGATTCTTGGACTATCTAACAAAGACAAAGTGGCTATACAAATAATCCAGCACATCAAACAACAACGCTCAGCTGCCAAGTACACCACGCAATTCAAGCAATACTCAGTGCTCTGACTGGGACAACAACACCCTGATAGTCATGTACTGATGTGGACTTAAAGAAAACATGAAGGATGAAATCACCTTTGACAGATGAGCAGTCAACACACTGGACAAGCTCATCACACAAGCAATCAACATCGATGACAAGCTATTTGAGTGAGTGATGGAGAAACACCACGACAGAGAACACAGCTACCCTGCATGGCATGTGAGCAACCACTACAAGCCACCTAACAAGGCACCACCACATGACCCATATGGTTATACACCCATGGAACTGGATACAGTCCACTACAGAGAAAAGTTCACAAAGGGAAGAAACAACAAAAAAAGGAAAGCACTGAAGTGCTATACCTGTGGCAAGCTAGGCCACATAGCAAAAGACTGTTGTTCAAAGAACAAGGTGTACTGACAGTAACTTAATACGCTTGATGGAGACTGGAATGTTATCAAGCTGGAGGACTCACCAGAAGAGGCTTGGCTATCCCTCAAACAATAGGACAAATATGATCAGACATTAGAAGCAGTCCACCAACTGGCAACATCAGAAGGCAAGGACCTACCAGAACAGACAGGTCAGGACAAGGGATAGGAGCTCTTAACCACCTCTGATGGGGACTGAGACAAACCTACATCTATCAAAGAAGAAATACCACAAGGAAGCTATGCTTACAGCATGGACTCACAAAGCCTATGGCATAGTGAACTACAGTGGAGGTTTTGCACAAAACACTACTGCACCTACCACAAACAACTACAAAAGTACAGAGGACATTGACTCTACCGTGCCATCTGCCACAAGTATTAGGTCAATTACAAGAAGGATATGTGTGAGATCTATCTTTGGGACAAACACCAACACACCACATTCCCCAGGCACACACATAATTAGCACAAACACCTCATGTTCCTACAGCAAGGCAACAACCACAACTGCTACATCAACAATTGGCAGTACTGCCTTAAACCCAGATGTGACAAGCATCAGCAAGACAAATTCATGAACAGATTCCTCAGAACTGATAGGAATAGCTGGACCCATTGCCCAGTCAGTGGAAAAACACTTCAATCAGGAAAAGATTGAACTGTTAAAGGCCGGGCCGAGTTCACACAGAAGGCGGCTCAGTCTGTTGCTTCGCAGGGCGGATTCTAGACAGGGACTCGGTAGAGGAATAGACAGGTGGGGTAACTCTCCTGTGCTATTGTCTCAGTACGATGGGTTTGTATTGTGTGTTCAGCCTGGAGAGCTAATCTCTCCGGACTCTTTGGGGGGTCTTTATACAGATGCCCCAAGGGGGGGGGTCTCCTCGAGAGGTATTATTCTTTTGCGTGGATGAGCTCCTCACTTAGCTCCTGCTTGTCCACCGGACGAGCTCCTTGCTTAGCTCCTGCTTGTCCACCGGACAAGCTCCTCGCTTAGCTCTTGCTTGTCCACCAGATCAGTCGGATGTTGTTCTGTATGACTAACACTCCTCCCTCACTTACCTGGGCTGTTCCGGCCTAGGCCTTAACACTATCCCCTCCCTCCAAGAGTTCTGTCCCCAGATCCTTTTCATTCCTGCTCCTCTTTTGTCATGAACCAAGGCCAGACAACTTGAACTTGTCATCGCGGTTTTCTTTCTTGTTGTATTGGCAAAATAGGCAAGGAATCAAAAATCACATGCGGTGCTTGTTGTCGCGACCACACCCAGTGTGTTGTGAGCTCCACATCATCTTTTTGTTGTCAGTGTGTTGAGAAAGGTTGTCACTGTGATCTTCATCTCTTGGAATCAGAATGGAAGAAGATGGAACTTGAGTGTGAGCAGCTCAAGGCTCAGCTGCGGGAGACTGATGACCAATTGTCAAAGTTGCTTCCCTGGCAGATCTGCCTCCGCTGGCAGCCGGGTTGTCTCTCACAGAAGGAGGCTGATGCCATCTGTCGTGAGCTGTCTGCCATCAAGGATCAGGAATCCCTTGATGCTCAGGAACAGGAGGCTCTCTATGTTATCCACAAACAGGAGGCCAGTCAGACTGCTGCTCCACTGTCCTTTGAGGATGTCTTCTCTTCAGAGACTTTGGCTTCTCTCGAGCTGTTGTCTCCGTCGGACCTGGTCACTGCGAGTTTGCTTGGTGGTAATCCACCAGCTTCTGGTTCATCGCAGAGCTGAAGTTCTCGGTTGGTTCCCACGAATTTTCCTCTTTGTCAAATCCTAACCACTTCACCAGGTACTCAGTTTTCTGTCTGTTTCTTCAACTATCCAGGATCCTTTCAACATTGTACTCTTCTTCATCATCCTTGAAGTTCCATTCTGTCTTGATCTCTGTGTCGCTGGGTGCTGATTCAAGCAGCAAGACATAGAATACTCAGTGTATCCTTGCTTTTTGTGGTAGTCTCAGTTGATAGTTGACTTTCCCAGTGCACTTCTCAATTTCGAATAGTCCGATTCGTACGTGGTCCAGCTTTTTGCTCGGTCACTTTGAGCGCAGGTTTTTTGTTGATAGGTAGACTTTATCCCCCTTTTCCAGGGTTGGTCTCTTCAACCTTTTGTCGTGTAATCAGCGGGCGGTGGCGTTCTGGGCATAGTCAATTGTTGTTTTCATCATCTCGTGCATAGCAGCAAGTTTGCTAACATCAACAACATTGCCTCCTGCTGTTGCCTGCCATCAGGGGTTTCTTGCGTAGTTCGCAAAGAACAGTGTTGTCTCTGTCACACTGTGTTGCTGGTTGTTGTACACAAACTGGGCTGTTGGTAGCAGTTCCACCCAGTTATCCTGCTGGTAGTTGATGTAGTGTTGTAGATACTGCTCTATTGTCTGGTTTGTCCGCTCAGTTTGTCTGTCAGTTTGTGGGTGGTAGGCTGTTGACATGCTTGTATCAATGCCAAGTTGCCTTGTCCACGTGTTCCAGAATTTCAAGGTGAAGAGTTTGTCTTGATCCAAGATGATTGTCTTTGGTAGCCCTCAGTGGCTTACCAGCTCTTTGAGTAGGACACTCACAAGTTTGTTCGTGGTTCCTGACTCTTTCCACAGGACCAGGTGGGTGTATTTGGTGAGCTTGTCAACAATCACCAAAATGCTATTATATACCACCTTTGTTGCTGGGTCTGTTGACTTTGGCAACTTGACCACAAAATCCATTGTGATAGTTTCCTATAGTGCCTTGGGTAGGTCTATTTGCTGTGCCTGCCTATAGAGCTTATGTCTTGATGGCTTGTTCTTCACACACTGTTCGCAGTTACAGATGAACTCTGTCACCTTGCACTTCATTCTGTCGAAGCAGTAATTCCTTTGGATTTTCTCCAAGGTTTTATCTTGCCCAGGGTGTCTTGTTACGACCCAGGGGATGGGAGCCACTCATTTATAGGCAATCAGGCTGTGGGCCAGGCAAGAGGACACCATGGAAGTCAAGTGACCAACCAACAAGGGGTTACGTGACTGTCGAGACACACACAGGAGTCTTGACGCAGCATGCATGAAGCATCAAGACAATCTCACCAGTCTCAACGCAGGATGCATGAGGCATCAAGACAATCTCACCAGTCTCGACACAGGATGTATGAAGCATCAAGACAATCTCACCTGTCTTGACGCAGGGTGCATAACATAGTGGGACTGTCAAGACAATCTCACCTGTCTTGACATCAAGACTGTTGAGACAATCTTGATTGTCTAGACAGGCCAGCACTATATAGTCCAGTGATAGTTCCCTTATGGAATGATCATCTTCAACTCATGTTGTGATCCAGACAACTAGATCTACTTCAATACAATCCTTTTGTACAAAGCTGTTGATCAGGTGTCACCACCACCACATTCCACCAAACCTCTTCGCGCTCCTTGACACTCCTCTCCTGCGAGAACCAACCCACCTTCCACCTCTCACCCTAATCCTATACTCGGATAGGACAGTACAGTACAGACCACAACACTTTGAAGACCCTCAAGGATGAGTACCTCAGGAGCAACCAACCCCAACTTCCCAGATGGAAAGATTAGCATTGCCAAGCCAGACCTGTTCTACAGCAAAAGAAACAAGATCAACGACTGGCTCATGCAACTCCAAGTCTACTTTCAATTCCAACCAGAGACAAAGCTGCCTAAGGAGAAGTGGCCCCTCTTCGCAACCACTTACATGAGAGGCAATACTTATTGATAGATCAAGCCCTACATCAACAAACATCTCTCAGGAAACAGAGACCATGATGGCACAACAGAATAGATGACAAAATAGACATGATTCAAGGACAAGATCAAAAGGATCCTTGGACTATCTAAGAAAGACAAAGTGGCTATACGAATGATCCAGCACATCAAACAACAATGCTCAGCCGCAGAGTACACCACATAGTTTAAACAATACTCAGTACTGACTGACTGGGACAACAACACCCTGATGGTTATGTACTGATGTGGACTCAAGGAAAACATGAAGGATGAAATCACCTTCAACAGACGAGTAGTCGACACACTGGATGAACTCATCACACAAGCAATCAACATTGATGACAAGCTATTCAAGTGAGTGATGGAGAAATGCCATGACAGAGGATACAGCCACCCCACATGGCATGTGAGCAACCACTACAAGCCGCCTAACAAGGCACCACCACATGACCCATATGGCTATGCACCTATGGAACTGGATGCAGTCCACCACAAGGGAAGGTTCACAAAGGGAAGGAACAACAAAAAGAGGAAAGCACTGAAGTGCTATACCTGTGGCAAGCTAGGCCACATGGCGAAAGACTGTTGTTCAAAGAACAAGATGCACTGACAGTAACTTAATACACTTAACAGAGACTGGAATGTCATCAAGCCAGAGGACCCACCAGGAGAGGCTCAGCTATCCCTCAAACAATAGGACAACTACGATCAGACATTGGAAGTAGCCCACCAACTGGCAACATCAGAAGGCAAGGACCTACCAGAACAGACAGGTCAGGATAAGGGACAGGAGCCCTTAACCACCTCTGATGGGGACCAAGACAAACCCACGTCTATCAAAGAAGAAATACCACAAGGAAGCTATGCTTACAGCATGGACCCACAAAATCTACAGCACAGTGAACTACAGTGGAGGTTTTGCACAAAGCACTACTGCACCTACCACAAACAACTACGAAGGTACAGAGGACATTCACCCTACCACACCACCTGCCACAAGCATTGGGTCAATTGCGAGAAGGATACATGTGAGATCTATCTTTGGGACAAACACCAACACACTGCATTCCCCAGGCACACACATGATTGGCATGAACACCTCATGTTCCTACAGCAAGGCAACAACTACAACTGCTACGTCAACAATTGGCAGTACTGCCTCAAGCCTGGATGTGACAAGCATCAGCAAGACAAATTCATGAACAGATTCCTCAGAACTGATGGGAGTGGCTGGACCCATTACCCAGTCAGTGGAAAGACACTTCAATCAGGAAAAGACTGAACTCCCTTGTCAAGGGGTGACATCAGAAGCTCAACAACATGACCCCTAGCAACACAAAGCACCTGCGATTGCCTGTGTCACTACACGCCAACACGCCAGTACAGACATACGCACTTGTGGACTCTGGAGCCAGTGGAAACTACATCTCAAGACAACTTTATGATACTCTCAGCACTGGACGGAGATGCAAGCAGCAGCCCTATCAGCTCACGATGGCAAATAGACAGACAGAGCTAGTCTGCCATAAGACGCAGCCAATAGAAATAGTTACCAGACACCATGCTAAAAAGATCCAACTTGATATTGTCAAGTTGGCCACTCAGGATATCTATTTGGGGATGCCTTGGCTAAAGAAGCATAACCCAGTTGTTAACTGGAAGACAGGAGTACTCACATTTAGGAACTGCACTAACAACACAGCTCAGACCTGTTACCAGCCGCAGAAGGCGTGGACAGATGAGGGAAGGAGTCCTCAGTGGAACCTCACTGACAGAAAGGACAACTCTCAAGAGAAGAGGTCTGCCTTGACAGGCACACCCCAGAACCAGGTGGCCAAACAGTCAGAGATGAAGAGAGAGGAAGTTGTTAACCCTCTGGAGATCCCTGAAGAGTACTGACCTGGGTATGATAACCTCTTTCAGGAAGAGACAACAACAGCAGTGTTGCCTAAGCACCAACCTTGGGATCATGAGATCAAGTTGCAACCAGGGACAGAGCCAGGATTTGGACCAATTTACCAGTTATCAGAGAAAGAGCTCCAAGTACTTCGCGAGTACCTGGAGGAAAACCTGAAAAAGAGTTTCATTCAAGAATCTCAATCGCCAGCAGGATACCTGATACTATTTGCACCAAAGAAAGACAGAAGTCTTCAACTTTGTGTGGATTACAGGAAACTCAACAACATTACCATCAAGAACTGATATCCGTTGCCAAATGCGAACAAATTGCAAGACAGGATCAGCCAAGCTACAATCTTTACCAAGCTGGACTTGAAAGGAGTATACAACCTGATACACATGAAAGAAGGAGAAGAATGGAAGACAGCCTTCAGAACCTGATACAGACACTACGAGTATCTGGTTATGCTATTCAGACTCACAAACACACCAGCAACATGTCAAGCATTGATCAACAACATCATCAGAGCACACCTGGACCAAACAGCTATCGCCTACCTGGACAACATTCTTGTCTACTCGAACACGCAACAGGAACATACCAAACATGTGAAGGATGTTCTACGATGCCTACAACAGGCAGAGCTCAAGCTCAACCCAAAGAAATACAAGTTCAACAAACTGGAAGTTGAATTCCTTGGATATGTCATAGGGATTAAAGAGATCAAGATTGACCCTGAGAAAATCAAAGCAATTCAGCAATGGCCAACACTGATGTCAGTTAAGGAAGTACAAGCCTTCCTAGGATTTGCCAACTTCAACTGACAGTTCATTAAGAACTACTCACAGATGGCAACACCACTAACAGAACTCACAAAGAAGGACGTGGAGTACTGGTGGACAGAGAGACAACAAAAAGCATTCTAACAGCTCAAGGACACTTGCACCAAGGAACCAGTTCTCCTCAACTTCAAGACAGGCCAACCAACACAAATCAAGATGGATGCTTCAGATCAGGCAGTAGGAGCATGTCTATGCCAACAGGCAGATGGCAAGTGGCACCCAGTTGCCTACTACTCACAAAAAATGACACAAGCAGAACAAAACTATGATATCCACGACAAAGAGCTATTAGCAGTCGTCAACGCACTCGAACACTGGAGAGTGTACACGGAAAGTAGTTCTGAACTCACTGTTCTCACAGACCACAAGAATCTGACAACATTCACAACAACCAAGAAGCTGAACAGACAGCAAGTCAGATGGGCTGAACTCCTAGAGCAACACAAGTTCAAGATCTTGTACACCCCTGGACAAGACAACAGGAGAGCAGACACACTAAGCTGACAAAAAGACCACATGGAAGATGATGAACACCAAGGAACAATCTTACAGCAGGACCAGCAAGGAAACCTGGTGCCTCAGCCACAGATCAACAAGCTCACGGCAGAAGACACTGAAGAACTAATAAGGAACTACCACGACAATCCAGCACATGGTCACCCAGGAATCTCCAAGACCACAGACCTTATCCAACAGGCAGGGAACAATGTTATTAACCTCTGACAACATATCACAAACTACATCAGCAAGTGTCTACTATGCCAGAAAAACAAACATGGAAGACACAAGCCATACGGAGAAGGACACCCGAACATGATACTGAGAGGCCTGTGGGAAGACGTGTCAATAGACTTTATCACAAAGCTACCCAAGTCCAAAGACCCAGTCACAGGAATCACCTACGACTTGATTATGGTGATAGTGGACAGATTCACAAAATATCTAATAGTGGTACTATTCAAGGAGACCCACACAGCAGAACAGTTGGGACACCTTTTACTGGACAGATTGGTTAGAGACCACGGAGTTCTGATCACAATCATTACAGACAGAGACAAACTCTTCACATCCAACTACTGGAAGACAATCAGTGCAGCTATGGGAACAAAACCCAAAATGTCTACAGCCTATCACCCACAAACTGACAGCCAGACAGAGTGAGCAAACCAAGTCCTGGAGACTTACTTACAGTATTACATCAACCAGACCCACAGCAATTGGGTACAGTTATTACCGGTGGCACAGCTGGCAATCAACCAGCACAGATCAGACTCAACAAAGGAATTGCTATTTTTTGCCAATTTTAGATGACATGCAAACATTGGGATGCCAAGCAGAGCTTCACCAAACACGGAGAAAGCACTCCAACATGACAAGCTCCTACGACAAACGCACACAATGATGAGGCACTACCTTCAAGAGACCTCAGAAAGAATGCAACATCAAATAGACAAGAAATTGAAAATAGCACCTCAGCTAAAGGAGGGGGATAAAGTCTACCTCCTTACAAGAAATTGGAAAACAAAGAAACTAAAGACAAAGAAACTTGATAACATCAAGGTCAGACTATTTTCAGTCGAAGAAAAAACAGGACCAGTCAACGTCAAGATACGACTACCAAGGGATGCCAGAGTCCATCCAAACTTTCATATATCAATGATTGAACCAGCCGACCAGAGCACACCCTTGCAGGAAACATTCCATTACCAACCTGAAGAAGAACAAGAATTTGAGGCTGAACAGATCCTGAAGAGAAAAAGTCAGTGATACCTTGTCAAGTGGAAAAACTACCCAGACTCGGAAAATACCTGGGAACCACTCAGGAACCTCGCGAACTGCCAGCTCCTCCTGCAGCAGTTCCGGCAGAAGCAGGACTGAACAGCTCGGCCTGCAGCGCGGACGTGTCAATAACCGTCGCCAACAAATCTTCACCATCCGCCTCTATTTCAGCAACAAGGCACTGGAGCTTCTTCTTCGCTTGACCCTCAGCACCCTCAAGAACCTTTCACTTTCAGGACACACAAGCCTGCAGCTCAGCAAGCTGCTCAACAAGAGCATCCCACTTGGCCTCATCAACAGCCAAATCCTTGTGAAGGTTATCTCAAGTCATGTTCAACAACTCCCAAGAAAGTGACACACAGGACTTTCCACGACAAGTGCATTCAGCGCACTTCAACTTATCGTTGTTGTCAGACATTCGGAAGCAGGGCTTGTGGTTCAAAATACAGAAGTCACACAGAGCAAGCGACACAAAGTTATGATTACAGATCTGGGCTGCCAGTTGGTTTCAGTAAGCAGAGACACGTGATTTTGCAGACATACTCAAGAATTCATCAGGACAATGAATGAAGGAGAGGAGGGTAGTGTTATGACCCAGGGGATGGGAGCCACTTATTTATAGGCAATCAGGCCACGGGCCAGGCAAGAGGACACCATGGAAGTCAAGTGACCAACCAACAAGGGGGCATGTGACTGTCAAGACACACACAGGAGTCTTGACACAGCATGCATGAAGCATCAAGACAATCTCACCAGTCTTGACACAGGATGCATGAAGCATCAAGACAATCTTACCAGTCTTGACGCAGGATGCATGAAGTATCAAGACAATCTCACCTGTCTCAACACAGGGTGCATAACATGGTGGGACTGTCAAGACAATCTCACCTGTCTTGACATCAAGACTGTCAAGACAATCTTGATTATCTTGACAGGCCAGCACTATATAGTCCAGTGATAGTTCCCTTATGGAACAATCATCTTCAACTTATGTTGTGATCCAGACAACTAGATCTACTTCAATACAATCCTTTTGTATGAAGCCGTTGATCAGGTGTCACCACCACCATGTTCCACCAAACCCCTTCGCACTCCTTGACATTCCTCTCCTGCGAGAACCAACCCGCCTTCCACCTCTCGCCCTAATCCTATACTCGGATAGGACAGTACAGTACGGACTGCAACATGTCTGTGCAAAGCCCTGTTATGGTGCCTCCAGATCACCTCCTCTTGTGCTCTTTCTGGCACAATTTCCTTTTTGTTTGCTGTCTTGTGGCCAAGGGTAAGGAGTGGACCCTTTGTTTCTGTTGTTGCCAGTTGGGGTTGGGCATAGACCAGAGTTTGTCCTTTTGTCACTAGGATTGGGTGTTCCTCTGTTGTTTTCTCATCCATCAGGTCTGGTCGCCTGCTGAGTGCGTCTGCTCAAGCATTTTCAGTGCCTTTCCAGTAGAGGATTTGGAAGTTGTATGATGCTAACAACTCTGCCTATTGAACTTGCTGTCAGTTTAGCTTCTTTGTTGTTGTGAAGTAAGCTAGGTTCTTGTGGTCTGAGTACATGTCTACTGTGTATTTTGCCCCCTCCAAGTAAGGCCTCCATTCTTGGAATACGTTGACAATTGCTAGCAACTCTTTGTCGTGAACATCATACCTTAGTTCTGGGCCAGAGAACTTTCTTGATCAATACGCGACAGGGTGTAAGTGGTTGTCAGCATCTGGTTGACACAAGCAGGATCCCAATGCTTGGTCTGAGGCATCAGTTTCCAGAATGATCCTCTTCTCAGAATCAAATGATGCCAAAATAGGTGTGGAGATGAATTTATCCTTCAACTCCTGGAAGACCGCTTGTTGGCTCTCCCCCCACCTGAAAGATTTGTTCTTTCTGGTTAACTCTGTCAAGGCTGCTGCTGTTCTTGAGTAGTCCTTGATGAATCGTCAGTAGAAGTTTGCAAATCCTAGGAAGGATTGTACTTCTTTGAGGTTTTTGGGTGTTGGCCAGTCTCGTACTACTGCTGTCTTTGTGTTGTCTATTCGAATTCCTTCTGTTGTCAGGATCAACCCCAAATATTCCACTTCTTTCGTGTGGAAAACACTTTTATCAAGGTGTAACCTCATGCCTGCTTTCTGGAGTGCATGTAGGATTGTTTTGACATGCTGTTTATACTCCTCCAAGGTTCCATTGGTGTATACCAAGATATCATCAATATAAGCAGTGACAAATATATTCAGGTATTGTCGGAGAACAGTGTTAATAAGTGATTGGAATGTCGCCAGTGCATTCGTAAGACTGAATGGCATCACAGTATACTTGTAGTGCCTGTACCTTGTACGAAAGACTGTCTTCCATTCCTCGCCATCTTTCATCCTAACCAGGTTGAAAGAACCTCGAATGTCAAACTTGGTGAACTATTCAGCTCCTTGGATCTGGTCTTGGATTTCCGATATCAGTGGCAGTGGGTAGTGGTTCTTCACTGTAATTGTATTTAGCCACCGGTAATCAACACACAGTCGAAGTTTGCTGTCTTTCTTTGGCACAAACAATATCAGGTATCCAGCTGGTGATGTTGAAAGTCTTATAAACCCTTTCACTAGGTTCTTGTCCAGGTAGTCTCTCAGGGCCTCAAGCTCTTTTGCTGACAGAGTGTAGATAGGGCTGTGTGTGGGTTTTTTTCTGTCTTCCAGCGGAATCTTGTGGTCCCACTCCTGATGTTCTGGTAGCATTGTGATCACTATTTCTTTGAACATCTCCTGGTATTCTTTATACTCACTTGGCAACTGCGGTGCCTGAGTCTTGCCCACGGTGTCTTGCGTGGTGCAAAGTTGTTGTGTTCGGGGTTTCATCCAGGCCACACAGGCCTGCCCGTGCTGGTGGTATTTCTTCCAGTGTGTCAGTGAGATTTCTTTAATTGTCACCCCTGGTTCTGACGTGACCAGTGTCTTATCTAGAAAGACTAGTTGCCTTCTTCTCCAGTCAATCCTTGAGTTTTGTTTTTCCAACCACAGAAGTCCCAATATAACTTTGTGTGGTATCTGGACCAAGTTGAATTCTTCTGTTCCAATCATCATGCCATGGACACTCAGCCTCAGGCTCTTGGTCTCCTTTGTCACTTGTCTCTTGTCTTTGGAGAGTGGTGTTCTGTCCACTACTGTCAACTGGTAGGGGTCTTTCTTGCCTTGGACTGGAACCTTGTTTCTTCTGGCAAAGCTTTCTGACATGAAGTTGCCAGTCGCACCAGAGTTGATCCTGGCCTTAGCCAACCGCCCATTGACTCTGATCTTGATGCGAAAGTGCAGGCTGCAGACTGTTACGTCAAGGCTCAGCTTGACTTCTTCCTCCTGGGGTGTTGTCTTGCCTGCTCTTCTGACCCCAGTTTTGAAGAGTGCTGCTAGTTTTTTGAGCCGCCTAGGCCCTGGGCCTGACACTCTACTGCGTGTTGTTTGCATCGTGTGGTGAGGCATTGTTCCCACAGGTCTTGGTTGCAATCATCAGCAATGTCTCTGACCTGTGTGATGCTGAGGGTATTGTCAACCTATCGTGACACTTGCGTCTCCCCTATTTCTGATAGGGTTGTGTCCTGTTGTCGAAGGACAGGTTTGTTGGGGACTGGTGGTGGCTGGGCTTCTTTGTCATCAACCTGTTCCTCCATATAGCCAGTTGTGTCAAACTCGGAGATCAGGTTGTCCTCCCAGTGGATTCTGTTGACCTTCCTTCAGACCTTGTCAAGGTGGTCCAAGGTTTCTTGGAGCATGTTCTCAAGTTTTTTGGTGTGTTGTCAGAGGTTGTCCTCCTCTCTGAGGAGTACTGCCTCAGGGTGATTGTGGGGCAGTGTGCCTTGGGGGGCCCTCTGGGGCTCCTCCATCTCCCTGCCTTTCCAGGCGCTTGTGGTGTTCAACTGCTTCTCTTTGCCCTTCTTGTTCTTCTTCTTGCTCCTGCAGTTCACTGCAAGGTGGCCCACTTTCTGACAGTTGTAACACTTCTGTGTCTTCTTCTTTTGTGGTTCCACCACATCGATTTCCATGGGTACCAAGCTGTAGTTATCTTTGGTGGGTGTTGGCTTTTTCTTCACCTATGGTTTTGTCTGCTTGCCTTGCTTCTCAAGCTCTCTCTCAAACTGTCGGTCGTTGATGTGAGCTGCAGTCTCGATCATTTCGTAGAGCTCGGTTGGTCAGTCTCCTCACATGATGTCATCCTTGACTTGTTCCTTGAGGCCTTGGTAGAATAGTGCTGTTAGTGCACTGTCCCCCCACTGGGTTCTCACTGCTAGTTGTTGGAACTTCGCCGCAAATTCTGATGCTGATCCAGTTTGCCACAGTGCTTGGAGCTTTCATTCCGCATCTCTTTCCTTGTCAAGGATCCCAAACATCTTTCTCATAGCTGTCTTAAAGATTTTCAAGCTTCCCATGACCTGTCGGGTATTGTCTTCTTGCTTCTTGGGGTCTGCCTGATTGTCTAGGTAATCCCTTAAGTAGACGTTGAACCAAGCAAAGGCTGGTCCTTCCAGGTAGGAGACTGCAAACAGCACCTTCTCCTGGTCTGTCAGGAACTGGGCTGTGTTGAACCCATAGTAGAGCTCCAGTTGTGAGAAGAACAACTCCAGTCCTCCCCTGGATTCATCGTACCTTTTCGGGGCACCTACCTTCAAGGGCTTCAGGGGTAGGTTAACAATAGGTGCCGCCTGGACAGCCTGGGCCTGAGCCACCTGAGCAGCTTGGGCTTGGGCTGCCTGAGAAGGGGTAGGGCTTTGTGGATCCACCATCATATCAAGTGAGTGTCCTATGTGTTAGAGGCTGAAACTGTTAAAGGCTGGGCCAGGTTCACACAGAAGGTGGCTTGGTCTGTTGCTTCGCAGGGCGGATTCTAGACAGGGACTCGGTAGAGGAATAGACAGGTGGGGTAACTCTCCTGTGCTATTGTCTCAGTACGATGGGTTTGTATTGTGTGTTCAGCCTGGAGAGCTAATCCCTCCGGGCCCTTTGGGGGGTCTTTATACAGATGCCCCAAGGGGGGGGGTCTCCTCAAGAAGTATCATTCTTTTGCGTGGACAAGCTCCTCGCTTAGCTCCTGCTTGTCCACTGGACAAGCTCCTCGCTTAGCTCCTGCTCGTCCACCGGACGAGCTCCTTGCTTAGCTCCTGCTCATCCACCGGACGAGCTCCTCGCTTAGCTCTTGCTCGTCCACCAGATCAGTCGGATGTTGTTCTGTATGACTAACACTCCTCCCTCGCTTACCTGGACTGTTCCGGCCTAGGCCTTAACATGAACTCCCTTGTCAAGGAGTGACATCAGGAGCTCAACAACATGACCCCTAGCAACACAAAGCACCTGTGATTACCTGTGTCACTACACGCCAACACACCAGTACAGACATACAAACTTGTTGACTCTGGAGCCAGTGGAAACTACATTTCAAGACAACTTTACAACACCCTTGGCACTGGAAGAAGACACAAGCAGCAGCCCTATCAGCTTATGATAGCAAATAGACAGACTGAGCTAGTCTGCCACAAGACACAGCCAATGGAAATAGTTACCAGACACTATGCTGAAAGAATCAACCTTGATATTGTCAAGTTAGCCACTCAGGATATCTATTTGGGGATGCCTTGGCTAAAGAAGCACAACCCAGTTGTTAACTGGTGTTGTGGTCCGTACCGTACTGTCCTATCTGAGTATAGGATTAGGGCGAGAGGTGGAAGGCGGGTTGGTTCTTGCAGGAGAGGAGTGTCAAGGAGTGCGAAGAGGTTTGGTGGAACATGGTGGTGGTGACACCTGATCAACAGCTTTGTACAAAAGGATTGTATTGAAGTAGATCTAGTTGTCTGGATCACAACATGAGTTGAAGACAATTATTCCATAAGGGAACTATCACTGGACTATATAGTGCTGGCCTGTCAAGACAATCAAGATTATCTTGACAGTCTTGACGTCAAGACAGGTGAGATTGTCTTGACAGTCCCACCATGTTATACACCCTGCGTTGAGACAGGTGAGATTGTCTTGATGCTTCATGCATCCTGCGTCAAGACTGGTGAGATTGTCTTGATGCTTCATGCATCCTGCGTCAAGACTGGTGAGATTGTCTTGATGCTTCATGCATGCTGCGTCAAGACTCCTGTGTGTCTCGACAGTCACGTGACCCCTTGTTGGTTGGTCACTTGACTTCCATGGTGTCCTCTTGCCTGGCCCACAGCCTGATTGCCTATAAATGAGTGGCTCCCATCCCCTGGGTTGTAACACTACTCTCCTCTCCTTCATTCATCATCCTGATGAATTCTTGAGTATGTCTGCAAAATCACGTGCCTCTGCTTACCAAAACTAACTGGCAGCCCAGATCTGTGATCATAACTTTGTGTCACTTGCTCCGTGTGACTTCTGTGTTTTGAACCACAAGCCCTGCTTCCGAATGTCTGACGACAATGATAAGTTGAAGTGCACTGAATGCACTCATCGTGGGAAGTCCTGTGTGTCACTTTCTTGGGAGTTGTTGAACATGACTCAAGATAACCTTCACGAGGATTTGGCTGTTGATGAGGCCAAGCGGGATGCTCTTGTTGAGCAGCTTGCCAAGCTGCAGGCTTGTGTGTCCTGAAAGTGAAAGGTTCTTGAGGGTGCTGAGGGTCAAGCGAAGAAGAAGCTCCAGTGCCTTGTTGCTGAAATGGAGGCAGATAGTGAAGATTTGTCGGCGACAGTCATTGACATGTCTGCGCTGCAGGCTGAGCTGTTCAGTCCTGCTTCTGCCAGAACTGCTGCAGGAGGAGCTGGCAGTTCGCGAGGTTCCTGAGTGGTTCCCAGGTATTTTCCAAGTCTGGGTAGTTTTTCCACTTGACAAGGTATCGCTGACCTTTTTTCTTCAGAATCTGTTCAGCCTTGAATTCCTGTTCTTCTTCAGGTTAGTAATGGAATGTTTTCTGCAAGAGTGTGCTCTGGTCGGCTGGTTCAATCATTGATATATGAAAGTTTGGATAGACTCTGGCATCCCTTGGTAGTCGTATCTTGATATTGACTGGTCCTGTTTTTTCTTTGACTGAAAATAGTCTGACCTTGATGTTGTCAAGTTTCTTTGTCTTTGGTTTCTTTGTTTTCCAATTTCTTGTAAGAAGGTAGACTTTATCCCCCTTCTTTAGCTGAGGTGCCATTTTTGATTTCTTGTCTATTTGACATTGCATTCTTTCTGAGGTCTCTTGAAGGTAGTGCCTCATCATTGTGTGTGTTTGTTGTAGGAGCTTGTCATGTTGGAGTGCTTTCTCTGTGTTTGGTGAAGCTCTGCTTGGCATCCTGATGTTTGCATGTTGTCCAAAATTGGCAAAAAATAGTGATTCCTTTGTTAAGTCTGATCTGTGCTGGTTGATTGCCAGCTGTGCCACTGGTAATAACTGTACCCAATTACTGTGGGTCTGGTTGATGTAATGCTGTAAGTAAGTCTCCAGGACTTGGTTTGCTTGCTCTGTCTGGCCATCAGTTTGTGGGTGATAGACTGTAGACATTTTGGGTTTTGTTCCCATAGCTGCACTGATTGTCTTCCAGTAGTTGGATGTGAAGAGTTTGTCTCTGTCTGTAATGATTGTGATCAGAACTCCGTGGTCTCTAACCAATCTGTCCAGTAAAAGGTGTCCCAACTGTTCTGCTGTGTGGGTCTCCTTGAATGGTACCACTATTAGATATTTTGTGAATCTGTCCACTATCACCATAATCAAGTTGTAGGTGATTCCTGTGACTGGGTCTTTGGACTTGGGTAGCTTTGTGATGAAGTCCATTGACACGTCTTCCCACAGCCCTCTCAGTATCATGTTCAGGTGTCCTTCTCCGTATGGCTTGTGTCTTCCATGTTTGTTTTTCTGGCATAGTAGACACTTGCTGATGTAGTTTGTGACATGTTGTCAGAGGTTAATGACATTGTTCCCTGCCTGTTGGATAAGGTCTGTGGTCTTGGAGATTCCTGGGTGACCATGTGCTGGATTGTCGTGGTAGTTCCTTATTAGTTCTTCAGTGTCTTCTGCTGTGAGCTTGTTGATCTGTGGCTGAGGCACCAGGTTTCCTTGCTGGTCCTGCTGTAAGATTGTTCCTTTGTGTTCATCATCTTCCATGTGGTTTTTTTGTCAGCTTAGTGCGTCTGCTCTCCTGTTGTCTTGTCCAGGGGTGTACAAGATCTTGAACTTGTGTTGCCCTAGGAGTTCAGCCTATCTGACTTGCTGTCTGTTCAGCTTCTTGGTTGTTGTGAACATTGTCAGATTCTTGTGGTCTGTGAGAACAGTGAGTTCAGAACTACTTTCCACGTACACTCTCCAGTGTTCGAGTGCGTTGACGACTGCCAATAGCTCTTTGTCGTGGATATCATAGTTTCATTCCGCTTGTGTTATTTTTCGTGAGTAGTAGGCAACTGGGTGCCACTTGCCGTCTGCCTGTTGGCATAGACATACTCCTACTGCCTGATCTGAAGTGTCTATCTCAATTCATGTTGGTTGGCCTGTCTTGAAGTTGAGGAGAACTGGTTCCTTGGCGCAAGTGTCCTTGAGCTGTTGGAATACTTTTTGTTGTCTCTCCGTCCACCAGTACTCCACGTCCTTCTTTGTGAGTTCTGTTAGTGGTGTTGCCATCTGTGAGTAGTTCTTAATAAACTGTCAGTTGAAGTTGGTAAATCCTAGGAAGGCTTGTACTTCCTTAACTGACATCAGTGTTGGCTATTGCTGAATCACTTTGATTTTCTCAGGGTCAATCTTGATCCCTTTAATCCCTATAATATATCCAAGGAATTCAACTTCCAGTTTGTTGAACTCGCATTTCTTTAGGTTGAGCTTGAGCCCTGCCTGTTGTAGGCATCGTAGAACATCCTTCACATGTTTGGTATGTTCCTGTTGCGTGTTCAAGTAGACAAGAATGTTGTCCAGGTAGGTGATAGCTGTTTGGTCCAGGTGTGCTCTGATGATGTTGTTGATCAATGCTTGACATGTTGCTGGTGTGTTTGTGAGTCCGAATGGCATAACCAGATACTTGTAGTGTCTGTATCAGGTTCTGAAGGCTGTCTTCCATTCTTCTCCTTCTTTTATGTGTATCAGGTTGTATGCTTCTTTGAAGTCCAGCTTGGTAAAGATTGTAGCTTGGCTGATCCTGTCTCGCAATTTGTTCGCATTTGGCAACAGATATTGGTTCTTGATGGTAATATCGTTGAGTTTCCTGTAATCCACACAAAGTCGAAGACTTCCGTCTTTCTTTAGTGCAAATAGTATCAGGTATCCTGCTGGCAATTGAGATTCTTGAATGAAACTCTTTTTCAGGTTTTCCTCCAGGTACTCGCGAAGTACTTGGAGCTCTTTCTCTGATAACTGGTAAATTGGTCCAAATCCTGGCTCTGTCCCTGGTTGCAACTTGATCTCATGATCCCAAGGTTGGTGCTTAGGCAACACTACTGTTGTTGTCTCTTCCTGAAAGAGGTTATTATACCCAGGTCAGTACTCTTCAGGGATCTCCAGAGGGTTAACAACTTCCTCTCTCTTCATCTCTGACTGTTTGGCCACCTGGTTCTGGGGTGTGCCTGTCAAGGCGGACCTCTTCTCTTGAGAGTTGTTCTTTCTGTCAGTGAGGTTCCACTGAGGACTCCTTCCCTCATCTGTCCACACCTTCTACAGCTGGTAACAGGTCCGAGCTGTGTTGTTATTGCAGTTCCTAAATGTGAGTACTCCTGTCTTCCAGTTAACAACTGGGTTGTACTTCTTTAGCCAAGGCATCCCCAAATAGATATCCTGAGTGGCCAACTTGACAATATCAAGGTGGATCCTTTCAGCATGGTGTCTGGTAACTATTTCTATTGGCTGCGTCTCATGGCAGACTAGCTCTGTCTGTCTATTTGCCATCGCGAGCTGATAGGGCTGCTGCTTGTGTCTCCTTCCAGTGCTAAGGGTATCATAAAGTTGTCTTGAGATGTAGTTTCCACTGGCTCCAGAGTCCACAAGTGTGTATGTCCGTACTGGCGTGTTGGCGTGTAGTGACACAGGCAATCGCAGGTGCTTTGTGTTGCTAGGGGTCATGTTGTTGAGCTCCTGATGTCACCCCTTGACAAGGGAGTTCAGTCTTTTCCTGATTGAAGTGTCTTTCCACTGACTGGGCAATGGGTCCAGCCACTCCCATCAGTTCTGAGGAATCTGTTCATGAATTTGTCTTGCTGATGCTTGTCACATCCAGGCTTGAGGCAGTACTGCCAATTGTCAACATAGCAGTTGTAGTTGTTGCCTTGCTGTAGGAACATAAGGTGTTCATGCCAATCATGTGTGTGCCCAGGGAATGTGGTGTGTTGGCATTTGTCCCAAAGATGGATCTCACACGCATCCTTCTCACAATTGACCCAATGCTTGTGGCAGGTGGTGTGGTAGGGTGAATGTCCTCTGTACCTTCGTAGTTGGTCGTGGTAGGTGCAGTAGTGCTTTGTGCAAAACCTCCACTGTAGTTCGCTGTGCCGTAGATTTTGTGGGTCCATGCTGTAAGCATAGCTTCCTTGTGGTATTTCTTCTTTGATAGACACAGGTTCATCTTGGTCCCCATCAGAGGTGGTTAAGGGCTCCTGTCTCTTGTCCTGACCTATCTGTTCTGGTAGGTCCTTGCCTCCTGATGTTGCCAGTTGGTGGGCTGCTTCCAATGTCTGATTGTAGTTGTCCTATTGTTCGAGGGATAGCTGAGCCTCTCCTGGTGGGTCCTCTGGCTTGATGATATTCCAGTCTCCGTCAAGCGTATTAAGTTGCTGTCAGTGCACCTTGTTCTTTGAACAACAGTCTTTCGCCATGTAGCCTAGCTTGCCACAGGCATAGCACTTCAGTGCTTTCCTTTTTTTGTTGTTCCTTCCCTTCGTGAACCTTCCCTTGTGGTGGACTGCATCCAGTTCCATGGGTGCATAGCCATATGGGTCATGTGGCAGTGCATTGTTAGGCGGCTTGTAGTGGTTGCTCACATGCTATGCGGGGTGGCTGTATCCTCTGTTGTGGTGTTTCTCTATCACTCGCTTGAATAGCTTCTTATCGATGTTGATTGCTTGTGTGATGAGTTTGTCCAGTGTGTTGACTGCTTGTCTGTTGAAGGTGATTTCATCCTTCACGTTTTCCTTGAGTCCATGTCGGTACATGACCATCAGGGTGTTGTCATCCCAGTCAGTCAGTACTGAGTATTGTTTGAACTGTGTGGTGTACTCTGTGGCTGAGTGTTGTTGTTTGATGTGCTGGATCATTTGTATAACCACTTTGTCTTTGTTAGATAGTCCAAGGATCCTTTTGATCTTGTCCTTGAATCATGTCCATTTTGTTATCTATTCTGTTGTGCCATCGTGGTCTCTGTTTCCTGAGAGATGTTTGTTGACGTAGGGCTTGATCTATCAATAAGCATTGCCTCTCATGTAAGTGGTTGCGAAGAGGGGCCACTTCTCCTTAGGCAGCTTTGTCTCTGGTTGGAATTGAAAGTAGACTTGGAGTTGCATGAGCCAGTCGTTAACCTTGTTTCTTTCACTGTAGAACAGGTCTGGCTTGGCGATGCTAATCTTTCCATCTGGGAAGTTGGGGTTGGTTGCTCCTGAGGTACTCATCCTTGAGGGTCTTCAAAGTGTTGCGGTCTGTACTGTACTGTCCTATCTGAGTATAGGATTAGGGCGAGAGGTGGAAGGCGGGTTGGTTCTCGCAGGAGAGGAGTGTCAAGGAGTGCGAAGAGGTTTGGTGGAACATGGTGGTGGTGACACCTGATCAACAGCTTTGTACAAAAGGATTGTATTAAAGTAGATCTAGTTGTCTGGATCACAACATGAGTTGAAGATAATTGTTCCATAAGGGAACTATCACCAGACTATATAGTGCTGGCCTGTCAAGATGATCAAGATTGTCTTGACAGTCTTGACGTTGAGACAGGTGAGATTGTCTTGACAGTCCCACCATGTTATGCACCCTGCGTCAAGACAGGTGAGATTGTCTTGATACTTCATGCATCCTGCGTCAAGACTGGTGAGATTGTCTTGATGCTTCATGCATCCTGTGTCAAGACTGGTGAGATTGTCTTGATGCTTCATGCATGCTGTGTCAAGACTCCTGTGTGTGTCTCAACAGTCACGTGACCCCTTGTTGGTTGGTCACTTGACTTCCATGGTGTCCTCTTGCCTGGCCCGCAGCCTGATTGCCTATAAATAAGTGGCTCCCATCCTCTGGGTTGTAACAACTGGAGGACAGGAGTACTCATGTTTAGAAACTGCACTAACAACACAGCTCAGACCTGTTACCAGCCACAGAAAGTGTGGACAGATAAGGGAAGGAATCCTCAGTGGAACCTCACTGACAGGAAGGATGACTCTCAAGAGAAGAGGTCTGCCTTGACAGGCACACCCCAGAACCAGGTGGCCAAACAGTCAGAGATGAAGAGAGGAAGTTGTTAACCCTCTGGAGATCTCTGAAGAGTACTGACCTGAGTATGATAACCTTTTTCAGGAAGAGACAATAACAGCAGTGTTGCCTAAGCACCAACCTTTGGATCATAAGATCAAGTTGCAACCAGGGACAGAGCCAGGATTTGGACTAATTTACCAGTTATCAGAGAAAGAGCTCCAAGTACTTTGTGAGTACCTGGAGGAAAACCTGAAAAAGAGTTTTATTTGAGAATCTCAATTGCCAGCAGGATACCCAATACTATTTGCACAAAAGAAAGACAGAAGTCTTCAACTTTGTGTGCATTACAGGAAACTCAACAACATTACCATCAAAAACTGATACCTGTTGCCAAATACAAACAAATTGCGAAACAGGATCAGCCAAGCTACAATCTTCACCAAGCTGGACTTGAAAGGAGCATACAACCTGATACACATGAAAAAAGGAGAAGAATGGAAGACAGCTTTCAGAACCTGATACAGACACTACAAGTATCTGGTCATGCTATTCAGACTCACAAACACACCAGCAACATGTCAAGTCTTGATCAACAATGTCATCAGAGCACACCTGGACCAAACAGCTATCACCTACTTAGACAACATTCTTGTCTACTCAAACACGCAACAGGAACATACCAAACATGTGAAGGATGTTCTACGATGTCTACAAGAGGTAGGGCTCAAGCTTAACCTAAAGAAATACAAGTTCAACAAACTGGAAGTTGAATTTCTCAGATACATCATAGGGATTGAAGAGATTAAGATTAACCCTGAGAAAATCAAAGTGATTCAGCAATAGCCAGCACTGACATCAGTCAAGGAAGTACAAGCCTTCCTAGGATTTGCCAACTTCAACTGACAGTTTATTAAGAACTACTCACAGATGGCAACACCACTGACAGAACTCATGAAGAAGGACATAGAGTACCAGTGGACAGAGAGATAACAAAAAGTATTCCAGCAGCTCAAGGACACTTGCGCCAAGGAACTAGTTCTCCTCAACTTCAAGACAGGCCAACCAACACAAATCAAGACAGACACTTCAGACCAAGCAGTGGGAGCATGTCTATACCAACAGGCAGACAGCAAGTGGCACCCAGTTGCCTACTACTCACACAAAATGTCACAAGTGGAACAAAACTATAATATCCACAAGAAAGAGCTACTGGCAGTTGTCAGCACACTCGAACACTGGAGAGTGTACACAGAAAGCAGTTCTGAACTCACTATTCTCACAGACCACAAGAATCTGACAATGTTCACAACAACCAAGAAGCTGAACTGACAACAAGTCAGATGGGCTGAACTCCTAGGGCAACACAAGTTCAAGATCTTGTACACTCTCAGACAAGACAATAGGAGAGTAGACACACTAAGCTGACAAAAAAACCACATGGAAGATGATGAACACCAAGGAACAATCTTACAGCAGGACCAGCAAGGAAATCTGGTGCCTCAACCACAGATCAACAAGCTCACAGCAGAAGACACTGAAGAACTAATAAGGAACTACCATGATAATCCAGCACATGGTCACCCAGGAATCACCAAAACTACAGACCTTATCCAACAGGCAGAGAACAATGTCATCAACCTCTGACAATATGTCACAAGCTACATCAGCAAGTGTCTACTATACCAGAAAAACAAACATGGAAGACATAAGCTATACAGAGAAGGATACCTGAACACAATACCAAGAGGCTCTTGGGAAGACATGTCAATAGACTTCATCACAAAGCTACCCAAGTCCAAAAACCCAGTCACAGGAATCACCTACAACTCAATTATGGTGATTGTGGACAGATTCATAAAATACCTAATAGTGGTACTATTCAAGGAAACCCACACAGCAGAGCAGTTAGGACACCTTCTACTGGACAGATTGGTCAGGGATGACAGAGTTCCAATCGCAGTCATTACTGACAGAGACAAACTCTTCACATCCAACTACTGGAAAACAATCAGTGCAGCCATAGAAAAAAAACCCAAGATGTCTACAGCCTATCACCCACAAACTGAAAGCCAGACAGAGTGAGCAAACCAAGTTCTGGAGACTGATTTGCAGTTTTACATCAACCAGACCCACAGCAATTGGGTACAATTATTACCAGTGGCACAGCTGGCAATCAACTAGCACAGATCAGACTCAACAAAGGAATCACTATTCTTTGCCAATTTTGGATAACACGCAAACATCAGAATGCCAAGCAGAGCTTCACCAAACACAGAGAAAGCACTCCAACATGACAAGCTCCTACAACAAACAGACACGATGATGAGGCATTACCTTCAAGAGACCTCAGAAAAGATACAACACCAAATAGACAAAAAATCAAAAATAGCACCTCAGCTGAAGAAGGGGGATAAAGTCTACCTCCTCACAAAAATTGGAAAGTCAAGAAACCAAGAACAAAGAAACTGGACTATGTTAAAGTCAGACTATTTTCAGTCAAAGAAAGAACTGGACCAGTCAACATCAGACTGTGACTACCGGGAGACACTTGGGTACACCCAAACTTTCACATCTTAATGATTGAATTAGCTGACCAGAGCACACCCTTGCAGGAAACATTTCATTACCAGCCAGAGGAAGAACAGGAATTCAAGGTCAAACAGATCTTGAAGAGAAAAAGTCAGCAATACCTTGTCAAGTGGAAAAACTACCCAGACTCGGAAAATACCTGGGAACCACTCAGAAACCTTGCGAACTGCCAGCTCCTCCTGCAGCAGTTCCAGCAGAAGCAGGACTGAACAGCTCAGCCTGCAGCGCAGACATGTCAATAACTGTCACCGACAAGTCTTCACTATCCACCTCTATTTCAGCAACAAGGCACTGGAGCTTCTTCTCTGCTTGACCCTCAGCACCTTTAAGAACCTTTCGCTTTCAGGACACACAACCCTGCAGCTTGGCAAGCTGCTCAACAAGAGTATCCCGCTTGGCCTCATCAACAGCCAAATCCTCACAAAGGTTATCTTGGGTTATGTTCAGCAACTCCCAAGAAAGCAACACACAGGACTTCCCACAACAAGTGCATTCAGTGTACTTCAACTTATTGTTATTGTCAGACATTTGGAAGCAGGGCTTTTTTTTTGATTTGATTTGATTCTTACACTGTTTGTAGCTTTACAGCCATGCAGATCTTCCAGCTAATAGTGAACTTCTTCAGAAAACCTTTAAAGGAATAATAACTGAAGACAGGGAAGTGACTAGAAAGTGTAGCAAAAGAAAATCTTCTGGTGTCTGGTAGGAAAAGCTTCTAGATGTTGGAGTGTGAATAGTGAAGTTTGAAAGCCAGATTAAATTGGTTTAGTCTTTTCAAAGACATAAACCAGTACAGAAACTTCTGTAGAAGCTCTGGGTTTGAAATAATAGTAGTGAAATCTTGGGGGTTAAAGAGAGTATGTTGTCTTTGACTTGAGTAGAGAGAGCATGAAGAGGTAATATGCTTTACTGTCTTTTCTGCTTGACCACACATGCATAGGGGGGTAGGAAAGTCAGGGACTCCAGCTCTGAAAAGAAAACTTGCTAGACCAATTCTCCCAGTTCTGGTTTGCAGTAGTAGACTTGCCTCAGCTTTCTGTAGCTCTTTGTAGAGCTTTAGGTTGTTGTAGTGAGGTTTTTGGCAAAACACCTGCCATCCAGCATAGCCTTTTCTTTTCTTCTCCTCCCATTGGTTTTCCCACTCTTTAGTAAAGAGTATTTGTAGTTCTTTCTTTGAACTAGCCTAGTTAGTAGTTATTTGACTTAACCAAGTGAACTTCCAATTAGGAGAGATAGTTGAGGATTTCTTTAAAGGTTTCCTCAGTGAAGAAGCATAGGAAGAAATAGTAGAAAAGGTACTGTCAAGAAAGTCTTTCAGAGAGGAGGGTTGGATAGAAGATAGAAAACAAGCTGTGCGAAATTTTAAATTTTATTTTATTTTATTCTTACTCTGATTTGGCTGGTGAGCCATGCAGAACTTCTAGATACATGCTTTTTTTTCCCAGAAAACCTTTGAAGGAATAAAAACTGAGACTTGGGTAAGACTAGGGAATTATCTGGAAGAATATGCAGTGTCTGGAGAAAATAAAATCACAGAGATGATAGGTTTTCTGGTAAGAGTTGGTGTGCTAAGTTAAACTGGTCTAGTCTTTTCAAAGACATAAACCAGAGAAGAAATTCTTTAAGCACTTTAGGCTTTTGAAGTAAAGTAGAGAAATTGTACGAAAGAAAAGTGGTTTGCTGTCTTTGAGTAAGAAACTTGTTACAAGAGAAAGTAATATATTGAGCAGTCTCTTCTCCAAAACCACAGGAACATAGAGGGGATTGGAAGTCAGGAACATTTGCTCTGAAAAGAAAGCTGGCTAGTCCTATCCTTGCTGATAGAATCCGCAAGTAAAGACTAGCTTCAGCTTTTCTCAAGTCTTTGAAAACTTTGAGATTTTTCCTTTGGGGTAGTCTGCAAAATAGCTCCCAGACTGGAGAACAATTCTGTCTGTTTGCCTGCCATCTGGCTTCCCACTCTTTCTGAAATACTTCTTGAAACTGTTTCTTAGAGTAATCTTGGTTAGTGGTTAGTTCTTCTAGCCATCTTGCTTTCCAGTTAGGTGTGACAGTAGACAGAGACTTTGGAGGTGTTCTCGGAGTAGAAACAAAAACAGTGATCTGGGAAAAGAGCTTATAGAGAAGTGAGGAGAGAGGACTAGAAGAAGTATTAGAAAAATAGAAAGATTGTAGGAAAGTTGCTGTTCTGAATGTGAAATAAAGATCAAGAGGTGGTAGGAATAGTTCTCCTTCAATAAGAAATATAGGAGTAGCTTTGAAGACACCTCCTATAGTTTTTAGACACTTAGTCTGGAAAAGATTTAGAGAAGAAATATTAGAAGGTTTTTTGTGGGGATTGAACCAGACTCCTACTGCATAGCTGAGAAGTGATCTCAGTATTGCAGTGTAGACAAGTCTAGCAGAGAGAACAGGTAGACCCCATGTAGAAAAAGTAGTTCTGGAAAGTGCTGAGAAAAACTTGGAAGCTTTCTGTAACATGATTTTCTGGTGTTTTTTCCAGAGAAGCTTGGAATCATAGTGTAGTCCCAGGATACGCACTTCTTCTTTTGGCTGTAGTACCACTTCTCCAAGTCTTAGACTGAGCTGAAGATTATCTGTTCTTCTTCTAGAAAAATAGAGAAGTTCATACTTTTCAGCTGCAAACTTCATTCCATGTTTTCTTGCCCAGTCTAAACACTTGGAGTGGGTAGACTTTAGCTTCAGGAGATTACTTTTAAGAGAAGAGGAAAATGCCAGAAGGTTTGTATCATCTGCAAAGCCCAGAGCTGATACACCTTTCTCTGGTGTATGAACAATATTATGAAGATCTGAAATATAGAAAAGAAATAAAATAGGAGAGAGAGGTGAACCTTGAGAGACTCCACAGTGTACTGGAAAAAAAGAAGACTCTGAATCATCAAAAACAAGAGAGGTTTTTCTTTGGGTAGTGAAAGAAAAGATCCAGTTAACAAACCAGCTGGGGATTCCTTTTCTCTCCAGGATTTTCTTGAGAATTTCTGGCAGAACTCTATCATAAGCTCCTGAGATATCCAGAGAAAGAAGACTCACTACCATTCCTTTCTTCCAGACTTTTTCAACTTGGGAAGTGAGTAGAAATAGTGCAGACTCAGTTGATCTTCCTTTTCTAAAGCCCATCTGGATTTCTGGTAGTAGGTTGTCTTTCTCAGCCAGTTCACTTAGCTTTGTGGCTGCCAGAGCTTCCATCAGCTTCCCAATTGTGTTGAGAAGTGCTATTGGCCTCCAAGCTTTGGCATAGCAATAGGATCCTTTGCTAGGCTTTCTCAAGCATATTGTTCTGGCTGCTTTGTATCTGTCAGGGAAATATTCTAGCTTCCAGCAGGCCTCCAGAACTTTGGCTATCTTTTCATTGAAAGAGTCTCCTAATACCTTTAGAAATCCATTGGGTAGAGTGTCTTTCCCAGGAGCTGTAAAAGGTTTTTTCTTTTTCAGAATATTGTGGATATCTTCTTTGGAGATTTCCTGAGATAGCTGGTGTTGTTGGTGGTTGGCTGGCTGGTCCTGGGATTCTGGTACTGGCTGGAGAGGTAGAGGGAAGAACTGGGTTTTGAATACTTCTACCTTTTCTGTGAAAGTTCTGGCAGTTTCTCCATCTTCCTTTGTGAGCTCTGGAACAATTGGAAGTTCTGGTGGTTTGCCAGCTTTTTCTTTACCCCACTTGGCTATTTTCCAGTGCTTTTGTGTTTCAGCCAGGTTCTGGAGTTGTTCTCTGAATGTCTTTCTTTTAGCATTCTTGATCAGGTGTTTCTTTTCCTTTATTACCTTTTCAAGTTTGTAGACTGGTTCTTGGTTTTGGAAGACTTTTCTTCTTAGTTTTCTTTCCTCTTTAATTTTCTCTTTAATCTCTTGGTTCCACCAGGGAACAGTGTACTTTGAGTCTCTCAGAGGTCTTGTTGTCTTGTCAGCCAGTTCTCGAAGAGCTTTGTCCAGGTTCTCCAGATAGTTGTCCACTTCCTCTCTGTTAAGTAGTGGTGGAATAGGGGGAAGATTCTTAGCTTCTTTCTTGACTTGGTCCAGATCTAGTGTTCTCCAGTTTCTTTGGTGGGTTCTGGCTTTCTTTGGTGTTTCCAGACTTAGGATTGTCTGAACTGGTCTGTGGTCTGAACCTGTGTGGAAGTCGAGGTTAATCTGGGAAGAAATAAAGAAATTAAGAAGTGACATAGAAATAAAAGATAAGTCAATAGCAGAGGAGGGAGGCTCTGCCAGTGTTCTTGCTCTTGTTGGTGTGAAAGGTGCTATTGCCAGCTCTAGTCCTTGATCATCTGTGAGTTCTTTGAACTTAGTAGCTAGTTCAGAGTAGAGTTGGGAGGATTTCGAAATTTTAAATAGAGATCTAGAAGTAAAAGAAAAAGCTCACTCTCTAATAGAAAAGAAGGAGTGGCTTTGAAAGCACCCCCAATAAGTCTCAGACATTTGTTTTGGAATATGATGAGAGAGGAAATATTAGAGAATTTTCTGAGTGGGTTGAACCAAATTCCCACTGCATAGCTCAGTACAGATCTGAGTATTGCAGTGTACACAAGGTGTGCTGTGAGAACTGGAAAGCCCCAGGTGGAGTAAGAGGTTCTAGAAAGAGAAGATAGTGCTTTTTGTGCTTTTTGAAGAATAATTCTCTGGTGTTTGTGCCAGTGGAGTTTGGCATCCAGATACACTCCCAATACTCGCACTTCTTCTTTTAGTTTTAGAATCACATTCCCAAGTCTAAGCTTGAGCTGCAGATTGTCTGATCTTCTTCTGGAAAAATGAAGTATTTCATATTTCTCAGGAGAGAAGACTATTCCATGTCTTGCAGCCCAAGATAGACATTTAAGATGTGTATTCTTCAACTTCAGAAAGTTGCTTTTAAGAGAGTGTCCAAATGCAAGCAGATTTGTATCATCTGCAAATCCCAGAGCAGAAACACCAGTAGTAGGAGAATGTAATCTCATGAAGTTCAGAAATATAGAATAGAAAAAGAATAGGAGACAAAGAGGAATCTTGGGGGACTCCACAGTGAATAGGAATAGAAGAGGACTCAGAGTCATCAAAAACTAGGGTGGTGGTACGTCTGGTACAGAAAGAGAGGATCCAAGAAGTTAGCCAGAGAGGGATTCCTTTTCTCTCCAGAATCTTTTGAAGAATCTCTGGAAGAACTCTGTCATATGCTCCTGAGATGTCCAGAGAAAGTAGAGATGCAACCATGCCTTCTTTCCAGACTTTTTCCACTTGGGAAGTTAGAAGGAAAAGTGCTGATTCAGTTGATCTGCCTTTCCTGAACCCCATCTGGATTTCTGGCAAGAGTTTAGCCTCTTCTGCTACCTTGCTTAGTCTGGCTGCTGTAATAGCTTCCATCAGCTTGCCAGTTGTGTTTAGCAGAGCTATAGGGCGCCAGGCTTTAGCTTGGTTATAGATTCCCTTGCCAGGTTTTCTTAGACAGACTGTTTTTGCATTCTTGAATTTCTCTGGAAAGTATTCCAGTCTCCAGCATGTTGATGTGAGAACAGCTATAGCTTGGCAGAACTTGGGACCCAGAGCTTTCAGAAATCTATTTGGCAGCTTGTCTTTTCCTCCTGCTGTAAAAAGTTTCTTCTTGTTCAGAATTTGCTCCACTTCTTCAGTGGTAACCTCCTGAGAAAGCTGGATATCTGGGGTACTCTGGTGACTTTCTGTACTTGGTTCTGGAACACGTGCTTCTGGAAAGAATTGAGCTGAGAAAGATTTTGTCTTCTCCTCAAAGCTTTTGGCTAGTCCTTCTTGAGTCTCCAGATCAGGGACCAGAGGAAGATCAGGGGTCTTGTTAGCTTTTGATTTTCCCCACTTTGCAAGCTTCCAGAATTTTGAGGAACTGCCTAGCTCATGAACTTGTTTTCTGAAGGTGTTCTGTTTGCGTTCTCTGACAGCTTTCTTCTTGAGCTTACTTGCTTCTTCTAGCTCTTCTTGGCTTGCCTGTCCTCTGAGCACTTGTCTTCTTATTCTTCTTTCCTGCTTAACTTTAGTTTGGATCTCTTGGTTCCACCAGGGGACTGAGTGGCTAGATTGCTTCTGGAGTTCTGTGCATCTGTCTGCTATTTCTTGGAGAAAGTGGTTAAGATATTCCAAGTACTCATCCACTTCATGTTTATCTTGAAAGTGGAAGAGCAGCTGCAAATTATTACACTCTTGTTTTGCCAGATTTGTGTCCAGTGTTTTCCAGTTCCTTTCTGGCTTCCAGGTTTTTCTTGGTGAGTCCAGGTCCAGGCTAGTTAGCACAGGTCTGTGGTCAGACCCATGAAAGAACTGCAAAGCAATTTTAGAAAAGATTAGAGAGTTAGAAAGAGAAGAAGATATAAAGGAAAGATCAATAGGTGAACAGAGTTTGTGGGAAAGAGATCTAGCTCTTGTGGGTGTAAAAGGTGCAATAGCTAACTCCAGATTTGAGTTTTTCATTAGAGTTTGGAACTTGTGTGCAGTGTCAGAATATAGTCTTCTTTTCTTTGACCAGTCAGGGTGGTGAAGATTTGAGTCTGTAAGAAGAATATGCTGCCCTTTTGCTTGTAAAGCATTTTGGAGTAGACAGAGAAGAGCTTCTGATGCTTGTAGGTAGTTCTCTTGACTTGAGGGAGTGAAGTATAGATTATGCACCCACAGAGAAGTAGAGGTGTTTTCCAGATGAATTTCAAGAGAAACAAAGTCTTTACTCCAGAAAGTAGGGTGGAGAGATGACAGTTTCAGGTTTTTGTTAATAAGAAAAAGAGTTCTGCCAATCTCTGGAGAATATAAAGGAAGAAAAGAAGAAAAAACAGTTGAGGTGCTGGTTTGAAGGTGAGGATTCCTCCAGAGTTCTTGAAGTGCAATAATATCTACTTCTTGAAGAGTTGGGGTTGCTAGAAGTAGCTCTTGGACTGATTGGCTTTTCTGCACATTGTATTGCAGAAGTGTGAACTTTGTATTCTTCATGTAGACATTTCATCTTCAAAGATCTTGAAGGGGTTGACTGACTGCTTTCTCTCTGTGTTTGTTGATCTTGTAGACAGAATTTGCACTTCTGGAGACTCTTCTCTGAGTCTCTCTGAGCTTCTAGTTGGCTCTGTGGTTTTCCGTCTTTTTCCCCCTGGAAGAGTCTGTATGAAGGGGATGGAAGCAGAGCTTGTGGTTCAAAACACAGAAGTCACACAGAGCAAGTGACACAAAGTTATGATCACAGATCTGGGCTGCCAGTTGTTTTTGGTAAGCAGAGGCATGTGATTTTGCAGACATACTCAAGAATTCATCAGGATAATGAATGAAGGAGAGAAGAGTAGTGTTACGACCCCTGGGATGGGAGCCACTTATTTATAGGCAATCAGGCTGCAGGCCAGGCAAGAGGACACCATGGAAGTCAAGTGACCAACCAACAAGGGGTCACGTGACTGTTGAGATACACAGGCGGCTTGACACAGCATGCATGAAGCATCAAGACAATCTCACCAGTCTTGATGCAGGATGCAGGAAGCATCAAGACAGCCTCACCAGTCTTGACACAGTGTGCATGAAACATCAAGACAATCTCACCAGTCTTGACGCAGGGTGTATAACATGGTGGGACTGTCAAGACAATCTCACCTGTCTTGATGTCAAGACTGTCAAGACAATCTTGATTGTCTTGACAGGCCAGCACTATATAGTCTGGTGATAGTTCCCTTATGGAACAATTGTCTTCAACTCATGTTGTGATCCAGACAACTAGATCTACTTCAATACAATCCTTTTGTACAAAGCTATTGACCAGGTGTTACCACCACTATGTTCCACCAAACTCCTTCACACTCCTTGACACTCCTCTCCTGCAAGAACCAACCTGCCTTCCACATCTTGCCCTTAATCCTATACTCAGTTAGGACAGCACAGTACAGACTGCAACAAAGTAGAAGAGTTTTCCAAGTAGATTTCAAGAGAAATACAGTCTTTACTCCAGAAAGTAGGATGAAGAGAAGAGAGTTTCAGGTTTTTGTTAATAAGAAAAAGTGTTCTACCAATCTCTGAACAGTAGAGAGGAAGAAAAGAAAAGAAAACAGTAGAGGTGCTTGTCTCCAGGTGAGAGTTTTTCCAGAGTTCTTGAAGTGCAATAATGTCCACCTCTTGAAGAGCTGAGGTTGTTAGAAGTAGCTCTTGGACTGATTGGCTTTTTTGTATATTATACTGGAGAAGTGTGAGCTTTAAGTCTTTCATGTAGACATCTCATCTTCAAAGGTCTTGAAAGAGTTGGCTGATACTTTTCCCTTATTATTTGTTGATCTTGCCCCAAGAATTTGAACTTCTGGACAGCTTCCCCTGATTCTCTCTGAGCTTCTGGTTGGCTCAGCTGTTTTACATTTTTCCCCCCTGGGAGTGGCTGGGAAAAAGAGAAAGATGTAGCTGGAGATTGGGGTACTGGTGTCAGAGATGTAGAGATTGGGATCTCATACTTCCCTGGGTGTGAAATCCAAGCTTCCCTGGCTCTCTTGACTGCTTCCTGGCGTACTGAGCATGTGCTAGCCCAGGCTGGGTGAGATCCCTGGCAATTGCAGTATTTTGGTTTCAGCAAGTTTTCAGAGATTGGGTATGCTCTCCTCTCATGTTGTCCACCACATACTCCACAGGCAGTTCTGTTCCTGCAGGCATGAGCTTGGTGGCTATAGCGAAAGTACTTGAATTATTGTGCAATAACTGTGTTTGCCAGGAAGAGTTCCACTTCATGTAGTCTGTGTCCCAGCACTAGTCTATTCTCAATAAAAAGATTGGCCTGTTGGGGAGTAGAGAGATCCAGGTGGAGAGAGGTGACCTGTTTCTTTTGAGCTATAGATTTCTTGGACCAATATACTCTCAGAATAGTGATCTGTTTGCTAAGAGAAGGGTTGCTAGTCTGGATTTTTTTGCAGGTGTCCTCCAGATTCTCTGGCTGGACATCTGCTGTTCTGACTCCATGAACCAGAACTGGGAATCTCTTGGGCTGGACTATTGTCTTTGTGTTGAAGATAGTTGCAGTCCAGGAGGAATCCTTTTCCAGAAAAAGCTTGGTTTCCTGGCTCTCTGTGTGAATAAGAATATCCCCTGATAGGAGTTTTCTCACTGCCCTAATCTGCTTGTTATAAGAGCTTGGGAGTCTGTCTTGGAGAGCTTGGAAGAGCTGGACATGGGTTCTGTTAGCCATGTCTGGAGTCTGGTGCCCAGGGTGTACCAGAACCTCTTTGAGAATTCTGGAAGCTAGTGGAATTTGAGCAGAGGAAGTTTTTGCAGCTGCCTGTGCATAAGATAGTTTTGCCTCTTGTCTATCTAGATATTTGTTGAGGTTTTCAAGCTCCTGGATAATCTTGTTGGTAATGCCAGAAGGTAGAGGTTGGACAGTGCTAGTCTGCAGGTCTGCAGAGAGTTTTTGCTTAAGATTCTCCCAGCTTTTTCTGACTGGTTCTGGAACTGTTTGGGTTTTCAGCCAGGAGTTAAGAAGTTCCCAGTCTTTCTGTTTAGTGCTTTCAGTGGTGGGAGGACTGGCTTGAGTGTTAACAAGACTGGAAGCTGGTGTGGCTAGTGGTGCTCTGGGATTGGTTTCTAAAGAAGTGGGTTTTTTCTTTTTTAGTGCTATAGTGGAGCTTGCTTGGCACAGGTCAACTGTTTCCAGTCTGTGAAGTAGTGCCAGAGAGGAGTCACCTGGTTTCCCAGCAGTAATAATCTAGTCCTGGGACCAGACCCCAAGACTAGACTTTCCTGGGCAGCTTATTCCAACTAAGCTCTGGGTAAAGCTAGGAGTATTTGCCTAGACTAGAGACCAGACCCTCTATCTAGACTTTCCTTGAGTCAAGAACTCTGCTAGCTGCAGAGTCAGTCAGACTCTAACTATTCCTCTTATCCTGAGACTCTCTCTCTCTGGTTGTGGCTGGATTGCTGGTTGTTGAAGAAACAGATTGTGGATCCCAAGATCACAACTTTTGACAATCAAGTGTGATTCTCAAAGGTGATGGGTTTTCACCTTAAGGTTTGGGTGGGTCAGGACAGGATGTTGGCTATTTTCCAGAATATATGACAAACTGCTGTCTTTACCAAAAGTGATGGTCCTTGAACAGCGTGGTTCTGGGAAGAGTTTTTGAGGACTGTCTATATAGTCTGAGAAGACAGAAGTGCATGCCAGTCTGTACAGAGTGCAGGCTCAGACTGCAAATAACAGACTCAAGGAGCAAACTGCAGTTGGAGTGTGGGCTCCAGACTGGCAACCCAGTGCTCCAAAGCAGGACCTAGGGGTGAGTGTACATGGCAGAGCACAAAAAGCCTCAGGACTGTGGGGAAGTGTGGCAGAGACTCTGCAAAGGATAGCAACTCTGCACTATGCCTCAGCATAGCTTAACTGTGGTCCTATTCCTATGCCAAAGCTTGGAGGCCAATAGTACTTCTCAACACAATTAGGAAGCTGATGGAAGCTCTGGCAGCCACAAAGCTAAGTGAACTGGCTGAGAAAGAAAACCTACTACCAGAAATCCAGATAGACTTCAGAAAAGAAAGATCAACTGAGTCTGCACTATTTCTACTCACTTCCCAAGTTGAAAAAGTCTGGAAGGAAGGACTGGTAGCCAGTCTTCTTTCTCTGGATATCTCAGGAGCTTATAATAGAGTTCTGCCAGAAATTCTCAAGAAAATTCTGGAAAGAAAAGGAATTCCCAGCTGGTTTGTTAACTGGATCTTTTCTTTCACTACCCAAAGAAAAACCTCTCTTGTTTTTGATGATTCAGAGTCTTCTCTTTTTCCAGTACACTGTGGAGTCCCCCAAGGTTCACCTCTCTCTTCTATTTTATTTCTTTTCTATATTTCAGATCTTCATAATATTGTTTATACACCAAAAAAAAAAAACTCTTCCCAGAACCACGTTCTTCAAGGACCATCAATTTTGACAAACACCACAATTTGTCATATGTTCTGGAAAACAGCCGAGTTCCTCTCTGAAACCACCCAAACCTTAAGGTGAAAACCCATCACCTTTGAGAATCACACCTGTTTGTCAAAAGTTGTGATCTTGAATCCACGGTCTTCTTCTTCAACAACCAGCAATCTACCCACAACCAGAGAGAGAGTCTCAGGATAAGAGGAATGGTTAGAGTCTGACTGACTCTGGAGCTAGCAGAGTCTTTGGCTCAAGGAAAGTCTAGATAGGGGGTCTGGTCCCTAGTCTAGGTTAATACTTCTAGCTTTGCCCAGAGCTTAGTTGGAAAAAGCTGCCCAGGAAAGTCTAGTCTTGGGGATTGGTCCCAGGACTAGATTATTACTGCTGGGAAACCAGGTGACTCTTCTTTCTGGCAGTACTCTGCAGACAGGAAACACCCAACCAGTGCCAAACAATCTCTAACATAGCTCCCAAGAAGAAAAAACCCACCTTTTCAGAAAGTAACACCAGAGCTACACCAGCTATACTCTCCCAACCAGCTCCCAGTCTGGCTAGCACCCAGTCCAGCTCTCCTACCCCCCAACCAGCTCCCCAGAGTGACTACAAACTAGTAGACTCCTGGATCAAAACTCAACCAGTCCCAGAATCCATTCTGAAAAACTGGGAAAATATCAAAAAGAACTCCTTCCCTACAGAAGCCCAGTCTAGCTCCACTGGCCTCACCAACAGAATCTTCCAGGAGCTGGAGAATATCAACAAGCGGCTGGACAAACAAGAAGCCAAGCCATCATATGCCCAGGCTGTCCAAAAATCTATTCCAGCACAAATCCCTCTACCTGCAAGAATTCTCAAAGAAGTTCTTGTACATCCTGGTATCCAGCCACCTGACATGGCTAATAGAACTCACATCCAGCTCTTCCAGGCTCTTCAAGACAGACTACCCAGCCCCTACAACAAGCAGGTCAGAGCAGTAAGGAAACTTCCTTCAGGGGATTTTGATTTGATTTGATTCTTACACTGTTTGTAGCTTTACAGCCATGCAGATCTTCCAGCTAATAGTGAACTTCTTCAGAAAACCTTTAAAGGAATAAAAACTGAAGACAGGGAGGTGACTAGAAAGTGTAGCAAAAGGAAATCTTGTAGTGTCTGGTAGGAAAAGCTTCTAGATGTTGGAGTGTGAATAGTGAAGTTTGAAAGCCAGATTAAATTGGTTTAGTCTTTTCAAAGACATAAACCAGTACAGAAACTTCTGTAGAAGCTCTGGGTTTGAAATAATAGTAGTGAAATCTTGGGGGTTAAAGAGAGCATGTTGTCTTTGACTTGAGTAGAGAGAGCATGAAGAGGTGATATACTTTACTGTCTCTTCTGCTTGACCACACATGCATAGGGGGGTAGGAAAGTCAGGGACTCCAGCTCTGAAAAGAAAACTTGCTAGACCAATTCTCCCAGTTCTGGTTTGCAGTAGTAGACTTGCCTCAGCTTTCTGTAGCTCTTTGTAGAGCTTTAGGTTGTTGTAGTGAGGTTTTTGGCAAAACACCTGCCATCCAGCATAGCCTTTTCTTTTCTTCTCCTCCCATTGGTTTTCCCACTCTTTAGTAAAGAGTATTTGTAGTTCTTTCTTTGAACTAGCCTGGTTAGTAGTTATTTGACTTAACCAAGTGAACTTCCAATTAGGAGAGATAGTTGAGCATTTCTTTAAAGGTTTCCTCAGTGAAGAAGCATAGGAAGAAATAGTAGAAAAGGTACTGTCAAGAAAGTCTTTCAGAGAGGAGGTTTGGATAGAAGATAGAAAACAAGCTGTGCGAAATTTAAAATAGAGATCTAGAGGTAAAAGAAAAAGCTCACTCTCTAATAGAAAAGAAGGAGTGGCTTTGAAAGCACCCCCAATAAGTCTCAGACATTTGTTTTGGAATATGATAAGAGAGGAAATATTAGAGGATTTTCTGAGTGGGTTGAACCAAATTCCCACTGCATAGCTCAGTACAGATCTGAGTATTGCAGTGTACACAAGGATCCTTCAGGGGATATCCTTATTAACACAGAAAGCCAAGAGACTAAAGTCTTCCTAGAGAAAAACCCTGCCTGGGTATCAGCTATCTTCACAAAGGAAGCAACTATCCAGCCCAAGAGATTTCCAGTTCTGATCCATGGAGTCAGAACAGAAGATATCCAACCTGAAGATCTGGAGAAAACCCGCCAGATAATCCAGAACAGCAACCCATCTCTGAGCAAGCAAATCACCATCCTGAGAGCCTACTGGTCTAAGAAGGCTATAGCTCAAAAGAAGCCAGTTACCTCTCTCCACCTGGATCTGGCTACCCCTGAACAAGCCAATCTTTTGATTGAGAGTGGGCTAGTGCTGGGGCACAGGATGCATGAAGCAGAACCTTTTCTGGCAGACACAGTTATTGCACAATGTTTCAAGTGCTTTGGCTATGGGCACCAAGCACACTTCTGCAAGAACAAAGCTGTGTGTGGTGCCTGTGGAGGCCAGCATGAAAGGAGAGCCTGCCAAGTTCCTGAACAGCTTCTCAAGCCAAAATGCTGCAACTGCAGAGGAGCTCACCCAGCCTGGGCCAGTGTCTGTCCAGTACGCCAGGAAGCAGCCAAGAAGGCAAGAGAAGCATGGAACACACGCCCAGGACAATATGAGATCCCAACAGCTACCTCTGTTCCAGCTCTACAACCCCCCCCAGTTATGTCTTTCCCTCTCTCTCAGTCTCTACCAGGGGAGAAAAAATGTAAAACAGCTGAGCCAAGCAGAAGCTCAGAGAGACTCAGAGGTGCACTCCCAGAAGTGCAAATTCTTTCTTCAAGATCAGCCAACTCTGGAGGAAAGCTACCAGCTAACTCCTTCAAGATCTTTGATGCTGAGATGTCTGCATGAAAGACACAAAGCTGACACTTCTCCAGTATAATGTGCAAAAAAGCCAATCAGTCCAAGAGCTACTGCTAGCAACCTCAGCTCTCCAAGAGGTGGACATTATTGCACTTCAAGAGCTCTGGAAAAACCCTCACCTAGAAACAAGCACTTCAACTGTTTTCTCTTTCTTTCTTCCTCTCTACTGTTCAGAGATTGGCAGAACACTTTTTCTTATTAATAAAAATCTGAAACTCTCTTCTCTTCATCCTACCTTCTGGAATAAAGACTTTGTTTCTCTTGAAATCTACTTGGAAAACTCTTCTACTTCTCTTTGGGTACATAATCTCTACTTCACCCCATCAAGTCAAGAAAACTACACAGAGGCATCAGAAGCTCTTCTCTGTTTACTCCAAAATGCTTTACAAGAACAAGGACAACATATTCTTCTCACAGACTCAAATCTTCACCACCCAGACTGGTCAAAGAAAAGAAGACTGTACTCTGAGACTGCAAACAAGTTTCAAGACCTAATGAAAGATTTAAATCTGGATTTAGCTATTGCACCTTTCACCCCTACCAGAGCAAGATCTCTTTCTGAAAAACCATGTTCTTCTATTGATCTGTCTTTTATTTCTTCTTCTCTTTCTAACTCTCTGATTTTCTCTAAAGTGGCTCTTCAGTTCTTTCATGGGTCTGACCACAGACCTGTACTAACCTGCCTGGACCTGGATCCTCCAAGGAAAATCTGGAAACCAGAAAGAAACTGGAGAACACTGGACTCAAACCTTGCAAGAGTAGAGTGTGAGAAGCTACACCTGCCCTTCCACTTCCAAGACAAATATGAAGTGGATGAGTACTTGGAGTATCTTGACAACTTTCTCCAAGAAATAGCAAGCAAATCCACACAGCTCCAGAAGCAATCTGGCCACTCAGTTCCCTGGTGGAATCAAGAGATCCAAAACAAGGTTAAAGAGGAAAGAAGAGTAAGAAGAAAAGTGCAAAAAAGGCAAGCAAGTCAAGAGGAACTTGAGCAAGCAACTAAGCTCAAGAAAAAGGCAGTCAGAGACGGAAAACAGAACACTTTCAGACACCAAATCCATGAGCTGGCCAGCTCTTCAAAGTTCTGGAAGCTTGCAAAGTGGGGAAAGTCCAAAGCCAACAAGACTCCTGATCTTCCTCTGGTTCCTGACCTGGAAACACAAGAAGGAATAGCCAAAATCTTTGAGGAAAAGACTAAAGCCTTCTCACAACAGTTCTTTCCAAAAGCTCTAGTTCCAGAACCAGGCTCAGAAAGCTCCCAGACTATCTCTGAGATACAGCTCTCCCAGGAGGTAACATGTGAAGAAGTGGAGCAAATTCTGGCCAAGAAGAAACCTTTCACAGCAGGAGAGAGAGATAAGCTGCCAAATGGATTTCTGAGAGCTCTGGGGCCTAGGTTCTGCCAAGCTCTAGCTATTCTGACTTCAACATGCTGGAAACTGGAGTACTTCCCTGAAAGATTTAAGAGTGCAAAAACAGTCTGCTTGAGGAAACCTGGCAAGGGAACCTACAATCAAGCTAAAGCCTGGCGCCCTATAGCTCTCCTAAACACAACAGGCAAGCTGATGGAAGCTATTGCTGCAGCCAGACTAAGCAAGATAGCAGAAGAAGCTGGACTATTGCCAGATATCCAGATGGGCTTTAGGAAAGGAAGATCCACAGAAGCAGCACTTTTCCTTCTAACCTCCCAAGTGGAAAAAGTCTGGAAGGAAGGCATGGTTGCATCCCTACTCTCACTGGATATCTCAGGAGCCTATGACAGAGTTCTCCCCAAGATACTACAGCAAATTCTGAAAAGAAAAGGAATACCTGCCTGGCTAGCTTCCTGGATCTACTCCTTCTGTCATAAGCGCTCTACCACTCTTGTCTTTGATGATTCTGAGTCTTATTCTATTCCTATTCATTGTGGAGTTCCTCAAGATTCTCCATTATCCTCTATTCTTTTTCTATTCTACATTTCTGAATTGCATGAGACTGTGCATACTCCCTCTTCTGGTGTATCTGCCCTGGGGTTTGCAGATGATACAAATCTGCTTGCTTTTGGTCACTCCTTGAAAAGTAACCTTCTGAAGTTAAAGAACACACACCACAAATGTCTATCCTGGGCTGCAAGACATGGAATAGTCTTCTCACCTGAGAAATATGAAATACTTCATTTTTCCAGAAGAAGATCAGACAATCTTCAGCTCAAGCTCAGACTGGGGAATGTGATTCTCAAACCAAAAGAAGAAGTGTGAGTACTTGGAGTGTACCTAGATGCAAAGCTCCACTGGCACAAACACCAGAGGATTATCCTTCAAAAAGCACAGAAAGCACTCTCTTCTCTTTCTAGAACTTCCTATTCTACTTGGGGCTTTCCAGTTCACACATCACATCTGGTGTACACTGCTATACTGAGATCTCTACTGAGCTATGCAGTGGGGATCTGGTTTAACCCTCTAAGAAAATCCTCCAATATCTCTTCTCTTGTTTCATTTCAAAACAGATGCCTAAGACTTATTGGGGGTGCCTTCAAAGCCACTCCTTCTTTTCTATTAGAGAGTGAGCTTTTTCTTCTACCTCTAGACCTATACTTTAAATTTCGCACTGCCTGTTTTCTTTCTTCTATTCAAAACTCCCCTCTCAAATACTTTCTTGACAGTATCTTTTCCACTATTTCCAGCTATGCCTCTCTCTTGAAGAAACCTTTAAAGGAATCCTCAACTATCTCTCCTAAGTGGAAATTCACTTGGTTAAGTCAAATAACTACTAACCAGGCTAGTTCAAAGAAAGAACTACAAAAGCTCTTTACTAAAGAGTGGGAAGACCAATGGGAAGAGAAGAAAAGAAGAAGCTATCCAGGCTGGCAGACTTTCTGTCAAAAGCTACACAAAAACAATCTGAAGCTCTACAAAGAGTTACAGAAAGCTGAGGCAAGTCTGCTACTGCAAATCAGGACTGGAAGAATTGGTCTGGCAAGTTTTCTTTTCAGAGCTGGAGCTCCTGACTTCCCTACCCCACTATGTGTGTGTGGCCAAGCAGAAGAAACTGCAAAACATATCACCTCTTCATGCTCTCTTTATTCAAGACAAAGACAACAAGTCTCTTTTAATCCCCAAGACTTCACCACTATTATTTCAAACCCAGAGCTACTACAGAAGTTCTTGTACTGGTTTATGTCTTTGAAAAGACTAAACCAGTTTAATCTAGCTTTCAAACTCCACTATTCCCAATCCAATACCTAGATTCTCTTCTCTTACCAGAAACTTCAAGATTCCTTTTGTTACATTCCCTAGTCACACCCTGCCTTCAGTTTTTATCTCTTCAAAGGTTTTCTGAAGGAGTTCACTATTAGCTAGAAGATCTGCATGGCTGTAAAGCTACTACCAGTGTAAGAATCAAACAAATAAATAAATAAAAATTGTTTATACACCAGAGAAGGCCTGCGAAGACTCAAACCTCCACGCGGTGCAGGCTGGGAACCTCGGGGCAGCGATGGCAGGCAGTCTCCCAAGCTGCTTGTAGTCGCTGCACCGAGAGCTAATTGAGTCACCGGTCAAGCTGCTGGTGCCCGTGGAGTGACGGGCCACCGGAGGTGTTGTGCAGGCACCCTGGACACCCCCGTGAAGCGACATCAGCAGAACAGAGGACTTCGACCAAACTGGTTATGAAAACCACCTGACAGATGTCTACCGTGTACGCTACAGCCCGAAGCCAGCCTTGCAACTGGTGGAGGTGAAGTCTAGACACCCGACAGGGCACCTCTGGAGTAGACGAGAGGAGTTCCTATCGCACACCCCCCTTCTGGCAGAGTCTCCAGCAGCTGATGCATCGAGGATCTTGTTCTAGGAGGGGAGCGATGTCTGTACTGCGGTGTTGTTAATCGAACGGGGACTACGTGTTAAAGAAGGCGAGCAGGTGGCACGAAGGGTTTCCGCCGCTCCAGTACCTAAGGGCTGTGTGATAGTCAAAGTGCTGGCTTGATGGTTTTGCCTAAGGTCTTGCCACGGATTCTCTTCGGGCCACCTACAGACCGGGGCTAGGGCACTGGAGGTTCTCCAGTGGGCCACCACGTACATCCGGAGTCCCACAGGCGACAGCGGGCAGATGGAGACTTCTCCCTACTTGGTTAGTGGGCTGGAAAGGCGGTCCTGCAGGTGCTGGCATGGCCTGCAGGGTCCGTAGAGCCTGCGAGGCATGGTCGGCCTCTGTACGAGAGATCTACAGAGATAACGCAAAACAGCGAGAGCTGCGGGGCGTGGCATATAATGGCAGTGACGGCAGTAGGGTCTGGGCCTACTACAAGACT
Source organism: Lichina pygmaea (assembly GCA_963422465.1). NCBI lineage: Eukaryota > Fungi > Ascomycota > Lichinomycetes > Lichinales > Lichinaceae > Lichina > Lichina pygmaea. The sequence continues at coordinate 2,263,713 of OY730171.1, forward strand.
GTCTATATGGCCCGAGAGGACGGAAGCGCATGCCGGTCTGTACAGAGTGCAGGCTCAGGCTGCAAATGACGGGCTCAAGGAGCAAACTGCAGTTGGAGTGTGGGCTCCGGGCTGGCAACCCGGCGCTCCGAAGCAGGACCTAGGGGTGAGCGTACACGGCGGAGCGCAAAAGACCTCAGGACTGCGGGGAAGCGTGGCAGAGACCCTGCACAGGATGTCGACTCTGCGCTATGCCTCGGCATAGCTCAACTGTGGCTAACAAGACCCCTGATCTTCCTCTGGTCCCTGATCTGGAGACTCAAGAAGGACTAGCCAAAAGCTTTGAGGAGAAGACAAAATCTTTCTCAGCTCAATTCTTTCCAGAAGCACGTGTTCCAGAACCAAGTACAGAAAGTCACCAGAGTACCCCAGAGATCCAGCTTTCTCAGGAGGTTACCACTGAAGAAGTGGAGCAAATTCTGAACAAGAAGAAACCTTTTACAGCAGGAGGAAAAGACAAGCTGCCAAATAGATTTCTGAAAGCTCTGGGTCCCAAGTTCTGCCAAGCTATAGCTGTTCTCACATCAACATGCTGGAGACTGGAATACTTTCCAGAGAAATTCAAGAATGCAAAAACAGTCTGTCTAAGAAAACCTGGCAAGGGAATCTATAACCAAGCTAAAGCCTGGCGCCCTATAGCTCTGCTAAACACAACTGGCAAGCTGATGGAAGCTATTACAGCAGCCAGACTAAGCAAGGTAGCAGAAGAGGCTAAACTCTTGCCAGAAATCCAGATGGGGTTCAGGAAAGGCAGATCAACTGAATCAGCACTTTTCCTTCTAACTTCCCAAGTGGAAAAAGTCTGGAAAGAAGGCATGGTTGCATCTCTACTTTCTCTGGACATCTCAGGAGCATATGACAGAGTTCTTCCAGAGATTCTTCAAAAGATTCTGGAGAGAAAAGGAATCCCTCTCTGGCTAACTTCTTGGATCTTCTCTTTCTGTACCAGACGTACCACCACTCTAGTTTTTGATGACTCTGAGTCCTCTTCTATTCCTATTCACTGTGGAGTTCCCCAAGGTTCCCCTTTGTCTCCTATTCTTTTTCTATTCTATATTTCTGAACTTCATGAGACTGTACATTCTCCTACTACTGGTGTTTCTGCTCTGGGATTTGCAGATGATACAAATCTGCTTGCATTTGGACACTCTCTTAAAAGCAACTTTCTGAAGTTGAAGAATACACATCTTAAATGTCTATCTTGGGCTGCAAGACATGGAATGGTCTTCTCTCCTGAGAAATATGAAATACTTCATTTTTCCAGAAGAAGATCAGACAATCTGCAGCTCAAGCTTAGACTTGGGAATGTGATTCTAAAACCAAAAGAAGAAGTGCGAGTATTGGGAGTGTACCTGGATGCCAAACTCCACTGGCACAAACACCAGAGAATTATTCTTCAAAAAGCACAAAAAGCACTATCTTCTCTTTCTAGAACCTCTTACTCCACCTGGGGCTTTCCAGTTCTCACAGCACGCCTTGTGTACACTGCAATACTCAGATCTGTACTGAGCTATGCAGTGGGAATTTGGTTCAACCCACTCAGAAAATCCTCTAATATTTCCTCTCTTATCATATTCCAAAACAAATGTCTGAGACTTATTGGGGGTGCTTTCAAAGCCACTCCTTCTTTTCTATTAGAGAGTGAGCTTTTTCTTTTACCTCTAGATCTCTATTTTAAATTTCGCACAGCTTGTTTTCTATCTTCTATCCAAACCTCCTCTCTGAAAGACTTTCTTGACAGTACCTTTTCTACTATTTCTTCCTATGCTTCTTCACTGAGGAAACCTTTAAAGAAATGCTCAACTATCTCTCCTAATTGGAAGTTCACTTGGTTAAGTCAAATAACTACTAACCAGGCTAGTTCAAAGAAAGAACTACAAATACTCTTTACTAAAGAGTGGGAAAACCAATGGGAGGAGAAGAAAAGAAAAGGCTATGCTGGATGGCAGGTGTTTTGCCAAAAACCTCACTACAACAACCTAAAGCTCTACAAAAAGCTACAGAAAGCTGAGGCAAGTCTACTACTGCAAACCAGAACTGGGAGAATTGGTCTAGCAAGTTTTCTTTTCAGAGCTGGAGTCCCTGACTTTCCTACTCCCCTATGCATGTGTGGTCAAGCAGAAGAGACAGTAAAGCATATCACCTCTTCATGCTCTCTCTACTCAAGTCAAAGACAACATGCTCTCTTTAACCCCCAAGATTTCACTACTATTATTTCAAACCCAGAGCTTCTACAGAAGTTTCTGTACTGGTTTATGTCTTTGAAAAGACTAAACCAATTTAATCTGGCTTTCAAACTTCACTATTCACACTCCAACATCTAGAAGCTTTTCCTACCAGACACTACAAGATTTCCTTTTGCTACACTTTCTAGTCACCTCCCTGTCTTCAGTTTTTATTCCTTTAAAGGTTTTCTGAAGAAGTTCACTATTAGCTGGAAGATCTGCATGGCTGTAAAGCTACAAACAGTGTAAGAATCAAATCAAAAAATACACCAGAGAAAGATGTATCAGCTCTGGGCTTTGCAGATGATACAAACTTTCTGGCATTTTCCCCTTCTCTTAAAAGCAATCTCCTAAAGCTAAAGTCTACTCACTCCAAGTGTTTAGACTGGGGAAGAAAACATGGAATGAAGTTTGCACCTGAAAAGTATAAACTTCTCTATTTTTCTAGAAGAAGAACAGATAATCTTCAGCTCAGTCTAAGACTTGGAGAAGTGGTACTACAGTCTAAGGAAGAAGTGCGTATTCTGGGACTACACTATGATTCCAAGCTTCTCTTGAAAAAACACTAGAAAATCATATTACAGAAAGCTTCTAAGTTTTTCTCAGCACTTTCCAGAACTACTTTTTCTACATAGAGTCTACCTGTTCTCTCTGCTAGACTTGTCTACACTGCAATACTGAGATCACTTCTCACCTATGCAGTAGGAGTCTGGTTCAATTCCCACAAAAAACCTTCTAACATTTCTTCTCTAAATCTTTTCCAGACTAAGTGTCTAAAAACTATAGGAGGTGTCTTTAAAGCTACTCCTATATTTCTTATTGAAGGAGAACTATTCCTACCACCTCTTGATCTTTATTTCAAATTCAGAATAGCAACTTTCCTACAATCTTTCTATTTTTCTAATACTTCTTCTAATCCTCTCTCCTCACTTCTCTATAAGCTCTTTTCCCAGATCACTGTTTTTGTTTCTACTCTGAGAACACCTCCAAAGTCTCTGTCTACTGTCACACCTAACTGGAAAGCAAGATGGCTAGAAGAACTAACCACTAACCAAGATTACTCTAAGAAATAATTTCAAGAAATGTTTCAGAAAGAGTGGGAAGCCAGATGGCAGGCAAACAGACAGAAGTGTTCTCCAGTCTGAGAGGTATTTTGCAGACTACCGCAAAGGAAAAATCTCAAAGTTTTCAAAGACTTGAGAAAAGCTGAAGCTAGTCTTTACTTGCAGATTCTATCAGCAAGAATAGAACTAGCCAGCTTTCTTTTCAGAGCAAATGTTCCTGACTTCCAATCCTCTCTATGTTCCTGTGGTTTTGGAGAAGAGACTACTCAACATATCACTTTCTCTTGTAACAAGTTTCTTACTCAAAGACAGTAAGCCACTTTTCTTTCCTACAATTTCTCTACTTTACTTCAAAAGTCTAAAGTGCTTAAAGAATTTCTTGTCTGGTTTATGTCTTTGAAAAGACTAGACCAGTTTAACTTAGCACACCAACTCTTACCAGAAAACCTACTATCTCTTGTTGCGGTCTGTACTGTGCCATCCTAACCGAGTATAGGATTAAGGGTGAGATGTGGAAGGCAGGTTGGTTCTCGCAGGAGAGGAGTGTCAAGGAGTGCGAAGGGGTTTGGTGGAATGTGGTGGTGGTGACACCTGATCAATGGCTTCGTACAAAAGGATTGTATTGAAGTAGATCTAGTTGTCTGGATCACAACATGAGTTGAAGACAATTGTTCGATAAGGGAACTATCGCCGGACTATATAGTGCTGGCCTGTCAAGATGATCGAGATTGTCTCGACAGTCTCGACGTCGAGACGGGTGAGATTGTCTCAACAGTCCCACCATGTTATGCACTCTGCGTCAAGACTGGTGAGATTGTCTCGATGCTTCATGCACGCTGCGTCGAGACTGGTGAGGCTGTCTCGATGCTTCCTGCACCCTGCGTCAAGACTGGTGAGATTGTCTCGATGCTTCATGCACGCTGCGTCGAGACTGGTGAGGCTGTCTCGATGCTTCATGCATGCTGCGTCGAGCCGCCCGTGTGTCTCGACAGTCACGTGACCCCTTGTTGGTTGGTCACTTAACTTCCATGGTGTCCTCTTGCCTGGCCCGCGGCCTGATTGCCTATAAATAAGTGGCTCCCATCCCAGGGGTCGTAACATCTCTGTGATTTTATTTTCTCCAGATACTGCATATTCTTCCAGATAATTCCCTAGTCTTACCCAAGTCTCAGTTTTTATTCCTTCAAAGGTTTTCTGGGAAAAAAAACATGTATCTAGAAGTTCTGCATGGCTCACCAGCCAAATCAGAGTAAGAATAAAATAAAAATAAAAATAAAATCCCAGCACTTGAGCTATACTTCTTCTGCTGGACCTTGACATTTCAGAGAACCACTCTTTGTTGTCACCCACTTCACCCATGGCCAGTATAGCTTAATGGCATTCAGATCTGGTGAGTTGCCTGGCTAGTCCAAGCACTCAAGGCTGTACTTTCCAAAAAAGCAAGGTTATGCAGGGAAACATGAGGTGTTGCTCTGTCCTCTTACATAATTGTCGTGGGTTAATCCTTCTAGCATTCCTGAGTGAAGGGTAGGAGCTTCTGGTGTAGGATGATCTTGCTGTATCAATACTAATCAATTTCTCTTTTGCCTTGTTGTACAACTTTACCTTTTTTGGCTGTGAAGTGCCACTAGGGTGTCTATCCTGCAGGCTTTTGTCGGAGATCACAATCTCTCTTGCAATTTCTGCTGCTGACATCTCTCAGGATTCATGGGTTGCTTGTACAAGCTCTAGTATCTGCTTCTCCTTCTCCTTGTCTATCACTTCAGGCCGGCCAGTCTTTGGCGCATCCTGCACATGTTCTGCTGTGATCTGCTTACAGACTGATAGGTTGAATCCTTGCTCTCTGGCCTTTCTGCAGAGTTGTGTGATCTGCGACAAGGATATTCCAGTAATACTGCTGATTTCAGCATGAGACTTACCTTCTTCAGCGAGAGTAAGAGTCTGGACTCAGTCTGCAACAGTGTAGTTCTTTGTCTTCAGCATTTTGTGGGTGAGTTGATCAAATTGGTCGAGTCGGTCAAGTTGGTTGGTCGAGGATCAGCTTTCTACCGTGGTTTACCCGAAAATTCATGAGACCACCAAAAGTATTGAGCCGGCAATACTTTGCGAACGAACTTACGTACAGTACGTAGAAAAGGTCCTCCACAAGCTGAGATATCGCCCTTGCATGTGACCCCGCTCGAAACTGCTGTATCTCAAAGGTACACCTTACTCAGCAGACTACCAACCATGGACTCCTCAATGAATCTACAAGTACGTACGTACCGTAAAGCTTTCTGTAAGTAGCTACCGGTAGTTCATAACCCAGGACTTGATCAAGCTACATACGTACTTGAAGTAGCACAAAGTGGATTGAATTATCTGGTCAAACCTCTGCAAAAAGAGGTGGATCATCTCACACGAGTACAATCTCCTTCCTAAGTATTATCCGGTCTTCCTCAGTGGCTCTTTGTGTACATGAACAGTTGGTCATTGGTAACTCCCACCTCGCCCAACAGACAAACCCCAGCAAGCCAGTGACGAGAGGAGGCGCCCACCGCTCAGCATCAGAGATAGGCTCGATCTCAAAGGCCGAAGGATTCACCATGGCATGTTCGACGGCAGCACTCTACACAACTCGACCTTGGTGGTGCTGACGTATAGGTTGGTGTTGCCTGGCGCGGTCGCGAAATAGAGCTTGTTGCGAATGTTGCGGCCCGATAGCCGGGTCGTACTACCCTCCGCGGAGATCAGAGCATTCTCCACGATCCAGTCGGTGAATGGCTGACTAAATGCATCCAGAAGGCGAACTTCAATCAGAAGAGACAAGCGGGAGGCGGTGCCGTTGGCAGTCTCTATCTCAACGTTATTAAGCCAGCCCGAATAGTCAGTGAGCCGATTCCCCGGAAACAGAACCTCAACGTCTTCGTGGAGGATAGAATGTACCGAGCTGCCGGTGTCGTTCATCACCTTGACGTTCGCAATCTTGTCGTGGGAGCTCAATGTCGATACCAGTCGCATCTGCATTGGGATCTGATGTCCGAGGGCACAGGCTCATGAGGCTATGCTTCCCCCAGCTGAAAAAGGGAGTAGCGGTCGATGTAGAGACGTACCATGTGACACTGACCATCAGACATCGGATAGACTGCAGACTGGCTGTGCTGATATGCACGGCCCTAGAGATCTGATGTTAGATCCACTTCTGCACATCCAGCAGGATTCATCGGCCTCAAGGACCAGAGGACTGCTTACCTCGGTCCACACGGGAGAACCACGTTTGATCTGGTCGATTTCGACGACTTTTCCTTTTTGAATGTAGATCAGAGCGTCGTTCAGTTGAATCAGCTCCTGCTCATACAGGTCAATTGCCTTGAGAATGTTGACCTTCTGATCTGGAGGACACAGCTCGTCGGTGAGCATTGTCTTTAGCACGTCGATCCGTTTCTGAACCGGTGACTTTTGTTTGGTGCCATCCGTTTGAGCGTCATGAGGATCCGGTCTTGCCACGTCGACGACGTCCCTGTCGAAGCCAAGGTCCTCGAGGTAGTCCGCCAGGCCCTCAGATTTTTGTGCCCGGGCATTCCAGATTGCATTCCTTCGTGCGCCCTCATCGTCTGCGAGCTTTGGTGGCAAGCTTGGTGGCGACTTGCTCACCTTTGCTTGCAGTTTGCTCACCTTTGCTGGCGACTTGCTCGCCTTTGGTAGCGACTTGCTCACCCTTGCTGGCGGCTTGCTCACCTTCGCTGGCGACTTGTTTGCCTTTGACGGGGACATGCTTGCTTGTTTAGAAATAGCTATTGCCTCGATTAGAAAGCAGTTTGGAGGAAAACATCATATTCTTATATGATACTCTCCAGTCACCGTACCGGGGATGAAACTGAGAGCATAGTCCCTGGCATTGTCGAAGGGGCCGCATCCGTAAAAGGGTGCTGCCGTTCTGGACGACAGACCCGCTCAGACCTCGAGTCCATCGGAAGAGGCAGTCTCTCAAGCACGTAGACGGTGTTCATGTTCGGCCAGAATGGGCGCGTATTGTTGTTGTACGGGAATGGCTAGCAGTGCCGCTATTGTCGCCCTAACGAAGACGTCTCGCTTTTGCTATGAAAGCGCTTCTCGCCAAAGAAGATGGACAAGATAGCCAAGTACCCCATGCTCATGAAACAAAGAAAAGACATCGATATCGACATGCAGAGGGTGGCACATGCAACTCTCTATTACTGCATCAGTTCAACAGAGGCAATCTGGTATCGCTGTTTTGGTCATTGATATGACCGGGAAGAGGGTCATCAATATCACGTACGTATGTGCAATACATGCCTCATTGTACAATCTGTACGAATGTAGCTTGAGTACTGTAACACCAAACGCCATCAATCAGCTTCTGGTTGCGGAAATGGACGACGTCGAAGCTCGGGATAAAGGAGTTCACTACGCTAGCCGCTTGCGGCAACAGCGATCAACATATTCCGGTTTAGCGAGCCTTCAGCCTAACATCAGGGTATCTTTCCACTGCCCTCCTACGGTGGTGTTGAGGAAGCCCCCCAAGCACTAGGCATCAAAGCCCTAACCTCCCGCAACCACCCGCGCAAACACCGAAAGGGCTGAAAACATCAGACAACAGCCCTCTTTTGACCATTGTGATGTAAAGCCCGTCTTGAGGACGTGCAATGAACGAGAAATCTCTATGTACCATGAGTGAAAGAAGTCCGGCGGATGGCACCGTACTGTCTTCTTGTCAGATGCATCAAGACTCTAGATGTGTCTTATCTGCCCTCGTGCAAATCCCATTAAAAGATAGTTGAGGTCCACTTAGCCCTACGTATCCCCTGCAGTCCATCCCACTGATAGATGAGAGGCGACGATGATATAAGCAATCGTAGATCCAGCGAGTAAATATATCCACAGCGATGAGTAACCTGCGAATGCGTATGTGCAAGGACCACTGCATCGAAGTACGAGTACTGCAGGTGCTCTGGCCAGGGTTACAACAGCCAACAAAGAAGGTCTAGAGGCTGTCCTCGCGCCACCGACTTCGCACCCGCTGCCAGCCTTCCTTCTCGGCCTTGCCACCCGACTTCTCAAGACCCATGCCCCGCTCGATCCATTCTCGACTCCCCATCTCGCTCAGCCGACTGAGGGCCCGAGCAAAGGCAAAGCGTTCCTCGTCGCCGGAGAAGAGGTTGCTCGTCTTGAGCATCTCCAGATTCATGCCCAGATCGTCCACGAGCGACCGCATCATGTTATCGACATCTGTGCCCTCTCCCTCAGCCACGAGCCCGGTCCGTTTTCCTCCCTCGACGACGTCACGCAGCTCCCCTTGCGAGATGAAGAGCTGCGTGAGCGGGACGGCGGACGTCAGCACAAGTCTGGCCTGGTCACGTCAGCACGTCTCCAATGTCCACGCTCATGTCTGGACTGCATCGACGAACCCTGCTCTCGTAGACGGTATCGACAAAGGTGATGAAACGCCGGGCCAGATCTCGCTGCTTGTGCGTCATCCCCGTGATATCGGTGACGATGAAGGCGTCGTACCATCTCATCAGCTCGAGATAATCGGCGGCACTCGTGGGTCGCCCGATGAGTTCGTCGAAGCGAAACATGGCCGCGCTCCCGCTTGCACGCGGGACGAAGACATCGCGGCCCCAAACCTGGTGGTAGGCTGAGTGTGGTGGGTCGTGTTCAAAGTCGCCGAGAAAGGCGAACCACTTCTCGGCGTGGGTCGAGGCAGCTTTGTCCAGCGGAATATGATAGACTCCCGAAGCCGGCCGGGGGATCTTCCGATAGTCCGTACGCGAATCAAGGTTTATGACGCGCAGGCGTGCCTTGAGCAAAGTTATGCAGGGGATGAAGGACTCCCGCTGGATGCCGTTCTTGTACAGCTCGTCAGGGTGTCGGTTTGAGGTGGTCACAAGAACCACACCGTACGACATCAGACCTTCAAGTAGCCTGTTCGTCACCATCAGAGGGTGGTGACTTCAAGATCTCGAGACAAAGGGGTGATAAGTGCCTTTTTAGGATCATGGCATCGGCCACGTCGGTGCACTGGAACTCATCGAAGCAGAGCACACTGCTCTGGGCCGCAACGTCCGCCGTCACAGAGGGTAGCGCATCAAAGTCCATCCCATGCTTCATTCTCTTCGCGTGCATTCGTCTGTGGACATCTTGCATGAAGCTGTGAAAATGGATCCGCGTCCTGTGAATGATATTGGCGGGGAGGGTATCGAAGAAAATGTCCATCAGCATCGTCTTTCCACTACCGACATCGCCGTGCATGTAAAGACCTTTGGGGAGGCTTTCTGGTACTGGACTAGCGTGGTGGGTCCGTCTGCGGCCAAAAAGGGAGGCCCAAAACGAGCTAGGCGGCCGGTTCGACGCATCGGGATCTAGTGGGACGACTTGTGGAGGATGATATTGTTCCAGTTCATCGTGTAGATGCTGGAGACTCTGAACAATGCCTATCTGGATTCGTCAGTGGAATACGCACATCATACTAGAATCGGACACGACAAACTTCTTTGATGTGAGTCGTCCCTCAGCTGCCCCGACTCGATTCGTTCATTGTACTCGATCAACGGTCCGCGATGCGCCACATCGACTACGAGCAAGTTGGCTCATCAGCCTCTGTCGTTTGGCGAGCTCCATATCCGTTTTCCAGGCGACTCGTCATAATCGTACCATTGCTGATTGCGGCGTAACGTCTTTGTACGGGCTTGACGTCCGGCGGATAAGCCTGGGGTCTATGGCTTCTACGACCCCTCGAGCTGTGCGTTATTGGCTCTGGTGGCAAGCGGGGGCATCGCAATGCCCAGGTCGCTGTTGATCTCGCGTTATGGAGAAGACATCTCGTCTGACATTTGCCTAGAACGGAGAAGTTGTGTGTCCGAATTACCCTATGTGGCGAGGCGGACATGTCAAAAGAATGTGGCTTCTGGGCGAGGTTCCGGCAAGATTGAAAGGTATAGCACCATCTTCCTTCATGGAATCATCAAGGAAAACACGATCATCGAAGTACAAGCCAGCCCCCGCTGGCAACTGACAAGAGTCTTGTTTACGGAAGGTACATCAGCATATACTCGTACTTCCGACTGGTGGGTTGCCGGACACACAGCGATCATGTGATCTGTTAGCCTGGATGACTAAGCAGACTATGTGACCTGTGACATACTACCAGAGAGATCTTTTAATTCTCAGTAGTCTGATCACCACCAGACAAATCTATCTTATCAGGTTTATAGTTGTACTTTCAAAACTCTTCCCAGTACACTCATAACCACATCACTCAAGGACCATCAGTAATTGGTAATTGGTATTCCTACTCTATTCTAGTGCTAGTTATCTAGACTATACTAGGTGTAAGAGGGTGGAGCCTGATAGTGTGTTACGACCCAGGAGGAACACAGTCTTTATACTCACAGAAAGCAGCAGACAGGATACTGGACAGAAGTACCAGGCCGCATAACACGGGAAGCAGTCACGTGACTGGCGAGACTGACCAGGGGTTGCTCGCCGCAGCATACATATGCGTGAGCAAAGTGAGCAGAGCTCGCCCAGCTCGCCGCAGCATGCATGAACAGTGAGCAAAGTGAGCAGAGCTCGCCCAGCTCACTGCAGCATGCATGAACAAGTGAGCAAAGTGAGCAGAGCTCACCCAGCTTGCCACAGTGTGCATGAACAAGTGAGCAAAGTGAGCAGAGCTCACCCAGCTCGCCGCAGCGTGCATGAACAGTGAGCAAAGTGAGCAGAGCTCACCGATCTCACCGAGTGAGCAAAGTGAGCAGAGCTCACCGATCTCACTGAGTGAGCAAAGTGAGCAGAGCTCACTGTGCTCACGAACTGAGCACTATATAGTCCAGTGATAGTTCTCTTATGGAACAATCATCTTCAACTCATGTTGTGATCCAGACAACTAGATCTACTTCAATACAATCCTTTTGTACAAAGCTATTGATCAGGTGTCACCACCACCACATTCCACCAAACCACTTCGCACTCCTTGACACTCCTCTCCTGCGAGAACTAACCCACCTTCCACATCTCACCCTTAATCCTATACTCAGATAGGACAGCACAGTACAGACCACAACACTTTGAAGACCCTCAAGGATGAGTACCTCAGGAGCAACCAACCCCAACTTCCCAGATGGAAAGATTAGTGTTGCCAAGCCAGACCTGTTCTACGGTGAAAGAAACAAGGTCAACGACTGGCTTATGCAACTCCAAGTCTACTTTCAATTCCAACCAGAGACGAAGCTGCCTAAGGAAAAGTGGCCCCTCTTCGCAACCACTTACATGAGGAGTAATACTTATCAATAGATCAAGCCCTACGTCAACAAACATCTCTCAGGAAACAGAGACCACAACAGCACAACAGAATAGATGACAAAATGGATGTGATTCAAGGACAAGATCAAAAGGATTCTTGGACTATCTAACAAAGACAAAGTAGCTATACGAATGATCCAGCACATCAAACAACAACACTCAGCCACAGAGTACACCACACAGTTCAAACAATACTCAGTACTGACTGACTGGGACAACAACACCCTGATGGTCATGTACTGACATAGACTCAAGGAAAACATGAAGGATGAAATCACCTTTGACAGACAAGTGGTTGACACACTGGACAAACTCATCACACAAGCAATCAACATCAACAACAAATTATTCAAGCGAGCGATAGAGAAATGCCATGACAGAGGATACAGCTACCCCGCATGGCATGTGAGCAACCACTACAAGCTGCCTAACAAGGCACTGCCACATGACCCATATGGCTATGCACCCATGGAACTGGATGCAGTCCACCACAAGAGAAGGTTCACTAAGGGAAGGAACAACAAAAAGAGGAAAGCACTGAAGTGCTATACCTGTGGCAAGCTAGGCCACATAGTGAAAGACTGTTGTTCAAAGAACAAGGTGCACTGACAGCAACTTAATACGCTCAACGGAGACTGGAATGTCATCAAGCCAGAGGACTCAACAGAAGAGGCTCAGCTATCCCTTGAACAATAGGACAACTACAATCAGACATTGGAAGCAGCCCACCAACTGGCAACATCAGGAGGTAAGGAGCCACCAGAACAGACAGGTCAGGACAAGAGACAGGAGCCCTTAACCACCTCTGATAGGGACTGAGACAAACCCATGTCTATCAAAGAAGAAATACTACAAGGAAGCTATGCTTACAGCATAGACCCACAAAACCTACAGCACGGTGAACTACAGTGGAGGTTTTGCACGAAGCACCACTACACCTACCATGAACAACTACAAAGGTATGGAGGACATTCACCCTACCACGCCAACTGCCACAAGCATTGGGTCAATTGTGAGAAGGATGTGTGTGAGATCCATCTTTGAGACAAACACCAACACACCACATTCCCCAGGCACACACATGATTAGCACGAACACCTCATGTTCCTACAGCAAGGCAACAACCACAACTGCTACATCAACAATTGGCAGTACTACCTCAAGCCTGGATGTGACAAGCATCAGCAAGACAAATTCATGAACAGATTCCTCAGAACTGATGGGAATGGCTGGACCCATTGCCCAGTCAGTGGAAAGACACTTCAATCAGGAAAAGACTGAACTCCCTTGTCAAGGGGTGACATCGGGAGCTCAACAACATGACCCCTAGCAACGCAAAGCACCTGTGATTACCTGTGTCACTACACACCAACACGCCAGTACGGACATACACACTTGTTGACTCTGGAGCCAGTGGGAACTACATTTTGAGACAACTTTACAACACCCTCAGCACTGGAAGAAGACGTAAGCAGCAGCCCTATCAGCTCATGATAGTAAATAGACAGACAGAGCTAGTCTGCCATGAGACACAGCCAATGGAAATAGTTACCAGACACTATGCTGAAAGGATCCACCTTGATATTGTTGAGTTGGCCACTCAGGATATCTATTTGGGGATACCTTGGCTAAAGAAGCACAACCCAGTTATTAACTGGAGGACAGGAGTACTCATGTTTAGGAACTGCACTAACAACACAGCTCAGACCTGTTACCAGCCGCAGAAGGCATAGACAGATGAGGGAAGGAGTCCTCAGTGGAACCTCACCAACAGAAAGGACAACTCTCAAGAGAAGAGGTCTGCCTTGACAGGCACACCCCAGAACCAGGTGGCCAAACAGTCAGAGATGAAGAGAGAGGAAGTTGTTAACTCTCTGGAGATCCCTGAAGAGTACTGACCTGGGTATGATAACCTCTTTCAGGAAGAGACAACAACAGCAGTGTTGCCTAAGCACCAACCTTGGGATTATAAGATCAAGTTGCAACCAGGGATGGAGCCAGGATTTAGACCAATTTACCAGTTATCAGAGAAAGAGCTCCAAGTACTTCGCGAGTACCTGGAGGAAAACCTGAAAAAGAGTTTCATTCGAGAATCTCAATTGCCAGCAGGATACCTGATACTATTTGCACTAAAGAAAGATGGAAGTCTTCGACTTTGTGTGGACTACAGGAAACTCAACAACATTACCATCAAGAACTGATATCTGTTGCCAAATGCGAACGAATTGCAAGACAGGATCACCCAAGCTACAATCTTCACCAAGCTAGACTTGAAAGGAGCATACAACCTGATACGTATGAAAGAAGGAGAAGAATAGAAGACAGCCTTCAGAACCTGATACAGACACTACAAGTATCTGGTTATGCTATTCAGACTCACGAACACACCAGCAACATGTCAAGCATTGATCAACAACATCATCAGAGTACACCTGGACCAAACAGCTATTGCCTACTTGGACAACATTCTTGTCTACTCGAACACACAACAGGAACATACCAAACATGTGAAGGATGTTCTATGATGCCTACAAAAAGTAGGGCTCAAGCTCAACCTGAAGAAATGCGAGTTCAACAAACTGGAAGTTGAATTCCTCAGATACATCATAGGAATCAAAGGGATCAAGATCAACCCTGAGAAAATCAAAGTGATTCAACAATAGCCAACACCAACATCAGTTAAGGAAGTACAAGCCTTCCTAGGATTTGCCAACTTCAACTGACAGTTCATTAAGAACTACTCACAGATAGCAACACCACTGACAGAACTCACAAAGAAGGACGTGGAGTACCAGTGGACAGAGAGACAACAAAAAGTATTCCAGCAGCTCAAGAACACTTGCGCCAAGGAACCAATTCTCCTCAACTTCAAGACAGGCCAACTGACATGAATCAAGACAGATGCTTCAGATCAAGCAGTGGAAGTATGTTTATGCCAACAGGTAGACAGCAAGTGGCACCCAGTTGCCTACTACTCACAAAAAATAACACAAGCAGAACAAAACTATGATATCCACAACAAAGAGCTACTGGCAGTTGTCAACACACTCGAACACTGGAGAGTGTACACGGAAAGCAGTTCTGAACTCACTGTTCTCACAGACCACAAGAATCTGACAATGTTCACAACAACCAAGAAGCTGAACAGACAGCAAGTCAGATGGGCTGAACTCCTAGGGTAACACAAGTTTAAGATCTTGTACACCCCCGGACAAGACAACAGGAGAGCAGACACACTAAGCTGACAAAAAGACCACATAGAAGATGATGAATACCAAGGAACAATCTTACAGCAGGACCAGCAAGAAAATCTGGTACCTTGACCACAGATCAACAAGCTCACAGCAGAAGACACTGAAGAATTAATAAGGAACTACCACAACAATCCAGCACATGGTCACCCAGGAATCTCCAAGACCACAGACCTTATTCAACAGGCAGAGAACAATGTCATCAACCTCTGACAACATGTCACAAGCTACATCAGCAAATATCTACTGTGCCAGAAAAACAAACACAGAAGACATAAGCCATATGGAGAAGGACACCCGAACACAATACCAAGAGGCCTGTGAGAAGACATGTCAATAGACTTCATCACAAAGCTACCCAAGTCCAAAGACCCAGTCACAGGAATCACCTATGACTTGATTATAGTGATAGTGGACAGATTCACAAAATATCTAATAGTGGTACTATTCAAGAAGACCCACACAGCAGAACAGTTGGGACACCTCTTACTGGACAGATTAGTCAGAGACCACAGAGTTCCAATCATAATCATTACTGACAGAGACAAACTCTTCACATCCAACTACTGGAAGACAATCAGTGCAGCCATGGAAACAAAACCCAAAATGTCTACAGCCTATCACCCACAAACTGACAGCCAGACAGAGTGAGCAAACCAAGTCCTGGAGACTTACTTACAGTATTACATCAACCAGACCCACAGCAATTGGGTACAGTTATTACTGGTGACACAGCTGGCAATCAACCAGCACAGATCAGACTCAACAAAGGAATCACTATTTTTTGCCAATTTTGAACAACATGCAAACATCAGGATGCCAAGCAGAGCTTCACCAAACACAGAGAAAGCACTCCAACATGACAAGCTCCTACAACAAACACACACGATGATGAGGCACTACCTTCAAGAGACCTCAAAAAGAATACAACATCAAATAGACAAGATATTGAAAATAGCATCTCAGCTAAAGAAGGGGGATAAAGTCTAACTCCTCACAAGAAATTGGAAAACAAAAAAACCAAAGACAAAGAAACTTGACAACATCAAGGTCAGACTATTTTTGGTTGAAGAGAAAACAGGACCAGTCAACATCAAGATACAACTACCAAGGGATGCCAGAGTCCATCCAAACTTTCACATATCAATGATTGAACCAGCTGACCAGAGCACAGCCTTGCAGGAAACATTTCATTATCAACCTGAAGAAGAACAAGAGTTCGAAGTTGAACAGATCCTGGCTAGAAAAGATCAGCAATACCTTGTCAAGTGGAAAGGATACCCAGACTTGGAAAATACCTGGGAACCACTCAAGAACCTCGCAAACTGCCAGCTTCTTCTGCGACAGTTTTGGTAGGAGCAGGACTGAACAGCTTGGCCTGCAGAAGGGATGTGTCAATGACTGATCAAGTCAAATCCTCACTATCCGACTCCATCTCTTTCACCAAGCACTGAAGCTTCTGCCTTGCACAGACCTTGGCACCCTCCAACACCTTTCACTTCTGAGACAGACAAGCCTGCACTATGGCAAGTTGTTCAAAGAGTGTGTTGTGTGTTGCCTTGTCAGTGGCCACATCCTCACAGAGGTTGTCCCAGGACATGTTCAGAGATTCCCAGGACACAGAGACACAAGACCTTCCACGCTGAGTGCACACAGCACATTTCAACTTATTGTCTTCTCCCAGCATCTGGAAGCACAGACAACTACAGAGAACACAAAAGTCGCAGGGCTTGCACATGACTTTGGAGGTATGACCAGATTTCATCAAGATGATGAAAGATGGAGAGGAGGATAGTGTTACGACCCAGGAGGAACACAGTCTTTATACTCACAGAAAGCAGCAGACAGGATACTGGACAGAAGTACCAGGCCACATAACACAGGAAGCAGTCACGTGACTGGTGAGACTGACCAGGGGTTGCTTGCCACAGCATGCATATACGTGAGCAAAGTGAGCAGAGCTCACCCAGCTCACCGCAGCATGCATGAACAGTGAGCAAAGTGAGCAGAGCTTGCCCAGCTTGCTGCAGCATGCATGAACAAGTGAGCAAAGTGAGCAGAGCTCACCCAGCTCACCGCAGCGTGCATGAACAAGTGAGGAAAGTGAGCAGAGCTCACCCAGCTCACCACAGTGTGCATGAACAGTGAGCAAAGTGAGCAGAGCTCACTGTGCTCACAAACTGAGCACTATATAGTCTGG
This sequence comes from Lichina pygmaea, assembly GCA_963422465.1. Classification (NCBI taxonomy): domain Eukaryota; kingdom Fungi; phylum Ascomycota; class Lichinomycetes; order Lichinales; family Lichinaceae; genus Lichina; species Lichina pygmaea. The sequence goes on from OY730171.1 coordinate 2,280,793, forward strand.
CGATAGTTCTCTTATGGAACAATTGTCTTCAACTCATGTTGTGATCCAGACAACTAGATCTACTTCAATACAATCCTTTTGTACGAAGCCATTGATCAGGTGTCACCACCACCACGTTCCACCAAACCCCTTCACACTTCTTGACACTCCTCTTCTGCGAGAACCAACCTGCCTTCCACATCTTGCCCTTAATCCTATACTCGGTTAGGACGGCACGGTACAGACCACAACATAGTGCCTGGTCAGAGCTGAGTTAGAGGCAATAGAGCTCTCTCTAGAGTTTTAGCATAGCAGTGTGGCAGGTAGAGAGAAGAAGGCAGTTCTGTGGACTCTAGGAGGCACTACTAGAGATGTTGGGACTGAGTTGGGGTATGGCCAGAAGCACCTGCAGTGGATGTGTGTTCATTGATCACTTAGGATTCTAATCCTCAGTGAGAATTTGCTAAGTAGAGCTGCTAAGCTAAGCAGATGACTAAGTGCAGTCAGGTGATGTGGGGTGGCTCAGTCACTCATGACACTGTTATCTTCCCTCTCCAACATTGTCCCAATATTGCAATAGTCTCTGCTATAGTCTTGCTATAGCTCTTCCTAGTAAGTCACTTTTAATCCTGCCCACCTAGCTAGAGTTTACCTCTAGCTAGACTATTCTTTGTGCAAAGCACTACAAGAGCTATAGCTCTTGAATTGGTTCAAGCACAGAACAGTTGGTGATGTAGTGTTGTGGTCTGTACTGTACTGTCCTACCTTAGTGTAGGATTAGGGTGAGATGTGGAAGGCAGATTGGTTTTTACAGAAGAGGAGTGTCAAGAAGTATAAAGAGGTTTGGTGGAATATAGTGGTGATAACACCTAGTCAGTGGCTTTGTACAAGACTGAGATTTGTATTGAAGTAGACCTAGTTGTCTGGATCACAACATAAGTTGAAGATAATTGTTCTATAAGAGAACTATCACCTGACTATAGGGCGGCATAGTGTAGCAGGAAGCTGGTAAGAGTTTCCCACTACGTGGCACCCATGACCTGGAACTAGTGGTGTCAGGCCTGGAGAACCTGACTAAACTAGTCGTCAGTTCAAATCTGATGTTGCGGTCTGTACTGTACTGTCCTATCCGAGTATAGGATTAGGGCGAGAGGTGGAAGGTGGGTTGGTTCTCGCAGGAGAGGAGTGTCAAGGAGCGTGAAGGGGTTTGGTGGAACGTGGTGGTGGTGACACCTGATCAATGGCTTCGTACAAAGGATTGTATTGAAGTAGATTTAGTTGTCTGGATCACAACATAAGTTGAAGATGATTGTTCCATAAGGGAACTATCGCCAGACTATATAGTGCTGGCCTGTCGAGATGATCAAGATTGTCTCGACAGTCTTGATGTCAAGATGGGTGAGATTGTCTTGACAGTCCCACCATGTTATGCACCCTGTGTCAAGACTGGTGAGATTGTCTTGATGCTTCATGCATCATGCGTTGAGACTGGTGAGATTGTCTTGATGCTTCATGCATCATGCGTCGAGACTCCCGTGTGTGTCTTGACAGTCACGTGACCCCTTGTTGGTTGGTCACTTGACTTCCATGGTGTCCTCTTGCCTGGCCCACAGCCTGATTACCTATAAATGAGTGGCTCCCATCCCTGGGTCGTAACACTACTCTCCTCTCCTTCATTCATCATCCCGATGAATTCTTGAGTATGTCTGCAAAATCACGTGCCTCTGCTTACCAAAACCAACTGGCAGCCCAGATCTGTGATCATAACTTTGTGTTGCTTGCTCTGTGTGACTTCTGTGTTTTGAACCACAAGCCCTGCTTCCGAATGTCTGACGACAACAATAAGTTGAAGTGCGCTGAGTGCACTCATCGGGGAAAGTCCTGTGTGTCACTTTCTTGGGAGTCGCTGAACATGACTTGGGATAACCTTCACAAGGATTTGGCTGTTGATGAGGCCAAGCGGGATGCTCTTGTCAAGCAGCTTGCCAAGCTGCAGGCTTGTGTGTCCCGAAAGCGAAAGGTTCTTGAGGGTGCTGAGGGTCAAGCAAAGAAGAAGCTCCAGTGCCTTGTTGCTGAAATGGAGGTGGATAGTGAAGACTTGTCGGCGACAGTCATTGATGCATCCGCGCTGCAGGCCGAGCTGTTCAGTCCTGCTCCTGCCAGAACTGCTGCAGGAGGAGCTGGCAGTTCGCGAGGTTCCTGAGTGGCTCCCAGGTATTTTCCGAGTCTGGGTAGTCTTTCCACTTGACAAGGTATCACTGACCTTTTCTCTTCAGGATCTGTTCAGCCTCGAATTCCTGTTCTTCCTCTGGTTGGTAATGAAATGTTTCCTGCAAGGGTGTGCTCTGGTCAGCTAATTTGATCATTGAGATGTGAAAGTTTGGGTGTACCCGAGCGTCTCTCAGTAGTCGCAGTCTGATGTTGACTGGTCCGGCTTTTTCTTTGACTGAAAATAGTCTGACCTTGACATGGTCCAGTTTCTTTGTTCTTGGTTTCTTTGTTTTCCAATTTCTTGTGAGGAGGTAGACTTTATCCCCCTTCTTTAGCTGAGGTGCCATTTTTGATTTCTTGTCCATTTGACGTTGCATTCTTTCTGAGGTCTCTTGAAGGTAGTGCCTCATCATCGTGTGTGTTTGTCGTAGGAGCTTGTCGTGTTGGAGTGCTTTCTCTGCGTTTGGTGAAGCTCTGCTTGGCATCCCGATGTTCGCATGTTGTCCAAAATTGGCAAAAATGGCGATTCCTTTGTTGAGTCTGATCTGTGCTGGTTGATTGCCAGCTGTGCCACCGGTAATAACTGTGCCCAATTGCTGTGGGTCTTGTTGATGTAATACTGTAAGTAAGTCTCCAGGACTTGGTTTGCTCGCTCTGTCTGGCTGTCAGTTCGTGGATGATAGGCCGTAGACATTTTGGGTTTTGTTCCCATGGCTGCACTGATTGTCTTCCAGTAGTTGGATGTGAAGAGTTTATCTCTGTCTGTAATGATCGTGATCGGAACTCCGTGGTCTCTGACCAATCTGTCCAGTAAGAGGTGTCCCAACTGTTCTGCTGTGTGGGTTTCCTTGAATAGTACTGCTATTAGATATTTTGTGAATCTGTCCACTATCACCATAATCAAGTCGTAGGTGATTCCTGTGACTGGGTCTTTGGACTTGGGTAGCTTTGTGATGAAGTCCATTGACATGTCTTCCCACAGGCCTTTCGGTATCATGTTCGGGTGTCCTTCTCCGTATAGCTTATATCTTCCATGTTTGTTTTTCTGGCATAGTGTTAAGGTCTAGGCCGGAACAGCCCAGGTAAGCGAGGGAGAGGTGTTAGTCATGCGGAACAACATCCGACCGATCCGGTGGACGAGCAAGAGCTAAGCGAGGAGCTTGTCCGGTGGACAAGCAAGAGCTAAGCGAGGAGCTCGTCCGGTGGACGAGCAGGAGCTAAGCGAGGAGCTCGTCCGGTGGACAAGCAGGAGCTAAGCGAGGAGCTCGTCCACGCAAAAGGATGATACCCCTCAAGGAGACCCCCCCCCTGGGGCATCTGTATAAAGACCCCCAAAGAGCCCAGAGAGATTAGCTCTCCAGGCTGAACGCACATTACAAGCGACAATAGCAAGAGAGTTACCCCACTTGCTATTCATCTATTGAGTCCCTGCCCTCCTCAGTCGAAGACAGGACCACCCACATTCTGTGTGAATGTGGACTGGCCTTTAACAGTTTCAGCCTCTAACACATAGGACACCAGCTCAATACGATGGCAGATCCACGCAGCCCTACCCCTTCGCAGGCAGGCCAAGTTCGGGCTGCGCCTCAGGCGCAAGCCCAGGAACCACCTGTCCCTACCACCCTCACCTTACCTCCAAAGCTGTTGAAGGTAGGTACGCCGAAGAGGTACGATGGATCACAAGAGGGATTGGAATTATTCTTCTCTCAGCTTGAGCTTTACTACAGATTCAACACCGCACAATTCCCTACAGAACAGGAGAAGGTGCTGTTCACAGCTTCCTACCTGGACGGACCAACATTTGCCTGGTTTAATGTCTACCTACAAGACTTCCTCGACAACAAGGAAGACCCCTCTAGCATGGAGACCACGACACGGCAGATCATTGGGAGATTCTCTACCTTCAAGACCCAGATGAAGAAGACCTTCAGGGTCATTGATGAAGAACAAGATGCGGAACAAAAGCTCCAAGCACTACGGCAGACAGGGTCAGCATCAGACTTCGCGGCAAAGTTCCAACAGTTGTCAGTGAGGACGCAATGGGGAGACAGTGCCTTGACGGCACTATTCTACCAAGCTCTCAAGGAACAAGTCAAGGATGACATTGCACGAGGAGACTGACCCACCGACCTCGAGGATATGATTGACACAGCAGTACACATCGACGACCGACAATTTGAACAAGAACTCGAGAAGTGAGGCAAGCATGCAAGGCCATGGGGCAAAAAGACAGTGCCAGCACAAGACAAGTACAGCTTGACACCCATGGAGATTGATGCAACAACACCACAGGCAACAAAGAAGAAAGAAACACGGAAGTGTTACAATTGCCAGAAGGTAGGACACCTCGCAGCCAACTGCCAAAGCAAGAAGAAGAAGGAAGGCAAGAGTAAGCAGTTGAATGCCACTGGTGCCTGGAAAGGCAAGGGCATTCAGGAGCCACCGAGGGCTCCCAGAGGCACACTACCCATGAACCGGTCAGAAGCAACACTCCTCGGACAGGAGGACAATCTCAGACAGCACATTGAAAGACTGGAGAACAATCTGCAGAGGTCACTGGAGGACCTGCACGCAATCCAAGACCAGATCGATAAGGTTCATTGGGAGGATGACCTGATCTCCGAATTTGACACAACAGACTACGAGATTGATATAACCGGCATGCCACCAGTTCCCGAGACACCACTACTCCGACGACAGGATGCGACCTTGTCGGAGGACGGCAAAGCAAGAGTGACACGATGGGTGGACGACACCATCAGCATCTCACAGCCCCGAGACATCACAGCGCAAGTGGACTATCACCAGGCTACGACACCAGCCTGCGGACATCCTTATTGGAAAGGATGCGAGGACCACCACTGCAAGGAACATCTCCTAGAGAAAAGGAGAAGGCACTACTTCCCTGGCCCAGAATACCACAAGAAAGCCTGGAGCATCAAGCACCAGCTAAGCCAGCAAGGGAAAGAACACGATGACTGCGGAGAAGACGCATGGGAGCTATGCTTCACCGAAAAATGTGAAAGACACGCGGCAGAACGCCAGGCTCAGGGCCTTGGTTGTTCAAAAAACTAGCAGTGCTCTTCAAATCCGGAGTCGGAAGAGCAGGCAAGACAACACTCCGGAGAGAAGGGGTCGAGCAGAGCCTTGACACAACAGCCTGCAGTCCGCATTTTCGCATCAGGATGAGAGTCAACAGGCATCTGACAAATGCCATGATCAACTCTGGAGCTACTGGCAACTTCATGTCAGAAAGTTTTGCCAGGAAGCACAAGATCCTGACTCAGGAAAAGAGGAATCCATACCAACTAACAGTAGTGGACAGGACACCACTCTCCAACAACCAAGGATGAGTGACGAAGGAGACCAAGAACCTACGACTGTGTGTCGACAGTACGACAATCAGATCAGAAGAATTCGACTTGGTCCAGATACCACATGAAGTTATATTGGGTCTTCCGTGGTTGGAAAGTCAAAACCCAAGGATCGACTGGAAAAGAAGGCACCTAGTCTTTCTGAAGAGGAGTCTGGCAACTCGAGCAGAGCCAGAGAAAGTGAGAATCAAAGAAATCTCATATGCAGGGTGGAAGAAGCACCACCGGCGAGGGCAAGCCTATGTGGCTTGGATGAAGCCCCGAAACCATCAACTTTGCACCACACATGACGCCGTGGGCGAGACTCAGGCACCGCAGCTGCCAAGTGAGTATAAAGACTACCAGGAGATGTTTGGTGAGGAAGCGGTCGCAACGCTACCAGAACACCAAGAGTGGGATCACGAAATTCTGCTGGAAGACAGAAAAAAACCCACACATAGCCCTATTTACGCTCTATCAGCAAAGGAGCTTGAGGCCTTAAGAGATTACCTGGACGAGAACCTAGCGAAAGGGTTCATAAGACCTTCAACATCACCGGCCGGATACCCGATATTGTTTGTGCCAAAGAAGGACAGCAAATTACGACTGTGTGTCAACTACCGGCAGCTTAATGCGATCACGATTAAGAATCACTACCCGCTACCATTAATATCGGAAATCCAGGACTGAATCCAAGGAGCCAAGTGGTTTACCAAGTTTGACATCCGAGGCACTTTCAATCTGGTTAGGATGAAAGATGGCGAAGAATGGAAGACAGCCTTTCGTACGAGGTACAGGCATTACGAGTATACTGTTATGCCATTCAGCCTTACGAATGCACCGGCGACATTCCAATCACTCATTAACACCATCCTCCGACAATACCTGGATATATTTGTTACCGCTTATATTGACGATGTCTTGGTTTACACCAATGGAACCCTGGAGGAGCACAGACAGCATGTCAAGAAGATCCTACATGCACTCCAAGAAGCAGGAATAAGGTTATGCCTTGATAAGAGTGTCTTCCACGTGAAAGAAGTGGAATATTTGGGGTTGATCCTGACGACGGAAGGAATCCGTATGGACAATACAAAGATCACGGCAGTACGAGACTGGCCAACACCCAAAAACCTCAAAGAAGTCCAATCCTTCCTGGGATTTGCGAACTTCTACCGACGATTCATCAAGGAGTACTCAAGGACAGCAGTACCCTTGACTGAACTAACAAAGAAGGAAGAAACCTTCACATGGGGGAACAGCCAAGAGAGAGTGTTCCAGGAGCTGAAAGAGAAGTTCACCTCCGCACCCATACTGGCATCATTTGATCCCGGACAGTGGATCATCATGGAGACAGATGCCTCAGACCAAGCACTTGGATCTTGCTTGTGTCAACCAGACGCCGAAAACCGCCTACACCCTGTCGCATACCGATCAAGAAAGTTCTCTGGCCCAGAACTCAGGTACGATGTTCACGACAAGGAGTTGTTAGCGATTGTCGACGCATTCCAGGAGTGGAGACCTTACCTGGAAGGAGCAAAGTACACAGTGGACATGTACTCAGACCACAAGAATTTGGCTTACTTCACAACAACGAAGAAGCTAAACAGACGACAAGTCCGATGGGCGGAGCTTTTAGCTTCATACGACTTCCAGATCTTCTATCGAAAAGGATCAGAAAACGCACGAGCGGACGCGCTTAGCAGACGGCCTGATATGACAACAGACAACACGACAGAAGAGCGCCCAATCCTTGTGACAAAAGAACAAACTCTGGTCTATGCTCAACCTCAGTTAGCGAAAACTGAAGAAATGGGTGCACTCCTGACCCTAGGCCACAACGTTGCGGCCACGAACAAGGAAGAAGTGCCAGAGAGTGCACAAGAGGATGTGATTTGACAACATCACGATGGACCTCTACACAGACATCCTGGGCAAGACAAGACCCTGGAAAAGATCTGGAGATGTTACCACTTCAACAGAATGAAGCGGAAAGTGACAGAATTTATTCGCAACTGCGAAGAGTGTGCGAAAAACAAACTGTCACGCCACAAACCCTATGGAGAGAGTCAACAAATAGACCTCCCAGAAGCGGCTTGGGATACCATCACAATAGATTTTGTGGTGAAGCTGCCGAGGTCAGAGGACCCGGTAACAAAGGTGAAATATGACAGTATCTTGGTGGTTGTTGACAAACTCACCAAATACGCTCACCTGATCCTGTGGCGAGAGACAGGAACAGCGAGCGAACTTGCCAATGTCCTGCTCAAAGAATTGGTTAGCCAGTGAGGGCTACCCATGAAGATTATCTCAGATCGAGACAAACTCTTCACCTCGAAATTCTGGAACACGTGGACAAGACAGCTAGGGATAGACACGAGGATGTCTACTGCCTACCATCCACAAACAGACAGACAAACTGAGAGAACAAACCAGACGATGGAACAGTACCTACGCCACTACGTCAACCACCGACAGGACGATTGGGTAGAACTACTACCAATGGCTCAGTTTGCGTACAACGATCAGCAACACAGTGTGACAGGCATGACGCCGTTCTTTGCGAACTACGGCAGAAACCCCCGCTGGGAAGCGATGGCGGCTGGAAGTGGCACTTCAACAAACATCGAAAAACTCACTGCTATGCATGAGGAAATGAAGACTGCAATTGAATCTGCACAAAAGACAACAAGCCACCGCCTAAACAGCAAAAGGTTGAAGGGACCAACCCTGGAGAGGGGGGATAAGGTCTATTTGTCAACAAAAAACCTGCGCTCGAAGCGACCGAGCAAAAAGCTGGATCATGTACGAATCAGACTGTTTGAGATTGAGAAGCACACTGGAGAAGTCAACTACCGACTGAGACTGCCAAAAAAGACACGGATACACCGAGTATTCCATGTCTTGCTGCTCAAGCCAGCACCCAGCGATGCAGCAATCAAAACAGAATGGCACTTTGAGGACGACAAAGAAGAGTACAATGTCGAAAGAATCCTAGACAGCCGGAGAAACAGACAGAAAACTGAGTACCTGGTGAAGTGGTTAGGATTTGACGAAGAGGAGAATTCGTGGGAACCAACCGAGAACTTCAGCTCTGCGATGAACCAGAAACTGGTGGATTACCACCGAGCAAATCCGCAGCGACCAGGTCTGACGGAGACAACGGCTCGAGAGAAGCCAAAGCCTCCGAAGAGAAGACGTCCTCAAAGGATGGTGGAGCAGCAGCTTGACAGGCCTCCCGTTCGCGGATAACGCGGAGGGCCTCTTGTTCCTGAGCATCAAGAGACTCTTGATCCTCAATGGATGACAGCTCACGACAGATGGCATCAGCCTCCTTCTGTGAGAGATGACCCAGCTGCCGGCGGAGGCAGATCTGCCGGGGAAGCAGCTTTGACAGTTGGTCATCAGTCTCCCGCAGCTGAGCCTCAAGCTGCTCGCGCTCAAGCTCCATCTTCTTCCATTCTGATTCCGAGAGATGAAGGTCACAGCGACGACCTTTCTTGATGCACTGACGACAAAAAGACGATGCGGAACTCACGACACACTTGGCGTGGTCGCGACAACAAGCACCGCATGCGATCTTTGATTCCTTGCCCATTTTGCCAACACGACAAGAGAGAAAACCACAGCGATGAGTTCGAGTTGTCTGGCTTTGGTTCATGGCAAAAGAGGAGCAGGAACAAAAAGGATCTGGGGACAGAACCCTTGGAGGGAGGGGATAGTGTTAAGGTCTAGGCCGGAACAGCCCAGGTAAGCGAGGGAGAGGTGTTAGTCATGCGGAACAACATCCGACCGATCCGGTGGACGAGCAAGAGCTAAGCGAGGAGCTCGTCCGGTGGACAAGCAAGAGCTAAGCGAGGAGCTCGTCCGGTGGACGAGCAGGAGCTAAGCAAGGAGCTTGTCCGGTGGACAAGCAGGAGCTAAGTGAGGAGCTCGTCCACGCAAAAGGATGATACCCCTCAAGGAGACCCCCCCCCTGGGGCATCTGTATAAAGACCCCCAAAGAGCCCGGAGGGATTAGCTCTCCAGGCTGAACACACATTACAAGCGACAATAGCAAGAGAGTTACCCCACTTGCTATTCATCTATTGAGTCCCTGCCCTCCTCGGTCGAAGACAGGACCACCCACATTCTGTGTGAACGTGGACTGGCCTTTAACACATAGTAGACACTTGCTGATGTAGTTTGTGACATGTTGTCAGAGGTTAATGACATTGTTCCCTGCCTGTTAGATAAGGTCTGTGGTCTTGGAGATTCCTGGGTGACCATGTGCTGGGTTATTATAGTAGTTCCTTATTAGTTCTTCAGTGTCTTCTGCTGTGAGGTTGTTGATCTGTGGTTGAGGCACCAGGTTTCCTTGCTGGTCCTGCTGTAAGATTGTTCCTTGGCGTTCATCATCTTCCATGTGGTCTTTTCATCAGCTTAGTGCGTCTGCTCTCCCATTGTCTTGTCCAGGGGTGTACAAGATCTTGAACTTGTGTTGCCCTAGGAGTTCAGCCCATCTGACTTGCTGTCTGTTCAGCTTCTTGGTTGTCATGAACGTTGTCAGATTCTTGTGGTCTGTGAGAATGGTGAGTTCGGAACTGCTTTCCGTGTACACTCTCCAGTGTTCAAGTGCGTTGACGACTGCCAGTAGCTCTTTATCGTGGATATCAAAGTTTCGTTCTGCTTGTGTCATTTTTCGTGAGTAGTAGGCAACTGGGTGCCACTTGCTGTCTGCCTGTTGGCATAGACATGCTCCTACTGCCTGATCTGAAGCGTCCATCTTGATTTATGTTGGTTGGCCTGTCTTGAAGTTGAGGAGAACTGGTTCCTTGGTGCAAGCATCCTTGAGCTGTTGGAATGCTTTTTGTTATCTCTCTGTCCACCAGTACTCCACATCCTTCTTTGTGAGTTCTGTTAGTGGTGTTGCCATCTGTAAGTAGTTCTTAATGAACTGTCAGTTGAAGTTGGCAAATCCTAGGAAGGCTTGTACTTCCTTAACTGATGTCGGTGTTGGCCATTGCTGAATCACTTTGATTTTCTCAGAGTCAATCTTGATCCCTTTGATCCCTATGATGTATCTGAGGAATTCAACTTCCAGTTTGTTGAACTCGCATTTCTTCAGGTTGAGCTTGAGCCCTGCCTCTTGTAGGCATCGTAGAACATCCTTCACATGTTTGGTATGTTCTTGTTGCGTGTTCGAGTAGACAAGAATGTTGTCCAGGTAGGTGATAGCTGTTTGGTCCAGGTGTGCTCTGATGATGTTGTTGATCAATGCTTGACATGTTGCTGGTGCGTTTATGAGTCCGAATGGCATAACCAGATACTCGTAGTGTCTGTATCAGGTTCTGAAGGCTGTCTTCCATTCTTCTCCTTTTTTCATGCGTATCAGGTTGTATGCTTCTTTCAAGTCCAGCTTGGTAAAGATTGTAGCTTGGCTGATCCTGTCTCGCAATTCGTTCGCATTTGGCAGCGGATATTGATTCTTGATGGTAATGTTGTTGAGTTTCCTGTAATCCACACAAAGTCGAAGACTTCCGTCTTTCTTTGGTGCAAATAGTATCGGGTATCCTGCTGGCGATTGAGATTCTCGAATGAAACCCTTTTTCAGGTTTTCCTCCAGGTACTCACGAAGTACTTGGAGCTCTTTCTCTGATAATTGGTAAATTGGTCCAAATCCTGGCTCTGTCCCTGGTTGCAACTTGATCTCATGATCCCAAGGTTGGTGCTTAGGCAACACTGCTATTGTTGTCTCTTCCTGAAAGAGGTTATCATACCCAGGTCAGTACTCTTCAGGGATCTCCAGAGGGTTAACAACTTCCTCTCTCTTCATCTCTGACTGTTTGGCCACCTGGTTCTGGGGTGTGCCTGTCAAGGCAGACCTCTTCTCTTGAGAGTTGTCCTTTCTGTCAGTGAGATTCCACTGAGGACTCCTTCCCTCATCTGTCCACGCCTTCTGCGGCTGGTAACAGGTCCGAGCTGTGTTGTTAGTGCAGTTCCTAAACGTGAGTACTCCTGTCTTCCAGTTAACAACTGGGTTGTGCTTCTTTAGCCAAGGCATCCCCAAATAGATATTCTGAGTGGCCAACTCAACAATATCAAGGTGGATCCTTTCAGCATAGTGTCTGGTAACTATTTCCATTGGCTGCGTCTCATGGCAGACTAGCTCTGTCTGTCTATTTGCCATCACGAGCTGATAGGGCTGCTGCTTGCGTCTCCTTCCAGTGCCAAGGGTGTTGTAAAGTTGTCTTGAAATATAGTTTCCACTGGCTCCAGAGTTAACAAGTGTGTATGTCTGTACTGGCGTGTTGGCGTGTAGTGACACAGGTAATCGCAGGTGCTTTGCATTGCTAGGGGTCATGTTGTTGAGCTTCTGATGTCGCCCCTTGACAAGAGAGTTCAGTCTTTTCCTGATTGAAGTGTCTTTCCACTGACTGGGCAATGGGTCCAGCCCTTCCCATCAGTCCTGAGGAATCTGTTCATGAATTTGTCTTGCTGATGCTTGTCACATCCAGGCTTGAGGCAGTACTGCCAATTGTTGACGTAGCAGTTGTGGTTGTTGCCTTGCTGTAGGAACATGAGGTGTTCGTGCCAATCATGTGTGTGCCCGGGGAATGCAGTGTGTTGGTGTTTGTCCCAAAGGTGGATCTCACACGCATCCTTCTCGCAATTGACCCAATGTTTGTGGCAGGTGGTGTGGTAGGGTGAATGTCCTCTGTACCTTCGTAGTTGTTCATGGTAGGTGCAGTAGTGCTTTGTGCAAAACCTCCACTGTAGTTCGCCGTGCCGTAGATTTCGTGGGTCCATGCTGTAAGCATAGCTTCCTTGTGGTATTTCTTCTTTGATAGACACGGGTTTGTCTCAGTCCCTATCAGAGGTGGTTAAGGGCTCCTGTCCCTTGTCCTGACCTGTTAGTTCTGGTAGGTCCTTACCTCCTGATGTTGCCAGTTGGTGGGCTGCTTCCAATGTCTGATCGTAGTTGTCCCATTGTTCAAGGGATAGCTGAGCCTCTCCTGGTGGGTCCTCTGGCTTGATGACATTCCAGTCTCTGTCGAGTGTATTAAGTTGCTGTCAGTGCACCTTGTTCTTTGAACAACAGTCTTTCGCTATGTGGCCTAGCTTGCCACAGGCATAGCACTTCAGTGCTTTCCTCTTTTTGTTGTTCCTTCCCTTTGTGAACCTTCCCTTGTGGTGGACTGCATCCAGTTCCATGGGTGCATAGCCATATAGATCATGTGGCGGTGCCTTGTTAGACAGCTTGTAGTGGTTGCTCACATGCCATGCGGGGTGGCTGTATCCTCTGTCGTGGCGTTTCTCCATCGCTTGCTTGAATAGTTTGTCATCAATGTTGATTGCTTGTGCGATGAGTTCGTCCAGTGTGTTGACTGCTCGTCTGTCGAAGGTGATTTCATCCTTCATGTTTTTCTTGAGTCCATGTCAGTACATGACCATCAGGGTGTTGTCGTCCCAGTCAGTCAGTACTGAGTATTGTTTGAACTGCGTGGTGTACTCTGTGGCTGAGCGTTGTTGTTTGATGTGCTGGATCATTCGTATAGCCACTTTATCTTTATTAGATAGTCCAAGGATCCTTTTGATCTCATCCTTGAATCACGTCCATTTCATCATCTATTCTGTTGTGCTGTTGTGGTCTCCGTTCCCTGAGAGATGTTTGTTGATGTAGGGTTTGATCCATCAATAAGCATTGCCTCTCATGTAAGTGGTTGCAAAGAGGGGCCACTTTTCCTTAGGCAGCTTCATCTCTGGTTGGAATTGAAAGTAGACTTGGAGTTGCATGAGCCAGTCGTCAACCTTGTTTCTTTCGCCGTAGAACAGGTCTGGCTTGGCGACGCTAATCTTTCCATCTGGGAAGTTGGGGTTGGTTGCTCCTGAGGTACTCATCCTTGAGGGTCTTCAAAGTGTTGCAGTCTGTACCATACTGTCCTATCCAAGTATAGGATTAGGGCGAGAGGTGGAAGGTGGGTTGGTTCTCGCAGGAGAGGAGTGTCAAGGAGTGCGAAGGGGTTTGGTGGAACATGGTGGTGGTGACACCTGATCAATGGCTTCGTACAAAGGATTGTATTGAAGTAGATCTAGTTGTCTGGATCACAACATGAGTTGAAGACAATTGTTCCATAAGGGAACTATCACTGGACTATATAGTGCTGGCCTGTCAAGATGATCAAGATTGTCTTGACAGTCTCGACGTCGAGACAGGTGAGATTGTCTCGACAGTCCCACCATGTTATACACCCTGTGTCAAGACTGGTGAGATTGTCTCGATGCTTCATGCATCATGCGTTGAGACTGGTGAGATTGTCTTGATGCTTCATGCATCATGCGTCAAGACTGGTGAGATTGTCTTGATGCTTCATGCATCATGTGTCAAGACTCCCGTGTGTGTCTCGACAGTCACGTGACCCCTTGTTGGTTGGTCACTTGACTTCCATGGTGTCCTCTTGCCTGGCCCGCGGCCTGATTGCCTATAAATGAGTGGCTCCCATCCCTGGGTCGTAACATCTGACCCATCCCACATTCTGCCACAAAAACCCCCGAGATTCATAGAACTTGTCTAAGATGTACTCCTCACAAGATGTATGAAAACCCCTAAGAAATAGCTCACCTAATATCTGTCAAGATCCACAAAACCCTCATTACTGTGGTTTTCCTATTTCCTCTACAGGGTTTTGGGTTTTCCCACAGTACGTACACTACAAACCACAAGGTGTACAGTGAATGTGTGAGGTCTCCAAGTCAAGTCTACCAGAGACAAAAATTCTTCAAGAAGTTCTGCATGGCTTAACAGCCAAATCAGTGTAAGAATCAAATCAAATCAAAATCAAAATCACCTGACTATATAGTGCTCAGTTTTCAAGCTCAGCAAGCTGTGCTCACTTTGCTCACTGTCAAGCTTGTCAAGCTGTGCTTGAAAAGCTTGATGTATATGCATGCTATATCAAGCTTGTCAAGCTGTGCTCACAAGTCTTGCTGCATATGTACACTGTGTTGAGCTGGTCAAGTTGGACTTGCTATACTCAATACATATACACACTGTGTCAAGCAACCTCTGGTCACTCTGGACAGTTATGTGACTCTCCGGCAATCAGAGATGGAAAGCAGAATACCTTCAGACACCAAATCCATGAACTGGCCAGCTCTTCAAAGTTCTGGAAGCTTGCAAAGTGAGGAAAGTCCAAAGCTAACAAGACTCCTGATCTTTCTCTGGTTCCTGATCTAGAAACCCAAGAAGGAACAGCTAAGATCTTTGAGGAAAAGACTAAAGCTTTCTCACAGCAGTTCTTCCCAAAAGCTCTAGTCCCAGAACCAAGTCCAGAAAGCTTCCAGACTGTCCCTGAGATACAGCTCTTCCAGAAAGTAACATGTGAAGAAGTGGAGTAAATTCTGGCTAAAAAGAAATCTTTCACAGCAGGAGGAAAAAACAAGCTGCCAAATAGATTTCTGAAAGCTCTGGGGCCCAGGTTCTGCCAAGCTCTAGCTACTCTGACCTCAACATACTGGAAACTAGAATACTTCCCAGAAAAGTTCAAGAGTGCAAAAACAGTCTGCTTGAGAAAACCTGGCAAAGAAACCTACAACCAAGCTAAAGCCTGGTGCCCTATAGCTCTGCTGAACACAATAGGTAAACTGATGGAAGCTATTGCTGCAGCCAGACTAAGCAAAGTAGCAGAAGAAGCTAGTCTATTGCCAGAAATCCAGATAGGCTTCAGGAAAGAAAGATCAACAGAGTCAGCACTTTTCCTTCTGACCTCCCAAGTGGAGAAAGTCTGGAAGAAGGCATGGTTGCATCTCTTCTCTCTCTGGATATCTCAGAAGTCTATGACAGAGTTCTACCTGAGATTCTACAGCAAATTCTAGAAAGAAAAAGTATTCCTTTCTGGCTGGGGCGGCATAGTGTAGTGGGAAGCTGGTGAGAGTTTCCCACTACGTGGCACCCATGACCCGGAACTAGTGGTGTCAGGCCTGGAGAACCTGACTAAACTAGTCGTCAGTTCAAATCTGACCCACCCTACATTCTGCCACAAAAACCCTCAAGATTTATAGAACTTGTCTAAGATGTACTCCTCACAAGATGTATGAAAACCCCCAAGAAATAGCTCACCCAATATCTGTCAAGATCCACAAAACTCTTATTACTGTAGTTTTCCTATTTCCTCTACAGGGTTTGGGGTTTTCCCACAGTACGTACACTACAAACTACAGGGTGTACAGTAAATGTGTGACATCCCCAAGTGAAGTCTACCAGAGACAAAAATTCTTCAAGAAGTTCTGCATGGTTTAACAGCCGAATCAGTGTAAGAATCAAATCAAAAAATCAAATCAAAATCCTTTTCTGGCTAACTTCTTGGATCTACAGCTTCTGCACCAAGCACTCTACTAATCTTGTTTTTGATAACTCTGAGCCTTTCCCTATTTCTATTCAGTGTGGAGTCCCCAAGATTCTTCTCTATCCTCTACTCTTTTTCTATTTTATATTTCTGAACTGCATGAAACAGGCATACTCTCTCTTCTGGTGTTTCTGCTCTGGGATTTGCAGATGATATAAATCTGCTTGCTTTTGGTCACTCTCTGAAAAGCAACCTTCTGAAGTTGAAGAACACATATCTCAAATGTCTGTCCTGGGCTGCAAGATATAGGATAGTCTTCTTGTTATGACCCATGGGATAGGAGCCACTTATTTATAGACAATCAGGCTGTAGGCCAGGCAAGAGGACACCATGGAAGTCAAGTGACCAACCAACAAGGGGTCATGTGACTGTCAAGACACACACAGAAGTCTTGACACAGGATGCATGAAGTATCAAGACAATCTCACCAGTCTTGACACAGGATGCATGAAGCATCAAGACAATCTCACCAGTCTTGACGCAGGGTGCATAACATAGTGGGACTGTCAAGACAATCTCACCTGTCTTGACATCAAGACTGTCAAGACAATCTTAATTGTCTTGACAGTCCAGCACTATATAGTCTGATGATAGTTCCCCTATGGAACAATTGTCTTCAACTCATGTTGTGATCCAGACAACTAGATCTACTTTAATACAATCCTTTTGTATAAAGCTATTGATCAGGTGTCACCACCACCACATTCCACCAAACCCCTTCGCACTTCTTGACACTCCTCTCCTGCGAAAACCAACCTGCCTTCCACATCTCACCCTTAATCCTATACTTGGTTAGGATAGCATGGTACAGACTGCAACACTTTGAAGACCCTCAAGGATGAGTACCTCAGGAGCAACCAATCCCAACTTCCCAGATGGAAAGATTAGTGTTGCCAAGCCAGACCTGTTCTACAGCAAAAGAAACAAGGTTGATGACTGGCTCATGCAACTCCAAGTCTACTTTCAATTCCAACCAGAGACAAAGCTGCCTAAGGAAAAGTGGCCCCTCTTCGCAACCACTTACATGAGAGGTAATGCTTATTGATAGATCAAGCCCTACATCAACAAACATCTCTCAGGAAACAGAGACCACGATGGCATGTCAGAATAGACGATGAAATAGACACAATTCAAGGACAAGATCAAAAGGATCCTTGGACTATCTAACAAAGATAAAGTGGCTATACGAATAATCCAGCACATCAAACAACAACACTCCACCGCAGAGTACACTACACAGTTCAAGTAATATTCAGTACTGACTGACTGGGACAACAACACCCTGATGGTCATGTACTGACGTGGACTCAAGGAAAATGTGAAGGATGAAATTACCTTCAACAGACAAGTGGTCAACACACTGGACAAGCTCATCACACAAGGATTCAACATCAATGACAAACTATTTGAGTGAGCAATGGAGAAACACTACAACAGAGGATACAGCCACCCTGCATAGTATGTGAGCAACCACTCCAAGCTGCCTAACAAGGCACTGCCACATAACCTATATGGCTATGCACCTATGGAACTGGATGCAGTCCACCACAAGAGAAGGTTTACAAAGGGAAGGAACAACAAAAAAGAGAAAGCACTGAAGTGCTATGCCTGTGGCAAGCTAGGCCACATAGCAAAAGACTGTTGTTCAAAGAACAAGGTGCACTGACAGCAACTTAATACACTTGACAGAGACTGGAACATCATCAAGCCAGAGGACCCACCAGGAGAGGCTTAGCTATCCCTCAAACAATAGGACAACTACGATCAGATATTGGAAGCAGCCCACCAACTGGCAACATCAGGAGGCAAGGACCTACCAGAACAGACAGGTCAGGACAAGAGACAGGAGCCCTTAACCACCTCTGATAGGGACTGAGACAAACCCATGTCTATCAAAGAAGAAATACCACAAGGAAGCTATGCTTACAGCATGGACCCACAAAACCTACAACACAGCGAACTACAGTGGAGGTTTTGCATGAAGCACCACTACACCTACCACAAACAACTACGAAGGTACAGAGGACATTCACCCTACCACGCCAACTGCCACAAGCATTGGGTCAATTGCGAGAAGGATGTGTGTGAGATCTATCTTTGAGACAAACACCAACACACCACATTCCCCAGGCACACACATGATTGGCACAAACACCTCATGTTCCTACAGCAAGGCAACAACCACAACTGCTACATCAACAATTGGCAGTACTACCTCAAGTCTGGATGTGACAAGCATCAGCAAGACAAATTCATGAACAGATTCCTCAGAACTGATGGGAATGGCTGGACCCATTGCCCAGTCAGTGGAAAGACACTTCAATCAGGAAAAGACTGAACTCTCTTGTCAAGGGGTGACATCAGGAGCTCAACAACATGACCCCTAGCAATGCAAAGCACCTGCGATTACCTGTGTCACTACATGCCAACATGCCAGTACGGACATACACACTTGTTGACTCTGGAGCCAGTGGAAACTACATTTCAAGATAACTTTACAACACCCTTGGCACTGGAAGGAGACACAAGCAGCAGCCCTATCAGCTCACAATAGCAAATGGACAGACAGAACTAGTCTGCCACAAGACACAGCCAATAGAAATAGTTACCAGACACTATGCTGAAAGGATCCACCTTGATATCGTCAAGTTGGCCACTCAGGATATCTATTTAGAGATGCCTTGGCTAAAGAAGCACAACCCAGTTGTTAACTGGAGGACAGAAGTACTCATATTTAGGAACTGCACTAACAACATAGCTTGGACCTGTTACCAGCCACAGAAGTTGTGGACAGATGAGGGAAGGAGTCCTCAGTGGAATCTCACTGACAGAAAGGACAACTCTCAAGAGAAGAGGTCTGCCTTGACAGGCATACTCCAGAACCAGGTGGCCAAACAGTCAGAGATGAAGAGAGAGGAAGTTGTTAACCCTCTGGAGATCTCTGAAGAGTACTGACCTGGGTATGATAACCTCTTTCAGGAAGAGACAATAACAGCAGTGTTGCCTAAGCACTAATCTTGGGATCATGAGATCAAGTTGCAACCAGAGATGGAGCCAGGATTTGGACCAATTTACCAGTTATCAGAGAAAGAGCTCCAAGTACTTCGTGAGTACCTGGAGGAAAACCTGAAAAAGAGTTTCATTCAAGAATCTCAATTGCCAGCAGGCCAATACTATTTGCACCAAAGAAAGACAGAAGTCTTCGACTTTGTGTGGATTACAGAAAACTCAACAACATTACTATCAAAAACTGATATCTGTTGCCAAATGCGAACAAATTGCGAGACAGGATCAGCCAAGCTACAATCTTTACCAAGCTGGACTTGAAAGGAGTATACAACCTGATACACATGAAAGAAGGAGAAGAATGGAAGACAGCCTTCAGAACCTGATACAGACACTACAAGTATCTGGTCATGCCATTCAGACTCACAAACACACCAGCAACATGTCAAGCCTTGATCAACAATGTTATCAGAGCATACCTGGACCAAACAGCTATCACCTACCTGGACAACATTCTTGTCTACTCAAACACGCAACAGGAACATACCAAACATGTGAAGGATGTTCTATGATACCTACAAGAGGCAGGGCTCAAGCTTAACCTAAAGAAATACAAGTTCAACAAACTGGAAGTTGAATTCCTCAGATACATCATAGGAATTGAAGAGATCAAGATTGAACCTGAGAAAATCAAAGTGATTCAACAATAGTCAACACTGACATCAGTTAAGGAAGTACAAGCCTTCCTAGGATTTGCCAACTTCAACTGACAGTTTATCAAGAACTACTCACAAACAGCAATACCACTGACAGAACTCACAAAGAAGGATGTGGAGTACTGGTGGACAGAGAGACAACAAAAAGCATTCCAACAGCTCAAGGACACTTGCGTCAAGGAACTAGTTCTCCTCAACTTCAAGACAGGCCAACCAACACAAATCAAGACAGACACTTCAAATCAGGCAGTGGGAGCATGTTTATACCAACAGGCAGACAGCAAGTGGCACCCAGTTGCCTACTACTCACACAAAATATCACAAGCAGAACAAAACTATGATATCCACAACAAAGAGCTACTGGCAGTTGTCAACACACTCAAACACTGGAGAGTGTACACGGAAAGTAGTTCTGAACTCACTGTTCTCACAGACCACAAGAATCTGACAATGTTCATGACAACCAAGAAGCTGAACAGACAGCAAGTCAGATAGGCTGAACTCCTAGGGTAATACAAGTTCAAGATCTTGTACACCCCCAGACAAGACAACAGGAGAGCAGACACACTAAGCTGACAAAAAGACCACATGGAAGATGATGAACACCAAGGAACAATCTTACAGCAGGACCAGCAAGGAAACCTGGTGCCTTGACCACAGATCAACAAGCTCACAGCAGAAGACACTGAGGAATTAATAAGGAACTACCACAACAATCTAGCACATGGTCACCCAGGAATCTCCAAGACCACAGACTTTATCCAACAGGCAGGGAACAATGTCATCAACCTCTGACAACATGTCACAAGCTACATCAGCAAATATCTACTGTGCCAGAAAAACAAACACAGAAGACACAAGCTATATGGAGAAGGACACCTGAACACAATACCAAGAGGCCTGTGAGAAGACATGTCAATAGACTTCATCACAAAGCTACCCAAGTCCAAAGACCCAGTCACAGGAATCACCTACAACTTGATTATGGTGATAGTGGACAGATTCACAAAATATCTAATAGTGGTACTATTCAAGGAAACCCACACAGCAGAGCAGTTGGGACACCTCCTACTGGACAGATTGGTCAGGGACCACAGAGTTCCAATCACAGTCATTACTGACAGAGATAAACTCTTCACCTCTAACTACTGGAAGACAATCAGTGCAGCCATGGGAACAAAACCTAAAATGTCTACGGCCTATCACCCATGAACTGACAGCCAGACGGAGTAAGCAAACTAAGTCCTGGAGACTTATTTGTGGCATTACATCAACCAGACCCACAGCAATTAGGTACAATTATTACCAGTGGCACAGCTGGCAATTAACCAGCACAGATCAGACTCAACAAAGGAATCACCATTCTTTGCCAATTTTGGACAACACACAAACATCAGAATGCCAAGCAGAGCTTCACCAAACATGGAGAAAGTACTCCAGCATGACAAGCTCCTACAACAAACACACACGATGATGAGGTATTACCTTCGAGAAACCTCAGAAAAGATGCAACACCAAATAGACAAAAAATTGAAAATAGCACCTCAGCTGAAGAAGGGGAATAAAGTCTACCTTCTCACAAAAAATTGGAAAGTCAAGAAACCAAGAACAAAGAAACTGGACTATGTCAAGGTCAGACTATTTTCAGTTGAAGAAAGAACTGGACCAGTCAACATCAGACTGCGACTACCGAGAGACACTTGGGTACACGCAAACTTTCACATCTCAATGATCAAATTAGCTGACCAGAGCACACCCTTGCAGGAAATATTTCATTACCAACCAGAGGAAGAACAGAAATTCAAGGTCGAACAGATCTTGAAGAGAAAAGGTCAGCGATACCTTGTCAAGTGGAAAAACTACCCAGACTCAGAAAATACCTGGGAACCACTCAGGAACCTCACGAACTGCCAGCTCCTCCTGCAGCAGTTCCAGCAGCAGCAGGACTGAACAGCTCAGCCTGCAGTGCGGACACATCAATGACTGTCACTGACAAGTCTTCACCATCCACCTCCATCTCAGCAACAAGGCACTGGAGCTTCTTCTTTGCTCAACCCTCAGCACCTTCAAGAACTTTTCACTTTCAGGACACACAAGTCTGTAGCTCAGCAAGCTGCTCAACAAGAGTGTCCCGCTTGGTCTTATCAACAGCCAAATCCTCGCAAAGGTTATTTTGGGTCATGTTCAGTGACTCCCAAGAAAGCAACACACAGGACTTCCCACGACAAGTGCATTCAGCACACTTCAACTTATTGTTGTCGTCAGACATTCGGAAGCAGGGCTTGTGGTTCAAAACACAGAAGTCACATGGAGCAAGTGACATGAAGTTATGATCACAGATCTGGGCTGCCAGTTGTTTTCAGTAAGCAGAGGTACATGATTTTGCAGACATACTCAAGAATTCATCAGGACAATGAATGAAGAAGAGGAGGGTAGTGTTACGACCCATGGGATGGGAGCCACTTATTTATAGGCAATCAGACTGCAAAGGGATACCATGGAAGTCAAGTGACCAACCAACAAGGGGTCACGTGACTGTGAAGACACATAAGTCTTGACACAGGATGTATGAAGCATTAAGACAATCTCACCAGTCTTGACACAGGATGCATGAAGTATCAAGACAATCTCACCAGTCTCAACACAGGATGCATGAAGCATCAAGACAATCTCACCAGTCTTGACGCAGGGTGCATAACATGGTGGGACTGTCAAGACAATCTCACCTGTCTTGACAGGCCAGCACTATATAGTCCAATGATAGTTCCCCTATGGAATAATCATCTTCAACTCATGTTGTGATCCAGACAACTAGATCTACTTCAATACAATCCTTTTGTACGAAGCCATTGATCAGGTGTCACCACCACCATGTTCCACCAAACTCCTTCGCACTCCTTGACACTCCTCTCCTACAAGAACCAACCCACCTTCCACATCTTGCCCTTAATCCTATACTTGGTTAGGACAGCACAGTACGGACCACAACACTTCTCTTCTGAGAAATATAAAATACTTCATTTTTCCAGAAGAAAATCAGACAATCTTCAGCTTCAGCTAAGACTAGGGAATGTGGTTCTAAGACTAAAAGAAGAAGTGTGAGTACTAGAAGTGTATCTGGATGCAAAGCTCCACTAGCATAAACACCAGAGGATTATTCTTCAAAAAGTACAGAAAGCACTTTCCTCTCTTTCTAGAACTTCCTACTCAACTTGGGGCTTCCCAGTTCTCACATTATGTCTTGTGTACAGCCTGCGACGACTCAAACCTCCACGCGGTGCAGGCTGGGAACCTCGGTGCAGTGATGGCAGGCAGTCTCCCAAGCTGCTTGTAGTCGCTGCACTGAGAGCTAATTGAGTCACCAGTTGAGCTGCTGGTGCCCGTGGAGTGACAGGCCACCGGAGGTGTTGCGCAGGCACCCTGGACACCCCCGTGAAGTGACATCAGCAGAACAGACGACTGCGACCAAACTGGTTATGAAAACCACCCAACAGATGTCTACTGTGTACGCTACAGCCCAAAGCCAGCCCTGCACCTGGTGGATGTGAAGTCTAGGCATCCGACAGGGCACCTCTGGAGTAGTCGAGAGGAGTTTTCATCGCACAACCCCCCCTAGCAGAGTCTCCAGCAGCTAATGCGTCGAGGATCTTGTTCTAGGAGGGGAGTGATATCTGCACCGTGGCATTGTTAATCGAACGGAGAATACGTGTTCAAGAAGGCGAGCAGGCAGCCCGAAGGAAGCCCGCCGCTCCAGTGCCTAAGGGCTGTGTGATAGCCAAAGTGCTGGCTTGATGGTTTTGCCTAAGGCCTTGCCATGGGTTCCCTTCGGACTACCTGCGGACCGGGGCCGGGGCACCGGAGATTCTCTGTTCAGAGGTTCTCCGGTGGGTCACCACATACAACCGGGGTCCCACAGGCGACAGCGGGCAGATTGAGACTCCTCCCTACTTGGTTAGTGGGCTGGAAAGGCAGTCCTGCAGGTGCTGGCATAGCCTGCAGGGTCTGTAGAGTCTGCGAGGCACGGTCGGCCTCTGTACGAGAGATCTACAGAGGTAACACGAAACAGCGAGAGCTGCGGGGTGTGGCATATAATAGCAGTGATGGCACTAGGGTCTGGGCCTACTACGAGACTGTCTATATGGCCCGAGAGGACAGAAGCGCATGCCGGTCTGTACAGAGTGCAGGCTCAGGCTGCAAATGACAGGCTCAAGGAGCAAACTGCAGTTGGAGCGTGGGCTCCGGGCTGGCAACTCGGCGCTCCGAAGCAGGACCTAGGGGTGAGCGTACACGGCGGAGCGCAAAAGACCTCAGGACTGCGGGGAAGCGTGGCAGAGACCCTGCATGGGATGTCAACTCTGCGCTATGCCTTGGCATAGCTCAACTTTGGCTGGCAAGCTGATGGAAGCTATTACAGCAGCCAGACTAAGCAAGGTAGCAGAAGAGGCTAAGCTCTTGCCAGAAATTCAGATGGGGTTCAGGAAAGGCAGATCAACTGAATCAGCACTTTTCCTTCTAACTTCCCAAGTGGAAAAAGTCTGGAAAGAAGGCATGGTTGCATCTCTACTTTCTCTGGACATCTCAGGAGCATATAACAGAGTTCTTCTAGAGATTCTTCAAAAGATTCTGGAGAGAAAAGGAATCCCTCTCTGGCTAACTTCTTGGATCCTCTCTTTCTGTACCAGACGTACCACCACCCTAGTTTTTGATGACTCTGAGTCCTCTTCTATTCCTATTCACTGTGGAGTCCCCCAAGGTTCCCCTTTGTCTCCTATTCTTTTTCTATTCTATATTTCTGAACTTCATGAGACTACATTCTCCTACTACTGGTGTTTCTGCTCTGGGATTTGCAGATGATACAAATCTGCTTGCATTTGGACACTCTCTTAAAAGCAACTTTCTGAAGTTGAAGAATACACATCTTAAATGTCTATCTTGGGCTGCAAGACATGGAATAGTCTTCTCTCCTGAGAAATATAAAATACTTCATTTTTCCAGAAGAAGATCAGACAATCTGCAGCTCAAGCTTAGACTTGGGAATGTGATTCTAAAACCAAAAGAAGAAGTGTGAGTATTGGGAGTGTACCTGGATGCCAAACTCCACTGGCACAAACACCAGAGAATTATTCTTCAAAAAGTACAAAAAGCACTATCTTCTCTTTCTAGAACCTCTTACTCCACCTGGGGCTTTCCAGTTCTCACAGCACAACTTGTGTACACTACAATACTCAGATCTGTACTGAGCTATGCAGTGGGAATTTGGTTCAACCCACTCAGAAAATCCTCTAATATTTCCTCTCTTATCATATTCCAAAACAAATGTCTGAGACTTATTGGGGGTGCTTTCAAAGCCACTCCTTCTTTTCTATTAGAGAGTGAGCTTTTTCTTTTACCTCTAGATCTCTATTTAAAATTTCACACAGCTTGTTTTCTATCTTCTATCCAAACCTCCTCTCTGAAAGACTTTCTTGACAGTACCCTTTCTACTATTTCTTCCTATGCTTCTTCACTGAGGAAACCTTTAAAGAAATCCTCAACTATCTCTCCTAATTGGAAGTTCACTTGGTTAAGTCAAATAACTACTAACCAGGCTAGTTCAAAGAAAGAACTACAAATACTCTTTACTAAAGAGTGGGAAAACCAATGGGAGAAGAAGAAAAGAAAAAGCTATGCTGGATGGCAGGTGTTTTGCCAAAAACCTCACTACAACAACCTAAAGCTCTACAAAAAGCTACAGAAAGCTGAGGCAAGTCTACTACTGCAAACCAGAACTGGGAGAATTGGTCTAGCAAGTTTTCTTTTCAGAGCTGGAGTCCCTGACTTTCCTACCCCCCTATGCATGTGTGGTCAAGCAGAAAAGACAGTAAAGCATATTACCTCTTCATGCTCTCTCTACTCAAGTCAAAGACAACATACTCTCTTTAACCCCCAAGATTTCACTACTATTATTTCAAACCCAGAGCTTCTACAGAAGTTTCTGTACTGGTTTATGTCTTTGAAAAGACTAAACCAATTTAATCTGGCTTTCAAACTTCACTATTCACACTCCAACATCTAGAAGCTTTTCCTACCAGACACTACAAGATTTCCTTTTGCTACACTTTCTAGTCACCTCCCTGTCTTCAGTTTTTATTCCTTTAAAGGTTTTCTGAAGAAGTTCACTATTAGCTGGAAGATCTGTATGGCTGTAAAGCTACAAACAGTGTAAGAATCAAATCAAATCAAAAAAAAAACAAAAGCTAAGATAGTGTTACAGCCAAGAGCACAGACTCTTGACAGAACAGAATAACCATGACCCAAACAGAAGAACTAACAGACTGAAGTGATCTGTTGGATCTACCTGCTCTAACAACAGAGCAGACTTGGCAGATAAGACAACACAACCTCTGAGAGACTCAAAGTACATTGTCCTCTGGTGGAACTAGGAGATTAAAAACAAGATCAAAGAGAAGAGAAAACTAAGAAGAAAAGTTCTTCAGAACCAAGAGTGTGCAGAAACTTGAAAAGGTGATAAAAGAAAAGAAGTCCCTGATCAAGAATACCAAAAGAAAAACCTTCAGAACACAGCTGCAGAACATAGCAGAGACCCAGAAGTACTGGAAGATTGCCAGATAGAGAAAAGAAAAAGCTCACTGGCAAGCTACCAGAACTTCCTATTGTTCCAGAGCTCACAAAGTATGATAGAGGAATTACTACAACTTTTGCTCAGAAAGCAGAAGTCTTCAAGACCCAGTTCTTCTCTCTCTCTGCAGCCAGAACCAGAACCTCAAGAACAGCCAGCCAACTACCAACAATACCAGCTATCCCAGGAAATCTCCAAAAAGGAAGTTCAAGAAATCCTGAAAAGAAAAAAACCTTTCACGGCCTGTGGAAAAGACACTCTACCTAATAGGTTTCTGAAGGTACTTGGAGACTTCTTCAATAACAAGATAGCCAAAGTGCTGGAGATCTGCTGGAAGCTGGGTTATTTCCCAACAAGATACAAAGCAGCCAGAACTGTCTGTCTAAGAAAGCCCAGCAAAAGATCTTACTACCAAGCCAAAGTATAGAGGCCAATAGCTTTTCTTAACATAATTGGAAAGCTGATAGACGCTATTACAGCTACCAGACTGAGTGAGCTGGCTGAGAAAGAAAATCTCTTGCCAGATATCCAGATAGACTTCAGAAAAGAAAGATCAACTGAGGCAGCACTTTTTCTACTAACTTCTCAAGTTAAAAAAGTCTGGAAAGAAGGACTGGTTACCAGTCTTCTCTCTCTGGATATCTCAGAAGCTTATGACAGAGTCTTGCCAGAGGTTCTCAGGAAAATTCTGGAAAAAAAAGAAGTTCCTGACTGGTTTGTTACCTGGATTTCTTCTTTCACTACATAGCACACAACTTCTCTTGTTTTTGATAACTCAGAGTCTTCACAATTTCCTATCCACTATGGAGTTCCCAGGCCTGCAACGACTCAAACCTCCATGCGGTGCAGGCTGGGAACCTCAGGGCAGCGATGGCAGGCAGTCTCCCAAGCTGCTTGTAGTCGCTGCACCAAGAGCTAATTGAGTCACCAGTCGAGCTGTTGGTGCCTGTGGAGTGACGGGCCACCGGAGGTGTCGCGCAGGCACCCTGGACACTCCCATGAAGTGACATCAGCAGAACAGAGGACTGCGACCAAACTGGTTATGAAAAACACCTGACAGATGTCTACCGTGTACACTACAGCCTGAAGCCAGCCCTGCAGCTGGTGGATGTGAAGTCTAGGCATCCGACAGGGCACCTCTGGAGTAGTCGAGAGGAGTTCCATCGCGCACCCCCCCCCCCCCCCCCCCCCCTAGCAGAGTCTCCAGCAGCTGATGCGTCGAGGATCTTGTTCTAGGAGGGGAGCGATATCTGCACCGCGGCATTGTTAATCAAACAGGGAGTGCAAAGAAGTGGCATGGGTAGCCCGGGAAAGCAGCAACTTGGGTGTTGTCTATTTAGCAGACTCCACACTTCTGACACAACTGTGTCACCAGTATAGAGAACCTCTTGGTCTTCTGTGCTTGACATTTCCAGACTCTTGATCCTATCATATACAGTAGCTTGATACTCAACAGACAATCATTCACAGTATAGAATAACTGATCCTCTCTATCTTTCATAAGTTGTACTACTCTCTGCTTTGACCTGAACATTCCTGGGCATGGTGCTGTTTGTGGAGACTACTGTTAGTAAACAGTGTGGGTGCTTTAAAATGCACCTACGTGTAAGTGTGTGATGTCTAATGCCCGGGCTGATTGGGAGTGCTACCATCTCCTCTCTTGGGCTTAAGTAGACCCAATGTCCAGGACATTTAAGCAGGGCATCAATAATAACTTCTACGTACATAGAGGCTGAACACATTCCATCTTCGACCAAAGGGCGATTGAGATACCATCCTTCAAGGAAGCAGATTAAATTTGATTCGTCATCACGACACTTAATCCCCTTCCCCTACAAAAAACCACATGTTCCTTGACCATCCATGTAGAATTCGTACGATGTAGACAAAGAAAAAGCTGCGATGACCACCACATTGCATATGAGAAGGACGGATTGGGCCCTTTCATATCCCATCCCTGTGACTCGACTCCGTGTCAGATTCTCTCGCCACCCACCCTGGAGATCATGATCACCATCCCTAGACACCAAGCCCTAGCCCTCACATGATATCCGCGCCCCCGCCTCAATCATTGACTCGGAGCGCCCTAGAATCCCTGGATACCGGCCCCGGTGCTTCCGCCCGTCTTGAAAAACTCAGTGACGACGCTGATGGCGAAGCTACATGCCGCGACGCACGCTCCGCCCACGAGCATCCTGCCGGCAACCTTCCCAGGTCTGGTCTTGGCTTTCTCGGAACTGGATTCCGAGGTCCCCCGCGAACCGAACGACTCGTCGTGCCATCTCGACTTCTTAGCTCCACCAAACGGGGCGTCATCTGATCTGGTCGCCCTCCGGCCGAGAGGGTGATCTTCAGTCAAGTAAGATGACTTGGTCGCGGATAGCAGCTGCTCCCGCTCCTGCTCGGTAATGTCGGAAGGGAGCAGAGTGTTGTAGCTCACAAAGCCCGTCGGCGAGGCAAAATTTCCGGTGGTTGTTGTGCCGTCGATCGGATTGACGAAAGGATAGCTGGTCGATCGCGGCTCGACGTGGTCTTCGGTGGCCTCGGCCGTCGGCCGAGCGGCTTGCTTCGGCCGCGGTTGGTCGACGCCAACGACGACCGGATCTCGCACCTTCTTCAGTACGAGAACGTCGCCTCCGCCGGATACGATCTCGAATCCGTCCGCTTGCAGCCGTCCGATGTGTGTCAGGAATCGAGCGGGATGGCCGAGCTGGGGAATGACTTGAGCTGGTGTCAAAACCTCCTCGGGGGGGTATCCTGTCCTAGGAAGAGCCGAAGATGTCGTCGTCGCGCTGCTGACGTCGTTCGTCGTCGGATCGAACGCAAGAATCTTGTAGACCGAAGGCGAAGCGACATCAGCCGCCGAGAGCTCCGGTGTCATTGCGGGCTCTGTCTTCCTCACGACTTGCCTGCCTCGTTCCTTGGCAATGGTGTCGAGCTGGCTGTCAATGTCCTTGAGAAAATCCTCAATTTCCTGGACGTCTTCTTGCAGGACATTCTCTTGCTCGTTCCAATGGCGAGCGATTTCTTCCGAGCTCGGCAATGACCCGCTCGTACTTGTGTTCAAAACTCTTGCCTCCTTTCGAAGGGTGGAGCTAGAACCTTGAGCTTCCTTTGTGGGCTGAATCTGATACGACGACGCTCCTGGATTCTCCTCAGAGTCTGGGAGAGGATTATCCACGATAGAAGATGCAGCTTGGGGCGTTGGGTCTCGGTTAATAGACGGAGACGCAATGGAGTGACCTTTCGCAGTCTTTGCCTCATCGATCGTCAGGCTCTGAGCACTGGCTCTTCGCTGGCGGTGGTTCACGTCGATGGTACCGTACTTCTGCTCGTAAATCTCGCGGACTTGCTTGGTCAAATTCTGCGGTTGCTCCTTTGAAACGCTGGGTTCATTGCTGGCTGGCACGTCGGGAGAAGAAGTTTCTGGATGAAGGGGCATATCTGTGCGCCCCGAAGACTCTTGCGAACCGCCGTCGGCCTCGACACGCCGTTGGTCGGATTCCGACGCCTGAAGGGCTCGAGCCGGCTTGCTATCATTTCCTGTTCGCTTAACAGAAGTAGGCGCGGCCGATCGTTGGATGATCCCAGCAGACGCCCTCACGTCCGATGGCCGAAGAAGATCGAGGTTTCCATCTGCGGCTTCTGATCTGGTGGATGGGGGAACAGCTTGCTCATCCGATCGTCTCGTTGCGGTAGTCAGCGCACCGGTAGATGAATATGACACTGGCTGACGGCAAGTTGGCGTAGCGGTCGAGGCTGCCATACCGCCAGCCTCTTGGTCCACGGCAGGAACAAAGTCTTCTTTCTCCAGCCATCGTGAGCCAGCTCTCCTGGCTTGCCGCGGCGGAGGCGTAGCACCATGTGACTGGATGTCCCTCGACGACGACGATTCATCTGCCTTGCCGTCCGCCTCGGACACGCGAGCTTCACGGGATCTCGGGACTGCACGGGTCATTGGCCGGGCAGCCTGGGAGCAAAAGCCACTATCTGTGGAGAATTGGGATGGACCTTTTCCAACAAAATGCCTAGACGAGTGTTTGATGGGTATATTTTGAGCATCGTTGGCACCTCTGGCGGGTCCAATTGCTCTCGGGACCTTACGCAGGGTGATAGGGTCGATGTCGAAATCGCTCGTGCTCGGAGAGCCCGTTCCGCTTTCCCTCGGCACAAACTCGTAGGGAGATGAGTTCGAGCTCCAACCTTGAGGGCTTCGAGCCTCGGGGCTCGGGCCGGAACGAGACTCCGCCGGCGATCTTCCCCCAATGTGAGCTGTGGGGCGCGAGACGTGATCTTCAGCGAATGGCGTGGTACCAAGCCGCTCACTGATGCTCTTGAATAGGCCATGCGGTGACCATGACCCTGACCTGTCCAATCGTTCTAAGCGGCGTCCAAATAGAACCCGGTAAGGGTCCTCATCGAGCTGCCTTCTGAGGTTGTTCAACGGCAAACCCGGGTCTGTCCCCTTTGCGCCCGGCGATGGAACCTCTTTTGCGGCCTCCGACGCTGGGTTGTTCGACGACGTCTTGTCCGTGTTGTGGGTCGACGATTGCCTGCCCCTCTGCTCCTCCGACTGGTTGAAATTGACCCATCGTCCACTGTAAGCCCTGCGCTCTTCCCAAGCGCTCGAGATGCGCCACCTGGAGGCTCGATAGATGACCTCGCGACCCCAGAGCTGGTTCCGCTGCATCGCCTCGGCATGCTTATGTTTAAGCACTTTGTAGCGTCGCTCTGTGACGCTGCGCAATTGGGGATCGAGTTGCGGCGTCCATGCTCTTTGGCGGCACCACCAGAACTGCCGTCGACCGACAGATCCCGAGCCAGACGATCGCGGGGTCGCTGCTAGGAGGGCCAAAGTGCCCAGCGCGAGGACCGCTCGAGCGGGCGCTCCGCCGACGGGGTGAGATATCCAGAACGGCGTGCGCAGTCGCGACACGTGTCGGGCTGCCAAGGTCTGAGAAACCACCATTCTAAACTGAAGTTGCCTGCAGATCTGATGAGGTTAGCCGTCTCTGAGTCGGCTTCAAGAAGGATCATCAATAACCACTTTACCTTGTTTAGAGGCGTGTCATGGCCCGGAGCAAGTGATGGCCTAGCACCTAACCGAGAACTGTACCAGTAAGCATGACTGAGTGTGATTCTAGAGGGAGCGCCTATATGTGTTGTGGGCCTATCGACGTTAGGGTCCGGGCTTCTTCTCCAAAACTTCTAGTGGTGCAGTTGTGCTCAGAGCAGTGAGAGGATGGTCAAGTCGCCACCGTCACATCCCCGCGCGGGGACGCCATCAGCAGGTTTCAGCGCTCGGATTATCTTTCATCCGCTTCCGCTCGCCAACGTCGGTGGGACCACGTGACTCTGCATGCCGATATTAGAGTTTGATCAAATTCTTTTGTCGGACAATTACTCTGGTACCCCCCTCTATGCACGTAGATTACTTCGGTGCCCCCCTCCTACTTCGATGCCCCCCGCATAAATCAGTACATGTACTTTGCCGAGCCACACCATACAAAGCTAGGTATCTCTTGAAGTCAAGCAAGGTATGAGCTTCATAAGTCCTGGTAGCATCATACAGCTTACATTCTTCGGTCGCATTATTTTCTTGTCGCATCCGATGCCTAGCTCTAGGTCTATCAAGCCAATTCTTGTTTTCAATGTCATATATGGGATTTTCGGTGTTGTGGGGACTTTGTGAGTGGTGTGGAGTTGGGCTGTCGGTGGGCTGATGCCCCAAAAGTTTAGTAGTACTTAGTTCTTCTAGGGAGTGCCACGAAACTAGAAGTCTTTGTACTAAGCGAAGGGGGCATGGAAGTAAGAGGGGGGCACCGAGGTAAGATACGTGCATAGAGCGGAGTGCCGGAGTAATTGTCTGTTCTTCGGTACGTACGTACGTACGTAAGTTCGTTCGCAATGTATTGCCGGGTCGGTAATTTTGCATGTCTTATTACTTTTGACACTATCCAGCTATTTGGAGTCCTGATGGCAGCAACACTTGAGGTGTTAAAGGCCAGTCCATGTTCACACAGAATGTGGGTGGTCTGCATGTCTGAGTAAGGAGGGCAGGGACTTAATAGATGAATAGCAAGGTGGGTAACTCTCTTGCTATTGTCTTTGGTTGTGTGTGTTGTTCAGTCTGGAGAGCTATTCTCCCCAGCTATCTGGGTTCTCTTATATACAGGAGCCTGTGATTCTAAAACCAAAAGAAGAAGTGTGAGTATTGGGAGTGTACCTGGATGCCAAACTCCACTGGCACAAACACCAGAGGATTATTCTTCAAAAAGCACAAAAAGCACTATCTTCTCTTTCTAGAACCTCTTACTCCACCTGGAGCTTTCCAGTTCTCACAGCATGTCTTGTGTACACTGCAATACTCAGATCTGTACTGAGCTATGCAGTGGGAATTTGGTTCAACCCACTCAGAAAATCCTCTAATATTTCCTCTCTTATTATATTCCAAAACAAATGTCTGAGACTTATTGGAGATGCTTTCAAAGCCACTCCTTCTTTTCTTTTAGAGAGTGAGCTTTTTCTTTTACCCCTAGATCTCTATTTTAAATTTTACACAGTCTGTTTTCTATCTTCTATCCAACAAAGACAACAAGTCTCTTTTAATCCCCAAGACTTCACCACTATTATTTCAAACCCAGAGCTACTACAGAAGTTCTTGTACTGGTTTATGTCTTTGAAAAGACTAAACCAGTTTAATCTAGCTTTCAAACTCCACTATTCCCAATCTAATACCTAGATTCTCTTCTCTTACCAGAAACTTCAAGATTCCTTTTGTTACATTCCCTAGTCACACCCTGCCTTCAGTTTTATCCCTTCAAAGATTTTCTGAAGGAGTTCACTATTAGCTAGAAGATCTGCATGGCTGTAAAGCTACTACCAGTGTAAGAATCAAATAAAAAAAATCTTCTATCCAAACCTCCTCTCTGAAAGACTTTCTTGACAGTACTTTTTCTACTATTTCTTCCTATACTTCTTCACTGAGGAAACCTTTAAAGAAATCCTCAACTATCTCTTCTAATTGGAAGTTCACTTGGTTAAGTCAAATAACTACTAACCAGGCTAGTTCAAAGAAAGAACTACAAATACTCTTTACTAAAGAGTGGGAAAACCAATAGAAGAAGAAGAAAAAAAGAAGCTATACTGGATGGCAGGTGTTTTGCCAAAAACCTCACTACAACAACCTGAAGCTCTACAAAAAGCTACAGAAAGCTAAGGCAAGTCTAGTCACTCAGTTCCCTGGTGGAACCAAGACATCCAAAACAAGGTTAGAGAGGAAAGAAGAGTAAGAAGACAAGTTCTCAGAGGACAGGCATCCCAAGAAGACCTTGAGCAAGCAACTAAGAACAAGAAAAAAGCAGTCAGAGAGGGAAAGCAGACCACCTTCAGACAACAAGTCCATGAGCTAGCCAGTTCTTCAAAATTCTGGAAGCTTGCAAAGTGGGGAAAAACAAGCCAACAGGACTCCTGATCTTCCCCTGGTCCCAGATTTGGAAACACAAGAAGGACTAGCTAAAACCTTTGAGGAGAAGACAAAAGTATTCTCAGCCCAGTTCTTCCCCAAAGCACTTGTTCCAGAACCAAGTACAGAGAGTTCCCAGAGTACTACAGAGATCCAGCTCTCTCAGGAAGTTACTGCTGAAGAAGTGGAACAAATTCTGAACAAAAAGAAACCTTTCACAGCAGGGGGAAAAGATAAGCTGCCAAATAGATTTCTGAAAGCTCTGGGTTCCAAGTTCTGCCAAGCTATGGCTGTTCTCACATCAACATGCTGGAGACTGGAATACTTTCCAGAGAGGTTCAAGAATACAAAGACAGTCTGTCTAAGAAAACCTGGTAAAGGATACTATAACCAAGCTAAAGCCTGGCGCCCTATAGCTTTGCTAAACACAACTGGCAAGCTGATGGAAGCTATTACAGCAACCAGGCTAAGCAAGGTAGCAGAAGAAGCTAGACTTTTGCCAGAAATCCAGATAGGCTTCAGGAAAGAAAGATCAACTGAATCAGCACTCTTCCTACTAACTTCCCAAGTGGAAAAAGTCTGGAAGGAAGGCATGGTTGCATCTCTACTTTCTCTGGATATCTCAGGAGCCTATGACAGAGTTCTACCTAAGATCCTCCAACAAATCCTAGAAAGAAAAAGAATTCCTCTCTGGCTATCTTCCTGGATTTTCTCTTTCTGCACCAGTTGTTCTACCACTCTTGTGTTTGATGACTCTGAGTCTTCTGCTATTTCTATTCACTGTGGAGTTCCCCAAGGTTCCCCTTTAT
The DNA here is from genome assembly GCA_963422465.1 of Lichina pygmaea. Taxonomy (NCBI): domain Eukaryota; kingdom Fungi; phylum Ascomycota; class Lichinomycetes; order Lichinales; family Lichinaceae; genus Lichina; species Lichina pygmaea. Next base: position 2,315,336 of record OY730171.1, read on the forward strand.
CTCCTATTCTGTTTCTATTTTACATTTCTGAACTTCATGAAACTGTACACTCTCCTTCCACTAGTGTTTCTGCTCTGGGATTTGCAGATGATACAAATCTGCTTGCATTTGGACACTCTCTAAAAAGCAACCTTCTGAAGTTGAAGAACACACACCTGAAATGTCTATCATGGACTGCAAGACATGGAATAGTCTTCTCTCCTGAGAAATATGAAATACTTTATTTTTCCAGAAGAAGATCAGACAATCTTCAGCTTAAGCTCAGACTGGGGAATGTGATTCTAAGACCAAAAGAAGAAGTGCGAGTATTAGGAGTGTACCTGGATGCAAAACTCCACTGGCATAAGCACCAGAGAATTATTCTTCAAAAAGCTCAGAAAGCACTTTCCTCTCTTTCTAGAACTTCATATTCTACTTGGGGTTTCCCAGTCCTCACATCATGTCTTGTGTACACTGCAATACTCAGATCTTTACTGAGTTATGCTGTGGGGATCTGGTTCAATCCTCTAAGAAAATCTTCTAGTATCTCTTCTCTTAGCACATTCCAGAACAAATGCCTGAGACTTATTGGAGGTGCCTTCAAAGCCACTCCATCTTTCTTATTAGAGAGTGAGCTTTTTCTTTTACCTCTAGATCTCTATTTCAAATTTTGCACAGTCTGTTTTCTCTTTTCTATTCAAACCTCCTGGCCTGCAACAACTCGAACCTCCACGTGGTGCAGGCTGGGAACCTCAGGGCAGTCAATGGCGGGCAGCTTCCCAGGCTGCTTGTAGTCACTGCACCAAGAGCTAATCAAGTCACCAGTCAAGCTGCTGGTGTTGCGGAGTGACAGGCCACCGGAGGTGTCGCGCAGGCACCCTGGACACTCCTGTGAAACAGCTACAGCAGAACAGAGGACTGCGACCAAGCTTGGGAGATGAAAACCACCTGACAGACGACTACTGTGTACGCTACAACCTGAAGCCAGCCCCACAGCTGGTGGATGTGAAGTCTAGGCGTCTGATAGGGCACCTCTGGAGTAGTCGAGAGGAGTTCTCATCATGTCACCCTCCTAGCAGAGTCTCCAGCTAACGTGTGAGGATCTGCTAGGGGGGGAGTGTCTTGGCACTGCGGTGTTGTTAATCGAACACGGACCACCTGTTAAAGAAGGAGAGTGGTCGTACAAGAAGACATCACCACTCCAGTGCCTAAGGGCTGTGTGATAGCCAAAGTGCTGGCTTGATGGTTTTGCCTAAGGCCTTGCCACGAAGTCTCTTCGTACAATCCACAATCTGGGGCCAGGGGACTGGGTTATCCAGTGGGCCAACAGGTGCAACCAGAGCCCCACAGGCGACAGCAGACCAAGGAGAACTCCTCCCTACTTGGTTAGTGGGCTGGAAAGGCAGCCCCGCAGGTGCTGGCACAGCCTGCAGGGTCTGTAAGGTCTGCGAGGCATAGGCGGCCTTTGTACAAGAGATCTGCGAAGATAACACAAAACAGTTAACAACTGCGAGGCGTGGCATATAATGGCAGTGACAGAGGTAGGGTCTGGGCCTACTACGAGACTGTCTATATGGCCCGAGAGGACAGATGCGCATGCCGGTTCGTACAGAGTGCAGGCTTAGGCTGCAAAGAACAAGCTCAGAGAGCAAACTACAGTTGGAGTGTGGGCTCTGGGCTGGTGACCCAGCGCTCCGAAGCAGGATCCCAGGGGTGAGCACGTACGGCGGAGTGCAAGAGATCTCAGGACTGTGGGAAAGTGTGGTAGAAACCCTGTGGGGGGGGTACCAACTCTACACTATGTTCTGGCATAGTACGACTGTGGTCCTCTGGTTCCTGACCTGGAAACACAAGAAGGAATAGCCAAAACCTTTGAGGAAAAGACTAAAGCCTTCTCACAGAAGTTCTTTCCAAAAGCTCTAGTTCCAGAACCAGGCTCAGAAAGCTCCCAGACTATCTCTGAGATACAACTCTCCCAGGAGGTAATATGTGAAGAAGTGGAGCAAATTCTGGCCAAGAAGAAACCTTTCACAGCAGGAGGGAGAGACAAGCTGCCAAATGGATTTCTGAGAGCTCTGGGGCCTAGGTTCTGCCAAGCTCTAGCTATTCTGACTTCAACATGCTGGAAACTAGAGTACTTCCCTGAAAGATTTAAGAGTGCAAAAACAGTCTGCTTGAGGAAACCTGGCAAGGGAACCTACAATCAAGCTAAAGCCTGGCGCCCTATAGCTCTGCTAAACACAACAGGCAAGCTGATGGAAGCTATTGCTGCAGCCAGACTAAGCAAGATAGCAGAAGAAGCTGGACTATTGCCAGATATCCAGATGGGCTTTAGGAAAGGAAGATCCACAGAAGCAGCACTTTTCCTTCTAACCTCCCAAGTGGAAAACGTCTGGAAGGAAGGCATGGTTGCATCCCTACTCTCACTGGATATCTCAGGAGCCTATGACAGACTTCTCCCCAAGATACTACAGCAAATTCTGAAAAGAAAAGGAATACCTGCCTGGCTAGCTTCCTGGATCTACTCTTTCTTGTTACGACCCAGGAGGAACAAAGTCTTTATACTCACCGAAAGCAGCAGACAGGATACTGGACAGAAGTACCAGGCAGCATAACACGGGAAACAGTCACATGACCGGCGAGACTGACCAGGGAGTGCTCGCCGCAGCATGCATATACGTGAGCAGAGTGAGCAGAGCTTGCCCAGCTTGCCACAGCATGCATAAACAGTGAGCAAAGTGAGCAGAGCTCACCCAGCTCACTGCAGCATGCATAAACAAGTGAGCAAAGTGAGCAGAGCTCACCCAGCTCACTGCAGCATGCATGAACAAGTGGGCAAAGTGAGCAGAGCTCACTGAGCTCACAGACTGAGCACTATATAGTCTGGTGATAGTTCCCTTATGGAATGATTATCTTCAACTCATGTTGTGATCCAGACAACTAGATCTACTTCAATACAATCTTGTACAAAGCCACTGATCAGGTGTCATCACCACCACATTCCACCAAACTCCTTCACACTCCTTGACACTCCTCTCCTGCGAGAACCAACCTGCCTTCCACATCTCACCCTAATCCTATACTCGGATAGGACAGTACAGTACAGACTGCAACACTTTGAAGACTCTCAAGGATGAGTACCTCAGGAGCAACCAACCCTAACTTCCCAGATGGAAAGATTAGCGTTGCCAAGCCAGACCTGTTCTACAGTGAAAGAAACAAGGTCGACGACTGGCTCATGCAACTCCAAGTCTACTTTCAATTCCAACCAGAGATGAAGCTGCCTAAGGAAAAGTAGCCCCTCTTCACAACCACTTACATGAGAGACAATACTTATTGATGGATCAAGCTCTACGTCAACAGACATCTTTCAGGAAACAGAGACCACGACCGCACAACAGAATAGATGACAAAATGGACATGATTCAAGGATAAGATCAAAAGAATCCTTGGACTATCTAACAAAGACAAAGTGGCTATACAAATAATCCAGCACATCAAACAATGACACTCAGCCGCAGAGTACACAACGCAGTTCAAACAATACTCAGTACTGACTGATTGGGACAACAACGCCCTGATAGTCATGTACTGACGTAGACTCAAGGAAAACATGAAGGATGAAATCACCTTTGACAGACAAGTGGTCAACACACTGGACAAGCTCATCGCACAAGCAATCAACATCAATGATAAACTATTCAAGTGAGTGATGGAGAAACACCATGACAGAGGATACAGCCACCCCGCATGGCATGTGAGTAACCACTACAAGCCACCTAACAAGGCACCACCACATGACCTATATAGCTATGCACCCATGGAACTGGATGCAGTCCACCACAAGGGAAGGTTCACGAAGGGAAGGAACAACAAGAAGGGGAAAGCACTGAAGTACTATGCCTGTGGCAAGCTAGGCCACATGGTGAGAGACTGTTGTTCAAAGAACAAGGTGCACCAACAGCAACTTAATACACTCAACAGAGACTGGAATGTCATCAAGCCAGAGGACCCACCAGGAGAGGCTCAGCTATCCCTCAAACAATAGGACAACTACAATCAGACATTGGAAGCAGCCCACCAACTGGCAACATCAGGAGGTAAGGATCTACCAGAACAGACAGTTCAGGACAAGGGACAGGAGCCCTTAACCACCTCTGATAGGGACTGAGACAAACTCATGTCTATCAAAGAAGAAATACCATGAGGAAGCTATGCTTACAGCATGGACCCACAAAACCTACAGTACGGTGAACTACAGTAGAGGTTTTTGTTGTGGTCTGTACTGTGCTGTCCTAACTGAGTATAGGATTAAGGGTGAGATGTGGAAGGTGGGTTGGTTCTCGCAGGAGAGGAGTGTCAAGGAGTGTGAAGGGGTTTGGTGGAACGTGGTGGTGGTGACACCTGATCAATAGCTTCGTACAAAAAGATTGTATTGAAGTAGATCTAGTTGTCTGGATCACAACATGAGTTGAAGACAATCATTCCATAGGGGAACTATTGTCAGACTATATAGTGCTGGCCTGTCAAGACAATCAAGATTGTCTTGACAGTCTTGATGTCAAGACAGGTGAGATTGTCTTGACAGTCCCACCATGTTATGCACCCTGTGTCAAGACTGGTGAGATTGTCTTGATACTTCATGCATCCTGCGTCAAGACTGGTAAGATTGTCTCAATACTTCATGCATCCTGTGTCAAGACTGGTGAGATTGTCTTGATGCTTCATGCATGCTGTGTCAAGACTCCCGTGTGTGTCTTGACAGTCACATAACCCCTTGTTGGTTGGTCACTTGACTTCCATAGTGTCCTCTTGCCTGGCCCACAGTCTGATTGCCTATAAATAAGTGGCTCCCATCCCATAGGTTATAACACTACCCTCCTCTCCTTCATTTATTGTCCTGATGCATTCTTGAGTATGTCTGCAAAATCATGTGTCTCTGCTTACTGAAAACAACTGGCAGCCCAGATCTGTGATCATAACTTTGTATCGCTTGCTCTGTGTGACTTCTGTGTTTTGAACCACAAGCCCTGCTTCCGAATGTCTGACAACAACAATAAGTTGAAGTACGCTGAATGCACTTATCGTGGGAAGTCCTGTGTATCACTTTCTTGGGAGTCACTGAACATGACCTGAGATAACCTTCACAAGGATTTGGCTGTTGATGAGGCTAAGTGGGACACTCTTGTTGAGCAGCTTGCCGAGCTGCAAGCTTGTGTGTCCTGAAAGTGAAAAGTTCTTGAAGGTGCTGAAGGTCAAGCAAAGAAGAAGCTCCAGTGCCTTGTTGCTGAGATGGAGGCAGATGGTGAAGACTTGTTGGTGACAGTTATTGACACATCTGCACTGCAGGCCAAGCTGTTCAGTCCTGCTGCTGCCGGAACTGCTACAGAAGGAGCTGGCAGTTCACAAGGTTCCTGAGTAGTTCCCAGGTATTTTCCGAGTCTGAGTAGTTTTTCCACTTGACAAGGTATCACTGACCTTTTGTCTTCAAGATCTGTTTGACCTTGAATTCCTGTTCTTCCTCTGGTTGGTAATGAAATGTTTCCTGCAAGAGTGTGCTCTGGTCAGCTAATTCAATCATTAAGATGTGAAAGTTTGGGTGTACCTGAGCATCTCTCAGTAGTCGCAGTCTGACATTGACTGGTCTGGTTCTTTCTTCAACTGAAAATAGTCTGACCTTGGTATAGTCCAGTTTCTTTGTTCTTGGTTTCTTGACTTTCCAATTTTTTGTGAGGAGGTAGACTTTATCCCCCTTCTTCAGCTGAGGTTCCATTTTCAATTTTTTGTCCATTTGGTGTTACATCTTTTCTGAGGTCTCTTGAAGGTAATGCCTCATCATTGTGTGTGTTTGTTGTAGGAGCTTGTCATGTTGGAGTGCTTTCTCTGTGTTTGGTGAAGCTCTGCTAGACATTCTGATGTTTGCGTGTTGTCCAAAATTGGCAAAGAATAGTGATTCCTTTGTTGAGTCTGATCTGTGCTAGTTGATTGCCAGCTGTGCCACTGGTAATAATTGTACCTAATTGCTGTGGGTCTGGTTGATGTAATGCCGCAAATAAGTCTCCAGGACTTGGTTTGCTTGCTCTGTCTGGCTGTCAGTTCGTGGGTGATAGGCTGTAGACATTTTGGGTTTTGTTCCCATAGCTGCACTGATTGTCTTCCAGTAGTTGGATGTGAAAAGTTTATCTCTGTCAGTAATGACTGTGATTGGAACTCTGTGGTCCCTGACCAATCTGTCCAGTAGGAAGTGTCCTGACTGCTTTGCTGTGTGGGTTTCCTTGAATAGTACCACTATTAGATATTTTGTGAATCTGTCCACTATCACCATAATCAAGTTGTAGGTGATTCCTGTGACTGGGTCTTTGGACTTGGGTAGCTTTGTGATGAAGTCTATTGACATGTCTTCTCACAGGCCTCTTGGTATTGTGTTCAGGTGTTCTTCTCTATATGGCTTGTGTCTTCTGTGTTTGTTTTTCTGGCACAGTAGATATTTGCTGATGTAGCTTGTGACACATTGTCAGAGGTTGATGACAATATTCCCTGCCTGTTGAATAAGGTCTGTGGTCTTGGAGATTCCTGGGTGACTATATGCTGGATTGTTGTGGTAGTTCCTTATTAATTCCTCAGTGTCTTCTGCCATGAGCTTGTTGATCTGTGGTTGAGGCACCAGGTTCCCTTGCTGGTCCTACTGTAAGATCATTCCTTGGTGTTTATCATCTTCCATGTGGTCTTTTCATCAGCTTAGTGTGTCTGCTCTCCTGTTGTCTTGTCTGGGGGTGTACAAGATCTTAAACTTGTGTTGCCCTAGGAGTTCAGCCTATCTGACTTGCTATCTGTTCAGCTTCTTGGTTGTTGTGAACATTGTCAGATTCTTGTGGTCTGTGAGAATAGTGAGTTCAGAACTGCTTTCTGTGTACACTCTCCAGTGTTCAAGTGTGTTGATGACTGCCAGTAGCTCTTTATTGTGGATATCATAGTTTTGTTCTGCTTGTGTTATTTTTCATGAGTAGTAGGCAACTGGGTACCACTTGCTGTCTGCCTGTTGGCATAAACATACTCCCACTGCCTGATATGAAGCGTCCGTCTTGATTTGTGTCAGTTGGCCTGTCTTGAAGTTGAGGAGAACTGGTTTCTTGGCGCAAGTGTTCTTGAGCTGCTGGAATGCTTTTTGTTGTCTCTCTGTCCACCGGTACTCTACGTTCTTCTTTGTGAGTTCTGTCAGTGGTGTTACTATCTGTGAGTAGTTCTTAACAAACTGTCAGTTGAAGTTGGCAAATCCTAGGAAGGCTTGTACTTCCTCAACTGATGTCAGTGTTGGCTATTGTTGAATCACTTTGATTTTCTCAGAGTTGATCTTGATCTCTTTGATTCCTATAATATATCTGAGGAATTCAACTTCTGGTTTGTTGAACTTGTATTTCTTCAGGTTGAGCTTGAGCCCTGTCTTTTGTAGGCATTGTAGAACATCCTTCACATGTTTGGTATATTCCTGTTGTGTGTTCGAGTAGACAAGAATGTCATCCAGGTAGGTGATTGTATTTTATTTTATTTTATTCTTACACTGATTTAGCTGTAGAGCCATGCAGAACTTCTAGGTACATGTTTGTTTCTCCAGAAAACCTTTGGAGGAATAAAAACTGGAGCTTGGGAGAGACTAGGGAAAATCTTGTGGAATATGCAGTAGCTAAGGAAATTTGTACATGTAGCTATTTGTTAAAACAAACAGTTGACTTGGTAGAGCTTAGAAAGAGAGTTGGTGGGCTAGGTTGAACTGGTCAAGTCTTTTCAAAGACATAAACCAGAAAAGAAGTTTAGGAAGTAGCTTGGAGGAGAATAAGATAGATGGGAAATCTTGTAGAGGGAATTGGACTTGTTGTCTTTGGTTTGAAAATTTGTTACAGAAAAAAGTGATGTGTTGGGCTGTTTCTTCTCCAAAACCACATGTGCATAGAGGGGAGTTAAAGTCTGGAACATTTGCTCTGAAAAGAAAACTGGCCAGTCCTATTCTTGCTGACAGAATTTGAAGAAATAGACTAGACTCAGCTTTTCTCAAATCTTTGAAGATATTGAGGTTCTTCTTCTGTGGCCTTCTGGTGAACATGTCCCAAATAGCAGAACAATTTCCTCTGCTTACCTGCCATCTGGCTTCCTATTCTTTGTGGAAAACCTCCTGTAGACTTTTCTTTGAGAAGTCTTGGTTAGTAGTTAGTTGTTCCAGCCAGACTGTTCTCCAGTTTAGAGAAATAGTTGTCAGAGACTTTGGTGTAGTTCTGAGAGAGGAAACATAGAGAGAAATTTGACTGTGTAGTTTGTGGAGAAGTGTAGAAGGAGAGTTGGGTAGTGTGTTTGAATAGAAAGATGAAAGAAAACATGCTGTTCTCAGCTTGAAGTATAAGTCTAGAGGGGGTAGAAATAGTTCTGATTCAAGTAGGAAAATAGGAGTGGCTTTAAAGACACCTCCTATAGTTCTTAAACATTTATTTTGGAAAGTAGATAATGAAATAATATTAGAGAGTTTCTTTTGGGGATTGAACCAGACTCCTACTGCATAACTAAGAAGAGATCTTAGTATAGCAGTGTAGACATGACGTGCTGTTAGGACTGGTAGTCCCCAAGTAGAGTAGGTTGTTCTGGATAAAGCTGAGAAATATTTGGAGACTTTCTGTGACATGATTTTTTGGTGTTTTTTCCAGACAAGTTTTGAGTCAAAGTAAAGTCCCAAGATGCGCACTTCTTCTTTTGGTTGAAGTACCACTTCTCCAAGTCTTAGACTGAGCTGAAGATTGTCTCTTCTTCTTCTAGAAAAATGGAGAAGTTCATACTTTTCAGGTGCAAACTTCATACCATGTTTTCTTGCCCAGTCCTGACATTTGGAATGTGTAGACTTCAACTTGAGAAGGTTGCTTTTCAAGGAGGAGGAGAATGCAAGAAGATTAGTGTCATCTGCAAAACCAAGTGCTGAAACTCCTTTCTCAGGGGTGTGTACAGTATTGTGCAGTTCTGAGATATAGAAAAGAAATAGAATAGGAGAGAAAGATGATCCTTGAGGGACTCCACAGTATATAGGGAACTGGGGGGATTCTGAGCCATCAAAAACCAGATAGGTAGTACGTGAAGTAGTGAAGGAAAAGATCCAGGATACAAACCACTTAGGAATCATTCTCTTAATCAGGATCTTTCTGAGAACTTCTGGCAAGACTCTGTCATAGGCTCCAGAGATGTCTAGAGAGAGAAGACTAGCAACCATTCCTTCTTTCCAGATCTTTTCTACCTGGGAGGTCAGAAGAAAAAGTGCTGATTCTGTTGATCTTCCTTTTCTGAATCCCATCTGGATTTCTGGCAAGAGATTTTCTTTCTCAGCTAGTTCACTTAGTCTTGCAGCTGCAATAGCTTCCATTAGCTTCCCAATTGTATTCAGGAGAGCTATAGGGCGCCATGCTTTTGCTTGACAGTAGGATCCCTTGCCAGGTTTCCTTAGGCAGATTGTCTTGGCTGACTTGTACCTGTCTGGAAAGTATTCCAGTCTCCAGCAAGCCTCCAAAACCTTAGCAATTCTTTTGTTGAAAGGGTCTCCCAGTGCTCTTAGAAATCCATTTGGTAGAGTATCTTGGCCTGGTGCTGAGAGAGGTTTTTTCTTCTTTAGAACCTCTTGTACTTCTTCCTTGGAGACTTCTTGGGATAGTTGCCATTCCTGGGTTTCTTCTGGCAGGTCCTGTTCCTCTGGCTCTGGCTGTAGGGGAAGAGGGAAGAATTGAGTCCTGAAAGCTTCTGTTTTCTCTTCAAAAGACTTTGCCAGCTGTCCTTGTTGTCCTATAAGTTCTGGGACTATTGGTAGGTCAGGAACTTTGCCGGCTTTTTCTTTTCCCTATTTGGCAATTCTCCAGTAGTCCTGGGTTTCTGCTAGCTGGTGGAGATGTGTTCTGAATGTCTTTCTTTTGGCTTGTCTGATCAGACTCTTTTTCTTTTTAGTTATCTCCTCTAGTCTGATGGTTTCCTCTTGGCCTTGGAGTACTTTTCTTCTTACTTTTCTTTCCCCCTGGATTATTTCTTTGATTTCCTGGTTCCACCATGGTACTGCATACCTGGACTCTTTGCAAGGTTGAGTTGTCTTGTTTGCAATTTCTTGGAGAGTTTTGTCCAGTCTTTCCAGGTAATCATCCACTTCTTTCTTGCTAGTAAGAGATGGAATAGGTGGTAGGTTATCAGCTTCTTGTCTTGCTTGACTAGCATCCAGAGTTCTCCAGTTCTTTTTGTCTGTTCTGGTTTTTCTTGGAGTCTCCAGACTGAGAATTGTGTGCACTGGTCTGTGGTCTGACCCTGTGTGGAATCTCATGTTAATTTGTGAGTAAATAAGAAAATTAAGTAAAGAACTTGAAATAAAAGAAAGATCAATTGCTGATGAAAGTGGTTCTAGAAGAGTTCTTGCTCTTGTTGGTGTGTAGGGAGCTATTGCCAGCTCTAGTCCCTATTTGTCTGTTAGGTTCTTGAAGGATAAGGCCAGTTCTGAGTATAGCTGGCTTGACTTTGACCAACTGGGGTGGTGGAGATTTGAGTCTGTCAGGAGAATATGTTCACCCTCTTTTTGGATAGCTTGTTCCAGTAGGTCTAGAAGAGTCTGAGCTGACTCTCTATAGTTCCTTTGGCTTGTGGGTGTGAAATAGAGGTTGTGGATCCAGAATGACTTTGTTTGAACTCTTATCTCCAAGGAGACTAGATCTTTACTCCAGAAAATTGGGCTTATAGATGACCGCAAAGTTCTTCTGTTAACAAGAACAAGTGTTCTCCCTAGCTCCTGGCTTTGTAAAGGGTAGAAGGCTGAGAATGTTGTAGAGATGCTTGATTCTTGGTGGGGGTTTTTCCAGGGTTCTTGCAGAGTGATAATGTCCACTTCCTGTAGTCTAGGGTTTGCCAGTAGAAGTTCTTGGCATGTCTGGCTTTTCTGGACATTGTACTGGAGAAGGTTAAGTGTGGAGTAACTTATTAATCCTCTTGGCTAGAGTCTTCCAAGATCTCAGTAGCTTTTTTTCTGGGTATGTTGATTTGGAACTCTGAGTTCTGTGCAAGTGGGAAAGTGGGGAGCTGAGTGTTCAGTCTTGAGCTTGAGCATGCTCTTAGTACTTCCCCTTGTTTTCTTTTCTTAGCTTCTTGTCTGTCTTGTAGACTTGGCCCTTTTTCTTGTGTTGAGGGAGTCTGAGGTAGAGCTAGTCTGGGAGCTATTGTGTACCTCCCTGGTCTTGCTAGCCATACCTCTCTTGCTTTCTGGATTGCTTCCTGTTTTTTCTGGCAGGACTTTGACCAGGCTGGGTGGTTTCCCTTGCAGTTTGCACATTTTGGTGTTAGAGTTTCTGGAGAAGTCTGGCAGTCTCTTCTGGCATGCTTTCCTCCACAGGCTGTGCACTGGGCTTGGGCTTGGCAAGTGCGTGCTTGGTGTCCAAACCTAGCACATTTGTAGCACTGGGTGTCTGATGTTGCTAGCAGGGCTGGTTCTACTTCATGTAGAGTGTATCCTAGAACTACTCCTTTCTCAATTAGGAGGTTTGCTTGCTCTGGGGTGGCTAGATCCAGATGTAGAGATGTGACTGGCTTCTGGAGGAGTTTGGCTTTTCTGGACCAGTAGGTTCTTAGGATGTTGACCTTACTTTCCATCCCAGGGTTTTGGGAGAAGATTGTCTTTTTTGTTTCCTCCAGGTTTTCTGGCTTGAAGTCTTTTGTCTGCACCCCATGGACTAGCACTGGAAAGATTCTGGGTGATATCTTGGCCTCTGCTGTAAAGACAGCTGGGATCCAGTCCTTGTTTTCCTCTAGCTGAGTCTTGGCTTGAGGAGTTTCCAGAGAGATTATAATATCTTCTGAGGGTAGTTTTCTGGCTGCTCTTATTTCTTTTTGGCAGAAGAGTGGTGTTTTCTTCTTGAGAGCTTCCATGAGCTGGGCTGGTGTTCTGTTTGCTAACTGGCCAGTCTGAGTTCCAGGTCTGATAGTGATTTCACTGTGGATTCTGGTTGGAACAGGGATTTCCTGTCCTACTGTTTTCTGGGCTGCCTGGGCATATGTTGGCTTGGTGTTTTGTTTTTGGACTTGTTTCTCAATGCTGTCCAGTCTCTCAAGTATCTTCTGGAGACTCTGGGAGTTAGGTGAGTGAGTAGAGACATCTTTGTCCAGAGCTTCTGCCACTTTGGACAGAATACTATCCCATGCTTTTTTGATGTGTTGGGGAGCTTTTGTGTGGATAAGCTATTCTTCCACTAGCTGGGGAGGTGTCAGACCTTCTCTTCTTCTTTTTCTTGAGTCTGGGATTGGTCTGTCAGGGAGTTAGCCACTGGGGGTTGCTGGGAGCTTGGAGAAGGCTGGTTTTCTTTCTCTTTCTCTGGTTTTTTCTTTGACATTATGTGATTTTGGGTGTCTTCCAGCAGTTCTTTTTGGCTGGGATTGGTGAGGCTTTTTTGGAGGCTTCTTCCAGTTGTTCACAAAGGGTCACCTGGTTCCTAGCAGTAGTTGCACAATTCTGGGACCACTCCCCAAGACTGTACTTTCCTGGGCAGTCTTCTCCAACTAGACTCTAGGGAAATCTGGTTGTATTAACTCAAGCTAGGGACCACACCCTCTGCCTGAGCTTTCCTAGAGTTTTTCAATTCTACCAGCACTAGAGGCAAGCTCTAAACCATTCCTCTTATCCTGGGAGCCCTGATCTCCTTGTTGGTGGGTGTTTCTCACTTTTAGGAGAGGTTTCGTGTTTTATCTCTGATAGACTGGGAGTGCTGGCTCAATTCTCTGGTCCCTCTCACTCTTGTTGTGGCTGGGTGGTTGGTAGTTGAAGCAAGAAGACGTGAGTTCTGGGATCACAACTTTTGACCAATAGGCCTGATTCAGAAAAGTGATGGGTTTTCACTCTTGGGAAGTGGGTGGTTTCAGCAAGCTTCACGACTGGTTTCCAGGACTTATCACCAAGTCCGCTGATTGTCAAAAGTGATGGTCCTTTGACGATGTGGTACTGGGAAGAGTTTCATGAGGTAGGCGATAGCTGTTTGGTCCAGGTGTGCTCTGATGATGTTGTTGATCAATGCTTGACATGTTGCTGGTGTGTTCGTGAGTCCGAATAGCATAACCAGATACTTGTAGTATCTGTATCAGGTTCTGAAGACTGTCTTCTATTCTTCTCCTTCTTTCATGTGTATCAGGTTGTATACTCCTTTCAAGTCCAGCTTGGTAAAGATTGTAGCTTGGCTGATCCTGTCTTGCAGTTTGTTCACATTTGGCAACAGATATCAGTTTTTGATAGTAATGTTGTTGAGTTTCCTGTAATCCACACAAAGTTGAAGACTTCTGTCTTTCTTTAGTGCAAATAGTATCAGGTATCCTGCTGGCGATTAAGATTCTTGAATGAAATCTTTTTTCAGGTTTTCCTCCAGGTACTCACGAAGTACTTGGAGCTCTTTCTCTGATAACTGGTAAATTGGTCCAAATCCTGGCTCTGTCCCTGGTTGCAACTTGATCTCATGATCCCAAGGTTGGTGCTTAGGCAACACTGCTGTTGTTGTCTCTTCCTGAAAGAGGTTATCATACCCAGGTCAGTACTCTTCAGAGATCTCCAGAGGGTTAACAACTTCCTCTCTCTTCATCTCTGACTGTTTGGCCACCTGGTTCCAGGGTGTGCCTGTCAAGGCAGACCTCTTCTCTTGAGAGCTGTCCTTTCTGTCAGTGAGGTTCCACTGAGGACTTCTTCCCTTATCTGTCCATGCCTTCTGCGGCTGGTAACAGGTCTGAGCTGTGTTGTTAGTGCAGTTCCTAAACATAAGTACTCCTGTCCTCCAGTTAACAACTGGGTTGTGCTTCTTTAGCCAAGGCATCTCTAAATAGATATCCTGAGTGGCCAACTTGACAATATCAAGGTGGATTCTTTCAGCATAGTTTCCGGTAACTATTTCCATTGGCTGCGTCTTATGGCAGACTAGCTCTGTCTGTCTATTTGCTATTGTGAGCTGATAGGGCTGCTGCTTGCGTCTCCTTCCAGTGCTGAGGGTGTTGTAAAGTTGTCTTGAAATGTAGTTTCCACTGGCTCCAGAGTCAACAAGTGTGTATGTCTGTACTGGTGTGTTGGTGTGTAGTGACACAGGCAATCGCAGGTGCTTTGTGTTGCTAGAGGTCATGTTGTTGAGCTCCTGATATCACCCTTTGACAAGGGAGTTCAGTCTTTTCCTGATTGAAGTGTTTTTCCACTGACTGGGCAATGGGTCCAGCTATTCCCATCAGTTCTGAGGAATCTGTTCATGAATTTGTCTTGCTGATACTTGTCACATCCAGGCTTGAGGCAGTACTGCCAATTGTTGACATAGCAGTTGTGGTTGTTGTCTTGCTGTAGGAACATGAGGTGTTTGTGCCAATCATATGTGTGCCCGGGGAATACAGTGTGTTGATGTTTGTCCCAGAGATAGATCTCACACACATCCTTCTTGCAATTGACCCAATGCTTGTGGCAGGTGGTGTGGTAGGGTGAATGTCCTCTGTACCTTCGTAGTTGTTTGTGGTAGGTGCAGTAGTGCTTCATGCAAAACCTCCACTGTAGTTCACCATGCTGTAGGTTTCGTGGGTCTATGCTGTAAGTATAGCTTCCTTGTGGTATTTCTTCTTTGATAGACATGGGTTTGTCTTGGTCCTCATCAGAGGTGGTTAAGGGCTCCTGTCTCTTGTCCTGACCTGTCTGTTCTGGTAGGTCCTTGCCTCCTGATGTTGCCAGTTGGTGGGCTGCTTCCAATGTCTGATTGTAGTTGTCCTATTGTTCGAGGGATAGCTGAGCCTCTTCTGGTGGGTTCTCTGGCTTGATGACATTCCAGTCTCTGTCAAGTGTATTAAGTTGCTGTCAGTGGACCTTGTTCTTTGAACAACAGTCTTTCACCATATAGTCTAGCTTACCACAGGTATAGCACTTCAGTGCTTTCCTTTTTTTGTTGTTCCTTCCCTTCGTAAACCTTCTCTTGTGGTAGAGTACATCCAGTTCCATGGGTGTATAGCCATATGGGTCATGTGGTGGTGCCTTGTTAGGTGGCTTGTAGTGGTTGCTCACATGCCATGCAGGGTGGCTGTATCCTCTGTCATGGTGTTTCTCCATCACTTGCTTGAATAGTTTGTCATCGATGTTGATTGCTTGTGTGATGAGCTTGTCCTGTGTGTTGACCACTTGTCTGTCAAAGGTGATTTCATCCTTCATGTTTTCCTTGAGTCCACATCAGTAGATGACCATCAGAGTGTTATTGTCCCAGTCAGTCAGTACTGAGTATTGCTTGAACTATGTGGTGTACTCTGTGGCGGAGTGTTGTTGTTTGATGTGCTGGATCATTCGTATAGCCACTTTGTCTTTGTTAGATAGTCCAAGAATCCTTTTGATCTTGTCCTTGAATTGTGTCCATTTCATTATCCATTCTGATATGCTATCATAGTCTCTGTTTCCTGAGAGATGTTTGTTGACGTAGGGCTTGATCTATCAATAAGCATTACCTCTCATGTAAGTGGTTGTGAAGAGGGGCCACTTCTCCTTAGGCAGCTTTGTCTCTGGTTGGAATTGAAAGTAGACTTGGAGTTGCATGAGCCAGTTGTCAACCTTGTTTCTCTCGCTGTAGAACAGGTCTGGCTTGGCAACGCTAATCTTTCTATCTGGGAAGTTGGGGTTGGTTGCTCCTGAGGTACTCATCCTTGAGGGTCTTCAAAGTGTTGCAGTCTATACTGTACTGTCCTATCCGAGTATAGAATTAGGGTGAGAGGTGGAAGGTGGGTTTGTTCTTGCAGGAGAGGAGTGTCAAGAAGTGTGAAGGGGTTTGGTGGAATGTGGTGGTGGTCACACCTGATCAATAGCTTTGTACAAAAGGATTGTATTGAAGTAGATCTAGTTGTTTGGATCACAACATGAGTTGAAGATGATTGTTCTATAGAGGAACTATCATGAGACTATATAGTGCTGGCCTGTCAAGACAATCAAGATTGTCTTGACAGTCTCAACATCAAGACAGGTGAGATTGTCTTGACAGTCCCACCATGTTATGCACCCTGCATCAAGACTGGTGAGATTGTCTTGATGCTTCATGTATCCTGTGTCAAGACTGGTGAGATTGTCTTGATGCTTCATGCAAGCTGTGTCAAGACTCCGGTGTGTGTCTCGACAGTCACGTGACCCCTTGTTGGTTGGTCACTTGACTTCCATAGTGTCCTCTTGCCTGGCCCGCAGCCTGATTGCCTATAAATAAGTGGCTCCCATCCCATGGGTTGTAACAGTTTTGCACAAAGCACTACTGCATCTACCACGAACAACTACAAAGGTACAGAGAACATTCAACCTACTGTGCCACCTGCCACAAACATTGAGTCAATTGCAAGAAGGATGCGTGTGAGATCCATCTCTGGGACAAACACCAACACACCACATTCCCCGGGCACACACATGATTAGCACAAACATCTCATGTTCCTACAGCAAGGCAACAACCACAACTGCTATGTCAACAATTGGTAGTACTGCCTCAAGCCTGGATGCGACAAGCATCAGCAAGACAAATTCATGAACAGATTCCTCAGAACTGATGGGAATAGCTGGACCCATTGCCCAGTCAGTGGAAAAACACTTCAAACAGGAAAAGATTGAACTCTCTTGTCAAGGGGCAACATCAGGAGCTCAACAACATGACCCCTAGCAACACAAAGCACCTGTGATTACCTGTGTCACTACACGCCAACACGCCAGTACAGACATACGCACTTGTTGACTCTGGAGCCAGTGGAAACTACATTTCAAGACAACTTTACAACACCCTCAGCACTGGAAGAAGACACAAGTGGCAGCCTTATCAGCTCACAATGGCAAATGGACAGACAGAGCTAGTCTGCCATAACACGCAGCCAATGGAAATAGTTACCAGACACTATGCTGAAAGGATCCACCTTGATATTGTGAAGTTGGCCACTCAGGATATCTATTTAGGGATGTCTTGGCTAAAGAAGCACAACCCAGTTCTTAACTGGAGGACAGAAGTACTCATGTTTAGGAACTGCACTAACAACACAGCTCGGACCTGTTACCAGCCGTAGAATGTGTGGACAGATGAGGGAAGGAGTCCTCAGTCAAACCTCACTGACAGAAAGGACAGCTCTCAAGAGAAGAGGTCTGCCTTGACAGGCACACCCCAGAACCAGGTGGCCAAACAGTCAGAGATAAAGAGAGAGGAAGTTGTTAACCCTCTGGAGATCCCTGAAGAGTACTGACCTGAGTATGATAACCTCTTTCAGGAAGAGACAACAATAGTAGTGTTGCCTAAGCACCAACCTTGGGATCATGAGATCAAGTTGTAACCAGGGACAGAGCCAGGATTTGGACTAATTTACCAGTTATCAGAGAAAAAGCTCCAAGTACTTTGCGAGTACCTGGAGGAAAACCTGAAAAAAGGTTTCATTCAAGAATCTCAATCACCAGCAGGATACCTGATACTATTTGCACCAAAGAAAGATAGAAGTCTTCAACTTTGTGTGGATTACAGGAAACTCAACAACATTACCATCAAAAACTGATATCTATTGCCAAATGTGAACGAACTGCGAGACAGGATCAGCCAAGCTACAATCTTTACCAAGCTGGACTTGAAAGGAACATACAACCTGATACACATGAAAGAAGGAGAAGAATGGAAGACAGCCTTCAGAACCTGATACAGACACTACAAGTATCTGGTTATGCTATTCAGACTCACAAACACACCAGCAACATGTCAAGCATTGATCAACAACATCATCAGAGCACACCTGGACCAAACAGCTATCACCTACTTGGACAACATTCTTGTCTACTTGAACACGCAACAGGAACATACCAAACATGTGAAGGATGTTCTACAATACCTACAAAAAGCAGGGCTCAAGCTCAACCTGAAGAAATGCAAGTTCAACAAACTGGAAGTTGAATTCCTCAGATACATTATAGGAATTCAAGGGATCAAGATCAACTCTGAGAAAATCAAAGTGATTCAACAATAGCTAACACCGACATCAGTTGAGGAAGTACAAGCCTTTCTAGGATTTGCCAACTTCAACTGACAGTTCATCAAGAACTACTCACAGACAGCAACACCACTGACAGAACTCACAAAGAAGGACATGGAGTACCAGTGGACACAGAGACAACAAAAAGTATTCCAGCAGCTCAAGGACACTTGCACCAAGAAACCAGTTCTCCTCAACTTCAAGACAGGCCAACCGACACAAATCAAGACAGACACTTCAGATCAGGCAGTGGGAGCATGTTTATGCCAACAGGCAGATGACAAGTAGCACCCAGTTACCTACTACTCATGAAAAATAACACAAGTGGAACAGAACTATGATATCCACGACAAAGAGCTACTGGCAGTCGTCAACACACTCGAACACTGGAGAGTGTACGTGGAAAGCAGTTCTGAACTCACTGTTCTCACAGACCACAAGAATCTGACAATGTTCACGACAACCAAGAAGCTGAACAGACAACAAGTCAGATAGGCTGAACTCCTAGGGCAACACAAGTTTAAGATCTTGTACACCCCCGGACAAGATAACAGGAGAGCAGACACACTAAGCTGATAAAAAAACCACATGGAAGATGATGAACACTAAGGAACAATCTTACAGCAGGACCAGCAAGGAAACCTGGTACCTCAACCACAGATCAACAAGCTCATAGCAGAAGACACTGAAGAATTAATAAGGAACTACCACGATAACCCAGCACATAGTCACCCAGGAATGACCAAGACCACAGACCTTATCCAACAGGCAGGGAACAATGTCATCAACCTCTGACAACATGTCACAAGCTACATCAGCAAATGTCTACTGTGCCAGAAAAACAAACACAGAAGACACAAGCCATATGGAGAAGGACACCTGAACATGATACCAAGAGGCCTGTGGGAAGATGTGTCATCAGACTTTATCACAAAGCTACCCAAGTCCAAAGACCCAGTCACAGGAATCACCTACAACTCAATTATGATGATAGTGGACAGATTCACAAAATATCTGATAGTGGTACTATTCAAGAAGACCCACACAGCAGAACAGTTGGGACACCTCTTACTGGACAGATTGGTCAGAGACCACAGAGTTCCAATCATGATCATTACAGACAGAGACAAACTCTTCATGTCTAACTACTGGAAGACAATCAGTGCAGCTATGGGAACAAAACCCAAAATGTCTACAGCCTATCACCCACAAACTGACAGCCAGACAGAGTGAGCAAACCAAGTCCTGGAGACTTATTTGCAGTATTACATCAACCAGACCCACAGCAATTGGGTACAGTTATTACTGGTGGCACAGCTGGCAATCAACCAGCACAGATCAGACTCAACAAGGGAATCACTATTCTTTGCCAATTTTGGACAACATGCAAATATCAGAATGCCAAGCAGAGCTTCACCAAACACGGAGAAAGCACTCCAACATGACAAGCTTCTACAACAAACACACACAATGATAAGGCACTACCTTCAAGAGACCTCAGAAAAAATACAGTGTCAAATAGACAAAAAATCAAAAATGGCACCTCAGCTGAAGAAGGGGGATAAAGTCTACCTCCTCACAAAAAATTAGAAAACAAAAAAGCCAAAGACAAAGAAACTTGACAATATCAAGGTTGGACTATTTTCAGTCGAAGAGAAAACAGGACCAGTCAACATCAAGATACAACTACCAAGGGATGCCAGAGTCTATCCAAACTTTCATATATTGATGATTGAACCAGCTGACCAGAGCACACCCTTGCAGGAAATATTTCATTATCAACCTGAAGAAGAACAAGAGTTCAAAGTTGAACAGATCCTGGCTAGGAAAGGTCAGCAATACCTTGTTAAGTGGAAAGGATACCCAGACTTGGAGAATACCTGGGAACCACTCAAGAATCTCACAAACTGCCAGCTTCTTCTGCAACAGTTTTGGCAGGAGCAGGACTGAACAGCTTGGCCTGCAGGAGAGACATGTCAATGACTGATCAAGTCAAATCCTCACCATCTGACTCCATCTCTTTCACCAGACACTGAAGCTTCTACCTCGCACAGACCTCGGTGCCCTCCAACACCTTTCACTTCTGAGACAGACAAACTTGCACTGCAGCAAGTTGTTCAAAGAGTGCGTCGTGTGTTGCCTCTTCAGCAGCCATATCCTCACGAAGATTGTCCCAGGATATGTTCAGAGACTCCCAGGACACAGAGACACAAGACCTTCCACGCTGAGTGCACACAGCACATTTCAACTTATCATCTTTCCCTGGCATCTGGAAGCACAGACAACCACGGAGAACACAAAAGTTGCAGGGTGTACATGAAACAAAACCCTGATCACAGATTTGAGCAGCAAGCTGAGTTCAGCTAACAGTCACACATGACTTTGGAGACATAACCAGGTTTCATTAAGACAATGAAAGATGGAGAGGAGGATAGTGTTACAACCCAGGAGGAACGCAGTCTTTATACTCACTGAAAGCAGCAGACAGGATACTGGACAGAAGTACCAGCATAACACAGGAAACATTCACGTGACCGGCGAGACTGACCAGGGGGTGCTTGCCGCAGTATACATATATGTGAGCAGAGTGAGCAGAGCTCACCCAGCTCACCGCAGCATGCATGAACAGTGAGCAAAGTGAGCAGAGCTCACCCAGCTCACTGCAGCATGCATGAACAAGTGAGCAAAGTGAGCAGAGCTCACCCAGCTTGCTGCAGTATGCATGAACAAGTGAGCAAAGTGAGCAGAGCTCACCCAGCTTGCTGCAGCATGCATGAACAAGTGAGCAAAGTGAGCAGAGCTCACTGAGCTCGCAGACTGAGCACTATATAGTCTGGTGATAGTTCCCTTATGGAACAATCGTCTTCAACTCATGTTGTGATCCAGACAACTAGATCTACTTCAATACAATCTTGTACGAAGCCACTGATCAGGTGTCATCACCACCACATTCCACCAAACCCCTTCACACTTCTTGACACTCCTCTCCTGCGAGAACCAACCCGCCTTCCACATCTTGCCCTAATCCTATACTCGGATAGGACAGTACGGTACAGACTGCAACACTTCTGTGATAAGCGCTCTACCACTCTTGTCTTTGATGATTCTGAGTCTTGTTCTATTCCTATTCATTGTGGAGTTTCTCAAGGTTCTCCACTATCCCCTATTCTTTTTCTATTCTACATTTCTGAATTGCATGAGACTGTGCATACTCCCTCTTCTGGTGTATCTGCCCTGGGGTTTGCAGATGATACAAATCTGCTTGCTTTTGGTCACTCCTTGAAAAGTAACCTTCTGAAGTTAAAGAACACACACCACAAATGTCTATCCTGGGCTGCAAGACATGGAATAGTCTTCTCACCTGAGAAATATGAAATACTTCATTTTTCCAGAAGAAGATCAGACAATCTTCAGCTGAAGCTCAGACTGGGGAATGTGATTCTCAAACCAAAAGAAGAAGTGCAAGTACTTGGAGTGTACCTAGATGCAAAGCTCCACTGGCACAAACACCAGAGGATTATTCTTCAAAAAGCACAGAAAGCACTCTCTTCTCTTTCTAGAACTTCCTATTCTAGCTGGGGCTTTCCAGTTCACACATCACGTCTGGTGTACACTGCTATACTGAGATCTCTACTGAGCTATGCAGTGGGGATCTGGTTTAACCCTCTAAGAAAATCCTCCAATATCTCTTCTCTTGTTTCATTTCAAAACAGATGCCTAAGACTTATTGGGGGTGCTTTCAAAGCCACTCCTTCTTTTCTATTAGAGAGTGAGCTTTTTCTTCTACCTCTAGACCTCTACTTTAAATTTCACACTGCCTGTTTTCTTTCTTCTATTCAAAACTCCCCTCTCAAATACTTTCTTGACAGTATCTTTTCCACTATTTCCAGCTATGTCTCTCTCTTGAAGAAACCTTTAAAGGAATCCCCAACTATCTCTCCTAAGTGGAAATTCACTTGGTTAAGTCAAATAACTACTAACCAGGCTAGTTCAAAGAAAGAACTACAAAAGCTCTTTACTAAAGAGTGGGAAGACCAATGGGAAGAGAAGAAAAGAAGAAGCTATCCAGGCTGGCAGACTTTCTGTCAAAAACCACACAAAAACAATCTGAAGCTCTACAAAGAGTTACAGAAAGCTGAGGCAAGTCTGCTACTGCAAATCAGGACTAGAAGAATTGGTCTGGCAAGTTTTTTTTTCAGAGCTGGAGTTCCTGACTTCCCTACCCCACTATGTGTGTGTGGCCAAGCAGAAGAAACTGCAAAACATATCACCTCTTCATGCTTTCTTTATTCAAGACAAAGACAACAAGTCTCTTTTAATCCCCAAGACTTCACCACTATTATTTCAAACTCAGAGCTACTACAGAAGTTCTTGTACTGGTTTATGTCTTTGAAAAGACTAAACCAGTCTAATCTAGCTTTCAAACTGCACTATTCCCAACCCAATACCTAGATTCTCTTCTCTTACCAGAAACTTCAAGATTCCTTTTGTTACATTCCCTAGTCACACCCTGCCTTCAGTTTTTATCCCTTCAAAGGTTTTCTGAAGGAGTTCACTATTAGCTAGAAGATCTGCATGGCTGTAAAGCTACTACCAGTGTAAGAATCAAATAAAATAAAATAAAATAAAATAAAATAAAATAAAATTCAAACCTCCTCTCTGAAAACACTTCTGGACAATATCTTTTCCAATATCTCCCACTATGCCTCTTCTGTGAAGAAACCTTTAAAGAAATCCTCAACTATCTCCCCCTATTGGAAGTTCACTTAGTTAAACCAATTAACTACTAACAAGGCTAGTTCAAAGAAAGAACTACAGAAACTCTTTGTTAAAGAGTGGGAAAACCAATGGAAGGAGAAGAAAAGAAGAAGCTACTCTGGGTGGCAGGTGTTTTGTCAAAAGCCTCACCACAACAACCTGAAGCTCTACAAAGAGCTACAGAAGGCTGAGGCAAGTCTACTACTACAAACCAGAACTGGGAGAATTAGCCTGGCAAGTTTTCTATTCAGAGCTGGAGTTCCAGATTTTCCTACCTCTTTATGTGTCTGTGGTCAAGCAGAAGAGACAGTGAAACATATCACCTCTTCATGCTCTCTTTATTCAAGTCAAAGACAGCAAGCTCCTTTCAATTCTCAAGATTTCACTTCTATTATTTCAAACCCAGAGTTTCTACAGAAGTTTCTATACTGGTTCATGTCTTTGAAAAGACTGAACCAGTTTAATCTGGCTTTCAAACTCCACTATTCACACTCTAATATCTAGAAGTCTTCTTTCTACCAGTCACTACAAGATTTCCTTTTGCTACATTCTCTAGTCACTCCCAGTCTTCAGTTTTTATTCCTCTAAAGGTTTTCTGAAGAAAATCACTCTTAGCTAGAAGATCTGCATGGCTGAAAAGCTACTATCAGGGTAAGAATCAAATACAAATAAAAATAAAATAAATAAAAAAAGGCAAGTCTACTACTGCAAACCAGAACTGGGAGAATTAGTCTAGTAAGTTTTCTTTTCAGAGCTGGAGTCTCTGACTTTCCTACCCCCCTATACATGTGTGGTTAAGCAGAAGAGACAGTAAAGTATATTACCTCTTTATGCTCTCTCTACTCAAGTCAAAGATAACATACTCTTTTTAACTCCCAAGATTTCACTACTATTATTTTAAACCCAGAGCTTCTACAGAAGTTTCTGTACTGGTTTATGTCTTTGAAAAGACTAAACCAATTTAATCTGGCTTTCAAACTTCACTATTCACACTCTAATATCTAGAAGCTTTTCCTACCAGACACTACAAGATTTCCTTTTGCTACACTTTCTAGTCACCTCCCTGTCTTCAGTTTTTATTCCTTTAAAGGTTTTCTGAAGAAGTTCACTATTAGCTGGAAGATCTGCATGGCTGTCAAGCTACAAACAGTGTAAGAATCAAATTAAAAAATTAAAAAAAATATACAGAAGTCTGAGGGGGGGGGAGTTCTCCCCAAGAAGTATCAGCTTTCTGTGTGGTAGAGTTGGATAAGGAGTACTCTTCTCTGCCACCTCTGCCACTTTGGCAGAGTTGGCAGAGCTGGTCACATCTCTGCTATCTCTGCCACCAGGTCAGGTGAACATTGTTCCATGTACCTTTGTACACTTGCTTAGGTTAGCTCAGCTGTTCCAGCCTAGGCCTTAACACTATCCTCTCTCTCTAAAGATTCTGTCTCCAGATCCTCTCACTTCTCTCACCATGCCCCAGACATCTTGCAATAGCTGCTGTAGAGCTCTTAGTTCTCAAGTTGGTAAGATAGGCAAGGTGTCCAAAGTTTCATGTAGTGCATGTTATCATGATCATGCCAAGTGTGTTGTCAGCTCAGCATCCACATCTTGCAGTCAGTGTATTGAGAAGAGTTGCTGTTATAATCTTTATCTTGCAGAGTCAGAATAGGAAAAGATAGAGCTTGAGTTTGCTCAGCTCAAGGCTCAGCTAAAGAATATCAAGAAGTAAGAGTTGTGGCTTCTTTCTTGTAAGATCTGTCTTTACAGACAGCTGGGTTTGTTGTCCAAGAAGAAGAGTGACACTATCAGATACAAGCTTGCTGTGATCAAGAACCAAGAGGCTCTTAAGCAGGAGGCTTTGTGTGTGGTGTCTCCACTGTCTCTGGACAATCTTTTCTTTTCAGAGACTTTGGCTTGTCTTGGGTCTTTGTCTCTGTCAGTCCTGGCTTCTGTAGGTTTTCTTAGTGAAAATCCTACAGCTTCTGGCTTATCACAAAGCTGAATTTCTTGGTGAGTTTCCACAAGTTCTCCTTATTGTTGTACTCTAACCATTTGACCAGGTACTCAATCTTCCATCTGTTCCTTTAACTGTCTAGGATTCTTTCAACATTGTACTCTTCTTTGTCATCCTCAAAGTACTATTCTGTTTTGATTTCTGCATCACTGGGTGCTGGCTCAAGCAGTGAGATGTGGAATACTTGGTGTATCCATACTTTCTTTAGCAATCTTAGTTGATAGTTGACTTCTCCAGTGCACTTCTCAATTTCAAATAGCCTGATTTGTACATGATCCAGCTTTTTGCTTGGTCACTTTAAGTACAGGTTTTTTGTTGACAAATAGATCTTATCCTCTCTTTTCAGGGTTGGTCTCTTCAACTTTTTGTTGCTTAGGTGGTGGCTTATTACTTGTTGGGCAGATTCAATTACAGTCTTTATTTCCTTATGCATAGCAGTGAGTTTTTTGATGTTTGTTGAAGTGCCACTTCCAGCTGCTATCACTTCCCAGTGGGGGTTTCTGTAAGGACGCTAGAGTCTGGGCAGGACAGAGTCATGATAAAGACCTGTTCCCTAGGTGGCTACTGAAAGATACCTGGAAAGTGTTATCAAGTAAGTCTGTAGAGTATCACTTAATAGATAGAAACTGACAACTGGCTTTTTAACCAGTGTTGGAGAGAAGGCCTGCTTATATGAATCTCACTTAATAATCATGTGACTTGGTATGTACATGTCACATGACTGCTAAGTGAGATGACATGCAGCTGAACCCAGTCAGGCACTTGTGCAAGCTGCACAGCTCCTGACAGTTTCTGCTGTAGTTCACAAAAAACAGTGTTGTGCCTGTCATACTGTACTGCTGATTGTTGTATGTAAACTGAGCTATTACTAACAGTTCCAGCTAATTATTCTGTTGATAGTTGATGTAGTAGTGTAGGTACTGTTCTATTATTTAGTTTGTTCTCTCAGTTTGTCTGTCTGTTTGTGGATAGTAGGTGGTAGACATTCTTGTGTCTATCTCTAGCTGTCTTGTCTATATGTTCCAGAATTTCAAGGTGAAGAGTTTGTCTTGATCCAAGATAATCTTTGTTGGTAGATCTTGTTGGCTAACTAATTCTCTGAGCAGAATATTCACAAGTTCACTCACTGTTTCTGTTTCTCACCACAGGATCAGGTGAGTATATTTAGTGAGTTTATCCACAACCACCAGAATACTGTCATATTTCACCTTGGTTCCCAGGTTCTCTGATCTTGGCAGCTTCACCACAAAGTCTATTGTGATAGTATTCCAAGCCACTTCTGGGAAGTCTATTTGTTGACTCTCTCTATAGAGTTTGTAGTATAACAGTTTGTTTTTTGTATATTCCTCACAATTGTGAATAAATTCCATCACTTTCCACTTTATTCTGTTGAAGTGGTAACATCTCCAGATTTTCTCCAGAGTCTTGTCTTGCCTGGGATATCTGTGTAGAGGTCTATCATGATGTTGTCAAATTATATTCTTTTATATACTCTCTAGCACTTCTTTCTTGTTTGTGGCCACAATGTGGTCTAGGGTCAGAAGTGCACCCACTTGTTCAGTTTCTGCTAACTGAGGTTAAGTATAGACCAATGTCTGTCTTCTTGTCATGAGGATTGAGTGTTCTTCTGTTGTGTTATCTGTTGTTATATCAGGTCACCTGCTGAGTGTGTCTGCTTGTGTATTCTCTGATTCTTTTTGATAGAAGATCTGAAAATTGTATAAAGCTAATAGCTCTGTCTATTAGACTTGTTGTCTGTTCAGCTTCTTTGTTGTCATGAAGTAGGCTAAATTTTTGTAGTCTGAGTACACATCCACCATGTACTTCACTTCTTCCAGGTAAGGTCTCTATTCCTGGAATGTGTCAAAAATCACTAACAGCTTCTTGTTATAAACATATCAGGAGCTGCACAGCTTGCACAAGCACCTGACTAGGTTTGACTGCATGTTATCTTGCTTAGCAGTCATGTGACATGTACATACCAAGTCACATGATTATTAAGTGAGATTCATATAAGCAGGCCTTCTCTCCAACACTGGTTAAATTTTTGATTTGATTCTTACACTGTTTGTAGCTTTACAGCCATGCAGATCTTCCAGCTAATAGTGAACTTCTTCAGAAAACCTTTAAAGGAATAAAAACTGAAGACAGGGAGGTGACTAGAAAGTGTAGCAAAAGGAAATCTTGTAGTGTCTGGTAGGAAAAGCTTCTAGATGTTGGAGTGTGAATAGTGAAGTTTGAAAGCCAGATTAAATTGGTTTAGTCTTTTCAAAGACATAAACCAGTACAGAAACTTCTGTAGAAGCTCTGGGTTTGAAATAATAGTAGTGAAATCTTGGGGGTTAAAGAGAGCATGTTGTCTTTGACTTGAGTAGAGAGAGCATGAAGAGGTGATATGCTTTACTGTCTCTTCTGCTTGACCACACATGCATAGGGGGGTAGGAAAGTCAGGGACTCCAGCTCTGAAAAGAAAACTTGCTAGACCAATTCTCCCAGTTCTGGTTTGCAGTAGTAGACTTGCCTCAGCTTTCTGTAGCTCTTTGTAGAGCTTTAGGTTGTTGTAGTGAGGTTTTTGGCAAAACACCTGCCATCCAGCATAGCCTTTTCTTTTCTTCTCCTCCCATTGGTTTTCCCACTCTTTAGTAAAGAGTATTTGTAGTTCTTTCTTTGAACTAGCCTGGTTAGTAGTTATTTGACTTAACCAAGTGAACTTCCAATTAGGAGAGATAGTTGAGGATTTCTTTAAAGGTTTCCTCAGTGAAGAAGCATAGGAAGAAATAGTAGAAAAGGTACTGTCAAGAAAGTCTTTCAGAGAGGAGGTTTGGATAGAAGATAGAAAACAAGCTGTGCGAAATTTAAAATAGAGATCTAGAGGTAAAAGAAAAAGCTCACTCTCTAATAGAAAAGAAGGAGTGGCTTTGAAAGCACCCCCAATAAGTCTCAGACATTTGTTTTGGAATATGATAAGAGAGGAAATATTAGAGGATTTTCTGAGTGGGTTGAACCAAATTCCCACTGCATAGCTCAGTACAGATCTGAGTATTGCAGTGTACACAAGGCGTGCTGTGAGAACTGGAAAGCCCCAGGTGGAGTAAGAGGTTCTAGAAAAAGAAGATAGTGCTTTTTGTGCTTTTTGAAGAATAATTCTCTGGTGTTTGTGCCAGTGGAGTTTGGCATCCAGGTACACTCCCAATACTCGCACTTCTTCTTTTGGTTTTAGAATCACATTCCCAAGTCTAAGCTTGAGCTGCAGATTGTCTGATCTTCTTCTGGAAAAATGAAGTATTTCATATTTCTCAGGAGAGAAGACCATTCCATGTCTTGCAGCCCAAGATAGACATTTAAGATGTGTATTCTTCAACTTCAGAAGGTTGCTTTTAAGAGAGTGTCCAAATGCAAGCAGATTTGTATCATCTGCAAATCCCAGAGCAGAAACACCAGTAGTAGGAGAATGTACAGTCTCATGAAGTTCAGAAATATAGAATAGAAAAAGAATAGGAGACAAAGGGGAACCTTGGGGAACTCCACAGTGAATAGGAATAGAAGAGGACTCAGAGTCATCAAAAACTAGGGTGGTGGTACGTCTGGTACAGAAAGAGAAGATCCAAGAAGTTAGCCAGAGAGGGATTCCTTTTCTCTCCAGAATCTTTTGAAGAATCTCTGGAAGAACTCTGTCATATGCTCCTGAGATGTCCAGAGAAAGTAGAGATGCAACCATGCCTTCTTTCCAGACTTTTTCCACTTGGGAAGTTAGAAGGAAAAGTGCTGATTCAGTTGATCTGCCTTTCCTGAACCCCATCTGGATTTCTGGCAAGAGTTTAGCCTCTTCTGCTACCTTGCTTAGTCTGGCTGCTGTAATAGCTTCCATCAGCTTGCCAGTTGTGTTTAGCAGAGCTATAGGGCGCCAGGCTTTAGCTTGGTTATAGATTCCCTTGCCAGGTTTTCTTAGACAGACTGTTTTTGCATTCTTGAATTTCTCTGGAAAGTATTCCAGTCAACACTGGTTAAAAAGCCAGTTGTCAGTTTCTATCTATTAAGTGATACTCTACAGACTTACTTGACAACATCTTCCAGACACCTTTCAGTAGCTGCCTAGGGAACAGGACTTTATCACAACTCTGTCCTGCTAAGACTCTAGCACTCTTACAGTTCTGACAACTTCTTCCTTCAAGAAAGTAGTCCAGAGTGGTGATTTGATTGTGAAATCTTCATGATCATGACTGACCAGCAACAGAGTGTAACAACCTGCTGTGCAGTGGCCCACCAGAGTGCCAACATAGCTGCTACTCAAAGTCTATCACATGATCATGATGGAAGTCCATCACCAGACAATAGAAGCTCTGCAGAGAAGTTGTCAGACAATAACAACACAGCTTCTGCAGGAAGGTTGTTAAGGTCCAGGCCAGAACAGCTGAGCTGACCTAAGCAAGTGTACAGAGGTACACAGAATAATATTCACCCAACCTGGTGGCAGAGATAGCAGAGATGTAACCAGCTCTGCCAACTCTGCCAAAGTGGCAGAGATAGCAGAGAAAAGCACTTCTCATCCAACTCTGCCACACAGAAAGCTGATACTCCTCAGGAAGAACTCCCCCTCTCAGGCTTCTGTATATAAGACAACCCAGATAGCTGGGGAGAATAGCTCTCCAGACTGAACACAATATACTAACAACAATAGCAAGAGAGTTACCCCACTTGCTATTCATCTATTAAGTCTCTGCCCTCTTTGATCAGACACACAGACCACCCACATTCTGTGTGAACGTAGACTGGCTCTTAACAGTTTTCAGTCTCTGACATATAGGACACCAGCTTAATACAATAGCAGATCCACACAGCTCTACTTCTTCACAGGCAGGCTGAGCCCAGACTGCACCTCAGACACAAGCACAGACACCACCTGCCTCTACCACCCTCACCTTACCTTCAAAGCTGTTGAAGGTGAGTATACCAAAAAAGTATGATAGATCACAAAAAAGATTAGAATTATTCTTCTCTCAGCTTGAGCTTTACTACAAGTTCAATACTATACAATTTCTGACAGAACAGGAGAAAGTGCTATTTGCCGTCTCCTACCTGGACAGACTGATGTTCACATAGTTCAACATCTACTTACAAGACTTTCTTGACAATAAGGAAGATCCCTCAAACATGGAGACCACAACACAGCAGATCATCAGAAGTTTCTTGATCTTCAAGACTTAAATAAAGAAGACTTTTGGAGTTTTTTTTGATTTGATTCTTACACTGTTTGTAGCTTTACAGTCATGCAGATCTTCCAGCTAATAGTGAACTTCTTCAGAAAACCTTTAAAGGAATAAAAACTGAAAACAGGGATGTGACTAGAAAGTGTAGCAAAAGGAAATCTTGTAGTGTCTGGTAGAAAAAGCTTCTAGATGTTGGAGTGTGAATAGTGAAGTTTGAAAGCCAGATTAAATTGGTTTAGTCTTTTCAAAGACATAAACCAGTACAGAAACTTCTGTAGAAGCTCTGGGTATGAAATAATAGTAGTGAAATCTTGGGGGTTAAAGAGAGCATGTTGTTTTTGACTTCAGTAGAGAGAGCATGAAGAGGTAATATACTTTACTGTCTCTTCTGCTTGACCACACATGTATAGGGGGGTAGGAAAGTCAGAGACTCCAGCTCTGAAAAGAAAACTTGCTAGACTAATTCTCCCAGTTCTGGTTTGCAGTAGTAGACTTGCCTCAGCTTTCTGTAGCTTTTTGTAGAGCTTTAGGTTGTTGTAGTGAGGTTTTTGGCAAAACACCTGCCATCCAGTATAGCCTTTTCTTTTCTTCTCCTCCCATTGGTTTTCCCACTCTTTAGTAAAGAGTATTTGTAGTTCTTTCTTTGAACTAGCCTGGTTAGTAGTTATTTGACTTAACCAAGTGAACTTCCAATTAGGAGAGATAGTTGAGGATTTCTTTAAAGGTTTCCTGAGTGAAGAAGTATAGGAAGAAATAGTAGAAAAGGTACTGTCAAGAAAGTCTTTCAGAGAGGAGGTTTGGATAGAAGATAGAAAACAAGCTGTGTGAAATTTAAAATAGAGATCTATAGGTAAAAGAAAAGACTCACTCTCTAATAGACAAGAAGGAGTGGCTTTGAAAGCACCTCCAATAAGTCTCAGACATTTGTTTTGGAATATGATAAGAGTGGAAATATTAGAGGATTTTCTGAGTGGGTTGAACCAAATTCCCACTGCATAGCTCAGTACAGATCTGAGTATTGCAGTGTACACAAGGTGTGCTGTGAGAACTGGAAAGCTCCAGGTGGAGTAAGAGGTTCTAGAAAGAGAAGATAGTGCTTTTTGTACTTTTTGAAGAATAATTCTCTGGTGTTTGTGCCAGTGGAGTTTGGCATCCAGGTACACTCCCAATACTCACACTTCTTCTTTTGGTTTTAGAATCATATTCCCAAGTCTAAGCTTAAGCTGCAGATTGTCTGATCTTCTTCTGGAAAAATGAAGTATTTTATATTTCTCAGGAGAGAAAGCTATTCCATGTCTTTGTTGCAGTCTGTACTGTACCATCCTATCCGAGTATAGGATTAGGGTGAGAGGTGGAAGGTGGGTTGGTTCTCGCAGGAGAGGAGTGTCAAGGAGTGCAAAAGGGTTTGGTGGAACATGGTGGTGGTGACACCTGATCAATGGCTTTGTACAAAAGAATTGTATTAAAGTAGATCTAGTTGTCTGGATCACAACATAAGTTGAAGACAATTGTTCCATAGAGGAACTATCATCAGACTATATAGTGCTGGCCTGTCAAGACAATTGAGATTGTCTTGACAGTCTTGACATCAAGACGGGTGAGATTGTCTTGACAGTCCCACCATGTTATGCACCCTGTGTCAAGACTGGTGAGATTGTCTTGATGCTTCATGCATCCTGCATCAAGACTGGTGAGATTGTCTTGATGCTTCATGCATCCTGCGTCAAGACTGGTGAGATTGTCTTGATACTCTATGCATCCTGCGTCAAGACTTCTGTGTGTGTCTCAACAGTCATGTGACCCCTTGTTGGTTGGTCACTTGACTTTCATGGTGTCCTCTTGCCTGGCCCGCAGCCTGATTACCTATAAATAAGTGGCTCCCATCCCATGGGTTGTAACACTACCCTCCTCTCCTTCATTCATTGTTGTGATGAATTCTTGAGTATGTCTGCAAAATCATGTGCCTCTGCTTACTGAAAACAACTGGCAGCCCAGATCTGTGATCATAACTTTGTGTCACTTGCTCTGTGTGACTTCTGTGTTTTGAACCACAAGCCCTACTTCCGAATGTCTGACAACAACAATAAGTTGAAGTGCGCTGAATGCACTTGTTGTGGGAAGTCCTGTGTGTCACTTTCTTGGGAGTCACTGAACATGACCTGAGATAACCTTCACAAGGATTTGGCTGTTGCTGAGGCCAAGCGGGACACTCTTGTTGAGCAGCTTGCCAAGCTGCAGGCTTGTGTGTCCTGAAAGTGAAAAGTTCTTGAAGGTGCTGAGAGTCAAGCAAAGAAGAAGCTCCAGTGCCTTGTTGCTGAGATGGAGGTGGATAGTGAAGACTTGTCAGCGACAGTCATTGACATGTCCACACTGCAGGCCGAGCTGTTCAGTCCTGCTGCTGCCGGAACTACTGCAGAAGGAGCTGGCAGTTCGCGAGGTTCCTGAGTGCCCAGGTATTTTCCAAGTCTGGGTAGTTTTTCCACTTGACAAGGTATCACTGACCTTTTCTCTTCAAGATCTGTTTGACCTTGAATTCCTGTTCTTCCTCTGGTTGGTAATGAAATATTTCCTGCAAGGGTGTGCTCTGGTCAGCTAATTTGATCATTGAGATGTGAAAGTTTGGGTGTACCCGAGCGTCTCTCAGTAGTCGCAGTCTGACGTTGACTGGTCTAGTTCTTTCTTCAACTGAAAATAGTCTGACCTTGACATGGTCCAGTTTCTTTATTCTTGGTTTCTTGACTTTCCAATTTTTTGTGAGAAGGTAGACTTTATCCCCCTTCTTCAGCTGAGGTGCTATTTTCGATTTTTTGTCTATTTGGTGTTGTATCTTTTCTGAGGTCTCTTGAAAGTAATGCCTCATCATCATGTGTGTTTGTTGTAGGAGCTTGTCATGCTGGAGTGCTTTCTCCATGTTTGGTGAAGCTCTGCTTGGCATTCTGATGTTTGCGTGTTGTCCAAAATTGGCAAAGAATGGTGATTCCTTTGTTGAGTCTGATCTGTGCTGGTTGATTGCCAGCTGTGCCACTGGTAATAATTGTACCCAATTGCTGTGGGTCTGGTTGATGTAATGCCACAAATAAGTCTCCAGGACTTGGTTTGCTCACTCCGTCTGGCTGTCTGTTCGTGGGTGATAGGCTGTAGATATTTTGGGTTTTGTTCCCATGGCTGCACTGATTGTCTTCCAGTAGTTGGATGTGAAGAGTTTGTCTCTGTCAGTAATGACCGTGATTGGAACTCCGTGGTCCCTGACCAATCTGTCCAGTAGGAGGTGTCCCAACTGCTCTGCTGTGTGGGTTTTCTTGAATATTTATTTATTTTTATTTTATTTGATTCTTACACTGGTAGTAGCTTTACAGCCATGCAGACCTTCTAGCTAATAGTGAACTCCTTCAGAAAACCTTTGAAGGGATAAAAACTGAAGGCAGGGTGTGACTAGGGAATGTAACAAAAGGAATCTTGAAGTTTGTGGTAAGAGAAGAGAATCTAGGTATTGGATTGGGAATAGTGGAGTTTGAAAGCTAGATTAAACTGGTTTAGTCTTTTCAAAGACATAAACCAGTACAAGAACTTCTGTAGTAGCTCTGAGTTTGAAATAATAGTGGTGAAGTCTTGGGGATTAAAAGAGACTTGTTGTCTTTGTCTTGAATAAAGAGAGCATGAAGAGGTGATATGTTTTGCAGTTTCTTCTGCTTGGCCACACACACATAGTGGGGTAGGGAAGTCAGGAACTCCAGCTCTGAAAAGAAAACTTGCCAGACCAATTCTTCCAGTCCTGATTTGCAGTAGCAG
Source organism: Lichina pygmaea (assembly GCA_963422465.1). NCBI lineage: Eukaryota > Fungi > Ascomycota > Lichinomycetes > Lichinales > Lichinaceae > Lichina > Lichina pygmaea. Next base: position 2,349,082 of record OY730171.1, read on the forward strand.
ACTTGCCTCAGCTTTCTGTAACTCTTTGTAGAGCTTCAGATTGTTTTTGTGTGGCTTTTGACAGAAAGTCTGCCAGCCTGGATAGCTTCTTCTTTTCTTCTCTTCCCATTGGTCTTCCCACTCTTTAGTAAAGAGCTTTTGTAGTTCTTTCTTTGAACTAGCCTGGTTAGTAGTTATTTGACTTAACCAAGTGAATTTCCACTTAGGAGAGATAGTTGAGGATTCCTTTAAAGGTTTCTTCAAGAGAGAGGCATAGCAGGAAATAGTGGAAAGGATACTGTCAAGAAAGTATTTGAGAGGGGAGTTTTGAATAGAAGAAAGAAAACAGGCAGTGCGAAATTTAAAGTATAGGTCTAGAGGTAGAAGAAAAAGCTCACTCTCTAATAGAAAAGAAGGAGTGGCTTTGAAAGCACCCCCAATAAGTCTTAGGCATCTGTTTTGAAATGAAACAAGAGAAGAGATATTGGAGGATTTTCTTAGAGGGTTAAACCAGATCCCCACTGCATAGCTCAGTAGAGATCTCAGTATAGCAGTGTACACCAGACGTGATGTGTGAACTGGAAAACCCCAAGTAGAATAGGAAGTTCTAGAAAGAGAAGAGAGTGCTTTCTGTGCTTTTTGAAGAATAATCCTCTGGTGTTTGTGCCAGTGGAGCTTTGCATCTAGGTACACTCCAAGTACTCGCACTTCTTCTTTTGGTTTGAGAATCACATTCCCCAGTCTGAGCTTGAGCTGAAGATTGTCTGATCTTCTTCTGGAAAAATGAAGTATTTCATATTTCTCAGGTGAGAAGACTATTCCATGTCTTGCAGTCCAGGATAGACATTTGTGGTGTGTGTTCTTTAACTTCAGAAGGTTACTTTTCAAGGAGTGACCAAAAGCAAGCAGATTTGTATCATCTGCAAACCCCAGAGCAGATACACCAGAAGAGGGAGTATGCACAGTCTCATGCAATTCAGAAATGTAGAATAGAAAAAGAATAGGGGATAATGGAGAATCTTGAGAAACTCCACAATGAATAGGAATAGAATAACACTCAGAATCATCAAAGACAAGAGTGGTAGAGCGCTTATCACAGAAGGAGTAGATCCAGGAAGCTAGCCAGGCAGGTATTCCTTTTCTTTTCAGAATTTGCTGTAGTATCTTGGGGAGAACTCTGTCATAGGCTCCTGAGATATCCAGTGAGAGTAGGGATGCAACCATGCCTTCCTTCCAGACTTTTTCCACTTGGGAGGTTAGAAGGAAAAGTGCTGCTTCTGTGGATCTTCCTTTCCTAAAGCCCATCTGGATATCTGGCAATAGTCCAGCTTCTTCTGCTATCTTGCTTAGTCTGGCTGCAGCAATAGCTTCCATCAGCTTGCCTGTTGTGTTTAGCAGAGCTATAGGGCGCCAGGCTTTAGCTTGATTGTAGGTTCCCTTGCCAGGTTTCCTCAAGCAGACTGTTTTTGCACTCTTAAATCTTTCAGGGAAGTACTCCAGTTTCCAGCATGTTGAAGTCAGAATAGCTAGAGCTTGGCAGAACCTAGGCCTCAGAGCTCTCAGAAATCCATTTGGCAGCTTATCTCTCCCTCCTGCTGTGAAAGGTTTCTTCTTGGCCAGAATTTGCTCCACTTCTTCACATGTTACCTCCTGGGAGAGTTGTATCTCAGAGATAGTCTGGGAGCTTTCTTAGCCTGGTTCTGGAACTAGAGCTTTTGGAAAGAACTGCTGTGAGAAGGCTTTAGTCTTTTCCTCAAAGGTTTTGGCTATTCCTTCTTGTGTTTCCAGGTCAGGAACCAGAGGAAGATCAGGAGTCTTGTTGGCTTTGGACTTTCCCCTGGTTGTTGAGATATGACAAGGACATGAACATGGCTTGGTGAAGTGTGTTATAGTTGGGTAGGTCTTTTGTAGTGTGACAAGGTAATAGCAGAGCAGAACTCAAGTCTAACTGATCCAGTAACCTTGACCTGACTTGGCTTGAGACTTGAGACTTAGATTGATGTACAAGACAAAAGACAAGGAAGGAAGAAAAAGAGAAAAGAAGAGAAGAAGCTGGGGGAGTAGGAGAAGTTCTTATAGACAGGGGATCAGGTAACAGCAGAGCAAACAGGCAACAGTGCAGATAGAACTTCCCGGCAAGGTGTGTGACTTGTGCCAGATATGCAACAAGGCAATAGCAGAGCAAACAGACAACAGTGCAGATAGAACTTCCTGGCAAGGTGTGTGACTTGTGCCAGATATGCAACTGGGCCAGAACTGTGACACTAGTTGTGTTTAGCAGAGCTATAGGGTGCCAGGCTTTAGCTTGGTTATAGATTCTCTTGCCAGGTTTTCTTAGACAGACTGTTTTTGTATTCTTGAATCTCTCTGGAAAGTATTCCAGTCTCCAGCATGTTGATGTGAGAACAGCTATAGCTTGGCAGAAGTTGGAACCCAGAGCTTTCAGAAATCCATTTGGCAGCTTGTATTTTCCTCCTGCTGTAAAAGGTTTCTTCTTGTTCAGAATTTGCTCCACTTCTTCAGTGGTAACTTTGTGAGAAAGCTGGATCTCTGGGGTACTCTGGTGACTTTCTGTACATGGTTCTGGAACATGTGCTTCTGGAAAGAATTAAGCTGAGAAAGATTTTGTCTTCTCCTCAAAGCTTTTGGCTAGTTCTTCTTGAGTCTCCAGATCAGGGACCAGAGGAAGATCAGGGGTCTTGTTAGCTTTTGATTTTCCCCACTTTGCAAGCTTCCAGAATTTTGAGGAACTGGCTAGCTCATGAACTTGTTTTCTGAAGGTGTTCTGTTTGCCTTCTCTGACAGCTTTCTTCTTGAGCTTACTTGCTTCTTCTAGCTTTTCTTGGCTTGCCTGTCCTCTGAGCACTTGTCTTCTTATTCTTCTTTCCTGCTTAACTTTAGTTTGGATCTCTTGGTTCCACCAGGGGACTGAGTGGCTAGATTGCTTCTGGAGTTTGGTGCATCTGTCTGCTATTTCTTGGAGAAAGTGGTTAAGATATTCCAAGTACTCATCCACTTCATGTTTATCTTGAAAGTGGAAGAGCAGCTGCAAATTATTACACTCTTGTTTTGCCAGATTTGTGTCCAGTGTTTTCCAGTTCCTTTCTGGCTTCCAGGTTTTTCTTGGTGAGTCCAGGTCCAGGCTAGTTAGCACAGGTCTGTGGTCAGACTTATGAAAGAAGTGCAAAGCAATTTTAGAAAAAATAAGAGAGTTAGAAAAAGAAGAAGATATAAAGAAAAGATCAGTAGGTGAACAGGGTTTGTGGGAAAAAGATCTAGCTCTTGTGGGTGTAAAAGATACAATAGCTAACTCCAGATTTGAGTTTTTCATTAGAGTTTGGAACTTGTGTGCAGTGTCAGAATATAGTTTTCTTTTCTTTGACCAGTCAGGGTGGTGAAGATTTGAGTCTGTAAGAAGAATATACTGCTCTTTTGCTTGTAAAGTATTTTGGAGTAGATAGAGAAGAGCTTCTGATGCTTGTAGGTAGTTCTCTTGACTTGAGGGAGTGAAGTATAGATTATGCACCCACAGAGAAGTAGAGGTGTTTTCCAGATGAATTTCAAGAGAAACAAAGTCTTTACTCCAGAAAGTAGGGTGGAGAGATGACAGTTTCAGGTTTTTGTTAATAAGAAAAAGAGTTCTACCAATCTCTGGAGAATATAAAGAAAGAAAAGAAGAACAAACAGTTGAGGTGCTGGTTTGTGTGACAAGGCAATGGCAGAGGAGAACTCAAGCCTAACTGATCCAGTAACCTTGACCTGACTTGGCTTGACACTTGAGACTTGGATTGATGTACAAGACAAAAGACAAGGAAGGAAGAAAAAGAGAAAAGAAGAGAAGAAGCTGGGGAAGTAGGAGAAGTTCTTATAGGCAGGGGATCAGGCAACAGTGGAGCAAACAGGCAACAGTGCAGATGGAACTTCCCAGCAAGGTGTGTGACTTGTGCCAGATGTGCAACTGGGCCAGAACTGAGCAAGCAGGCAACAGTGCAGATGGGACTTCCCGGCAAGGTGTGTGACTTGTGCCAGATATGCAACTGGGCCAGAACTGTGACATTACCCCCCTCCTTCACATGGCAAACTCCTGTGAGTCTCAGGCTGCTTGTGGGTGTAGTTCTGTGGCTGTGGTTTCCTTGGGTATTTCTCATGGAAGTTGTAGATGGTGTCTTTGGTGTTGTCAAGATGCTCAATAGGCTTTTCAGTGGCATCTTCAATTAGCCATCCAGACTATTTGACCAGGTACTTGAACTTCTGTCAAGTCATTGCTGGCTTGGAGTCAAGAATTTCTTCAACCTGGGACTCTTCATCTGTGTCTTGACCAATGACAAGGCCAGGGTGTTCATTTGATTAGCCAGGGATAGGATTAGCAAGTGTCAGACGTAGAAGGGAAACATGAAAGACAGGGTGGATCTTGAGAGTGTGTGGAAGCTCTAGATAGCAGGCACAGCTTCTGATTGTCTTCAACATCTTGAATAGTCCAATCCACTTGTCGTCAAGCTTTTTGCATAGGTGGCGTGTCCTGATGTTCTTGGTATTCAGCCAAACAAGACCTCCAGTTTGATTTTTGATTTTGATTTGATTTTTATTTTTGATTTGATTCTTACACTGATTTGGCTGTTAAGCCATACAGAACTTCTTGAAGGATTTGTCTCTGGTAGACTTGACTCGGGGACCTCACGTATTTACCGTACACCCCGTGGTTTGTAGTGTACGTACTGTGGGAAAACCCCAAACCCTGTAGGGGAAATAGGAAAACCACAGTAATAAGGGTTTTGTGGATCTTGACAGATATTGGGTGAGCTATTTCTTGGGGGTTTTCATACATCTTGCGAGGAGTACATCTTAGACAAGTTCTATGAATCTCAGGGGTTTTTGTGGCAGAATGTGGGGTGGGTCAGATTCGAACTGACAACTAGTTTAGTCAGGTTCTCCAGGCCTGACACCACTAGTTCCGGGTCATGGGTGCCATGTAGTGGGAAACTCTCACCAGCTTCCCACTACACCATGCCACCCCACCTCCAGTTTGATTTTGATTTTGATTTTGATTTGATTCTTACACTGATTCAGCTGTTAAGCCATGCAGAACTTCTTGAAGGATTTTTGTCTCTGGTAGACTTGACTCGGGGACCTCACATATTTACTGTACACCCTGTGGTTTGTAGTGTACGTACTGTGGGAAAACCCCAAACCCTGTAGGGGAAATAGGAAAACCACAGTAATAAGGGTTTTGTGGATCTTGACGGATATTGGGTGAGCTATTTCTTGGGGGTTTTCATACATCTTGCGAGGAGTACATCTTAGACAAGTTCTATGAATCTCGGGGGTTTTTGTGGCAGAATGTGGGGTGGGTCAGATTTGAACTGACAACTAGTTTAGTCAGGTTCTCCAGGCCTGACACCACTAGTTCCGGGTCATGGGTGCCATGTAGTGGGAAACTCTCACCAGCTTCCCGCTACACCATGCCACCCCACCTCCAGTTTGATAGGACAGTGACAGAACTTGATGCAAATTAGTGGTGTGAGCTTGAGCTTCCTGGGATACTCGGAGTTCAGCTTGCAACTGTTCCAGAATCTGCGTCATTTCTCCAGAGATTTCCATAGTATCTTGGTTGCAGGCTTCACTCATGGGTGTGATGCTGAGCTGTGGATGGAACTCTTTGTTGGCAAAGAACAGTGACATGCCAGAGGAATCAGACTGGAAGTTGTTCTGCGTGAACTCTGCCAGAGGAAGCTATTAGACCCAGTCATCTTGGAGATAGTTGACATAGGATCTCAGGTAGCATTCAAGCTCCTGATTCTCTTGTTCTGTCTGACTATCTGTCTCTGGGTGGTGTCCTGATGATAGTCGTAGCATGTCATCAAGATGGGCACAGAGTGCTTTCCAGAATAAGTGTTGCGGTCTGTACTGTGCTGTCCTAACTGAGTATAGAATTAAGGGTGAGATGTGGAAGGTGGGTTGGTTCTTGCAGGAGAGGAGTGTCAAGGAGTGTGAAAGGGTTTGGTGGAATATAGTGGTGGTGACACCTGATCAATAGCTTTGTACAAAAGGATTGTATTGAAGTAGATCTAGTTGTCTGGATCACAACATGAGTTGAAGATGATTGTTCCATAAGAGAACTATTGCCAGACTATATAGTGCTGGCCTGTCAAGATGATTGAGATTGTCGTGACAGTCTTGACATCAAGACAGGTGAGATTGTCTCAACAGTCCCACCATGTTATACACCCTGCGTCAAGACTGGTGAGATTATCTTGATGCTTCATGCACACTGCGTCAAGACTGGTGAGGCTGTCTTGATGCTTCCTGCATCCTGTATCAAGACTGGTGAGATTGTCTTGATACTTCATGCATGCTGTGTCAAGCTGCCTGTGTGTGTCTTGACAGTCACATAACTCCTTGTTGGTTGGTCACTTGACTTCCATGGTGTCCTCATGCCTGGCCCGTAGCCTGATTGCCTGTAAATAAGTGGCTCCCATCCCAGGGGTCATAACACTACCCTTCTCTCCTTCATTCATTATCCTGATGAATTCTTGAGTATGTCTGCAAAATCCACTTCTGTAGACACTCTTCCCAGTACCACATCGTCAAAGGACCATCACTTTTGACAATCAGCGGATTTTGTCATAAGTCCTGGAAACCAGTCGTGAACCTTGCTGAAACCACCCACTTCCCAAGAGTGAAAACCCATCACTTTTCTGAATCAGGCCTATTGGTCAAAAGTTGTGATCCCAGAACTCATGTCTTCTTGCTTCAACTACCAACCACCCAGCCACAACAAGAGTGAGAGAGACCAGAGGTATCCTGAAGAACTGGGCAAAGCCCTACCTACCTTGGAACAATCAGCCCTGAGACCAAAACTCAGGATTAAGCCAGTACTCCCAGTCTATCAGAGATAAAACACCAAACCTCTCCTAAAAGTGAGAAACATCCACCAACAAGGAGATCAGGGCTCCCAGGATAAGAGGAATAGTTTAGAGCTTGCCTCTAGTGCTGGTAGAGTTGAAAAACTGTAGGAAAGCTCAGGCAGGGGGTGTGGTCCCTAGCTTGAGTTAATACAACCAGATTTCCCTAGAGTCTAGTTGGAAAAAACTGCCCAGGAAAGTACAGTCTTGGGGAGTGGTCCCAGAATTGTGCAACTACTGCTAGGAACCAGGTGACCCTTTGCGAACAACTGGAAGAAGCCTCCAAAAGAGTCTCACCAATCCCAGCCAAAAAGAACTACTGGAAGACACCCAAAATCACATAATGTCAAAGAAAAAACCAGAGAAAGAGAAAGAAAACCAGTCTTCTCCAAGCTCCCAGCAACCCCCAGTGGCTAACTCCCTGACAGACCAATCCCAGACTTAAGAAAAAGAAGAAGAGAAGGGGCTGACACCTCCCCAGCTAGTGGAAGAATGGCTTATCCACACAAAAGCTCCCCAACACATCAAAAAAGCATGGGATAGTATTCTGTCCAAAGTGGCAGAAGCTCTGGACAAAGATGTCCCCACTCACTCACCTAACTCCCAGAGTCTCCAGAAGATACTTGAGAGACTGGACAGTATTGAGAAACAAGTCCAAAAACAAAACACCAAGCCAACATATACCCAGGCAGCCCAGAAAACAGTAGGACAGGAAATCCCTGTTCCAACCAGAATCCACAGTGAAATCACTATCAGATCTGGAACTCAGACTGGCCAGCTAGCAAACAGAACACCAGCCAAGCTTATGGAAGCTCTCAAGAAGAAAACACCACTCTCCTGCCAAAAAGAAATAAGAGCAGCCAGAAAACTACCCTCAGGAGATATTATAATCTCTCTGGAAACTCCTCAAGCCAAGACTCAGCTAGAGGAAAACAAGGACTGGATCCCAGCTGTCTTTACAGCAGAGGCCAAGATATCACCCAGAATCTTTCCAGTGCTAGTCCATGGAATGCAGACAAAAGACTTCAAGCCAGAAAACCTGGAGGAAACAAAAAAGGCAATCTTCTCCCAAAACTCTGGGATAGAAAGTAAGGTCAACATCCTAAGAACCTACTGGTCCAGAAAAGCCAAACTCCTCCAGAAGCCAGTCACATCTCTACATCTGGATCTAGCCACCCCAGAGCAAGCAAACCTCCTAATTGAGAAAGGAGTAGTTCTAGGATACACTCTACATGAAGTAGACCAGCCCTGCTAGCAACATCAGTCACCCAGTGCTACAAATGTGCTGTTAAAAGCCGGGCCAGGTTCACACAGAAACCAGTACAGTCTGTTGCTTCGCAGGGTGGATTCTAGACAGGGACTTGATAGAGAAATAGACAGATAAGTAACTCTCTCTGTACTATTGTCTCAGTACGATGTGTGCGTGTTGTGTTCAGCCTGGAGAGCTAATCCCTCCGGGCCCTTTGGGGGGTCTTTATACAGATGCCCTGAGGGGGGGGGGTCTTCTCGAGGGGTATCATCCTTTGGTGTGGACAAGCTCCTTGCTTAGCTCCTGCTTGTCTACCGGACAAGCTCCTTGCTTAGCTCCTGCTTGTCCACTGGACAAGCTCCTTGCTTAGCTCCTGCTCGTCCACCAGACAAGCTCCTCACTTAGCTCTTGCTTGTCCACCAGATCAGTCAGATGTTGTTCTGTATGACTAACACTCCTCCCTTGCTTACCTGGGCTGTTCCGGCCTAGGTCTTAACACTATCCCCTCCCTCCAAGGGTTCTGTCCCCAGATCCTTTTTGTTCCTACTCCTCTTTTGTCATGAACCAAGGCCAGACAACTTGAACTTGTTGTTGCAGTTTTCTTTCTTGTCGTATTGGCAAAATAGGCAAGGAATCGAAAATCGCATGCGGTGCTTGTCATCGTGACTACGCCAAGTGTGTCATGAGCTCTGCATCATCTTTTTGTTGTCAGTGTGTTGAGAAGAGTTGTCACTGTGACCTTCATCTCTCAGAATCAGAATGGAAGAAGATGGAACTTGAGTGCAAGCAGCTCAAGGCTCAGCTGTGGGAGACTGATGACCAATTGTCAAAGTTGCTTCCCTGGCAGATCCACCTCTGCTGGCAGCTGGGTTGTCTCTCACAGAAGGAGGCTGATGCCATCTGTCGTGAGCTGTCAGCCATCAAGGATCAAGAGTCCCTTGATGCTCAGGAACAAGAAGCTCTCCGCGTTATCCGCGAACAGGAGGCCAGTCAGACTGCTGCTCCGCTGTCCTTTGAGGACGTCTTCTCTTCAGAGACTTTGGCTTCTCTTGAGCTGTTGTTCCTGTCAGACCTGGTCACTGCGGGTTTCCTTGGTGGTAATCCACCAGCTTCTGGTTCATCGCAGAGCTGAAGTTCTCAGTTGGTTCCCACAAATTCTCCTCTTCGTCAAATCCTAACCACTTCACCAGGTACTCAGTTTTCCATCTGTTTCTCCGACTATCCAGGATTCTTTCAACATCGTACTCTTCTTTGTCATTCTTGAAGTTCTATTCTGTCTTGATCTCTGCATCACTGGGTGCTGGTTCAAGCAGTAAGACATGGAATACTCAGTGTATCCTTGCTTTTCGTGGTAGTCTCAGTTGATAGTTGACTTTCCCAGTGTACTTCTTGATTTTGAATAGTCTGATTCGTACATAGTCCAGCTTTTTGCTTGGTCACTTTGAGCGCAGGTTTTTTGTTGATAGGTAGACCTTATCCCCCCTTTCCAGGGTTGGTCCCTTCAACCTTTTGTTGTGTAATCAGTGGGTGGTGGTGTTCTGGGCACAGTTGATTGTTGTTTTCATCATCTCATGTATAGCAGCGAGTTTGCTAACATCAACAATGTTGCCTCCTGCTGTTGCCTGCCATCAGGGGTTTCTTCCGTAGTTTGCAAAGAACAGTGTTGTCCCTGTCACACTGTGTTGCTGGTTGTTGTACACAAACTGGGCTATTGGTAGCAGTTCCACCCAGTTATCCTGCTGGTGGTTGATGTAGTGTTGTAGATACTGCTCCATTGTCTGGTTTGTCTGCTCAGTTTGTCTGTCAGTTTGTAGGTGGTAGGCTGTTGACATCCTTGTATCAATGCCAAGTTGCCTTGTCCACATGTTCCAGAATTTCAAGGTGAAGAGTTTGTCTTGATCTGAGATGATTGTCTTTGGTAGCCCTCGGTGGCTTACCAGCTCTTTGAGTAGGATGCTCGCAAGTTTGTTTGTGGTTCCTGACTCTTTCCACAGGACCAGGTGGGTGTATTTGGTGAGCTTGTCAACAACCACCAAAATACTGTTGTATACCACCTTTGTTGCTGGGTCTGTTGACTTTGGCAACTTGACCACAAAATCCATCGTGATAGTTTCCCATGGTACCTTGGGTAGGTCTATTTGCTGTGCCTGCCCATAGAGCTTGTGTCTTGATGGCTTGTTCTTCGCACACTGTTCGCAGTTGCGGATGAACTCTGTCATCTTGCACTTCATTCTGTTGAAGTGGTAGTTCCTTTGGATTTTCTCCAAGGTTTTATCTCACCCGGGGTGTCTGTGCAAAAACCTGTCATGGTACCTCCGGATCACCTCCTCTTGTGCTCTTTCTGGCACAATTTCCTTTTTGTTTGCCACCTTGTGGCGAAGAGTAAGGAGTGGACTCTTTGTTTCAGTTGTTGCCAGTTGGGGTTGGGCATAGACCAGGGTTTGTCCTTTTGTTGCTAGGATTGGGTGTTCCTCTGTTGTTTTCTCATCCATCAGGTCTGGTCGCCTGCTGAGTGCGTCCGCTCAAGCATTTTCAGTGCCCTTCCAGTAGAGGATTTGGAAGTTGTATGATGCCAACAACTCTGCCCATCAAACTTGTTATCAGTTTAGCTTCTTTGTTGTTGTGAAGTAAGCTAAGTTCTTGTGGTCCGAGTACACGTCTACTATGTATTTTGCCCCCTTGAAGTAAGGCCTCCATTCTTGGAATATGTTGACAATTGCTAGCAACTCTTTGTTGTGAACATCGTACCTCAGTTCTGGGCCAGAGAACTTTCTCGATCAGTACGTGACAGGGTGTAAGTGGTTGTTGGCATCTGGTTGACACAAGCAGGATCCCAATACTTGGTCTGAGGCATCAGTTTCCAGAATGATCCTCTTCTTGGAATCAAATGATGCTAAAATAGGTGCGGAGATGAATTTATTCTTCAACTCCTGGAAGGCCACTTGTTAGCTCTCCCCCCACCTGAAAGATTTGTTCTTTCTGGTTAACTCTGTCAAGGCTGCTGCTGTTCTTGAGTAGTCCTTGATGAATTGTTGGTAGAAGTTTGCAAATCCTAGGAAGGATTGTACTTCTTTGAGGTTTTTAGGTGTTGGCCAGTCTCGTACTGCTGCCGTCTTTGTGTTGTCCATTCAGATTCCTTCTGTTGTCAGGATTGACCCCAAATATTCCACTTCTTTTGTGTGGAAAACACTTTTATCAAGGTGTAACCTTATGCTTGCTTTCTGGAGTGCATGTAGGATTGTTTTGACATGCTGTTTATACTCCTCCAAGGTTCCATTGGTGTATACCAAGACATTGTCAATATGAGCAGTGACAAATATGTCCAGGTATTGTCAGAGGACAGTGTTAATAAGTGATTGGAATGTCACTGGTGTATTCGTAAGGCTGAATAGCATCACAGTATACTTGTAGTGCCTGTACCTTGTACGAAAGGCTGTCTTCTATTCTTCACTGTTTTTCATCCTAACCAGGTTGAAAGCACCTTGAATATCAAACTTGGTAAACTATTTGGCTCCTTGGATCCAGTCTTGGATTTCTGATATCAATGGCAGCGGGTAGCAGTTTTTCACTGTAATTGCATTTAGCCGCTGATAATCAACACACAGTCGAAGTTTGCTGTCTTTCTTTGGCACAAACAATATCAGGTATCCAGCTGGTGATGTTGAAGGTCTTATGAACTCTTTCACTAGGTTCTTGTCCAGGTAGTCTCTCAGGGCCTCAAGCTCTTTTGCTGACAGAGTGTAGATAGGGCTGTGTGTGGGTTTTTTTCTGTCTTCCAGCAGAATCTTGTGGTCCCACTCCTGATGTTCCAGTAGTGTCATGATCACTGTTTCTTCAAACATCTTCTGGTATTCTTTATACTCACTTGGCAACTGTGGTGCCTGAGTCTCACCCACAGTGTCTTGCGTGGTGCAAAGTTGTTGTGTTCAGAGTTTCATCCAGGCCACACAGGCCTGCCCGTGCCAGTGGTATTTCTTCCAGCATGTCAGTGAGATTTCTTTAATCATCACCCCTGGTTCTGACGTGACCAGTGTCTTATCTGGAAAGACTAGTTGCCTTCTTCTCCAGTCAATCCTTGGGTTTTGTTTTTCCAACCACGGAAGTCCCAATATAACTTTGTGTGGTATTTGGACCAAGTCGAATTCCTCTGTTCTGATCGTCATGCTATGGACACTCAGTCTCAGACTCTTGGTCTCCTTCATCACTTGTCTCTTGTCTTTGGAGAGTGGTGTTCTGTCCACCACTGTCAACTGGTAGAGGTCTTTCTTGCCTTGGACTGGAACCTTGTTTCTTCTGGCAAAGCTTTCTGACATGAAGTTGCCAGTCGCACCAGAGTTGATCATGGTCTTAGCCAACCACCCATTGACTCTGATCTTGATGTGAAAGTGTGGGCTGCAGGCTGTTGTGTCAAGGCTCAGCTTGACTCCTTCCTTCCGGGGTGTTGTCTTGCCTGCTCTTCCAACCCCAGTTTTGAAGAGTGCTGCTAGTTTTTTGAGCCGCCTAGACCCTGGGCCTGACACTCTACCACGTGTTGTTTACATTATGTGGTGAGGCATTGTTCCCACAGATCTTGGTTGCAATCATCTTGTTCAGGGTTGACTCTTTGGATGTGCATATTCCATCATGCTTCCACCTCAGACTCTGGGAACCACATCTTCTTTCTTCTCTCTAGAAGGTGTTCCTTGCAGTGGTCGTCTTCGCACACTTTCCAATAAGGTTGTCTGCAGACTGCTGTTGTAGCCTGGTGTAGGTCTGCTTGTGTGGTGATGTCTCTGACCTGTGTGATGCTGAGGGTATCGTCAACCTATTGTGACACTTGCGTCTCCCCTATTTCTGATAGGGTTGTGTCCTGTTGTTGAAGGACAGGTTTGTTGGGGACTGGTGGTGGCTGGGCTTCCTCGTCATCAACCTGTTCCTCCATATAGCTGGTTGTGTCAAACTCGGAGATCAGGTCTTCCTCCCAGTGGATTCTGTCAACCTTCCTTTGGATCTTGTTGAGGTGATCCAAGGTTTCCTGAAGCATGTTCTTGAGTTTTTTGGTGTGTTGTCAGAGGTCATCCTCCTCTCTGAGGAGTGCTGCCTCAGGGTGATTGTGGGGCAGTGTGTCTTGGGGGGCTCTCTGGGGCTCCTCTGTCTCCCTGCCTTTCCAGGCACTTGTGGTGTTCAACTGCTTCCCTTTACTCTTCTTGTTCTTCTTCTTGCTTCTGCAGTTCACCGCAAGGTGGCCCACTTTCTGACAGTTGTAACACTTCTGTGTCTTCTTCTTTTGTGGTTCCACCACATCAATTTCCATGGGTACCAAGCTGTAGTTATCTTTGGCAGGTGTTGGCTTTTTCTTCACCCATAGTTTTGTCTGCTTGCCTCACTTCTCAAGCTCTCTCTTGAACTGTCGGTTGTTGATGTGAGCTGCAGTCTTGATTATTTCGTAGAGCTTGGTTGGTCAGTCTCCTCGTGTGATGTCATCCTTGACTTGTTCCTTGAGGCCTTGGTAGAATAGTGCTGTTAGTGCACTGTCCCCCCACTGGGTCCTCACTGCTAGTTGTTAGAACTTCGCCGTGAATTCCGATGCTGATCCAGTTTGCTGCAGTGCTTGGAGCTTTTGTTCTGCATCCCTCTTCTTGTCAAGGATCCCAAACATCTTTCTCATAGCTGTCTTAAAGGTTTTCAAGCTTCCCATGATCTGTCGGGGATTGTCTTCTTGCTTCTTGGGGTCTGCCTGATTGTCTAGGTAATCCCTTAAGTAGATGTTGAACCAAGCGAAGGCTGGTTCTTCCAGGTAGGAGGCTACAAATAGCACCTTCTCCTGGTCTGTCGGGAACTGGGCTGTGTTGAACCCATAGTAGAGCTCCAGTTGTGAGAAGAACAACTCCAGTCCTCCCCTGGATCCATTGTACCTCTTCGGGGCACCTACCTTCAAGAGCTTCAGGGGTAGGTTAACAATAGGTGCCGCCTGGACAGTCTGGGCCTGAGCCACCTGAGCAGTCTGGGCTTGGGCTGCCTGAGAAGGGGTAGGGCTTTGTGGATCCACTATCATATCAAGTCAGTGTCCTATGTGTTAGAGGCTGAAACTGTTAAAGGCTGGGCTGGGTTCACACAGAAACCAGTACAGTCTGTTGCTTCGCAGGGTGGATTCTAGACAGGGACTTGATAGAGAAATAGACAGATAAGTAACTCTCTCTGTACTATTGTCTCAGTACAATGTGTGCGTGTTGTGTTCAGCCTGGAGAGCTAATCTCTCCGGGCCCTTTGGGGGGTCTTTATACAGATGCCCTGAGGGGGGGGGTCTTCTTGAGGGGTATCATCCTTTGGTGTGGATGAGCTCCTCGCTTAGCTCCTGCTTGTCCACCGGACAAGCTCCTTGCTTAGCTCCTGCTTGTCCAACGGACAAGCTCCTTGCTTAGCTCCTGCTTGTCCACTGGACAAGCTCCTCGCTTAGCTCTTGCTTGTCCACCAGATCAGTCGGATGTTGTTCTGTATGACTAACACTCCTCCCTTGCTTACCTGGGCTGTTCCGGCCTAGACCTTAACATGTGCTAGGTTTGGACACCAAGCACGCACTTACCAAGCCCAAGCCCAGTGCACAGCCTGTGGAGGAAACTATGCCAGAAGAGACTACCAGACTTCTCCAGAAACTCTAACACCAAAATGTGCAAACTGCAAGGGAAACCACCCAGCCTGGTCAAAGTCCTGCCAGAAAAAACAGGAAGCAATCCAGAAAGCAAGAGAGGTATGGCTAGCAAGACCAGGGAGGTACACAATAGCTCCCAGACTAGCTCTACCTCAGACTCCCTCAACACAAGAAAAAGGGCCAAGTCTACAAGACAGACAAGAAGCTAAGAAAAGAAAACAAGGGGAAGTACTAAGAGCATGCTCAAGCTCAAGACTGAACACTCAGCTCCCCACTTTCCCACTTGCACAGAACTCAGAGTTCCAAATCAACATACCCAGAAAAAAAGCTACTGAGATCTTGGAAGACTCTAGCCAAGAGGATTAATAAGTTACTCCACACTTAACCTTCTCCAGTACAATGTCCAGAAAAGCCAGACATGCCAAGAACTTCTACTGGCAAACCCTAGACTACAGGAAGTGGACATTATCACTCTGCAAGAACCCTGGAAAAACCCCCACCAAGAATCAAGCATCTCTACAACATTCTCAGCCTTCTACTCTTTACAAAGCCAGGAGCTAGGGAGAACACTTGTTCTTGTTAACAGAAGAATTTTGCGGTCATCTATAAGCCCAATTTTCTGGAGTAAAGATCTAGTCTCCTTGGAGATAAGAGTTCAAACAAAGTCATTCTGGATCCACAACCTCTATTTCACACCCACAAGCCAAAAGAACTATAGAGAGTCAGCTCAGACTCTTCTAGACCTACTGGAACAAGCTATCCAAAAAGAGGGTGAACATATTCTCCTGACAGACTCAAATCTCCACCACCCCAGTTGGTCAAAGTCAAGCCAGCTATACTCAGAACTGGCCTTATCCTTCAAGAACCTAACAGACAAATAGGGACTAGAGCTGGCAATAGCTCCCTACACACCAACAAGAGCAAGAACTCTTCTAGAACCACTTTCATCAGCAATTGATCTTTCTTTTATTTCAAGTTCTTTACTTAATTTTCTTATTTACTCACAAATTAACATGAGATTCCACACAGGGTCAGACCACAGACCAGTGCACACAATTCTCAGTCTGGAGACTCCAAGAAAAACCAGAACAGACAAAAAGAACTGGAGAACTCTGGATGCTAGTCAAGCAAGACAAGAAGCTGATAACCTACCACCTATTCCATCTCTTACTAGCAAGAAAGAAGTGGATGATTACCTGGAAAGACTGGACAAAACTCTCCAAGAAATTGCAAACAAGACAACCCAACCTTGCAAGGAGTCCAGGTATGCAGTACCATGGTGGAACCAGGAAATCAAAGAAATAATCCAGGGGGAAAGAAAAGTAAGAAGAAAAGTACTCCAAGGCCAAGAGGAAACCATCAGACTAGAGGAGATAACTAAAAAGAAAAAGAGTCTGATCAGACAAGCCAAAAGAAAGACATTCAGAACACATCTCCACCAGCTAGCAGAAACCCAGGACTACTGGAGAATTGCCAAATAGGGAAAAGAAAAAGCCGGCAAAGTTCCTGACCTACCAATAGTCCCAGAACTTATAGGACAACAAGGACAGCTGGCAAAGTCTTTTGAAGAGAAAACAGAAGCTTTCAGGACTCAATTCTTCCCTCTTCCCCTACAGCCAGAGCCAGAGGAACAGGACCTGCCAGAAGAAACCCAGGAATGGCAACTATCCCAAGAAGTCTCCAAGGAAGAAGTACAAGAGGTTCTAAAGAAGAAAAAACCTCTCTCAGCACCAGGCCAAGATACTCTACCAAATGGATTTCTAAGAGCACTGGGAGACCCTTTCAACAAAAGAATTGCTAAGGTTTTGGAGGCTTGCTGGAGACTGGAATACTTTCCAGACAGGTACAAGTCAGCCAAGACAATCTGCCTAAGGAAACCTGGCAAGGGATCCTACTGTCAAGCAAAAGCATGGCGCCCTATAGCTCTCCTGAATACAATTGGGAAGCTAATGGAAGCTATTGCAGCTGCAAGACTAAGTGAACTAGCTGAGAAAGAAAATCTCTTGCCAGAAATCCAGATGGGATTCAGAAAAGGAAGATCAACAGAATCAGCACTTTTTCTTCTGACCTCCCAGGTAGAAAAGATCTGGAAAGAAGGAATGGTTGCTAGTCTTCTCTCTCTAGACATCTCTGGAGCCTATGACAGAGTCTTGCCAGAAGTTCTCAGAAAGATCCTGATTAAGAGAATGATTCCTAAGTGGTTTGTATCCTGGATCTTTTCCTTCACTACTTCACGTACTACCTATCTGGTTTTTGATGGCTCAGAATCCCCCCAGTTCCCTATATACTGTGGAGTCCCTCAAGGATCATCTTTCTCTCCTATTCTATTTCTTTTCTATATCTCAGAACTGCACAATACTGTACACACCCCTGAGAAAGGAGTTTCAGCACTTGGTTTTGCAGATGACACTAATCTTCTTGCATTCTCCTCTTCCTTGAAAAGCAACCTTCTCAAGTTGAAGTCTACATATTCCAAATATCAGGACTGGGGAAGAAAACATGGTATAAAGTTTGCACCTGAAAAGTATGAACTTCTCCATTTTTCTAGAAGAAGAAAAGACAATCTTCAGCTCAGTCTAAGACTTGGAGAAGTGGTACTTCAACCAAAAGAAGAAGTGCGCATCTTAGGACTTTACTTTGACTCAAAACTTGTCTGGAAAAAACACCAAAAAATCATGTCACAGAAAGCTTCCAAATATTTCTCAGCTTTATCCAGAACAACCTACTCTACTTGGGGACTACCAGTCATAACAGCATGTCATGTCTACACTGCTATACTAAGATCTCTTCTTACTTATGCAGTAGAAGTCTGGTTCAATCCCCAAAAGAAACTCTCTAATATTATTACATTATCTACTTTCCAAAATAAATGTTTAAGAACTATAGGAGGTGTCTTTAAAGCCACTCCTATTTTCCTACTTGAATCAGAACTATTTCTACCCTCTCTAGACTTATATTTCAAGCTGAGAACAGCATGTTTTCTTTTATCTTTCTATTCAAACACACTACCCAACTCTTCTTCTACACTCCTCCACAAACTACACAGTCAAATTTCTCTCTATGTTTCTTCTCTCAGAACTACACCAAAGTCTATGACAACTATTTCTCTAAACTGGAGAACAGTCTGGCTGGAACAACTAACTACTAACCAAGACTTCTCAAAGAAAAGTCTACAGGAGGTTTTCCACAAAGAATGAGGAGCCAGATGGCAGGTAAGCAGAGGAAATTGTTCTGCTATTTGGGACATGTTCACCAGAAGGCCACAGAAGAAAAACCTCAATATCTTCAAAGATTTGAGAAAAGCTGAGTCTAGTCTATTTCTTCAAATTCTGTCAGCAAGAATATGACTGGCCAGTTTTCTTTTCAGAGCAAATGTTCCAGACTTTAACTCCCCTCTATGCAACTGTGGTTTTGGAGAAGAAACAGCCCAACACATCACTTTTTTCTGTAACAAATTTTCAAACCAAAGACAACAAGTCCAATTCCCTCTACAAGATTTCCCATCTATCTTATTCTCCTCCAAGCTACTTCCTAAACTTCTTTTCTGGTTTATGTCTTTGAAAAGACTTGACCAGTTCAACCTAGCCCACCAACTCTCTTTCTAAGCTCTACCAAGTCAACTGTTTGTTTTAACAAATAGCTACATGTACAAATTTCCTTAGCTACTGCATATTCCACAAGATTTTCCCTAGTCTCTCCCAAGCTCCAGTTTTTATTCCTCCAAAGGTTTTCTGGAGAAACAAACATGTACCTAGAAATTCTGCATGGCTCTACAGCTAAATCAGTGTAAGAATAAAATAAATAAATAAATAAATAAAATATTTGGCAACAGGTATCAGTTTTTGACAGTAATGTTGTTGAGTTTCCTGTAATCCACACAAAGTTGAAGACTTCCATCTTTCTTTGGTGCAAATAGTATTGGGTATTCTGCTGGCGATTAAGATTCTTGAATGAAACTCTTTTTCAGGTTTTGCTCCAGGTACTCGTGAAGTACTTGGAGCTCTTTCTCTGATAACTGGTAAATTAGTCCAAATTCTGGCTCTGTCCCTGGTTACAACTTGATCTCATGATCCCAAGGTTGGTGCTTAGGCAACACTGCTGTTGTTGTCTCTTCCTGAAAGAGGTTATCATACCCAGGTCAGTACTCTTCAGGGATCTCCAGAGAGTTAACAACTTCCTCTCTTCATCTCTGACTGTTTGGCCACCTGGTTCTGGGGTATGCCTGTCAAGGCAGACCTCTTCTCTTGAGAGTTATCCTTTCTGTCAGTGAGGTTCCACTGAGAACTTCTTCCCTTATCTGTCCACACCTTCTGTGGCTGGTAACAGGTCTGAGCTGTGTTGTTAGTACAGTTCCTAAACATGAGTACTCCTGTCCTCCAGTTAACAACTGGGTTGTACTTCTTTAGCCAAGGTATTCCCAAATAGATATCCTGAGTGGCTAACTTGACAATATCAAGGTGGATCCTTTCAGTATAGTGTCCAGTAACTATTTCCATTGGCTGTGTCTTATGGCAGACTAGCTCTGTCTGTCTATTTACTATCATGAGCTGATAGGGCTGCCACTTGCATCTCCTTCCAGTGCTGAGACTATTGTAAAGTTGTCTTGAAATGTAGTTTCCACTGGCTCCAGAGTCAACAAGTGTGTATGTCTGTACTGGCGTGTTGGTGTGTAGTGACACAGGCAATCGCAGATGCTTTGTGTTGCCAGGGGTCATGTTGTTGAGCTCCCAATATCACCTCTTGACAAGGGAGTTTAGTCTTTTCCTGATCAAAGTGTTTTTCCACTGACTGGGCAATAGGTCCAGCTATTCCCATCAGTCCTGAGGAATCTGTTCATGATTTTGTCTTGCTGATGCTTGTCACATCCAGGCTTAAGGCAGTACTGCCAGTTGTTGATGTAGCAGTTGTGGTTGTTGCCTTGCTGTAGGAACATGAGGTGTTTGTGCCAATCATGTGTGTGCCTGGGGAATGTGGTGTGTTGTTGTTTGTCCCAAAAGTGGATTTCACACGCATCTGTCTTGCAGTTGACCTAATGCTTGTGGCAGGTGGCGTGGTAGGGTGAATGTTGTCTGTATCTTTGTAGCTGTTTGTGGTAGGTGCAGTAGCACTTTGTGCAAAACCTCCACTGTAGTTTGCTGTGCTGTAGGTTTTGTGGGTCCATGCTGTAAGCATAGCTTTTTTATTCAAGACAAAGACAACAAGTCTCTTTTAATCCCCAAGACTTCACCACTATTATTTCAAACTCAGAGCTACTACAGAAGTTCTTGTACTGGTTTATGTCTTTGAAAAGACTAAACCAGTTTAATCTAGCTTTCAAACTCCACTATTCCCAATCCAATACCTAGATTCTCTTCTCTTACCAGAAACTTCAAGATTCCTTTTGTTACATTCTCTAGTCACACCCTGCCTTCAGTTTTTATCCCTTCAGAGGTTTTCTGAAGGAATTCACTATTAGCTAGAAGATCTGCATGGCTGTAAAGCTACTACCAGTGTAAGAATCAAATAAATAAAATAAATAAAATAAAAAAGCATAGCTTTCTTGTGGTATTTCTTCTTTGATAGATGTGGGTTTGTCTTGGTCCTCATCAGAGGTGGTTAAGGGCTCCTGTCCCTTGTCCTGACCTGTCTGTTCTGGTAGATCCTTACCTCCTGATGTTACTAGTTGGTGGGCTACTTCCAATATCTGATTGTAGTTGTGCTATTGTTTGAGGGATAGCTGAGCCTCTCCTGGTGGGTCCTCTAGCTTGATGACATTCCAGTCTCTGTCAAGTGTATTAAGTTGCTGTCAGTCCACCTTATTCTTTGAACAACAGTCTTTCACTATGTGGCCTAGCTTGCCACAAGTATAGCACTTCAGTACTTTCCTTTTTTTGTTGTTCCTTCCCTTCGTGAACCTTCCCTTGTGATGGACTGCATCCAGTTCCATGGGTACATAGCTATATGGGTCATGTGGTGGTGCTTTGTTAGGTGGCTTGTAGTGGTTGCTCACATGCCATGTGGGGTGGCTGTATCCTCTGTCGTGGTGTTTCTCCATCACTCACTTGAATAGCTTGTCATCAATGTTGATTGCTTGTGTGATGAGCTTGTCCAGTGTGTTGACTGCTCATCTGTCAAAGGTGATTTCATCCTTCATGTTTTCTTTAAGTCCATGTTGGTACATGACCATCAGGGCATTGTTGTCCTAATCAGTCAGTACTGAGTATTGTTTGAACTGCGTGGTGTACTCTACAGCTGAGTGTTATTGTTTGATGTGCTGGATTATTTGTATAGCCACTTTGTCTTTGTTAGATAGTCTAAGGATTTTTTTCATTTTATCCTTGAATCATGTCTATTTCATCATCCATTCTGTTGTGCTGTCATGGTCTCTGTTTCCTGAGAGATGTCTGTTAACGTAGAGCTTGATCCATCAATAAGTATTACCTCTCATGTAAGTGGTTGCGAAGAGGGGCCACTTTTCCTTAGGCAGCTTTGTCTCCGGTTGGAATTGAAAGTAGACTTGGAGCTGCATGAGCCAGTCGTCAACCTTGTTTCTTTCACTGTAGAACAGGTCTGTGTTACGACCCAGGAGGAACACGGTCTTTATATACTCACAGAAAGCAGCAGACAGGGTACTGGACAGAAGTACCAGACAGCGTGACACGGGAACCGGTCACGTGACCGGCGAGACAAACCAGGGGGTGCTCGCCGCAGCATGCATATGCACGAACAAGTGAGCAAAGTGAGCAGAGCTCACCCAGCTCGCCGCAGCGTGCATGAAAAGTGAGCAAAGTGAGCAGAGCTCACCCAGCTCACTGCAGCGTGCATGAAAAGTGAGCAAAGTGAGCAGAGCTCACTTATCTCACCGAGTGAGCAAAGTGAGCAGAGCTCACTCTGCTCACGAACTGGGCACTATATAGCCAGGCGATAGTTCCCCTATGGAACAATCATCTTCAACTCATGTTGTGATCCAGACAACTAGATCTACTTCAATACAATCCTTTTGTACGAAGCCGTTGATCAGGTGTCACCACCACTACGTTCCACCAAACCCCTTCGCACTCCTTGACACTGCTCTCCTGCGAGAACCAACCCGCCTTCCACCTCTCGCCCTAATCCTATACTCAGATAGGACAGTACGGTACAGACCGCAACACTTTGAAGACCCTCAAGGATGAGTACCTCAGGAGCAACCAACCCCAACTTCCCAGATGGAAAGATTAGCGTCACCAAGCCAGACCTGTTCTACGGCGAAAGAAACAAAGTTGAAGACTGGCTTATGCAACTCCAAGTCTACTTTCAATTCCAACCAGAGATGAGGCTGCCTAAGGAAAAGTGGCCCCTCTTCGCAACCACTTACATGAGAGGCAATGCTTATTGATGGATCAAGCCTTACGTCAACAAACATCTCTCAGGAAACAGAGACCACGACGGCACAACAGAATGGATGACGAAATGGACACAATTCAAGGAAGAGATCAAAAGGATCCTTGGACCATCTAACAAAGACAAAGTGGCTATACAAATGATCCAGCACATCAAACAACAACGCTCAGCCGCAGAGTACACCACGCAGTTCAAACAATATTCAGTACTGACCGACTGGGACAACGACACCCTGATGGTCATGTACCGACGTGGACTCAAGGAAAACGTGAAGGATGAGATCACCTTCGACAGACAAGCAGTCGACACACTGGATGAACTCATCGCACAAGTAATCGACATCGATGACAAACTATTCAAGTGAGTGATGGAGAAACACCATGACGGAGGATACAGCCACCCCGCATGGCATGTGAGCAACCACTACAAGGCGCCTAACAAGGCACCGCCACATGATCCATATAGCTATGCACCCATGGAACTGGATGCAGTCCACCACAAGGGAAGGTTCACGAAGGGAAGGAACAATAAGAAGGGGAAAGCACTAAAGTGCTATGCCTGTGGCAAGCTAGGCCACATGGCGAAAGACTGTCATTCAAAGAACAAGGTGCACCGACAGCAACTTAATATGCTCAACGGAGACTGGAATGTCATCAAGCCAGAGGACCCACCAGGAGAGGCTCAGCTATCCCTTGAACAATAGGACAACTACGATCAGACATTGGAAGCAGCCCACCAACTGGTAACATCAGGAGGCAAGGACCTACCAGAACTAACAGGTCAGGACAAGGGACAGGAGCCCTTAACCACCTCTGATGGGGACCAAGACAAACCCGTGTCTATCAAAGAAGAAATACCACGAGGAAGCTATGCTTATAGCATGGACCCACGAAACCTACAGCACGGCGAACTACAGTGGAGGTTCTGCACGAAGCACTACTGCACCTACCACGAACAACTACGAAGGTACAGAGGACATTCACCCTACCACGCCACCTGCCACAAGCATTGGGTCAATTGCGAGAAGGATGCGTGTGAAATCCACCTTTGGGACAAACACCAACACACTGCATTCCCCGGGCACACACATGATTGGCACAAACACCTCATGTTCCTACAGCAAGGCGACAACCACAACTGCTACGTCAACAATTGGCAGTACTGCCTCAAGCCTGGATGTGACAAGCATCAGCAAGACAAATTCATGAACAGATTCCTCAGGACTGATGGGAAGGGCTGGACCCATTGCCCAGTCAGTGGAAAGACACTTCAATCAGGAAAAGACTGAACTCCCTTGTCAAGGGGTGACATCGGGAGCTCAACAACATGACCCCTAGCAATGCAAAGCACCTGCGATTGCCTGTGTCACTACATGCCAACACGCCAGTACAGACATACGCACTTGTTGACTCTGGAGCCAGTGGAAACTACATCTCAAGACAACTTTACGATACCTTCGGCACTGGAAGGAGACGCAAGCAGCAGCCCTATCAGCTCGTGATGGCAAATAGACAGACAGAGCTAGTCTGCCATGAGACGCAGCCAATGGAAATGGTTACCAGACACCATGCTGAAAGAATCCACCTTGATATTGTCGAGTTGGCCACTCAGGATATCTACTT
Source organism: Lichina pygmaea (assembly GCA_963422465.1). Classification (NCBI taxonomy): domain Eukaryota; kingdom Fungi; phylum Ascomycota; class Lichinomycetes; order Lichinales; family Lichinaceae; genus Lichina; species Lichina pygmaea. The sequence goes on from OY730171.1 coordinate 2,372,824, forward strand.
GGGGATGCCTTGGCTAAAGAAGCACAACCCAGTTGTTAACTGGAAGACAGGAGTACTCACGTTTAGGAACTGCACTAACAACACAGCTCGGACCTGTTACCAGCCACAGAAGGCGTGGACAGATGAGGGAAGGAGTCCTCAGTGGAACCTCACCGACAGAAAGGACAACTCTCAAGAGAAGAGGTCCGCCTCGACAGGCACACCCCGGAACCAGGTGGCCAAACAGTCAGAGATGAAGAGAGAGGAAGTTGTTAACCCTCTGGAGATCCCTGAAGAGTACTGACCTGGGTATGATAACCTCTTTCAGGAAGAGACAACAACAGCAGTGTTGCCTAAGCACCAACCTTGGGATCATGAGATCAAGTTGCAACCAGGGACAGAGCCAGGATTTGGACCAATTTACCAGTTATCAGAGAAAGAGCTCCAAGTACTTCGCGAGTACCTGGAGGAAAACCTGAAAAAGGGTTTCATTCGAGAATCTCAATCGCCAGCAGGATACCCGATACTATTTGCACCAAAGAAAGACGGAAGTCTTCGACTTTGTGTGGACTACAGGAAACTCAACAACATTACCATCAAGAACTGATATCCATTGCCAAATGCGAACGAATTGTGAGACAGGATCAGCCAAGCTACAATCATTACCAAGCTGGACTTGAAAGGAGCATACAACCTGATACGCATGAAAGAAGGAGAAGAATGGAAGACAGCCTTCAGAACCTGATACAGACACTACAAGTATCTGGTTATGCTATTCGGACTCACAAACGCACCAGCAACATGTCAAGCATTGATCAACAACGTCATCAGAGCACACCTGGACCAAACAGCTATCACCTACCTGGACAACATTCTTGTCTACTCGAACACGCAACAGGAACATACCAAACATGTGAAGGATGTTCTACGATGCCTACAAGAGGCAGGGCTCAAGCTCAACCTGAAGAAATACAAGTTCAACAAACCGGAAGTTGAATTCCTCAGATACATCATAGGGATTGAAGGGATCAAGATTGACCCTGAGAAAATCAAAGTGATTTAGCAATGGCCAACACTGACATCAGTTAAGGAAGTACAAGCCTTCCTGGGATTTGCCAACTTCAACTGACAGTTCATCAAGAACTACTCACAGATGGCAACTCCACTGACAGAACTCACGAAGAAGGATGTGGAGTACCGGTGGACAGAGAGACAACAAAAAGCATTCCAACAGCTCAAGGACACTTGCACCAAGGAACCAGTTCTCCTCAACTTCAAGACAGGCCAACCAACACGAATCGAGACGGACACTTCAGATCAAGCAGTGGGAGCATGTCTATGCCAACAGGCAGACGGCAAGTGGCACCCAGTTGCCTACTACTCACGAAAGATGACACAAGCAGAACGAAACTATGATATCCATAATAAAGAGCTACTGGCAGTCGTCAACGCACTCGAACACTGGAGAGTGTACGCGGAAAGCAGTTCCGAACTCACCATTCTCACAGACCACAAGAATCTGACAACATTCACGACAACCAAGAAGCTGAACAGACAGCAAGTCAGATGGGCTGAACTCCTAGGGTAACACAAGTTCAAGATCTTGTACACCCCTGGACAAGACAATAGGAGAGCAGACACACTAAGCCGACGAAAAGACCACATGGAAGATGATGAACACCAAGGAACAATCCTACAGCAGGACCAGCAAGGAAACCTGGTGCCCCAGCCACAGATCAACAAGCTCACGGCAGAAGACACTGAAGAACTAATAAGGAACTACCACAACAATCCAGCACATAGTCACCCAGGAATCTCCAAGACCACAGACCTCATCCAACAGGCAGGGAACAATGTCATTAACCTCTGACAACATGTCACAAACTACATCAGCAAGTGTCTACTATGCCAGAAAAACAAATATGGGAGACACAAGCCATACAGAGAAGGACACCCAAACACGATACCGAGAGGCCCGTGGGAAGACGTGTCAATGGACTTTATCACAAAGCTACCCAAGTCCAAAGACCCAGTCACAGGAATCACCTACGACTTGATTATGGTGATAGTGGACAGATTCACAAAATATCTAATAACAGTACCATTCAAGGAGACCCACACAGCAGAACAGTTGGGACACCTCTTACTGGACAGACTAGTCAGAGACCACGGAGTTCCAATCACGATCATTACAGACAGAGATAAACTCTTCACATCCAACTACTGGAAGACAATCAGTGCAGCCATGGGAACAAAACCCAAAATGTCTACGGCCTATCACCCACGAACTGACAGCCAGACAGAGCGAGTGAACCAAGTCCTGGAGACTTACCTACGGCATTACATCAACAAAACCCACAGCAATTGGGTACAGTTATTACCGGTGGCACAGCTGGCAATCAACCAGCACAGATCAGACTCAACAAAGGAATCACTATTTTTTGCCAATTTTGGACAACATGCAAACATCGGGATGCCAAGCAGAGCTTCACCAAACACGGAGAAAGCACTCCAACACGACAAGCTCCTACGACAAACACACACGATGATGAGGCACTACCTTCAAGAGACCTCAGAAAAAATGCAACATCAAATAGACAAGAAATCGAAAATAGCACCTCAGCTAAAGAAGGGGGATAAAGTCTACCTCCTCACAAGAAATTGGAGAACAAAGAAACCAAGAACAAAGAAACTAGACCATGTTAAGGTCAGACTATTTTCAGTCAAAGAAAAAACTGGACCAGTCAACGTCAGACTGCGACTACCAAGAGACGCTCGGGTACACCCAAACTTTCATATATCAATGATTGAACCAGCTGACCAGACCACACCCTTGCAGGAAACATTTCATTATCAACCCGAAGAAGAACAAGAGTTTGAGGTTGAACAGATTCTGGCTAGAAAAGGTCAGCAATACCTTGTCAAGTGGAAAGGATACCCAGACTCAGAAAATACCTGGGAACCACTCAAGAACCTCGCGAACTGCCAGCTTCTTCTGCGACAGTTTCGGCAGGAGCAGGACTGAACAGCTCGGCCTGCAGGAGGGACATGTCAATGACTGATTGAGTCAAATCCTCACCATCCAACTCCATCTCTTTCACCAAGCACTGAAGCTTCTGCCTCGCACAGACCTCAGCACCCTCTAACAACTTTCACTTCCGAGACAGACAAGCCTGCACCGTGGCAAGTTGTTCAAAGAGTGCATCATGTGTTGCCTTGTCAGCGGCAACATCCTCACGGAGGTTGTCCCAGGATATGTTCAAAGATTCCCAGGACACAGAGACACAAGACCTTCCGCGCCGAGTGCACGCAGCACATTTCAACTTATCATCTTCTCCCGGCATCTGGAAGCACAGACGACCACAGAGAACACAAAAGTCGCAGGGCGTACGCGAAACAAAACCCTGATCGCGGATTTGAGTAGCCAGCTGAGTTCGGCTAACAGTTGCACATGACTTTGGAGGCATGACCAGATTTCATCAGGATGATGAAAGATGGAGAGGAGGATAGTGTTATGACCCAGGAGGAACATGGTCTTTATATACTCACAGAAAGCAGCAGACAGGGTACTGGACAGAAGTACCAGACAGCGTGACACGGGAACTGGTCACGTGACCGGCGAGACAAACCAGGGGGTGCTTGCCGCAGCATGCATATGCACAAACAAGTGAGCAAAGTGAGCAGAGCTCACCCAGCTCACCGCAGCGTGCATGAAAAGTGAGCAAAGTGAGCAGAGCTCACCCAGCTCACTGCAGTGTGCATGAAAAGTGAGCAAAGTGAGCAGAGCTCACTCTGCTCACAAACTGGGCACTATATAGCCAGGCGATAGTTCCCCTATGGAACGATCGTCTTCAACTCATGTTGTGATCCAGACAACTAGATCTACTTCAATACAATCCTTTTGTATGAAGCTGTTGATCAGGTGTCACCACCACCACGTTCCACCAAACCCCTTCGCACTCCTTGACACTCCTCTCCTGCGAGAACCAACCCGCCTTCCACCTCTCGCCCTAATCCTATACTCGGATAGGACGGTACGGTACGGACCGCAACAGTCTGGCTTGGTGACACTAATCTTTCTATCTGGGAATCTGGGGTTGGTTGCTCCTGAGGTACTTATCCTTGAGAGTCTTCAAAGTGTTGCAGTCTGTACCATGCTATCCTAACTGAGTATAGGATTAAGGGTGAGATGTGGAAGGTGGGTTGGTTCTCGCAGGAGAGGAGTGTCAAGGAGTGCGAAGAGGTTTGGTGGAACATGGTGGTGGTGACACCTGATCAATAGCTTTGTACAAAAAGATTATATTAAAGTAGATCTAGTTGTCTGGATCACAACATGAGTTGAAGATGATTATTCCATAAGGGAACTATCACCAGACTATATAGTGCTGGCCTGTCAAGATGATCAAGATTGTCTTGACAGTCTTGACATCAAGACAGGTGAGATTGTCTCAACAGTCCCACTATGTTATACACTCTGCGTCAAGACTGGTAAGAATATCTTGATACTTCATGCACACTGCATCAAGACTAGTGAGACTGTCTTGATACTTCCTGCATCCTGCATCAAGACTGGTGAGATTGTCTTGATACTTCATACATGCTGTGTCAAGCTGCCTGTGTGTCTTGACAGTCACGTGACCCCTTGTTGGTTGGTCACTTGACTTCCATGGTGTCCTCTTGCCTGGCCTGCGGCCTGATTGTCTGTAAATAAGTGGCTTCTATCCCAGGGGTCGTAACAATAAGCTGACAAACTGACCTCCTCTGTCTGAGACAATACTCCTGGGCAAGCCATGGGTACAGACAACAAACTGGATGAACATTCAGACAAGATGTGAGCTTGTTATCTCAGCACATAGCACAAAGTAGTGTTCTTTGGTGAGATAGTCAGTGATAACCCAGATGTGCTTGGCACCAGGGAAGCAGGCATCTCTTGACTTGGGCAAGTCAGTAATGAAATCCATAGCCAGATCCTGCTAATGTTGCTGAGGCACAGGAAGAGACAGCAGCTCTTCTTCACGATCACAGGCAGACTTTGCTTGAGAGCAGACATGACAATTCCTGATGTACTGCCGTATGATGTTCACTATCTTTGGCCAATAGTACCAACAAGACAGAAGATTGTGAGTCTTGGCAATCCCAGTGTGGCTAGCTATTGCTTGGTCATAGACTTCTTGGAACAGGTGTAGGTTTAGCTTATCGTTCTCAGAGATCCAGAGTCAGTTCTTGTAGAAGAGACAGTTATTTTCCAAGCTGCAGTCTGAGAGAGACACTTCTTGACTGTGCCTGACACCATCCCTTAGCATCTATGACACTGTTGCCACTGGATCACCTTCAGCAAGGTTGTTATAGGCAGCTTGCATAATGTCTGAAAGAGGTGTAGCATCAGCTTCAGTGTCAACTGGTGCAGCTTCTGAACATCTCAGGATCCAGATAGGCTTGACTTGAACCTCTGAATGTGCAAGATTCTTGGGCTTGAAGACAACTTACTCCATGAAGTCTTGACAGGGATCACTATTGTTGTGGTCTGTACTGTACTATCCTATCCGAGTATAGGATTAGGGCGAGATGCAGAAGGCGGGTTGGTTCTCACAGGAGAGGAGTGTCAAGGAGTGTGAAGAGGTTTGGTGGAACGTGGTGGTGATAACACCTGATCAGTGGCTTTGTACAAGATTGTATTGAAGTAGATCTAGTTTTCTAGATCACAACATGAGTTGAAGATGATTGTTCCATAAGGGAACTATCACCAGACTATATAGTGCTCAGTCTGTGAGCTCAGTGAGCTCTGCTCACTTTGCTCACTTGTTCATGCATGCTGCAGCAAGCTGGGTGAGCTCTGCTCACTTTGCTCACTTGTTCATGCATGCTGCAGTGAGCTGGGTGAGCTCTGCTCACTTTGCTCACTGTTCATGCATGCTGCAGTGAGCTGGGCAAGCTCTGCTCACTCTGCTCACGTATATGCATGCTGTGGCAAGCACTCCCTGGTCAGTCTCACCGGTCACGTGACTGTTTCCTGTGTTATACCACCTGGTACTTCTGTCCAGTATCCTGTCTGCTGCTTTCAGTGAGTATAAAGACTGTGTTCCTCCTGGGTTGTAACACTATCCTCCTCTCTATCTTTCATCATCTTGATGAAACCTGGTCATGTCTCCAAAGTCATGTGCAACTGTTAGCTGAACTCAGCTTACTGCTCAAATCTGCGATCAGGGTTTTGTTTCACGTACACTCTGCGACTTTTGTGTTCTCTGTGGTTGTCTATACTTCCAGATGCTGGGGAAAGACAATAAGTTGAAATGTACTGTGTGCACTCAGCGTAGAAGGTCTTGTGTCTCTGTGTCCTGGGAGTCTCTGAACATATCCCAGGATAACCTTTGTGAGGATGTGGCCACTGAAGAGGTAACACACAACACACTCTTCAAACAACTTGCTGTAGTGCAAGTTTGTCTGTCTCAGAAGTGAAAGGTGTTGGAGAGTGCCAAGGTCTGTGCGAGGCAGAAGCTTCAGTGTCTGGTGAAAGAGATAGAGTCAGATAGCAAGGATTTGACTTGATCAGTCATTGACACATCCCTCCTGCATGCCAAGCTGTTCAGTCCTACTCCTGCCAAAACTATCGCAGAAGAAGCTGGCAGTTCGCAAGGTTCTTGAGTGGTTCCCAGGTATTCTCCGAGTCTGGGTATTCTTTCCACTTGACAAGGTATTGCTGATCTTTTCTAGCCAGGATCTGTTTGACTTTGAACTCTTGTTCTTCTTCGGGTTGATAATGAAATGTTTCCTGCAAGAGTGTGCTCTGGTCAGCTGGTTCAATCATTAATATATGAAAGTTTGGATGGACTCTGGCATCCCTTGGTAGTTGTATCTTGATGTTGACTGGTCCTGTTTTCTCTTCAACTGAAAATAGTCTGACCTTGATATTGTCAAGTTTCTTTATCTTTGGCTTTTTTGTTTTCCAATTTTTTGTGAGGAGGTAGACTTTATCCCCCTTCTTCAGCTGAGGTACTATTTTTGATTTTTTGTCTATTTGACACTGTATTTTTTCTGAGGTCTCTTGAAGGTAGTGCCTCATCATCATGTGTGTTTGTTGTAGAAGCTTGTTATGTTGGAGTACTTTCTCTATGTTTGGTGAAGCTCTGCTTGGCATTCTGATGTTCGCATGTTGTCCAAAATTGGTAAAGAATAGTGATTCCCTTGTTGAGTCTGATCTGTGCTGGTTGATTACCAGCTGTGCCACCAGTAATAACTGTACCTAATTGCTGTGGGTCTGGTTGATGTAATACTGCAAATAAGTCTCCAGGACTTGGTTTGCTTGCTCTGTCTGGCTGTCAGTTTGTGGGTGATAGGCTGTAGACATTTTAGGTTTTGTTCCCATGGCTGCACTGATTGTCTTCCAGTAGTTGGATGTGAAGAGTTTGTCTCTGTCTGTAATGATCGTGATTGGAACTCCGTGGTCTCTGACCAATCTGTCCAGTAAGAGGTGTCCTAACTGTTCTGCTGTGTAGGTCTTCTTGAATGGTACCACTATTAGATATTTTGTGAATCTGTCTACTATCACCATAATCAAGTTGTAGGTGATTCCTGTGACTGGGTCTTTGAACTTGAGTAGCTTTGTGATGAAGTCTATTGACACGTCTTCCCACAGACCTCTTGGTATTGTGTTCAGGTGTCCTTCTCCATATGGCTTGTGTCTTCTATGTTTGTTTTTCTGGCACAGTAGATATTTGCTGATGTAGCTTGTGACATGTTGTCAGAGGTTGATGACATTGTTCCCTGCCTGTTGGATAAGGTCTGCAGTCTTGGTGATTCCTAGATGACCATGTGCTGGATTGTCGTGGTAGTTCCTTATTAATTCTTCAGTGTCTTCTGCTGTGAGCTTGTTGATCTGTGGTCAAGGCACCAGGTTTCCTTGCTGGTCCTGCTGTAAGATTGTTCCTTGGTGTTTATCATCTTCCATGTAGTCTTTTTGTCAGCTTAGTATGTCTACTCTTCTGTTATCTTGTCTGGGGGTGTACAAGATCTTGAACTTGTGTTGCCCTAGGAGTTCAGCCTATCTGACTTGTCATCTGTTCAGCTTCTTGGTTGTTGTGAACATTGTCAGATTCTTGTGGTCTGTGAGAACAGTGAGTTCAGAACTGCTTTCTGTGTACACTCTCCAGTGTTTGAGTGTGTTGACAACTGCCAGTAGATCTTTGTCGTGGATATTATAGTTCTGTTCTACTTGTGTTATTTTTCGTGAGTAGTAGGCAACTGGGTGCCACTTGTTGTCTGCCTGTTGGCATAAACATGCTCCCACTGCCTGATCTGAAGTGTCTGTCTTGATTTGTGTTGGTTGGCCTGTCTTGAAGTTGAGGAGAACTAGTTCCTTGACGCAAGTGTCCTTGAGCTGCTGGAATACTTTTTGTTATCTCTCTGTCCACCAGTACTCCATGTCCTTCTTTGTGAGTTCTGTCAGTAGTGTTGCTGTCTGTGAGTAGTTCTTGATAAACTGTTGGTTGAAGTTGGCAAATCCTAGGAAGGCTTGTACTTCCTTAACTGATGTCAGTGTTGGCCATTGTTAAATCACTTTGATTTTCTCAGAGTTAATCTTGATCCCTTCAATTCCTATGATGTATCTGAGGAATTCAACTTCCAGTTTGTTGAACTTGTATTTCTTCAGGTTGAGCTTGAGCCCTGCCTTTTGTAGGTATCGTAGAACATCCTTCACATGTTTGGTATGTTCCTGTTGTGTGTTTGAGTAGATAAGAATGTTGTCTAAGTAGGTGATAGCTGTTTAGTCCAGGTGTGCTCTGATGATGTTGTTGATCAATACTTGACATGTTGCTGGTGTGTTTGTGAGTCTGAATAGCATAACCAGATACTTGTAGTGTCTGTATCAGGTTCTGAAGACTGTCTTCCATTCTTCTCCTTCTTTCATACATATCAGGTTGTATACTCCTTTCAAGTCCAGCTTGGTAAAGATTGTCGCTTGGCTGATCCTGTCTTGCAGTTTGTTCGCATTTGGCAACAGATATTGGTTTTTGATAGTAATGTTGTTGAGTTTCCTGTAATCCACACAAAGTCAAAGACTTCCGTCTTTCTTTGGTGCAAATAGTATCAGGTATCCTGCTGGCGATTGAGATTCTTGAATGAAACTCTTTTTCAGGTTTTCCTCCAGGTACTCACAAAGTACTTGGAGCTCTTTCTCTGATAACTGGTAAATTGGTCTAAATCCTAGCTCTGTCCCTGGTTGTAACTTGATCTCATAATCCCAAGGTTAGTGTTTAGGTAACACTGCTGTTGTTGTCTCTTCCTGAAAGAGGTTATCATACCCAGGTCAGTACTCTTCAGGGATCTCCAGAGGGTTAACAACTTCCTCTCTCTTCATCTCTGACTGTTTGGCCACCTGGTTCTGGGGTGTGCCTGTCAAGGCAGACCTCTTCTCTTGAGAGTTATCCTTTCTGTTGGTGAGGTTCCACTGAGGACTCCTTCCCTCATCTGTCCATGCCTTCTATGGCTGGTAACAGGTCTGAGCTGTGTTGTTAGTGCAGTTCCTAAATGTGAGTACTCCTGTCCTCCAGTTAACAACTGGGTTTTGCTTCTTTAGCCAAGGCATCCCCAAATAGATATCCTGAGTGGCCAACTTGATGATATCAAGGTGGATCCTTTCAGCATAGTGTCCAGTAACTATTTCCATTGGCTGTGTCTCATGGCAGACTAGCTCTGTCTGTCTATTTGCTATCGCAAGCTGATAAGACTGCCACTTGTGTCTCCTTCCAGTGCCAAGAGTATTGTAAAGCTGTCTTGAAATGTAGTTTCCACTGGCTCCAGAGTCAACAAGTGTGTATGTCTGTACTGGCGTGTTGGTGTGTAGTGACACAGGTAATCGCAGGTGCTTTGTGTTGCTAGGGGTCATTTTGTTAAGCTCCTAATGTTGCCCCTTGACAAGGGAGTTCAATCTTTTCCTGTTTGAAGTGTTTTTCCACTGACTGGGCAATAGGTCCAGCTATTCCCATCAGTTCTGAGGAATCTATTCATGAATTTGTCTTGCTGATGCTTGTCACATCCAGGCTTAAGGTAGTACTGCCAATTGTTGACGTAGCAGTTGTGGTTGTTGCCTTGCTGTAGGAACATGAGGTGTTCGTGCTAATCATGTGTGTGCCTGGGGAATGCAGTATGTTGGTGTTTGTCCCAGAGATGGATCTCACACACATCCTTCTTGCAATTGACCCAATGTTCATGGCAGGTGGTGCAGTAGGGTGAATATCCTCTGTACCTTTGTAGTTGTTCATGGTAGATGCAGTAGTGCTTTGTGCAAAACCTCCACTGTAGTTCACTGTGCTGTAGGTTTCATGGGTCTATGCTGTAAGCATAGCTTCCTTGTGGTATTTCTTCTTTGATAGACGTGGGTTTGTCTTAGTCCCTATCAGAGGTGGTTAAGGGCTCCTGTCCCTTGTCCTGACCTGTCTGTTCTGGTAGGTCCTTGCCTTCTGATGTTACCAGTTGGTAGGCTGCTTCCAATATCTGATTGTAGTTATCCTATTGTTTGAGGGATAGCTGAGCCTCTCCTGGTGGGTCCTCTGGCTTGATGACATTCCAGTCTCTGTCAAGCGTATTAAGTTGCTGTCAGTGCACCTTGTTCTTTGAACCACAGTGTCTCACCATGTGGCCTAGCTTACCACAGGTATAGCACTTCAGTGCTTTCCTCTTCTTGTTGTTCCTCCTCTTTGTGAACCTTCCCTTGTGGTGGACTGCATCCAGTTCCATGGGTGCATAGCCATATAGGTCATGTGGCAGTGTCTTGTTAGGTGGCTTGTAGTGGTTACTCACATGCCATGCGGGGTGGCTGTATCCTCTGTTGTGGTGTTTCTCTATCACTCGCTTAAATAGTTTGTCATTGATGTTGATTGCTTGTGCGATAAGCTTGTCCAGTGTGTCAACCACTCATCTATCAAAGTTGGTTTCATCCTTCATGTTTTCCTTGAGTCCATGTCAGTACATGACCATCAGGGTGTTGTTATCCCAATCAGTCAGTACTGAGTATTGTTTGAACTGCGTGGTGTACTCTGCGGCTGAGTGTTGTTGTTTGATGTGCTGGATCATTCATATAGCCACTTTGTCTTTGTTAGATAGTCCAAGAATCCTTTTCATCTTGTCCTTGAATCATGTCTATTTTGTTATCTATTCTGTTGTGCTGTTGTGGTCTCTGTTTCCTGAGAGATGTCTGTTGACATAGGGCTTGATCTATCAATAAGTATTACCTCTCATGTAAGTGGTTGCAAAAAGGGGCTACTTTTCCTTAGGCAGCTTCATCTCTGGTTGGAATTGAAAGTAGACTTGGAGTTGCATGAGCCAGTCGTCAACCTTGTTTCTTTTACTGTAGAACAGGTCTGGCTTGGTGACACTAATCTTTCCATCTGGGAAGTTGGAGTTGGTTGCTCCTGAGGTACTCATCCTTAAGGGTCTTCAAAGTGTTGCAGTCTGTACTGTACTATTCTATCTGAGTATAGGATTAGGGTGAGATGTGGAAGGCAGGTTGGTTCTCACAGGAGAGGAGTGTCAAGGAGTGTGAAGGGGTTTGGTAGAACATGGTGGTGATAACACCTGATCAGTGGCTTTGTACAAGATTGTATTGAAGTAGATCTAGTTGTCTGGATCACAACATAAGTTGAAGATGATTATTCCATAAGAGAACTATCACCAGACTATATAGTGCTCAGTCTGTAAGCTCAGTGAGCTCTGCTCACTTTGCTCACTTGTTCATGCATGCTGCAGCAAGCTGTGTGAGCTCTGCTCACTTTGCTCACTTGTTCATGCATGCTGCAGTGAGCTGGGTGAGCTCTGCTTATTTTGCTCACTGTTCATACATACTGCGGTGAGCTGGGCAAGCTCTGCTCACTCTGCTCACACATATACATACTGCGGCAAGCACCCCCTGGTCAGTCTCACCAGTCACGTGACTGTTTCCCGTGTTATGCTGCCTGGTACTTCTGTCCAGTATCCTGTCTGCTGCTTTCAGTGAGTATAAAGACTGTGTTCCTCCTGGGTTGTAACAACTGTCTGACAGGAGGTCTTGGGAATGTCAAGTAAGGGCGTCAGCCTTGCACTAACTGCCTGGACAGTAGCTGATCTTGAAATTGAAGTGTGACAAGAATGTTATAATCTCTGGGATAGGAGCCACTTATTTATAAGCAATCAGGCCACAGGCCAGACAAGAGGACACTGTGGAAAGTCAAGTGACCAAACTGACAAAGGGTCATGTGACTGTCAAGACAAACATGGATGGCTTGACACAGCATGCATGAAGCATCAAGACAATCTCACCAGTCTTGATGCAGAGTGCAGGAACTGTTGAGACAATCTCACCTGTCTTGACACAGTGTGCATGAAGCATCAAGACAATCTCACCTGTCTCAACGTAGGATGCATAACATGGTGGGACTGTCAAGACAATCTCACCTGTCTTGACATCAAGACTGTCAAGACAATCTCACCTGTCTTGACATCAAGACTGTCAAGACAATCTCACCTGTCTTGACATCAAGACTGTCAAGACAATCTTGATCATCTTGACAGACCAGCACTATATAGTCTGGTGATAGTTCCCTTATAGAACAATCCTCTTCAACTCATGTTGTGATCCAGACAACTAGATCTACTTCAATACAATCCTTTTGTACAAAGCTATTGATCAGGTGTCACCACCACCATGTTCCACCAAACCCCTTCGCACTCCTTGATACTCCTCTCCTGCAAGAACCAACCTGTCTTCCACATCTCACTCTTAATCCTATACTTGGTTAGGACAGCACAGTACAGACTGCAACACTTTGAAGACCCTCAAGAATGAGTACCTCAGGAGTAACCAACCCCAACTTCCCAGATGGAAAGATTAGTGTTGCCAAGCCAGACCTGTTCTACAGTGAAAGGAACAAGGTTGATGACTGGCTTATGCAACTTCAAGTCTACTTTCAATTCCAACCAGAGACAAGGCTGCCTAAAGAAAAGTGGCCACTCTTTGCAACCACTTACATGAGAGGCAACACCCACCAATAGATTAAGCCTTACATCAACAAACACCTCTCAGGAAACAGAGATCATAACAGCACATCAGAATGGATGACAAAATAGACACAATTCAAGGACAAGATCAAAAGGATTCTTGGACTATCTAACAAAGACAATTTTTTTTTTATTTGATTCTTACACTGGTAGTAGCTTTACAGCCATGCAGATCTTCTAGCTAATAGTGAACTCCTTCAGAAAACATTTGAAGGGATAAAAACTGAAGGCAGAGTGTGACTAGGGACTGTAACAAAAGAAATCTTGAAGTTTCTGGTAAGAGAAGAGAATCTAGGTATTGGATTGGGAATAGTGGAGTTTGAAAGCTAGATTAAACTGGTTTAGTCTTTTCAAAGACATAAACCAGTACAAGAACTTCTGTAGTAGCTCTGGGTTTGAAATAATAGTGGTGAAGTCTTGGGGATTAAAAGAGACTTGTTGTCTTTGTCTTGAATAAAGAGAGCATGAAGAGGTGATATGTTTTGCAGTTTCTTCTGCTTGGCCACACACACATAGTGGGGTAGGGCCACAGTCGTACTATGCCAGAACATAGTGTAGAGTTGGCACCCCCCCACAGGGTCTCTACCACACTTTCCCACAGTCCCGAGGTCTCTTGCACTCCGCCGTACGTGCTCACCCCTGGGATCCTGCTTCGGAGCGCTGGGTCACCAGCCCAGAGCCCACGCTCCAACTGTAGTTTGCTCCCTGAGCTTGTTGTTTGCAGCCTAAGCCTGCACTCTGTACAAACCGGCATGCGCATCTGTCCTCTCGGGCTATATAGACAGTCTCGTAGTAGGCCCAGGCCCTACCTCCATCACTGCCATTATATGCCACACCTCGCAGTTGTTAACTGTTTTGTGTTACCTTCGCAGATCTCTCGTACGAAGGCCGACCATGCCTCGCAGGCCTTACAGACTCTGCAGGCTGTGCCAGCACCTGCAGGGCCGCCTTTCCAGCCCACTAACCAAGTAGGGAGAAGTTCTCCTTGGTCCACTGTCACCTGTGGGGCCCCGGTTGCACCTGTTGGCCCACTGGATAACCCAGTCCCCTGGCCCCAGATTGTGGATTGTACGAAGAGACTTCGTGGCAAGGCCTTAGGCAAAACCATCAAGCCAGCACTTTGGCTATCACACAGCCCTTAGACACTGGAGTGGCGACGTCTCCTCGTACGACCACTCTCCTTCTTTAACAGGTGGTCTGTGTTCGATTAACAACACCACAGTGCCAAGACCACTCCCCCCCTAGCAGATCCTCACGTGTTAGCTGGAGACTCTGCTAGAAGGGTGACGTGACAAGAACTCCTCTCGACTACTCCAGAGGTGCCCTATCAGACGCCTAGACTTCACATCCACCAGCTGTGGGGCTGGCTTCGGGCTGTAGTGTACACGGTAGTCGTCTGTCGGGTGGTTTTCATCTCCCAAGCTTGGTCGCAGTCCTCTGTTCTGCTGTAGCTGTTTCACGGGTGCGTCCAGGGTGCCTGCGTGACACCTCCAGTGGCCTGTCACTCCGCAACACCAGCAGCTCGACCGGTGACTTGATTAGCTCTCGGTGCAGCGACTACGAGCAGCCTGGGAAGCCGCCCGCCATCGACTGCCCCGAGGTTCCCAGCCTGCACCACGTGGAGGTTCGAGTCGTTGCAGGCCAACGAAGACAAAGTGGCTATATGAATGATCCAGCACATCAAGCAACAACACTCAGCTGCAGAGTACACCACACAGTTCAAACAATACTCAGTACTGACTGACTGGGATGACAACACCCTAATAGTTATGTACTGATGTGGACTCAAGGAAAACATCAAGGACAAGATCACCTTTGACAGACAAGCGGTCAACACACTGGACAAGCTTATCATACAAGCAATCAACATCAATGACAAGTTATTTAAGCAAGCGATGGAGAAGCACCACAACAGAGAATACAGCCACCCCGCATAGCATGTGAGCAACCACTTGTTAAGGCCTAGGCCGGAACAGCCTAGGTAAGCGAGGGAGGAGTGTTAGTTATACAGAACAACATCTGACTGGTCCGGTGGACAAGCAAGAGCTAAGCGAGGAGCTTGTCCAGTGGACAAGCAGAAGCTAAGTGAGGAGCTTGTCTACACAAAAGGATGATACCCCTTGGAGGAGACCCCCCCCCTAGGGCATCTGTATAAAGACCACCCCAAGGGCCTGGAGAGATTAGCTCTCCAGGCTGAACACAACACGCACACATTGTACTGAGACAATAGTACAGAGAGAGTTACTTATCTGTCTATTTCTCTACTGAGTCCCTGTCTAGAATCCACCCTGCAAAGCAACAGACTGTACCAGTTTCTGTGTGAACCTGGCCCAGCCTTTAACAGTTCCAGCCTCTAACACATAGGACACTGACTTGATATGATAGTGGATCCACAAAGCCCTACCCCTTCTCAGGCAGCCCAAGCCCAGGCTGCTCAGGCAGCTCAGGCCCAGGCTGTCCAGGCAGCACCTATTGTTAACCTACCCCTGAAGCCCTTGAAGGTAGGTGCTCTGAAGAGGTACGATGGATCCAGGGGAGGACTGGAGTTGTTCTTCTCACAACTGGAGCTCTACTATAGGTTTAACACAGCCCAGTTCCTGACAGACCAGGAGAAGGTGCTATTTGCAGTCTTCTACCTGGAAGGACCAGCCTTCGCTTGGTTCAACGTCTACTTAAGGGATTACCTAGACAATCAGGCAGACCCCAAGGAGCAAGAAGACAATACGTGACAGGTTATGGGAAGCTTGAAAACCTTTAAGACAGCTATGAGAAAGATGTTTGGGATCCTTGACAAGGAAAGAGATGCGGAATGAAAGCTCCAAGCACTGTGGCAAACTGGATCAGCATCAGAATTTGCGGCGAAGTTCCAACAACTAGCAGTGAGAACCCAGTGGGGGGACAGTGCACTAACAGCACTATTCTACCAAGGCCTCAAGGAACAAGTCAAGGATGACATCGTGCGAGGAGACCGACCAACCGAGCTCTACAAAATGATCAAGACTGTAGCTTGCATCAATAACTGACAGTTTGAGAGAGAGCTTGAGAAGTGAGGCAAGCAGACAAAACCATGGGTGAAGAAAAAGCCAACACCCGCCAAAGATAACTACAGCTTGGTACCCATGGAAATCAATGTGGTGGAACCATGAAAGAAGAAGACACGGAAGTGTTACAACTGTCAGGAAGTGGGCCACCTCGCAGTGAACTGCAGAAGCAAGAAGAAGAACAAGAAGGGTAAAGGGAAGCAGTTGAACACCACAAGCACCTGGAAAGGCAGGGAGACAGAGGAGCCCCAGAGGGCCCCCCAAGGCACACTGGCCCACAATCACCCTGAGGTGGCACTCCTCAGAGAGGAGGATGACCTCCGACAATACACCGAAAAACTTGAGACCATGCTCCAAGAAACCTTGGACTGCCTTGACAAGGTCTGAAGGAAGGTCAACAGAATCCACTGGGAGGACAACCTGATCTCTGAGTTTGACGCAACTGGCTACATGGAGGAACAGGTTGATGACAAGAAAACCCAGCCACCACCAGTCCCCGACAAACCTGTCCTTCGACAACAGAACACAACCCTATCAGAAATAGGGGAGACGCAAGTGCCATGATAGGTTGACAATACCCTCAGCGTCACACAGGTCAAAGACACCACCACATGATGCAAACAACATGTGGTAGAGTGTCAGGCCCAGAGCCTGGGCAGTTCAAAAAACTAGCAGCACTCTTCAAAACTGGGGTCAGAAGAGCAGGCAAGACAACACCCCGGGAGGAAGGAGTCAAGCCAAGCCTTGATGTGACAGCCTGCAGCCCGCACTTTCGCATCAAGATCAGAGTCAATGGGTGGTTGGCTAAGGCCATGATCAACTCTGGTGTGACTGGCAACTTCGTGTCAGAAAGCTTTGCCAGAAGAAACAAGGTTCCAGTCTAAGGCAAGAAAGACCTCTACCAGTTGATGGTAGTGGACGGAACACCACTCTCCAAAGACAAGGGATGAGTGATGAAGGAGACCAAGAGCCTGAGACTGAGTGTCTATGGCACGACAATCAGAACAGAGGAATTTGACTTGGTCTGGATACCACACAAAGTTATATTGGGACTTCTGTGGTTGGAAAAACAAAACCCAAGGATTGACTGGAGAAGAAGGCAACTAGTCTTTCCAGATAAGACACTGGTCATGTCAGAACCAGGGGTGACAATTAAAGAAATCTCACTGACATGGTGGAAGAAATACCACCAGTGTGGGCAGGCCTGTGTGGCCTGGATGAAACCCCAAACACAACAACTTTGCACCACGCAAGACACTGTGGGCGAGACTCAGGCACCGCAGTTGCCAAGTGAGTATAAAGAATACCAGGAGATGTTCAAAGAAACAGTGATCACAATGCTACCAGAACATCAGGAGTGGGACCACAAGATTCCGCTGGAAGACAGAAAAAAACCCACAAACAGCCCTATCTACACTCTGTCAGCAAAAGAGCTTGAGGCTCTGAAAGACTACCTGGACAAGAACCTAGTGAAAGAGTTCATAAGACTTTCAACATCACCAGCTGGATACCCAATATTGTTTGTGCCAAAGAAAGATGGCAAACTTCAACTGTGTGTTGATTATCAGTGGCTAAATGTGATTACAGTGAAAAACCACTACCCACTGCCATTGATATCAGAAATCCAAGACTGGATCCAAGAAGCCAAATAGTTTACCAAGTTTGACATTTGAGGCACTTTCAACCTGGTTAGGATAAAAGACGGTGAAGAATGGAAGACAGCCTTTCGTACAAGGTACAGGCACTACAAGTATATTGTGATGCCATTTGGCCTTACGAATACACCGGCAACATTCCAATCACTTATTAACACTGTCCTCCGACAATTTTTATTTTTTATTTTTATTTGATTCTTACACTGGTAGTAGCTTTACAGCCATGCAGATCTTCTAGCTAATAGTGAACTTCTTCAGAAAACTTTTGAAGGGATAAAAACTGAAGGCAGGGTGTGACTAGGGAATGTACCAAAAGGAATCTTGAAGTTTCTGGTAAGAGAAGAGAATCTAGGTATTGGATTGGGAATAGTGGAGTTTGAAAGCTAGATTAAACTGGTTTAGTCTTTTCAAAGACATAAACCAGTACAAGAACTTCTGTAGTAGCTCTGGGTTTGAAATAATAGTGGTGAAGTCTTGGGGATTAAAAGAGACTTGTTGTCTTTGTCTTGAATAAAGAGAGTATGAAGAGGTGATATGTTTTGCAGTTTCTTCTGCTTGGCCACACACACATAGTGGGGTAGGGAAGTCAGGAACTCCAGCTCTGAAAAGAAAACTTGCCAGACCAATTCTTCCAGTCCTGATTTGCAGTAGCAGACTTGCCTCAGCTTTCTGTAACTCTTTGTAGAGCTTCAGATTGTTTTTGTGTGGCTTTTGACAGAAAGTCTGCCAGCCTGGATAGCTTCTTCTTTTCTTCTCTTCCCATTGGTCTTCCCACTCTTTAGTAAAGAGCTTTTGTAGTTCTTTCTTTGAACTAGCCTGGTTAGTAGTTATTTGACTTAACCAAGTGAATTTCCACTTAGGAGAGATAGTTGAGGATTCCTTTAAAGGTTTCTTCAAGAGAGAGGCATAGCTGGAAATAGTGGAAAAGATACTGTCAAGAAAGTATTTAAGAGGGGAGTTTTGAATAGAAGAAAGAAAACAGACAGTGCGAAATTTAAAGTATAGGTCTAGAGGTAGAAGAAAAAGCTCACTCTCTAATAGAAAAGAAGGAGTGGCTTTGAAAGCACCCCCAATAAGTCTTAGGCATCTGTTTTGAAATGAAACAAGAGAAGAGATATTGGAGGATTTTCTTAGAGGGTTAAACCAGATCCCCACTGCATAGCTCAGTAGAGATCTCAGTATAGCAGTGTACACCAGACGTGATGTGTGAACTGGAAAACCCCAAGTAGAATAGGAAGTTCTAGAAAGAGAAGAGAGTGCTTTCTGTGCTTTTTGAAGAATAATCCTCTGGTGTTTGTGCCAGTGGAGCTTTGCATCTAGGTACACTCCAAGTACTCGCACTTCTTCTTTTGGTTTGAGAATCACATTCCCCAGTCTGAGCTTGAGCTGAAGATTGTCTGATCTTCTTCTGGAAAAATGAAGTATTTCATATTTCTCAGGTGAGAAGACCATTCCATGTCTTGCAGTCCAGGATAGACATTTGTGGTGTGTGTTCTTTAACTTCAGAAGGTTACTTTTCAAGGAGTGACCAAAAGCAAGCAGATTTGTATCATCTGCAAACCCCAGGGCAGATACACCAGAAGAGGGAGTATGCACAGTCTCATGCAATTCAGAAATGTAGAATAGAAAAAGAATAGAGGATAATGGAGAATCTTGAGGAACTCCACAATGAATAGGAATAGAATAAGACTCAGAATCATCAAAGACAAGAGTGGTAGAGCGCTTATCACAGAAGGAGTAGATCCAGGAAGCTAGCCAGGCAGGTATTCCTTTTCTTTTCAGAATTTGCTGTAGTATCTTGGGGAGAACTCTGTCATAGGCTTCTGAGATATCCAGTGAGAGTAGGGATGCAACCATGCCTTCCTTCCAGACTTTTTCCACTTGGGAGGTTAGAAGGAAAAGTGCTGCTTCTGTGGATCTTCCTTTCCTAAAGCCCATCTGGATATCTGGCAATAGTCCAGCTTCTTCTGCTATCTTGCTTAGTCTGGCTGCAGCAATAGCTTCCATCAGCTTGCCTGTTGTGTTTAGCAGAGCTATAGGGCGCCAGGCTTTAGCTTGATTGTAGGTTCCCTTGCCAGGTTTCCTCAAGCAGACTGTTTTTGCACTCTTAAATCTTTCAGGGAAGTACTCCAGTTTCCAGCATGTTGAAGTCAGAATAGCTAGAGCTTGGCAGAACCTAGGCCCCAGAGCTCTCAGAAATCCATTTGGCAGCTTATCTCTCCCTCCTGCTGTGAAAGGTTTCTTCTTGGCCAGAATTTGCTCCACTTCTTCACATGTTACCTCCTGGGAGAGCTGTATCTCAGAGATAGTCTGGGAGCTTTCTGAGCCTGGTTCTGGAACTAGAGCTTTTGGAAAGAACTGTTGTGAGAAGGCTTTAGTCTTTTCCTCAAAGGTTTTGGCTATTCCTTCTTGTGTTTCCAGGTCAGGAACCAGAGGAAGATCAGGAGTCTTGTTGGCTTTGGACTTTCCCCACTTTGCAAGCTTCCAGAACTTTGAAGAGCTGGCCAGCTCATGGATTCGGTGTCTGAAAGTGTTCTGTTTTCCATCTCTGACTGTCTTTTTCTTGAGCTTAGTTGCTTGCTCAAGTTCCTCTTGACTTGCTTGTCTTTTTTGCACTTTTCTTCTTACTCTTCTTTCCTCTTTAACCTTGTTTTGGATCTCTTGATTCCACCAGGGAACTGAGTGGCCAGATTGCTTCTGGAGCTGTGTGGATTTGCTTGCTATTTCTTGGAGAAAGTTGTCAAGATACTCCAAGTACTCATCCACTTCATATTTGTCTTGGAAGTGGAAGGGCAGGTGTAGCTTCTCACACTCTACTCTTGCAAGGTTTGAGTCCAGTGTTCTCCAGTTTCTTTCTGGTTTCCAGATTTTCCTTGGAGGATCCAGGTCCAGGCAGGTTAGTACAGGTCTGTGGTCAGACCTATGAAAGAACTGAAGAGCCACTTTAGAGAAAATCAGAGAGTTAGAAAGAGAAGAAGAAATAAAAGACAGATCAATAGAAGAACATGGTTTTTTAGAAAGAGATCTTGCTCTGGTTTTGATTTGATTTGATTTGATTCTTACACTGATTCGGCTGTTAAGCCATGCAGAACTTCTTGAAGGATTTTTGTCTCTGGTAGACTTGACTCGGGGACCTCACGCATTTACTGTACACCCTGTGGTTTGTAGTGCATGTACTGTGGGAAAACCCCAAACTCTGTAGGGGAAATAGGAAAACCACAGTAATAAGGGTTTTGTGGATCTTGACAGATATTGGGTGAGCTATTTCTTGAGGGTTTTCATACATCTTGCAAGGAGTACATCTTAGACAAGTTCTATGAATCTCAGGGTTTTTGTGGCAGAATGTGGGGTGGGTCAGATTCAAACTGACAACTAGTTTAGTCAGGTTCTCCAGGTCTGACACCACTAGTTCCGGGTCATAGGTGCCACGTAGTGGGAAACTCTCACCAGCTTCCCGCTACACCATGCCGCCCCATCTCGCTCTGGTAGGGGTGAAAGGTGCAATAGCTAAATCCAGATTTAAATCTTTCATTAGGTCTTGAAACTTGTTTGCAGTCTCAGAATACAGTCTTCTTTTCTTTGACCAGTCTGGGTGGTGAAGATTTGAGTCTGTGAGAAGAATATGTTGTCCTTGTTCTTGTAAAGCATTTTGGAGTAAACAGAGAAGAGCTTCTGATGCCTCTGTGTAGTTTTC
This sequence comes from Lichina pygmaea, assembly GCA_963422465.1. Lineage (NCBI taxonomy): Eukaryota > Fungi > Ascomycota > Lichinomycetes > Lichinales > Lichinaceae > Lichina > Lichina pygmaea. Next base: position 2,394,222 of record OY730171.1, read on the forward strand.
TTGACTTGATGGGGTGAAGTAGAGATTATGTACCCAAAGAGAAGTAGAAGAGTTTTCCAAGTAGATTTCAAGAGAAACAAAGTCTTTATTCCAGAAGGTAGGATGAAGAGAAGAGAGTTTCAGATTTTTATTAATAAGAAAAAGTGTTCTGCCAATCTCTGAACAGTAGAAAGGAAGAAAGGAAGAGAAAACAGTTGAAGTGCTTGTTTCTAGGTGAGGGTTTTTCCAGAGCTCTTGAGGTGCAATAATGTCCACCTCTTGGAGAGCTGAGGTTGCTAGCAGTAGCTCTTGGACTGATTGGCTTTTTTGCACATTATACTGGAGAAGTGTCAGCTTTGTGTCTTTCATGCAGACATCTCAGCATCAAAGATCTTGAAGGAGTTAGCTGGTAGCTTTCCTCCAGAGTTGGCTGATCTTGAAGAAAGAATTTGCACTTCTGGGAGTGCACCTCTGAGTCTCTCTGAGTTTCTGCTTGGCTCAGCTGTTTTATGTTTTTTCCCCCCTGGTAGAGACTGAGAGAGAGGGAAAGACATAACTGGGGGGGGTTGTAGAGCTGGAACAGAGGTAGCTGTTGGGATCTCATTGTTGCGGTCTGTACCGTACTGTCCTATCTGAGTATAGGATTAGGGCGAGAGGTGGAAGGCAGGTTGGTTCTCGCAGGAGAGGAGTGTCAAGGAGTGCGAAGGGGTTTGGTGGAACGTGGTGGTGGTGACACCTGATCAACAGCTTCATACAAAAGGATTGTATTGAAGTAGATCTAGTTGTCTGGATCACAACATGAGTTGAAGATGATTGTTCCATAGGGGAACTATCGCCAGACTATATAGTGCTCAGTTTGTGAGTACAGTGAGCTCTGCTCACTTTGCTCACTCGGTGAGATCGGTGAGCTCTGCTCACTTTGCTCATGGTTTATGCACACTGCGGCGAGCTGGGTGAGCTCTGCTCACTTTGCTCACTTTTCATACACACTGCAGCAAGCTGGGTGAGCTCTGCTCACTTTGCTCACTTTTCATGCACGCTGTGGCGAGCTGGGTGAGCTCTGCTCACTTTGCTCACTTGTTCGTGCATATGCATGCTGCGGCGAGCACCCCCTGGTTTGTCTTGCCAGTCACATGACTGGTTTCCGTGCCACACTGTCTGGTACTTCTGTCCAGTATCCTGTCTGCTGCTTTCTGTGAGTATATAAAGACTGTGTTCCTCCTGGGTTGTAACACTATCCTCCTCTCCATCTTTCATTGTCTTGATGAAATCTGGTCATGCCTCCAAAGTCACGTGCGACTGTTAGCCAAACTCAGCTTGCTGCTCAAATCCGCGATCGGGGTTTTGTTTTGTGTACACCCTGCAACTTTTGTATTCTCCGTGGTTGTCCGTGCTTCCAGATGCTGGGAGAAGATGATAAGTTGAAATGTGCTGTGTACACTCAGCATGGAAAGTCTTATGTCTCTGTGTCCTGGGAATCTCTGAACATGTCCCGGGACAACCTCCATGAGGATGTGGCTGCTGACAAGGCAATACATGATGCACTCTTCAAACAACTTGCCACAGTGCAGGCTTGTCTGTCTCGGAAGCGAAAGGTGTTGGAGGGTGCCAAGGTCTGTGCGAGGCAGAAGCTTCAGTGCTTGGTGAAAGAGATAGAGTCAGATGGCGAGGATTTGACTTGATCAGTCATTGACACATCCCTCCTGCAGGCCGAGCTGTTCAGTCCTGCTCCTGCCGAAACTGTCGCAGAAGAAGCTGGCAGTTCACGAGGTTCTTGAGTGGTTCCCAGGTATTTTCTGAGTCTGGGTATCCTTTCCACTTGACAAGGTATTGCTGACCTTTTCTAGCCAGGATCTGTTCAACTTCAAACTCTTGTTCTTCTTCAGGTTGATAATGGAATGTTTCCTGCAAGGGTGTGCTCTGGTCGGCTGGTTCAATCATCAATATATGAAAGTTTGGATAGACTCTGGCATCCCTTGGTAGTCGTATCTTGACATTGACTGGTCCTGTTTTTTCTTCGACTGAAAATAGTCCAACCTTGATGTTGTCAAGTTTCTTTGTTTTTGGTTTTTTTGTTTTCCAATTTCTTGTGAGGAGGTAGACTTTATCTCTCTTCTTTAGCTGAGGTGCTATTTTTGATTTCTTGTCCATTTGACATTACATTCTTTCTGAGGTCTCTTGAAGGTAGTGCCTCATCATCATGTGTGTTTGTTGTAGAAGCTTGTCATGTTAGAGTGCTTTTTCCGTGTTTGGTGAAGCTCTGCTTGGTATCCCGATGTTCACATGTTGTCCAAAATTAGCAAAAAATAGTGATTCCTTTGTTGAGTCTGATCTATGCTGGTTGATTGCCAGCTATGCCACCAGTAATAACTGTACCCAATTGCTGTGGGTCTGGTTGATGTAATACTGTAAGTAAGTCTCCAGGACTTGGTTTGCTCACTCTGTCTGGCTGTCAGTTTGTGGGTGATAGGCCGTAGATATTTTGGGTTTTGTTCCCATGGCTGCACTGATTATCTTCCAGTAGTTGGATGTGAAGAGTTTGTCTCTGTCTGTAATAATCGTGATCAGAACTCCGTGGTCTCTGACCAATCTGTCCAGTAAGAGGTATCCCAACTGTTCTGCTGTGTGGGTCTCCTTGAATGGTACTGCTATTAGATATTTTGTGAATCTGTCCACTATCACCATAATCAAGTTGTAGGTGATTCCTGTGACTGGGTCTTTGGACTTGGGTAGCTTTGTGATAAAGTCTATTGACACGTCTTCCCATAGACCTCTCGGTATCGTGTTCAGGTGTCCTTCTCCGTATAGCTTATGTCTTCCATGTTTGTTTTTCTTGCATAGTAGACACTTGCTGATGTAGTTTGTGACATGTTGTTGGAGGTTAATAACATTGTTCCCTGCCTGTTGGATAAGGTCTGTAGTCTTGGAGATTCCTGGGTGACCATGTGCTGGATTATCGTGGTAGTTCCTTATTAGTTCTTCAGTGTCTTCTGCCGTGAGCTTGTTGATCTGTGGTTGAGGCACCAGGTTTCCTTGCTAGTCCTGCTGTAAGATTGTTCCTTGGTGTTCATCATCTTCCATGTAGTCTTTTCATCAGCTTAGTGCATCTGCTCTCCTATTGTCTTGTCCAGGGGTGTACAAGATCTTGAACTTGTGTTGCCCTAGGAGTTCAGCCCATCTGACTTGCTGTCTGTTCAGCTTCTTGGTTGTCGTGAACATTGTCAGATTCTTGTGGTCTGTGAGAACAGTGAGTTCAGAACTGCTTTCCACGTACACTCTCCAGTGTTTGAGTGCGTTGACAACTGCCAGTAGCTTTTTGTTGTGGATATCATAGTTTTGTTCTGCTTGTGTTATTTTTTGTGAGTAGTAGGCAACTGGGTGCCACTTGCTGTCTGCCTGTTGGCATAGACATGCTCCCACTACCTGATCTGAAGTGTCTGTCTTGATTTGTGTCAGTTGGCCTGTCTTGAAGTTGAGGAGAACTGGTTTCTTGGCGCAAGTGTTCTTGAGCTGTTGAAATACTTTTTGTTGTCTCTCCATCCACCAGTACTCCATGTCCTTCTCCGTGAGTTCTGTCAGTGGTGTTGCTATCTGTGAGTAGTTCTTTATGAACTGTCAGTTGAAGTTGGCAAATCCTAGGAAGGCTTGTACTTCCTTAACTGACATCAGTGTTAGCCATTGCTGAATCACTTTGATTTTCTCAGGGTCAATCTTGATCTCTTTAATTCCCATAATGTATCCAAGAAATTCAACTTCCAGTTTGTTGAACTCGCATTTCTTCAGGTTGAGCTTGAGCCCTGCCTGTTGTAGGCATCGTAGAACATCCTTCACATGTTTGGTATGTTCCTGTTGCGTGTTCAAGTAGACAAGAATGTCATCCAGGTAGATGATAGCTGTTTGGTCCAGGTGTGCTCTGATGATGTTATTGATCAATGCTTGACATGTTGCTGGTGTGTTTGTGAGTCCGAATAGCATAACCAGATACTTGTAGTGTCTGTATCAGGTTCTGAAGGCTACCTTCCATTCTTCTCCTTCTTTCATGCGTATCAGGTTGTATGCTCCTTTCAAGTCCAGCTTGGTAAAGATTGTAGCTTGGCTGATCCTGTCTTGCAATTTGTTCGCATTTGGCAACAGATATCAGTTCTTGATGGTAATGTTGTTGAGTTTCCTGTAATCCACACAAAGTTGAAGACTTCTGTCTTTCTTTGGCGCAAATAGTATCGGGTATCCTGCTGGTGATTGAGATTCTTGAATGAAACTCTTTTTCAGGTTTTCCTCCAGGTACTCGCGAAGTACTTGGAGCTCTTTCTCTGATAACTGGTAAATTGGTCCAAATCCTGGCTCTGTCCCTGGTTGCAACTTGATCTCATGATCCCAAGGTTGGTGCTTAGGCAACACTGCTGTTGTTGTCTCTTCCTGAAAGAGGTTATCATACCCAGGCCAGTACTCTTCAGGGATCTCCAGAGGGTTAACAACTTCCTCTCTCTTCATCTCTGACTGTTTGGCCACCTGGTTCCAGGGTGTGCCTGTTGAGGCAGACCTCTTCTCTTGAGAGTTGTCCTTTCTGTCAGTGAGGTTCCACTGAGGACTTCTCCCCTCATCTGTCCACACCTTCTGCGGCTGGTAACAGGTCCGAGCTGTGTTGTTAGTGCAGTTCCTAAACGTGAGTACTCCTGTCTTCCAGTTAACAACTGGGTTGTGCTTCTTTAGCCAAGGCATCTCCAAATAGATATCCTGAGTGGCCAACTCAACAATATTAAGGTGGATCCTTTCAGCATAGTGTCTGGTAACTATTTCCATTGGCTGCGTCTTATGGCAGACTAGCTCTGTCTGTCTATTTGCCATCATGAGCTGATAGGGCTGCTGCTTGCGTCTCCTTCCAGTGCTGAGGGTATCGTAAAGTTGTCTCAAGATGTAGTTTCCACTGGCTCCAGAGTCAACAAGTGTGTATGTCTGTACTGGCGTGTTGGCTTGTAGTGACACAGGCAATCACAGGTGCTTTGCGTTGCTAGGGGTTATGTTGTTGAGCTCCTGATGTCACCCCTTGATAAGGGAGTTCAGTCTTTTTCTGATTGAAGTATCTTTCCACTGACTGGGTAATGGGTCCAGCCATTCCCATCAGTTCTGAGAAATCTGTTCATGAATTTGTCTTGCTGATGCTTGTCACATCCAGGCTTGAGGCAGTACTGCCAATTGTTGATGTAGCAGTTGTGGTTGTTGCCTTGCTGCAGGAACATGAGGTGTTTGTACCAGTCATGTGTGTGCCCAGGAAATGCGGTGTGTTGGTGTTTGTCCCAAAGGTGGATCTCACACACATCCTTCTCGCAATTGACCTAATGCTTGTGGCAGGTGGTGTGGTAGGGTGAATGTTCTCCGTACCTTCGTAGTTGTTTGTGGTAGGTGCAGTAGTGCTTTGTGCAAAACCTCCACTGTAGTTCACCGTGCTGTAGATTTCGTGGGTCCATGCTGTAAGCATAGCTTCCTTGTGGTATTTCTTCTTTGATAGACACAGGTTTGTCTCAGTCCCTATCAGAGGTGGTTAAGGGCTCCTGTCTCTTGTCCTGACCTGTCTGTTCTGGTAGGTCCTTGCCTCCTGATGTTGCCAGTTGGTGGGCTGCTTCCAATGTCTGATTGTAGTTGTCCTATTGTTCAAGAGATTGCTGAGCCTCTCCTGGTGGGTTCTCTGGCTTGATGACATTCCAGTCTCCGTCAAGTGTATTAAGTTGCTGTCAGTGCACCTTGTTCTTTGAACAACAGTCTTTCGCCTTGTGGCCTAGCTTACCACAGGCATAGCACTTCAGTACTTTCCCCTTTTTGTTGTTCCTTCCCTTCGTGAACTTTCTCTTGTGGTGGACTGCATCCAGTTCCATGGGTGCATAGCCATATAGGTCATGTGGTGGTGCCTTGTTAGGTGGCTTGTAGTGGTTGCTCACATACCATGTGGGGTGGCTGTATCCTCTGTTGTGGTGTTTCTCCATCACTCGCTTGAATAGTTTGTCATCAATGTCAATTGCTTGTGCGATGAGTTCATCCAGTGTGTTGACCACTCATCTGTCAAAGATGATTTCATCCTTCATGTTTTCCTTGAGTCCACATCAGTACATAACCATCAGGGTGTTGTTGTCCCAGTCAGTCAGTACTGAGTATTGTTTGAACTGCGTGGTGTACTCTGCGGCTGAGTGTCATTGTTTGATGTGCTGGATCATTTGTATAGCCACTTTATCTTTGTTAGATAGTCCAAGGATCCTTTTGATCTTGTCCTTGAATCGCATTCATTTTGTCATCCATTCTGTTGTGCTGTTGTGGTCTCTGTTTCCTGAGAGATGTTTGTTGACGTAGGGCTTGATCTATCAATAAGCATTGCCTCTCATGTAAGTGGTTGCGAAGAGGGGCCACTTGTCCTTAGGCAGCTTCATCTCTGGTTGGAATTGAAAGTAGACTTGGAGTTGCATAAGCCAGTCGTCAACCTTGTTTCTTTCACTGTAGAACAGGTCTGGCTTGGCAATGCTAATCTTTCTATCTGGGAAGTTGGGGTTAGTTGCTCCTGAGGTACTCATCCTTGAGGGTCTTCAAAGTGTTGCGGTCTGTACTGTACTGTCCTATCTGAGTATAGGATTAGGGTGAGAGGTGGAAGGCGGGTTGGTTCTCACAGGAGAGGAGTGTCAAGGAGTGTGAAGGGGTTTGGTGGAATGTGGTGGTGGTGACACCTGATCAACAGCTTCATACAAAAGGATTGTATTGAAGTAGATCTAGTTGTCTGGATCACAACATAAGTTGAAGATGATTGTTCCATAGGGGAACTATCGCCAGACTATATAGTGCTCAGTTCGTGAGCACAGTGAGCTCTGCTCACTTTGCTCACAGTTTATGCACACTGCGGCAAGCTGGGTGAGCTCTGCTCACTTTGCTCACTTTTCATGCATGCTGCGGTGAGCTGGGTGAGCTCTGCTCACTTTGCTCACTTTTCATGCACGCTGTGGTGAGCTGGGTGAGCTCTGCTCACTTTGCTCACTTGTTCATGCATATGCATGCTGCGGTGAGCACCCCCTGGTTTGTCTCGCCGGTCACGTGACTGGTTCCCGTGCCACACTGTCTGGTACTTCTGTCCAGTATCCTGTCTGCTGCTTTCTGTGAGTATATAAAGACTGTGTTCCTTCTGGGTCGTAACACTCATATTTTCCTGGGCGTGTGTTCCATGCTTCTCTTGCCTTCTTGGCTGCTTCCTGGCGTACTGGACAGACACTAGCCCAGGCTGGGTGAGCTCCTCTGCAGTTGCTGTATTTTGGCTTGAGAAGCTGTTCAGGAACTTGGCAGGCTCTCCTTTCATGCTGGCCTCCACAGGCACCACACACAGCTTTGTTCTTGCAGAAGTGTGCTTGGTGCCTATAGCCAAAGCACTTGAAATATTGTGCAATAACTGTGTCTGCCAGAAAAGGTTCTGCTTCATGCATCCTGTGCCCCAGCACTAGCCCACTCTCAATCAAAAGATTGGCTTGTTCAGGGGTAGCCAGATCCAGGTGGAGAGAGGTAACTGGCTTCTTTTGAGCTATAGCCTTCTTAGATGTTGTGGTCTGTACTGTACTGTCCTATCCGAGTATAGGATTAGGGCGAGAGGTGGAAGGTGGGTTGGTTCTCGCAGGAGAGGAGTGTCAAGGAGTGCGAAGGGGTTTGGTGGAACATGGTGGTGGTGACACCTGATCAATAGCTTTGTACAAAGGATTGTATTGAAGTACATCTAGTTGTCTGGATCACAACATGAGTTGAAGATGATCATTCTATAAGGGAACTATCACCGGACTATATAGTGCTCAGTTTGTGAGCACAGTGAGCTCTGCTCACTTTGCTCACTCAGTGAGATCAGTGAGCTCTGCTCACTTTGCTCACAGTTCATGCATGCTGTGGTGAGCTGGGTGAGCTCTGCTCACTTTGCTCACTTGTTCATGCATGCTGCGGTGAGCTGGGTGAGCTCTGCTCACTTTGCTCACTTGTTCATGCACACTGCAGCAAGCTGGGTGAGCTCTGCTCACTTTGCTCACTGTTCATGCACGCTGCGGCAAGCTGGGTGAGCTCTGCTCACTTTGCTCACGCATATGCATACTGCGGCAAGCACCCCCTGGTCAGTCTCACCAGTCATGTGACTGGTTCCCGTGTCACACTGTCTGGTACTTCTGTCCAGTATCCTGTCTGCTGCTTCCTGTCAGTATATAAAGACTGTGTTCCTCCTGGGTCGTAACACTATCCTCCTCTCCATCTTTCATCATCTTGATGAAATCTGGTCATGCCTCCAAAGTCACGTGCGACTGTTAGCCGAACTCAGCTTGCTGCTCAAATCTGCGATCAGAGTTTTGTTTCATGTACACCCTGCAACTTTTGTGTTCTCCGTGGTCATCTGTGCTTCCAGATGCTGGGAGAAGACAATAAGTTGAAATGTGCTGTGTGCACTTGGCGTGGAAGGTCTTGTGTCTCTGTGTCCTGGAAATCTCTGAACATGTCCCAGAACAACCTCTGTGAGGATGTGGCCACTGACAAGGTGTTAAGGCCTAGGCCGGAACAGCCCAGGTAAGTGAGGGAGGAGTGGTAGTCATATAGAACAACATCCGACCGATCTGGTGGACGAGCAAGAGCTAAGCAAGGAGCTTGTCTGGTGGATGAGCAGGAGCTAAGCGAGGAGCTTGTCCGGTGGACAAGCAGGAGCTAAGTGAGGAGCTTGTCCGGTGGACGAGCAGGAGCTAAGCGAGGAGCTTGTCCACACAAAAGGATGATACCCCTTGAGGAGACCCCCCCCCTTGGGGCATCTGTATAAAGACCCCCCAAAGGGCCCGGAGAGATTAGCTCTCCAGGCTGAACACACAATACAAACCCATCATACTGAGACAATAGCACAGGAGAGTTACCCCACCTGTCTATTCCTGTACCAAGTCCCTGTCTAGAATCCACCCTGCGAAGCAACAGACCGAGCTGCCTTCTGTGTGAACCCAGCCCAGCCTTTAACAGTTTCAGCCTCTAACATATAGGACACTGACTTGATACGATGGTGGATCCACAAAGCCCTACCCTTTCTCAGGCAGCTCAAGCCCAGGCTGCTCAGGTGGCTCAGGCCCAGGCTGTCCAGGCAGCACCTATTGTTAACCTACCCCCGAAGCCCTTGAAGGTAGGTGCCCTGAAGAGGTACAATAGATCCAGGGGAGGACTGGAGTTGTTCTTCTCACAACTGGAGCTCTACTATGGGTTCAACACAGCCCAGTTCCTGACAGACCAGGAGAAGGTGCTGTTTGCAGCCTCCTACCTGGAAGGACCAGCCTTCACTTGGTTCAACATCTACTTAAGGGATTACCTAGACAATCAGGCAGACCCCAAGGAGCAAGAAGACAATACCCGACAGGTTATGGGAAGCTTGAAAACCTTTAAGACAGCTATGAGAAAGATGTTTGGGATCCTTGACAAGGAAAGAGATGTGGAACAAAAGCTCCAAGCACTGTGGCAAACTGGATCAGCATCGGAATTCACAGTGAAGTTCTAACAACTAGCAGTGAGGACCCAGTGGGGGGACAGTGCACTAACAGCACTATTCTACCAAGGCCTCAAGGAACAAGTCAAGAATGACATTGCGTGAGGAGACTGACCAACAGAGCTCTAGGAAATGATCAAGACTGCAGCTCACATCGACAACTGACAGTTTGAGAGAGAGCTTGAGAAGTGAGGCAAGCAGACAAAACCATGGGTGAAGAAAAAGCCAACACCCGCCAAAGATAACTACAGCTTGGTACCCATGGAAATCAATGCGGTGGAACCACAAAAGAAGGAGACACAGAAGTGTTACAACTGTCAGAAAGTGGGCCACCTTGCGGTGAACTACAGGAGCAAGAAGAAGAACAAGAAGGGCAAAGGGAAGCAGTTGAACACCACAAGCGCCTGGAAAAGCAGGGAGATGGAGGAGCCCCAGAGAGCCCCCCAAGACACACTGCCCCACAATCACCCTGAGGCAGTACTCCTCAGAGAGGAGGACAACCTCTAACAACACGCCAAAAAACTCAAGAACATGCTCCAAGAAACCTTGGACCACCTTGACAAGGTCTGAAGAAAGGTCAACAGAATCCACTGGGAGGACGACCTGATCTCCGAGCTTGACACAACCAGCTATATGGAGGAACAGGTTGACAACAAAGAAGCCCAGCCACCACCAGTCCCCGACAAACCTGTCCTTCAACAACAGGACACAACCCTATCAGAAATAGGGGAGACACAAGTGTCATGATAGGTCAACAATACCCTCAGCATCACACAGGTCAGAGACATTGCTGATGATTGCAACCAAGACCTGTGGGAACGATGCCTCACCACACAATGTAAACAACACACAGTAGAGCGTCAGGCCCAGGGCCTAGGCAGCTCAAAAAACTAGCAGCACTCTTCAAAACTGGGGTTGGAAGAGCAGGCAAGACAACACCCCGGGAGGAAGGAGTCAAGCCAAGCCTTGACGCAACAGCCTGTAGCCTGCACTTTCACATCAAAATCAGAGTCAATGGGTGGTTGGCTAAGGCCATGATCAACTCTGGTGCGACTGGCAACTTCATGTCAGAAAGCTTTGCCAGAAGAAACAAGGTTCCAGTCCAAGGCAAGAAAGACCTCTACCAGTTGACAGTAGTGGACAGAACACCACTCTCCAAAGACGAGGGACAAGTGATGAAGGAGACCAAGAGCCTGAGGCTGAGTGTCCATGGTATAATGATCAGAACAGAAGAATTCGACTTGGTCTGGATACCACACAAAGTTATATTGGGACTTCCGTGGTTGGAAAAACAAAACTCAAGGATTGACTGGAGAAGAAGGCAACTAGTCTTTCCAGATAAGACACTGGTCATGTCAGAACCAGGGGTGACAATTAAAGAAATCTCACTGACATGCTGGAAGAAATACCACCAGCACAGGCAGGCCTGTGTGGCCTGGATGAAACTCTGAACACAACAACTTTGCACCACGCAAGACACTGTGGGCGAGACTCAGGCACCGCAGTTGCCAAGTGAGTATAAAGAATACCAGGAGATGTTCGAAGAAATAGTGATTGTGACACTACCAGAACATCAGGAGTGGGACCACAAGATTCCACTGGAAGACAGAAAAAAACCCACACACAGCCCTATCTACACTCTGTCAGCAAAAGAGCTTGAGGCCCTGAGAGACTACCTGGATAAGAACCTAGTGAAAGAGTTCATAAGACCTTCAACATCACCAGCTGGATACCTGATATTGTTTGTGCCAAAGAAAGATAGCAAACTTCAACTGTGTGTTGATTACCAGCAGCTAAATGTGATTACAGTGAAGAACTGCTACCCGCTGCCACTGATATCAGAAATCCAAGACCAGATCCAAGGAGCCAAATAGTTCACCAAGTTCAACATTCAAGGCACTTTCAACCTGGTTAGGATGAAAGATGGCGAGGAATGGAAGACAGTCTTTCGTACAAGGTACAGGCACTACAAGTATACTGTGATGCTATTCAGCCTTACGAATACACTGGTGATATTCCAATCACTTATTAACACTGTCCTCTGACAATACCTAGATATATTTGTCACCGCTTATATCAACGATGTCTTGGTATACACCAATGGAACCTTGGAGGAGTATAAACAGCATGTCAAAACAATCCTACATGCACTCCAGAAAGCAGGCATGAGGTTACACCTTGATAAAAGCATTTTCCACACAAAAGAAGTGGTGTTACGACCCAGGAGGAACACAGTCTTTATATACTCACAGAAAGCAGCAGACAGGATACTGGACAGAAGTACCAGACAGCGTGACACGGGAACCGGTCACGTGACCGGCGAGACAAACCAGGGGGTGCTCGCCGCAGCATGCATATGCACAAACAAGTGAGCAAAGTGAGCAGAGCTCACCCAGCTCGCCGCAGCGTGCATGAAAAGTGAGCAAAGTGAGCAGAGCTCACCCTGCTCACTGCAGCGTGCATGAAAAGTGAGCAAAGTGAGCAGAGCTCACTCTGCTCACGAACTGGGCACTATATAGCCAGGCGATAGTTCCCCTATGGAACAATCGTCTTCAACTCATGTTGTGATCCAGACAACTAGATCTACTTCAATACAATCCTTTTGTACGAAGCCGTTGATCAGGTGTCACCACCACCACGTTCCACCAAACCCCTTCGCGCTCCTTGACACTCCTCTCCTGTGAGAACCAACCCGCCTTCCGCCTCTCGCCCTAATCCTATACTCGGATAGGATGGTACAGTACGGACCGCAACACTTTGAAGACCCTCAAGGATGAGTACCTCAGGAGTAACCAACCCCAACTTCCCAGATGGAAAGATTAGCGTCGCCAAGCCAGACCTGTTCTACGGCGAAAGAAACAAGGTTGACGACTGGCTCATGCAACTCCAAGTCTACTTTCAATTCCAACCAGAGACGAAGCTGCCTAAGGAGAAGTGGCCCCTCTTCGCAACCACTTACATGAGAGGCAATGCCTATTGATGGATCAAGCCCTACGTCAACAAACATCTCTCAGGAAACGGAGACCACGACGGCACAACGGAATGGATGACGAAATGGACACGATTCAAGGACGAGATCAAAAAGATCCTTGGACCATCTAACGAAGACAAAGTGGCTATACGAATGATCCAGCACATCAAACAACAACGCTCAGCCGCAGAGTACACCACGCAGTTCAAACAATACTCAGTACTGACCGACTGGGACGACAACGCCCTGATGGTCATGTACCGACATGGACTCAAGGAAAACGTGAAGGATGAAATCACCTTCGACGGACGAGCAGTCAACACACTGGACAAACTCATCGCACAAGCAATCGACATCGATGACAAACTATTCGAGCGAGCGATGGAGAAACACCACGACAGAGGATACAGCCGCCCCGCATGGCATGTGAGCAACCACTACAAGCCGCCTAACAAGGCACCGCCACATGATCCATATGGCTATGCACCCATGGAACTGGATGCAGTCCACCACAAGGGAAGGTTCACGAAGGGAAGGAACAACAAAAAGGGGAAAGCACTGAAGTGCTATGCCTGTGGCAAGCTAGGCCACATGGCGAAAGACTGTTGTTCAAAGAACAAGGTGCACTGACAGTAACTTAATACGCTCGACGGAGACTGGAATGTCATCGAGCCAGAGGACCCACCAGGAGAGGCTCAGCTATCCCTCGAACAATGGGACAACTACGATCAGATATTGGAAGCAGCCCACCAACTGGCAACATCAGGAGGCAAGGACCTACCAGAACTAACAGGTCAGGACAAGGGACAGGAGCCCTTAACCACCTCTGATGGGGACCGAGATGAACCCACGTCTATCAAAGAAGAAATACCACAAGGAAGCTATGCTTACAGCATGGACCCACGAAATCTACGGCACGGCGAACTACAGTGGAGGTTTTGCACGAAGCACTACTGCACCTACCACGAACAACTACGAAGGTATGGAGGACATTCACCCTACCACGCCACCTGCCACAAGCATTGGGTCAATTGCGAGAAGGATGCGTGTGAGATCCATCTTTGGGACAAACGCCAACACACCGCATTCCCCGGGCACACACATGATTGGCATGAACGCCTCATGTTCCTACAGCAAGGCAACAACTACAACTGCTACGTCGACAATTGGCAGTACTGCCTCAAGCCTGGATGTGACAAGCATCAGCAAGACAAATTCATGAACAGATTCCTCAGGACTGATGGGAATGGCTGGACCCATTGCCCAGTCAGTGGTAAGACACTTCGATCAGGAAAAGACTGAACTCCCTTGTCAAGGGGCGACATCAGGAGCTCAACAACATGACCCCTAGCAACGCAAAGCACCTGCGATTGCCTGTGTCACTACACGCCAACACGCCGATACAGACATACGCACTTGTTGACTCTGGAGCCAGTGGGAACTACATTTCAAGACAACTTTACAATACCCTCGGCACTGGAAGGAGACGCAAGTAGCAGCCCTATCAGCTCGCGATGGCAAATGGACAGACAGAGCTAGTCTGCCATAAGACGCAGCCAATGGAAATGGTTACCGGACACCATGCTGAAAGGATCCACCTTGATATTGTCAAGTTGGCCACTCAGGATATCTACTTGGGGATGCCTTGGCTAAAGAAGCACAACCCAGTTGTTAACTGGAAGACAGGAGTACTTACGTTTAGGAACTGCACTAACAACACAGCTCGGACCTGTTACCAGCCGCAGAAGGTGTGGACAGATGAGGGAAGAAGTCCTCAGTGGAACCTCACCGACAGAAAGGACAACTCTCAAAAGAAGAGGTCCGCCTCGACAGGCACACCCCGGAACCAGGTGGCCAAACAGTCAGAGATGAAGAGAGAGGAAGTTGTTAACCCTCTGGAGATCCCTGAAGAGTACTGACCTGGGTATGATAACCTCTTTCAGGAAGAGACAACGACAGCAGTATTGCCTAAGCACCAACCTTGGGATCATGAGATCAAGTTGCAACCAGGGACGGAGCCAGGATTTGGACCAATTTACCAGTTATCAGAGAAAGAGCTCCAAGTACTTCGCGAGTACCTGGAGGAAAACCTGAAAAAGGGTTTCATTCAAGAATCTCAATCACCAGCAGGATACCCGATACTATTTGCACCAAAGAAAGACAGAAGTCTTCGACTTTGTGTGGACTACAGGAAACTCAACGACATTACCATCAAGAACTGATATCTGTTGCCAAATGCGAACGAATTGCGAGACAGGATCAGCCAAGCTACAATCTTTACCAAGCTGGACTTGAAAGAAGCATACAACCTGATACGCATGAAAAAAGGAGAAGAATGGAAGACAGCCTTCAGAACCCAATACGGACACTACAAGTATCTGGTTATGCCATTCGGACTCACAAACGCACCAGCAACATGTCAAGCATTGATCAACAACGTCATCAGAGCACACCTGGACCAAACAGCTATCGCCTACCTGGACGACATTCTTGTCTACTCGAACACGCAACAGGAACATACCAAACATGTGAAGGATGTTCTACGATGCCTACAAGAGGCAGGGCTCAAGCTCAACCCGAAGAAATGCGAGTTCAACAAACTGGAAGTTGAATTCCTCGGATACATCATAGGGATCGAAGGGATCAAGATTGACCCTGAGAAAATCAAAGTGATTCAGCAATGGCCAACACCGACATCAGTTAAGGAAGTACAAGCCTTCCTGGGATTTGCCAACTTCAACTGACAGTTCATCAAGAACTACTCACAGATGGCAACACCACTGACAGAACTCACAAAGAAGGATGTGGAGTACCGGTGGACGGAGAGACAACAAAAAGCATTCCAACAGCTCAAGGACGCTTGCGCCAAGGAACCAGTTCTCCTCAACTTCAAGACAGGCCAGCCGACACGAATCGAGACAGACGCTTCAGATCAAGCAGTGGGAGCATGTCTATGCCAACAGGCAGATGGCAAGTGGCACCCAGTTGCCTACTACTCACGAAAGATGACACAAGCGGAACAAAACTATGATATCCACGATAAAGAGCTACTGGCAGTCGTCAACGCACTCGAACACTGGAGAGTGTACGCAGAAAGCAGTTCCGAACTCACCATTCTCACAGACCACAAGAATCTGACAACGTTCACGACAACCAAGAAGCTGAACAGACGGCAAGTCAGATGGGCTGAACTCCTAGGGCAACACAAGTTCAAGATCTTGTACACCCCTGGACAAGACAATAGGAGAGCAGACGCACTAAGCTGATGAAAAGACCACATGGAAGATGATGAACGCCAAGGAACGATCTTACAGCAGGACCAGCAAGGAAACCTGGTGCCCCAGCCACAGATCAACAAGCTCACGGCAGAAGACACTGAAGAACTAATAAGGAACTACCACGACAATCCAGCACATAGTCACCCAGGAATCTCCAAAACCACAGACCTTATCCAACAGGCAGGGAACAATGTCATTAACCTCTGACAACATGTCACAAACTACATCAGCAAGTGTCTACTATACTAGAAAAACAAATATGGGAGACACAAGCCATACGGAGAAGGACACCCGAACACGATACCGAGAGGCCCGTGGGAAGACGTGTCAATGGACTTTATCACAAAGCTACCCAAGTCCAAAGACCCAGTCACAGGAATCACCTACGACTCGATTATGGTGATAGTGGACAGATTCACAAAATATCTAATAACAGTACCATTCATGGAGACCCACACAGCAGAACAGTTGGGACACCTCTTACTGGACAGACTAGTCAGAGACCACGGAGTTCCAATCACGATCATTACAGACAGAGATAAACTCTTCACATCCAACTACTGGAAGACAATCAGTGCAGCTATGGGAACAGAACCCAAAATGTCTACGGCCTATCACCCACGAACTGACAGCCAGACGGAGCGAGTGAACCAAGTCCTGGAGACTTACCTACGGCATTACATCAACAAAACCCACAGCAATTGGGTACAGTTATTACCGGTGGCACAGCTGGCAATCAACCAGCACAGATCAGACTCAACAAAGGAATCACCATTTTTTGCCAATTTTGGATAACATGCAAACATTGGGATGCCAAGCAGAGCTTCACCAAACGCGGAGAAAGCACTCCAACACGACAAGCTCCTACGACAAACACACACGATGATGAGGCACTACCTTCAAGAGACCTCAGAAAAAATGCAACGTCAGATGGACAAGAAATCGAAAATGGCACCTCAGCTAAAGAAGGGGGATAAAGTCTACCTCCTCACAAGAAATTGGAAAACAAAGAAACCAAGAACAAAGAAACTGGACCATGTTAAGGTCAGACCATTTTCAGTCGAAGAAAGAACTGGACCAGTCAACGTCAGACTGCGACTACCAAGGGATGCCAGAGTCCATCCAAACTTTCATATATCAATGATTGAACCAGCCGACCAGAGCACACCCTTGCAGGAAACATTCTATTACCAACCCGAAGAAGAACAAAAGTTTGAGGTTGAACAGATCCTGGCTAGGAAAGGTCAGCAATACCTCGTCAAGTGGAAAGGATACCCAGACTCAGAAAATACCTGGGAACCACTCAAGAACCTCGTGAACTGCCAGCTTCTTCTGCGACAGTTTCGGCAGGAGCAGGACTGAACAGCTCAGCCTGCAGGAGGGATGCGTCAATGACTGATCAAGTCAAATCCTCGCCATCCGACTCCATCTCTTTCACCAAGCACTGAAGCTTCTGCCTCGCACGGACCTCGGCGCCCTCCAACACCTTTCGCTTCCGAGACAGACAAGCCTGCACTGTGGCAAGTTGTTCAAAGAGTGCATCACGTGTTGCCTCGTCAGCGGCAACATCCTCACGGAGGTTGTCCCGGGACATGTTCAAAGATTCCCAGGACACAGAGACACAAGACCTTCCACGCCGAGTGCACGCAGCACATTTCAACTTATCGTCTTCTCCCGGCATCTGGAAGCACGGACGACCACGGAGAACACAAAAGTCGCAGGGCGTACGCGAAACAAAACCCCGATCGCGGATTTGAGCAGCCAGCTGAGTTCGGCTAATAGTCGCACGTGACTTTGGAGGCATGACCAGATTTCATCAAGATGATGAAAGATGGAGAGGAGGATAGTGTTACAACCCAGGAGGAACACAGTCTTTATATACTCACAGAAAGCAGCAGACAGGATACTGGACAGAAGTACCAGACAGTGTGACACGGGAACCGGTCACGTGACCGGCGAGACAAACCAGGGGGTGCTCGCCGCAGCATGCATATGCACGAACAAGTGAGCAAAGTGAGCAGAGCTCACCCAGCTCGCCGCAGCGTGCATGAAAAGTGAGCAAAGTGAGCAGAGCTCACCCTGCTCACTGCAGCGTGCATGAAAAGTGAGCAAAGTGAGCAGAGCTCACTCTGCTCACGAACTGGGCACTATATAGCCAGGCGATAGTTCCCCTATGGAACAATCGTCTTCAACTCATGTTGTGATCCAGACAACTAGATCTACTTCAATACAATCCTTTTGTACGAAGCCGTTGATCAGGTGTCACCACCACCACGTTCCACCAAACCCCTTCGCGCTCCTTGACACTCCTCTCCTGCGAGAACCAACCCGCCTTCCGCCTCTCGCCCTAATCCTATACTCGGATAGGACGGTACGGTACAGACCGCAACAAGTGGAATATTTGGGGTTGATCCTGACAACAGAAGGAATTCAAATGGATGACACAAAGATGGCAGCAGTACGAGACTGGCCAACACCCAAAAACCTCAAAGAAGTACAATCCTTCCTAGGATTTGCAAACTTCTACCGACGATTCATGAAGGACTACTCAAGAACAGCAGCAGCCTTGACAGAGTTAACCAGAAAGAACAAATCTTTCAGGTGGGGGGAGAGCCAACAAGCAGCCTTCCAGGAGTTGAAGGATAAATTCATCTCCGCACCTATTTTGGCATCATTTGATCCTGAGAAGAAGATCATTCTGGAAACTGATGCCTCAGACCAAGCATTGGGATCCTGCTTGTGTCAACCAGACGCCAACAACCGCTTACACCCTGTCGTGTATCGATCGAGAAAGTTCTCTGGCCCAGAACTGAGGTATGATGTTCACGACAAAGAGTTGCTAGCAATTATTGATGTATTCCAAGAATGGAGGCCTTACTTGGAGGGGGTAAAATACACAGTAGATGTGTACTCAGACCACAAGAACCTAGCTTACTTCACAACAACAAAGAAGCTAAACTGACAGCAAGTTCGATGGGCAGAGTTGTTAGCATCATACAACTTCCAAATCCTCTACTGGAAGGGCACTGAAAATGCTTGAGTGGACACACTCAGCAGGCGACCAGACCTGATAGATGAGAAAACAACAGAGGAACACCCAATCCTAGCGACAAAAGGACAAACCCTGGTCTATGCCCAACCCCAACTGGCAACAACAGAAACAAAGAGTCCACCCCTTACCCTTGGCTACAAGACAGCAAACAAAAAGGAAATTGTGCCAGAAAGAGCACAAGAGGAGGTGATCCGGAGGCACCATGACAGGCCTTTGCACAGACACCCTGGGCAAGATAAAACCTTGGAGAAAATCCAAAGGAATTACTGCTTTGACAGAATGAAGCGCAAGGTGACAGAGTTCATCCGCAACTGCGAACAGTGTGCGAAGAACAAGCCATCAAGACATAAGCCCTATGGGCAGGCACAGCAAATGGACCTACCCAAGGCACTATGGGAAACTATCATGATGGATTTTGTAGTCAAGTTGCCAAAGTCAACAGACCCAGCAACAAAGGTGGTATACGATAGCATTTTGGTGGTTGTTGACAAGCTCACCAAATACACCCACCTGGTCCTGTGGAAAAAGTCAGGAACTGCGAACAAACTTGCGAGTGTCCTACTCAAAGAGCTGGTAAGCTACCGAGGGCTACCAAAGACAATCATCTCAGATCAAGACAAACTCTTCACCTTGAAATTCTGGAACACGTGGACAAGGCAACTTGGCATTGATACAAGGATGTCAACAGCCTACCACCCACAAACTGACAGACAAACTGAGCGGACAAACCAGACAATGGAGTAGTATCTACAACACTACATCAACCACCAGCAGGATAACTGGGTGGAACTGCTACCAATAGCCCAGTTTGTGTACAACAACCAGCAACATAGTGTGACAGGGACAACACTATTCTTTGCAAACTACAGAAGAAACCTCCGATGGCAGGCAACAGCAGAAGGCAATGTTGTTGATGTTAGCAAACTCACTGCTATGCATGAGATGATGAAAACAACAATCAACCGTGCCCAGAACACCACCACCCACCAATTACACAACAAAAGGTTGAAGGGACCAACCCTGGAAAGGGGGGATAAAGTCTACCTATCAACAAAAAACCTGCACTCAAAGTGACTGAGCAAAAAGCTGGATCATGTACAAATCAGACTATTCGAAATCAAGAAGCACACTGGGAAGGTCAACTATTGACTGAGACTACCACAAAAAGCAAGGATACACTGAGTATTCCACGTCTCACTGCTTGAACCAGCACCCAGCGACACAGAGATCAAGACAGAATGGAACTTCAAGGATGATGAAGAAGAGTACGATGTTGAAAGAATCCTGGATAGTCGAAGAAACAGATGGAAAACTGAGTACCTGGTGAAGTGGTTAGGATTTGATGAAGAGGAGAATTTGTGGGAACCAACTGAGAACTTCAGCCCTGTGATGAACCAGAAGCTGGTGGATTACCACCAAGCAAACCCGCAGTGACCAGGTCTGACAGAGACAACAGCTCAAGAGAAGCCAAAGTCTCTGAAGAGAAGACGTCCTCAAAGGACAGCAGAGCAGCAGTCTGACTGGCCTCCTGTTCACAGATAATGCGGAGAGCCTCCTGTTCCTGAGCATCGAGAGATTCCTGATCCTTGATGGTGGACAGCTCACGATGGATGGCATCAGCCTTCTTCTGTGAGAGATGACCCAGCTGCCGGCAGAGGCAGATCTGCCAGGGAAGCAACTTTGACAATTGGTCATCAGTCTTCCACAACTGAGCCTCGAGCTGCTCGCGCTCAAGTTCCATCTTCTTCCATTCTGATTCCGAGAGATGAAGGTCACAGCGACAACTCTTCTCAACACACCAACAACAAAAAGATGATGCAGAGCGCACAACACACTGGGTGTGGTCGTGATGACAAGCACTGTATGTGATTTTCGATTCCTTGCCTATTTTGCCAATACAACAAGAAAGAAAACTGTGATGACAAGTTCAAGTTGTCTGGCCTTAGTTCATAACAAAAGAGGAGCAGGAACAAAAAGGATCTGGGGACAGAACCCTTGGAGGGAGGGGATAGTGTTAAGGCCTAGGCCGGAACAGCCCAGGTAAGTGAGGGAGAAGTGTTAGTCATACAGAACAACATCTGACTGATCTGGTGGACAAGCAAGAGCTAAGCGAGGAGCTTGTCCAGTGGACAAGCAGGAGCTAAGCAAGGAGCTTGTCCGGTGGACAAGCAGGAGCTAAGCGAGGAGCTTGTCCACGCAAAAGGATGATACCCCTCGAGGAGACCCCCCCCCTTGGGGCATCTGTATAAAGACCCCCCAAAGGGCCCAGAGGGATTAGCTCTCCAGGCTGAACACACAATACAAACCCATCATACTGAGACAATAGCACAGGAGAGTTACCCCACCTGTCTATTCCTCTACTGAGTCCCTGTCTAGAATCCGCCCTGCGAAGCAACAGACTGAGCTGCCTTCTGTGTGAACCCGGCCCGGCCTTTAACACAAGGCAACGTGCGACACACTCTTTGAACAACTTGCCATGGTGCAGACTTGTCTGTCTTGGAAGTGAAAGGTGTTGGAGAGTGCTGAGGTCTGTGCGAGGCAGAAGCTTCAGTGCTTGGTGAAAGAGATAGAGTTGGATAGCAAGGATTTGACTTGATCAGTCATTGATATGTCTCTCCTGCAGGCCAAGCTGTTCAGTCCTACTCCTGCCAAAACTGTCGCAGAAGAAGCTGGCAGTTCACAAGGTTCTTGAGTGGTTCCCAGGTATTTTCCGAGTCTGGGTATCCTTTCCACTTGACAAGGTATTGCTGACTTTTCCTAGCCAGGATCTGTTCAACTTCAAACTCTTGTTCTTCTTCAGGTTGATAATAGAATATTTCCTGCAAGGGTGTGCTCTGGTCAGCTGGTTCAATCATCAATATGTGAAAGTTTGGATGGACTCTGGCATCTCTTGGTAGTCGTATCTTGATGTTGACTGGTCCTGTTTTCTCTTCGACTGAAAATAGTCTGACCTTGATGTTGTCAAGTTTCTTTGTCTTTGGTTTTTTTGTTTTCCAATTTCTTGTGAGGAGGTAGACTTTATCCCCCTTCTTTAGCTGAGGTGCTATTTTTGATTTCTTGTCTATTTGACATTGCATTCTTTCTGAGGTCTCTTAAAGATAGTGCCTCATCATCGTGTGTGTTTGTTGTAGGAGCTTGTCATATTGGAGTGCTTTCTCCATGTTTGGTGAAGCTCTGCTTGGCATCCCAATGTTCGCATGTTGTCTAAAATTGGCAAAAAATAGTGATTCCTTTGTTGAGTCTGATCTGTGCTGGTTGATTGCCAGCTGTGCCACCAGTAATAACTGTACCCAATTACTGTGAGTCTGGTTGATGTAATGCTGTAAGTAAGTCTCCAGGACTTGGTTTGCTCACTCCGTCTGGCCGTCAGTTTGTGGGTGATTTTGATTTTGATTTGATTCTTACACTGATTTGGCTGTTAAGCCATGCAGAACTTCTTGAAGAATTTTTGTCTCTGGTAGACTTGACTCGGGGACCTCACGCATTTACCGTACACCTTGTGGTTTGTAGTGTATGTACTGTGGGAAAACTCCAAACCCTGTAGGGGAAATAGGAAAACCACAGTAATGAGGGTTTTGTGGATCTTGACAGATATTGGGTGAGCTATTTCTTGGGGGTTTTCATACATCTTGCGAGGAGTACATCTTAGACAAGTTCTATGAATCTCGGGGGTTTTTGTGGCAGAATGTGGGGTGGGTCAGATTTGAACTGACGACTAGTTTAGTCAGGTTCTCCAGGCCTGACACCACTAGTTCCGGGTCATGGGTGCCATGTAGTGGGAAACTCTCACCAGCTTCCTGCTACACCATGCCACCCCAGTTTGTGGGTGATAGGCTGTAGACATTTTGGGTTTTGTTCCCATGGCTGCACTGATTGTCTTCCAGTAGTTGGATGTGAAGAGTTTGTCTCTGTCTGTAATAATCATGATTGGAACTCTGTGGTCTCTGACTAATCTGTCCAGTAAGAGGTGTCCTAACTGTTCTGCTGTGTGGGTCTTCTTGAATAGTACCACTATTAGATATTTTGTGAATCTGTCTACTATCACCATAATCAAGTTGTAGGTGATTCCTGTGACTGGGTCTTTGGACTTGGGTAGCTTTGTGATGAAGTCTATTGACACGTCTTCCCACAGACCTCTCAGTATTGTGTTTGGGTGTTCTTCTCCATATAGCTTGTGTCTTCTGTGTTTGTTTTTCTGGCACAGTAGATATTTGCTGATGTAGCTTGTGATATGTTGTCAGAGATTGATGACATTGTTCCCTGCCTGTTGGATAAGGTCTGTGGTCTTGGAGATTCCTGGGTGACCATGTGCTGGATTGTTGTGGTAGTTCCTTATTAATTCTTCAGTGTCTTCTGCTATAAGCTTGTTGATCTGTGGTCGAGGCACCAGGTTTCCTCACTGGTCCTGCTGTAAGATCATTCCTTGGTGTTCATCATCTTCTATGTGGTTTTTTTGTCAGCTTAGTGTGTCTGCTCTCCTATTGTTCTGTCTGGGGGTGTACAAGATCTTAAACTTGTGTTGCCCTAGGAGTTCAGCCCATCTGACTTGCTGTCTGTTCAGCTTCTTGGTTGTCATGAACATTGTCAGATTCTTGTGGTCTGTGAGAACAGTGAGTTCAGAACTGCTTTCTGCGTACACTCTCCAGTGTTCAAGTGCGTTGATGACTGCCAGTAGCTCTTTGTTGTGGATATCATAGTTTTGTTCTACTTGTGTTATTTTTCATGAGTAGTAGGCAACTGGGTGCCACTTGCTGTCTGCCTGTTAGCATAAACATGCTCCCACTGCCTGATCTGAAGTGTCTGTCTTGATTCATGTTGGTTGGCCTGTCTTGAAGTTGAGGAGAACTGGTTCTTTGGTGCAAGTGTCCTTAAGCTGCTGGAATACTTTTTGTTGTCTCTCTGTCCACTGATACTCCACGTCCTTCTTTGTGAGTTCTGTCAGTGGTGTTGCTATCTGTGAGTAGTTCTTAATGAACTGTTGGTTGAAGTTGGCAAATCCTAGGAAGGCTTGTACTTCCTTAACTGATATCAACATTGGCTATTGTTAAATCACTTTGATTTTCTCAGAGTCAATCTTGATCCCTTTGATTCCTATGATGTATCTGAGGAATTCAACTTCCAGTTTGTTGAACTTGTATTTCTTCAGGTTGAGCTTGAGCCCTGCCTTTTGTAGACATTGTAGAATATCCTTCACATGTTTGGTATGTTCCTGTTGTGTGTTCAAGTAGACAAGAATGTTGTCCAAGTAGGTGATAGCTGTTTAGTCCAGGTGTACTCTGATGATGTTGTTGATCAATGCTTGACATGTTGCTGGTGTGTTTATAAGTCCAAATAGCATAACCAGATACTTGTAGTGTCTGTATCAGGTTCTGAAGGCTGTCTTCCATTCTTCTCCTTCTTTCATGCGTATCAGGTTGTATGCTTCTTTCAAGTCCAGCTTGGTGAAGATTGTAGCTTGGCTGATCCTGTCTCACAATTTGTTCACATTTGGCAATAGATATCAGTTCTTGATAGTAATGTTGTTGAGTTTCCTGTAGTCCACACAAAGTCAAAGACTTCTGTCTTTCTTTGGTGCAAATAGTATTGGGTATCCTGCTGGCAATTGAGATTCTCAAATAAAACCCTTTTTCAGGTTTTCCTCCAGGTACTCGCGAAGTACTTGGAGCTCTTTCTCTGATAACTGGTAAATTGGTCCAAATCCTGGCTCTGTCCCTGGTTGCAACTTGATCTCATGATCCCAAGGTTGGTGCTTAGGCAACACTGCTGTTGTTGTCTCTTCCTGAAAGAGGTTATCATACCCAGGTCAGTACTCTTCAGAGATCTCCAGAGGGTTAACAACTTCCTCTCTCTTCATCTCTGACTGTTTGGCCACCTGGTTCTGGGGTGTGCCTGTCAAGGCAGACCTCTTCTCTTGAGAGTTGTCCTTTCTGTCAGTGAGATTCCACTGAGGACTTCTTCCCTCATCTGTCCACACCTTCTGCGGCTGGTAACAGGTCTGAGCTATGTTGTTAGTGCAGTTCCTAAACGTGAGTACTCCTGTCTTCCAGTTAACAACTGGGTTGTGCTTCTTTAGCCAAGGCATCTCCAAATAGATATCCTGAGTGGCCAACTCAACAATATCAAGGTGGATTCTTTCAGTATAGTGTCTGGTAACTGTTTCTATTGGCTGCGTCTCATGGCAGACTAGCTCTGTCTGTCTATTTGCCATCGCGAGCTGATAGGGCTACTGCTTGCATCTTCTTCCAGTGCTGAGGGTGTTGTAAAGTTATCTCAAAATGTAGTTTCCACTGGCTCCAGAGTCAACAAGTGTGTATGTCTGTACTGGCGTGTTGGCGTGTAGTGACACAGGCAATCACAGGTGCTTTGCGTTGCTAGGAGTCATGTTATTGAGCTCCTGATGTCACCCCTTGACAAGGGAGTTCAGTCTTTTCCTGATTGAAGTGTTCTTCCACTGACTGGGCAATAAGTCCAGCTATTCCTATCAGTTCTGAGGAATCTGTTCATGAATTTGTCTTGCTGATGCTTGTCATATCCAGGCTTGAGGCAGTACTGCCAATTGTGGACGTAGCAGTTGTGGTTGTTGCCTTGCTGTAGGAACATGAGGTGTTTGTGCCAATCATGTGTGTGCCCAGAGAATGTGGTGTGTTGGTGTTTGTCCCAAAGGTGGATCTCACACACATCCTTCTCACAATTGACCTAATGCTTGTGGCAGGTGGTGTAGTAGGGTGAATGTCCTCTGTACCTTTGTAGTTGTTTGTGGTAGGTGCAGTAGTGCTTTGTGCAAAACCTCCACTGTAGTTCACTGTGCTGTAGGTTTCATGGGTCCATGCTGTAAGCATAGCTTCCTTGTGGTATTTCTTCTTTGAAAGACGCGGGTTCATCTCAGTCCCCATCAGAGGTGGTTAAGGGCTCCTGTCCCTTATCCTGACCTGTCTGTTCTGGTAGATTCTTGTCTCCTGATGTTGCCAGTTGGTGGGCTACTTCTAATATCTGATCGTAGTTGTCCTATTGTTCAAGGGATAGCTGAGCCTCTCCTGGTGGGTCCTCTGGCTCAATGACATTCCAGTCTCTGTCAAGTGTATTAAGTTACTGTCAGTGCACCTTGTTCTTTGAACAACAGTCTTTTGCCATGTGGCCTAGCTTACCACAGGTATAGCACTTCAGTGCTTTCCTCTTCTTGTTGTTCCTCCCCTTTGTGAACCTTCCCTTGTGGTGGACTGCATCCAGTTCCATGGGTGCACAGCCATATGGGTCATGTGGCAGTGCCTTGTTAGGTGGCTTGTAGTGGTTGCTCACATACCATGCAGGGTGGCTGTATCCTCTGTTGTGGTGTTTCTCCATCACTCGCTTGAATAGTTTGTCATTGATGTTGATTGCTTGTGTGATGAGCTTGTCCAGTGTGTTGACCACTTGTCTGTCAAAGGTGATTTCATCCTTCATATTTTCCTTAAGTCTATGTCAGTACATAACCATCAGGGTGTTGTTGTCCCAGTCAGTCAGTACTGAGTATTGTTTGAACTACGTGGTGTACTCTGCGGCTGAGTGTTGTTGTTTGATGTGCTGGATTATTTGTATAGCCACTTTGTCTTTGTTAGATAGTCCAAGGATCCTTTTGATCCTGTCCTTGAATCACGTCTATTTTGTCATCTATTCTGACATACTATTGTGGTCTCTGTTTCCTGAGAGATGTTTGTTGATGTAAGGCTTGATCCATCAATAAGTATTACCTCTTATATAAGTAGTTGCGAAGAGGGGCCACTTTTCCTTAGGCAGCTTTGTCTCTGGTTGGAATTGAAAGTAGACTTGGAGTTGCATAAGCCAGTCATCAACCTTACTTCTTTTGCTGTAGAACAGGTCTGACTTGGTGACGCTAATCTTTCCATCTGGGAAGTTGGGGTTGGTTACTCCTGAGGTACTTATCCTTGAGGGTCTTCAAAGTGTTGTGGTCTGTACTGTACTGTCCTATCTGAGTATAGGATTAGGGTGAGAGGTGGAAGGCAGGTTGGTTCTCACAGGAGAGGAGTGTCAAGGAGTGCGAAGGGGTTTGGTGGAATGTGGTAGTGGTGACACCTGATCAATAGCTTTGTACAAAGGATTATATTAAAGTAGATCTAGTTGTCTGGATCACAACATGAGTTGAAGATGATTGTTCCATAAGAGAACTATCGCCAGACTATATAGTGCTCAGTTTGTGAGTACAGTGAGCTCTGCTCACTTTGCTCACTCAGTGAGATCAGTGAGCTCTGCTCACTTTGCTCACAGTTCATGCACGCTGCAGCAAGCTGGGTGAGCTCTGCTCACTTTGCTCACTTGTTTATGCACGCTGCGGCAAGCTGGGTGAGCTCTGCTCACTTTGCTCACTTGTTCATGCACACTGCAGCAAGCTGGGTGAGCTCTGCTCACTTTGCTCACTGTTCATGCACACTGCGGTGAGCTGGGTGAGCTCTGCTCACTTTGCTCACGCATATACATGCTGCGGCAAGCACCCCCTGGTTTGTCTTGCCAGTCATGTGACTGGTTCCCGTGTCACACTGTCTGGTACTTCTGTCCAGTATCCTGTCTGCTGCTTTCTGTGAGTATATAAAGACTGTGTTCCTCCTGGGTCATAACATTAGACTAGTAGGCTCTCAGGATAGTGATTTGCTTGCTCAGAGATGGGTTGCTGTTCTGGATTATCTGGCAGGTTTTCTCCAGGTCTTCAGGTTGGATATCTTCTGTTCTGACTCCATGGATCAGAACTGGAAATCTCTTGGGCTGGATGGTTGCTTCCTTTGTGAAGATAGCTGATACCCAGGCAGGGTTTTTCTCTAGGAAGACTTTAGTCTCTTGGCTTTCTGTGTTAATAAGGATATCCCCTGAAGGAAGTTTTCTTACTGCTCTGACCTGCTTGTTGTAGGGGCTGGGTAGTCTGTCTTGAAGAGCCTGGAAAAGCTGGATGTGAGTTCTATTAGCTATGTCAGGTGGCTGGATACCAGGATGTACAAGAACTTCTTTGAGAATTCTTGCAGGTAGAGGGATTTGTGCTGGAATAGATTTTTGGACAGCCTGGGCATATGATAGCTTGGCTTCTTGTTTGTCCAGCCGCTTGTTGATATTCTCCAGCTTCTGGAAGATTCTGTTGGTGAGGCCAGTAGAGCTAGACTGGGCTTCTGTAGGGAAGGAGTTTTTTTTGATATTTTCCCAGCTTTTCAGAATGGATTCTGGGACTGGTTGAGTTTTGATCCAGAAGTCTACTAGTTTGTAGTCACTCTGGGGAGGTGGTTGGGGGATAGGAGGGCTGGACTGGGTGCTAGCCAGACTGGGAGCTGGTTGGGAGAGTATAGCTGGTGTAGCTCTGGTGTTACTTTCTGAAAAGGTGGGTTTTTTCTTCTTGGAAGCTATGTTAGAGATTGTTTGGCACAGGTTGGGTGTTTCCTGTCTGCAGAGTACTGCCAGAAAGAAGAGTCACCTGGTTTCCCAGCAGTAATAATCTAGTCCTGGGACCAATCCCCAAGACTAGACTTTCCTGGGCAGCTTTTTCCAACTAAGCTCTGGGCAAAGCTAGAAGTATTAACCTAGACTAGGGACCAGACCCTCTATCAAGACTTTCCTTGAGCCAAAGACTCTGCTAGCTCCATTATCAGTCAGACTCTAACTATTCCTCTTATCCTAAGACTCTCTCTCTCTGGTTGTGGGTAGATTGCTGGTTGTTGAAGAAGAAGATCGTGGATTCAAGATCACAACTTTTGACAAACAGGTGTGATTCTCAAAGGTGATGGGTTTTCACCTTAAGGTTTGGGTGGTTTCAGAGAGGAACTCAGCTGTTTTCCAGAACATATGACAAATTATGGTGTTTGTCAAAAATGATGGTCCTTGAAGAACGTGGTTCTGGGAACAGTTGTGTAGTGGTCCTCCGACAATACCTGGACATATTTGTCACTGCTTATATTGATGATGTCTTGGTATACACCAATGGAACCTTGGAGGAGTATAAACAGCATGTCAAAACAATCCTACATACACTCCAGAAAGCAGGCATGAGGTTACACCTTGATAAAAGTGTTTTCCACACAAAAGAAGTGGAATATTTAGGGTCGATCCTGACAACAGAAGGAATCTGAATAGATGACACAAAGACAGCAGCAGTACAAGACTGGCCAACACCCAAAAACCTCAAAGAAGTACAATCCTTCCTAGGATTTGCAAACTTCTACTGATGATTCATCAAGGACTACTCAAGAACAGCAGCAGCCTTGACAGAGTTAACCAGAAAGAACAAATCTTTCAGGTGGGGGGAGAGCCAACAAGTGGCCTTCCAGGAGTTGAAGGATAAATTCATCTCCACACTCATTTTGGCATCATTTGATCCCAAGAAAAGGATCATTCTGGAAACTGATGCCTCGGACCAAGCATTGGGATCCTGCTTGTGTCAACCAGACGCTGACAACCGCTTACACCCTGTCGCGTATCAATCAAGAAAGTTCTCTGGCCCAGAACTGAGGTACGATGTTCACGACAAAGAGTTGCTAGCAATCGTCGACACATTCCAAGAATGGAGGCCTTACTTGGAAGAGGCAAAATACACGGTAGACGTGTACTCAGACCACAAGAACTTAGCTTACTTCACAACAACAAAGAAGCTAAACTGATGACAAGTTTGATGGGCAGAGTTGTTAGCATCATACAACTTCCAAATCCTCTACCGGAAGGGCACTGAAAATGCTTGAGCGGACGCTCTCAGCAGGCGACCAGACCTGATGGACAAGAAAACAACAGAGGAACACCCAATCCTAGCAACAAAAGGATGAACCCTAGTCTATGCCCAACCCCAACTGGCAACAACAGAAACAAAGAGTCCACTCCTTACCCTTGGCCACAAGATGGCAAACAAAAAGGAAATTGTGCCAGAAAGAGCACAAGAGGAGGTGATCCGGAGGCACCATGACAGGCTTTTGCACAGACACCCCGGGTGAGATAAAACCTTGGAGAAAATCCAAAGGAACTACCACTTTGATGGAATGAAGTGCAAGGTGACAGAGTTCATCCACAACTGTGAACAGTGCACGAAGAACAAGCTATCAAGACATAAGCCCTATGGGCAGGCACAGCAAATAGACCTACCCAAGGCACCATGGGAAACTATCATGATGGATTTCATAGTCAAGTTGCCAAAGTCAACAGACCCAGCAACAAAGGTGGTATACGATAGCATTTTGGTGGTTGTTGACAAGCTCACCAAATACACCCACCTGGTCCTGTGGAAAAAGTCAGGAACTGCGAACAAACTTGCGAGTGTCCTACTCAAAGAGCTGGTAAGCTACCGAGGGCTACCAAAGACAATCATCTCAGATCAAGACAAACTCTTCACCTTGAAATTCTGGAACACGTGGACAAGGCAACTTGGCATTGATACAAGGATGTCAACAGCCTACCACCCACAAACTGACAGACAAACTGAGCAGACAAACCAGACAATGGAGCAGTATCTACAACACTACATCAACCACCAGCAGGATAACTGGGTGGAACTGCTACCAATAGCCCAGTTTGTGTACAACAACCAGCAACACAGTGTGACAGGGACAACACTGTTCTTTGCGAACTACAGAAGAAACCCCTGATGGCAGGCAACAGCAGGAGGCAATATTGTCAATGTTGATAAACTTGCTGCTATGCACAAGATAATGAAAACAACAATTGACTGTGCCCAGAACACTACCACCCGCTGATTACACAACAAAAGGTTGAAGGGACCAACCCTGGAAAGGGGGGATAAGATCTACCTATCAACAAAAACCTGCGCTCAAAGTGACTGAGCAAAAAGCTGGACCACGTACAAATCAGACCATTCAAAATTGAGAAGCACACTGGGAAAGTCAACTATCAACTGAGACTACCACGAAAAGCAAGGATACACTGAGTATTCCACGTCTCGCTGCTTGAACCAGCACCCAGCGACGCAGAGATCAAGACAGAATAGAACTTCAAGAATAACAAAGAAGAGTACAATGTCAAAAGAATCCTGGATAGTCGGAGAGACAGACAGAAAACTGAGTACCTGGTGAAGTGGTTAGGATTTGATGAACAGGAGAATTTGTGGGAACCAACCGAAAACTTCAGCTCTGCGATGAACCAGAAGCTGGTGGATTACCACCAAGCAAACCCGCAGTGACTAGGTCTGACAGGGACAATAGCTCAAGAGAAGCCAAAGTCTCTGAAGAGAAGATGTCCTCAAAGGACAGCGGAGCAGCAGTCTGACTGGCCTCCTGTTCGCAGATAACACGGAGAGCCTCTTGTTCCTGAGCATCAAGGGACTCTTGATCCTTGATGGCTGACAGCTCACAACAGATGGCATCAGCCTTCTTCTGTAAGATGACCCAGCTGCCGGCGGAGGTGGATCTGCCGGGGAAGCAACTTTGACAATTGGTCATCAGTCTTCTGCAGCTGAGCCTTGAGCTGCTCGCACTTAAGTTCCATCTTCTTCCATTCTGATTCTGAGAGATGAAGGTCACAGTGACAACCCTTCTTGATGCACTGATGACAAAAACACAATGCAGAACTCACAACACACTTGGTGTAGTCATGACAACAAGCACCGCATGTGATTTTCAATTCCTTGTCTATTTTGCCAATGCGACAAGAGAGAAAACTGCGACAACAAGTACAAGTTGTCTGATCTTGGTTCATGACAAAAGAGGAGCAGGAGCTAAGCGAGGAGCTTGTCCACACAAAAGGATGATACCCCTTGGAGGAGACCCCCCCTCTAGAGCATCTGTATAAAGACCACCCCAAGAGTCCAGAGGGATTAGCTCTCCAGGCTGAACACAACACGCACACATTGTACTGAGACAATAGTACAGAGAGAGTTACTTATCTGTCTATTTCTCTACCGAGTCCCTGTCTAGAATCCGCCCTGCAAAGCAACAGACTGTACCGGTTTCTGTGTGAACCCGGCCTGGCCTTTAACACCACTACAAGCCGCCTAACAAGACACCACCACATGATCTATATGGCTATGCACCTATGGAACTGGATGCAGTCCACTACAGAGGAAGGTTCACAAAAGGAAGGAACAACAAAAAAAGGAAAGCACTGAAGTGCTATGCCTGTGGCAAGCTAGGCCACATGGCGAAAGACTGTTGTTCAAAGAACAAGGTGCACTGACAGCAACTTAATATGCTTGACAGAGACTGGAACATCATCAAGCCAGAAGACCCACCAGGAGAGGTCCAGCTATCCCTTGAACAATAGGATGATTATGATCAAACACTTGAAGTAGCCCACCAACTAGCAACATCAGGAGGCAAGGACCTACCAGAACAGATAGGTCAGGACAAAGGACAGGAGCTCTTAACCACCTCTGATGGGGACTGAGACAAACCTGTGTCTATCAAAGAAGAAATACCACAAGAAAGCTATGCTTACAGCATAGACTCACAAAACTTACAGCACAGTGAACTACAGTGGAGGTTTTGCACAAAACACTACTGCACCTACCACAAACAACTACAAAGGTACAGAGGACATTCACCCTACCACACCACCTGCCACAAGTATTGGGTCAATTGCAAGAAGGATGTGTGTGAGATCCACCTTTGGGACAAACACAAACACACCGCATTCCCCAGGCACACACATGATTAGCACAAACACCTCATGTTCCTACAGCAAGACAACAACAACAACTGCTACGTCAACAATTGGCAGTACTGCCTTAAACCCAGATGTGACAAGCATCAGCAAGACAAATTCATGAACAGATTCCTCAGGACTGATGGGAATGGCTGGACCTATTGCCCAGTCAGTGGAAAAACACTTCAATCAGGAAAAGACTGAACTCCCCTGTCAAGAGGTGATATTGGGAGCTCAACCACATGACTCCTAGCAACACAAAGTACCTGCGATTGCCTGTGTCACTACACACCAACACACCAGTACAGACATATGCACTTGCTGATTCTGGAGCCAGCGGAAACTACATTTCAAGACAACTTTACAACACCCTCAGCACTGGAAAGAAACACAAGCAGCAGCCCTACCAGCTTGTGATGGCAAATAGACAGACAGAGCTAGTCTGCCATGAAACACAGCCAATGGAAATAGTCACCGGACACCATGCTGAAAGGATCCACCTTGATATTGTCAAGTTGGCCACTCAGGATATCTATTTGGGGATGCCTTGGCTAAAGAAGTACAACCCAGTTGTTAACTGGAGGACAGGAGTACTCACGTTTAGGAACTGCACTAACAACACAGATCAGACCTGTTACCAGCCGCAGAAGGCATAGACAGATGAGGGAAGGAGTCCTCAGTGGAACCTCACTGACAGAAAGGACAACTCTCAAGAGAAGAGGTCTGCCTTGACAGGCACACTCTAGAACCAGGTAGTCAAACAGTCAGAGATGAAGAGAGAGGAAGTTGTTAACTCTCTGGAGATCTCTGAAAAGTACTGACCTGAGTATGATAACCTCTTTCAGGAAGAGACAACAACAGCAGTGTTGTCTAAGCACCAACCTTGGGATTATGAGATCAAGTTGCAACCAGGGACAGAGCCAGGATTTAGACCAATTTACCAGTTATCAGAGAAAGAGCTCCAAGTACTTCACAAGTACCTGGAGGAAAACCTGAAAAAGAGTTTCATTCAAGAATCTTAATTGCCAGCAGGATACCTGATACTATTTGCACCAATGTGCAAAAAAGCCAATCAGTCCAAGAGCTACTGCTAGCAACCTCAGCTCTCCAAGAGGTGGACATTATTGCACTTCAAGAGCCCTGGAAAAACCCTCACCTAGAAACAAGCACTTCAACTGTTTTCTCTTCCTTTCTTCCTCTCTACTGTTCAGAGATTGGCAGAACACTTTTTCTTATTAATAAAAATCTGAAACTCTCTTCTCTTCATCCTACCTTCTGGAATAAAGACTTTGTTTCTCTTGAAATCTACTTGGAAAACTCTCCTACTTCTCTTTGAGTACATAATCTCTACTTCACCCCATCAAGTCAAGAAAACTACACAGAGGTATCAGAAGCTTTTCTCTGTTTACTCCAAAATACTTTACAAGAACAAGGACAACATATTCTTCTCACAGACTCAAATCTTCACCACCCAGACTAGTCAAAGAAGAGAAGACTGTACTCTGAGACTGCAAACAAGTTTCAAGACCTAATGAAAGATTTAAATCTGGATTTAGCTATTGCACTTTTCACCCCTACCAGAGCAAGATCTCTTTCTGAAAAACCATGTTCTTCTATTGATCTGTCTTTTATTTCTTCTTCTCTTTCTAACTCTCTGATTTTCTCCAAAGTGGCTCTTCAGTTCTTTCATAGGTCTGACCACAGACCTGTACTAACCTGCCTGGACCTGGATCCTCCAAGGAAAATCTGGAAACAAGAAAGAAACTGGAGAACACTGGACTCAAACCTTGCAAGAGTAGAGTGTGAGAAGCTACACCTGCCCTTCCACTTCCAAGACAAATATGAAGTGGATGAGTACTTGGAGTATCTTGACAACTTTCTCCAAGAAATAGCAAGCAAATCCACACAGCTCCAGAAGCAATCTGGCCACTCAGTCCCCTGGTGGAATCAAGAGATCCAAAACAAGGTTAAAGAGGAAAGAAGAGTAAGAAGAAAAGTGCAAAAAAGACAAGCAAGTCAAGAGGAACTTGAGCAAGCAACTAAGCTCAAGAAAAAGGCAGTCAGAGATGGAAAACAGAACACTTTCAGACACCAAATCCATGAGCTGGCCAGCTCTTCAAAGTTCTGGAAGCTTGCAAAGTGGGGAAAGTCCAAAGCCAACAAGACTCCTGATCTTCCTCTGGTTCCTGACCTGGAAACACAAGAAGGAATAGCCAAAACCTTTGAGGAAAAGACTAAAGCCTTCTCACAGCAGTTCTTTCCAAAAGCTCTAGTTCCAGAACCAGGCTCAGAAAGCTCCCAGACTATCTCTGAGATACAGCTCTCCCAGGAGGTAACATGTGAAGAAGTGGAGCAAATTCTGGCCAAGAAGAAACCTTTCACAGCAGGAGGGAGAGATAAGCTGCCAAATGGATTTCTGAGAGCTCTGGGGTCTAGGTTCTGCCAAGCTCTAGCTATTCTGACTTCAACATGCTGGAAACTGGAGTACTTCCCTGAAAGATTTAAGAGTGCAAAAACAGTCTGCTTGAGGAAACCTGGCAAGGGAACCTACAATCAAGCTAAAGCCTGGCACTCTATAGCTCTGCTAAACA
Source organism: Lichina pygmaea (assembly GCA_963422465.1). Taxonomy (NCBI): domain Eukaryota; kingdom Fungi; phylum Ascomycota; class Lichinomycetes; order Lichinales; family Lichinaceae; genus Lichina; species Lichina pygmaea. The sequence goes on from OY730171.1 coordinate 2,429,212, forward strand.
CAACAGGCAAGCTGATGGAAGCTATTGCTGCAGCCAGACTAAGCAAGATAGCAGAAGAAGCTGGACTATTGCCAGATATCCAGATAGGCTTTAGGAAAGGAAGATCCACAGAAGCAGCACTTTTCCTTCTAACCTCCCAAGTGGAAAAAGTCTGGAAGGAAGGCATGGTTGCATCCCTACTCTCACTGGATATCTCAAGAGCCTATGACAGAGTTCTCCCCAAGATACTACAGCAAATTCTGAAAAGAAAAGGAATACCTGCCTGGCTAGCTTTCTGGATCTACTCCTTCTGTGATAAGCACTCTACCACTCTTGTCTTTGATGATTCTGAGTCTTGTTCAATTCCTATTCATTGTGGAGTTTCTCAAGGTTCTCCATTATCCCCTATTCTTTTTCTATTCTACATTTCTGAATTGCATGAGACTGTGCATACTCCCTCTTCTGGTGTATCTGCCCTGGGGTTTGCAGATGATACAAATCTGCTTGCTTTTGGTCACTCCTTGAAAAGTAACCTTCTGAAGTTAAAGAACACACACCTCAAATGTCTATCATGGGCTGCAAGACATGGAATAGTCTTCTCTCCTGAGAAATATGAAATACTTCATTTTTCCAGAAGAAGATCAGACAATCTTCAGCTCAAGCTCAGACTGGGGAATGTGATTCTCAAACCAAAAGAAGAAGTGTGAGTACTTGGAGTGTACCTAGATGCAAAGCTCCACTGGCGCAAACACCAGAGGATTATTCTTCAAAAAGCACAGAAAGCACTCTCTTCTCTTTCTAGAACTTCCTATTCTACTTGGGGCTTTCCAGTTCACACATCACGTCTGGTGTACACTGCTATACTGAGATCTCTACTGAGCTATGCAGTGGGGATCTGGTTTAACCCTCTAAGAAAATCCTCCAATATCTCTTCTCTTGTTTCATTTCAAAACAGATGCCTAAGACTTATTGGGGGTGCTTTCAAAGCCACTTCTTCTTTTCTATTAGAGAGTGAGCTTTTTCTTCTACCTCTAGACCTCTACTTTAAATTTCGCACTGCCTGTTTTCTTTCTTCTATTCAAAACTCCCCTCTCAAATACTTTCTTGACAGTATCTTTTCCACTATTTCCAGCTATGCCTCTCTCTTGAAGAAACCTTTAAAGGAATCCCCAACTATCTCTCCTAAGTGGAAATTCACTTGGTTAAGTCAAATAACTACTAACCAGGCTAGTTCAAAGAAAGAACTACAAAAGCTCTTTACTAAAGAGTGGGAAGACCAATGGGAAGAGAAGAAAACAAGAAGCTATCCAGACTGGCAGACTTTCTGTCAAAAGCCACACAAAAACAATCTGAAGCTCTACAAAGAGTTACAGAAAGCTGAGGCAAGTCTGCTACTGCAAATCAGGACTGGAAGAATTGGTCTGGCAAGTTTTCTTTTCAGAGCTGGAGTTCCTGACTTCCCTACCCCACTATGTGTGTGTGGCCAAGCAGAAGAAACTGCAAAACATATCACCTCTTCATACTCTCTTTATTCAAGACAAAGACAACAAGTCTTTTTTAATCCCCAAGACTTCACCACTATTATTTCAAACCCAGAGCTACTACAGAAGTTCTTGTACTGGTTTATGTCTTTGAAAAGACTAAACCAGTTTAATCTAGCTTTCAAACTCCACTATTCCCAATCCAATACCTAGATTCTCTTCTCTTACCAGAAACTTCAAGATTCCTTTTGTTACATTCCCTAGTCACACCCTGCCTTCAGTTTTTATCTCTTCAAAGGTTTTCTGAAGGAGTTCACTATTAGCTAGAAGATCTGCATAGCTGTAAAGCTACTACCAGTGTAAGAATCAAATAAAATAAAATAAAAATACTATTTGCACCAAAGAAAGACAGAAGTCTTCAACTTTGTGTGGATTATAGGAAACTCAACAACATTACCATCAAAAACTGATATCTGTTACCAAATGTGAACAAATTGTGAGACAGGATCAGCCAAGCTACAATCTTCACCAAGCTGGACTTGAAAGGAGCATACAACCTGATATGTATGAAAAAAGGAGAAGAATGGAAGACAGCTTTCAGAACCTAATACAGACACTACAAGTATCTGGTTATGCCATTCAGACTCACAAACACACCAGCAACATGTCAAGCATTGATCAACAACATCATCAGAGCACACCTGGACCAAACAGCTATCACCTACCTGGACAACATTCTTGTCTACTCGAACACGTAACAGGAACATACCAAACATGTGAAGGATGTTCTACGATACCTACAAAAGGCATGGCTCAAGCTCAACCTGAAGAAATGTGAGTTCAACAAACTGGAAGTTGAATTCCTCAGATACATCATAGAAATCAAAGAGATCAAGATTGACCCTGAGAAAGTCAAAGTGATTCAGCAATAGCCAACACTGACATTAGTCAAGGAAGTACAAGCCTTCCTAGAATTTACCAACTTCAACCAACAGTTTGTCAAGAACTACTCACAGATAGCAACACCACTGACAGAACTCACAAAGAAGAACGTGGAGTACTGGTGGATGGAGAGACAACAAAAAGTATTCCAGCAGCTCAAGGACACTTGTGCCAAGAAACCAGTTCTCCTCAACTTCAAGACAGGCCAGCCAACACAAATTGAAACAGACACTTCAGACCAAGCAGTGGGAGTATATCTATGCCAACAGGCAGACAGCAAGTGGCACCCAGTTGCCTACTACTCACGCAAAATGTCACAAGCAGAACAAAACTATGATATCCACAACAAAGAGCTACTGGCAGTTGTCAATGCACTCAAACACTGGAGAGTGTATGTGGAAAGTAGTTCTGAACTCACCATTCTCACAGACCACAAGAATCTGACAACATTCACGACAACCAAGAAGCTGAACAGATGACAAGTCAGATAGGCTGAACTCCTAGAGTAACACAAGTTCAAGATCTTGTACACCCCCAGACAAGACAATAGGAGAGCAGACGCACTAAGCTGACAAAAAAACCACATAGAAGATGATGAACACCAAGGAACAATCTTATAGCAGGACTAGCAAGGAAACCTGGTGCCTTAACCACAGATCAACAAGCTCACAGCAGAAGACACTGAAGAACTAATAAGGAACTACTACGATAATCCAGCACATAGTCACCCAGGAATCACCAAAACCACAGACCTTATCCAACAGGCAGGGAACAATATCATTAACCTCTGACAACATGTTACAAGCTACATCAGCAAGTGTCTACTATGCCAGAAAAACAAACATAGAAGACATAAGCTATACGGAGAAGAACACCTGAACACAATACCAAGAGGTCCTTGGGAAGACATGTCAATAGACTTCATCACAAAGCTACCTAAGTCCAAAGACCCAGTCACCAGAATCACCTCCAACTTAATTATAGTGATTGTGGACAGATTCACAAAATACCTAATAGTGGTACCATTCAAGGAAACTCACACAGCAGAGCAGTTGGGACATCTTCTACTGGACAGATTGGTCAGGGACCACAGAGTTCCAATCACAGTCATTACTGACAGACAAACTCTTCACATCCAACTACTGGAAAACAATCAGTGCAGCCATGGGAACAAAACCCAAAATGTCTACAGTCTATCACCCACAAACTGACAGCCAGACAGAGTGAGCAAACCAAGTCCTGGAGACTTATTTGTGGCATTACATCAACCAGACCCACAGTAATTGGGTACAGCTATTACCAGTGGCACAGCTGGCAATTAACCAGCACAGATCAGACTCAACAAAGGAATCACCATTCTTTGCCAATTTTGGATAACACACAAACATCAGAATACCAAGCAGAGCTTCACCAAACATGGAGAAAGCACTCCAACATGACAAGCTTCTATAACAAACACACATGATGATGAAGCACTACCTTCAAGAGACCTCAGAAAAGATGCAATGCCAAATGGACAAAAAATCGAAAATAGCACCTCAGCTGAAGAAGGGGGATAAAGTCTACCTCCTCACAAAAAATTGGAAAGTCAAGAAACCAAGAACAAAGAAACTGGACCATGTCAAGGTCAGACTATTTTCAGTCAAAGAAAGAACTGGACCAGTCAACATCAGACTGCGACTACCAAGAGACACTCAGGTACACCCAAACTTTCACATCTTAATGATCAAATTAGCTGATCAGAGCACACCCTTGCAGGAAACATTTTATTACCAACCAGAGGAAGAACAGGAATTCAAGGTTGAACATATCTTGAAGAGAAAAGGTCAGTGATACCTTGTCAAGTGGAAAAACTACCCAGACTTGGAAAATACCTGGGAACCACTCAGGAACCTCACGAACTGCCAGCTCCTCCTGCAGCAGTTCTGGCAGAAGTAGGACTGAACAGCTCAGCCTGCAGCACAGACATGTCAATGACTGTCGCTGACAAGTCTTCACCATCCACCTCTATTTCAGCAACAAGGCACTGGAGCTTCTTCCTTGCTCAACCCTCAGCACTTTCAAGAATCTTTCACTTTTGGGACACACAAGCCTGCAGCTTGGCAAGCTGCTCAACAAGAGTATCCCACTTGGCCTCATCAACAGCCAAATCCTCGCAAAGGTTATCTCAGGTCATGTTCAGTGACTCCCAAGAAAGCAACACACAGGACTTCCCATGATGAGTGCACTCAGCGCACTTCAACTTATTGTTGTTGTCAGATATTCAGAAACAGGGCTTGTGGTTCAAAACACAGAAGTCACACAGAGCAAGTGACACAAAGTTATGATCACAGATCTGGGCTGCCAGTTGTCCTCGGTAAGCAGAGGCACGTAATTTTGCAGACATACTCCAGAATTCATCAGGATGATAAATGAAGGAGAGGAGGGTAGTGTTATGATCCCTGGGATGGGAGCCACTCATTTATAAGCAATCAGGCCACAGGCCAGACAAGAGGACACCATGGAAAGTCAAGTGACCAAACTAACAAAAGGTCACGTGACTGTCAAGACAAACACAGGTGGCTTGACACAGCATGCATGAAGTATCAAGACAATCTCACCAGTCTTGATGCAGGGTGTAGGAACTGTTGAGACAATCTCACCTATCTTGACACAGCATACATGAAGCATCAAGACAATCTCACCTGTCTTGACGCAGGATGCATAACATGGTGGGACTGTCAAGACAATCTCAACTGTCTTGACATCAAGACTGTCAAGACAATCTTGATCATCTTGACAGGCCAGCACTATATAGTCCAGTGATAGTTCCCTTATGGAACAATCATCTTCAACTCATGTTGTGATCCAGACAACTAGATCTACTTCAATACAATCCTTTTGTATGAAGCTATTGATCAGGTGTCACCACCACCACATTCCACCAAACCCTGTCGCACTCCTTGACACTCCTCTCCTGCGAGAACCAACCCACCTTCCACATCTCACCCTTAATCCTATACTTGGTTAGGACAGCATGGTACAGACCACAACAAAGAACTCACTCCAACAGGCTTGACAGTGGGAAAGACATTTTGACAACATGAAGTACTCCAAGTTCTTGTGATCAGAGATCACTTTGACAGGTTCTGGAGATTCTTCAAGCTCTGCTCACTATTCTTCAAAGGCACAGACAATTGCCAGCAACTCTTTGTTGTAGATCCTGTAGTTGCATTCTGCTGGCAGATGGTGGTGTGACAAGAAGGCAACAGGGTGTAGAACTTCTTCATGGTCTGGCTGTGACAGGACAGCACCAGAGATGTAGTCAGAAGTGTCAGTCTCAACAACACACTCCTTCTCCAGATCAAAGTGCTGCAGGATAGGTGTAGTGCTGAACACCTTCTTGATACTTTCAAACAAGCACTGCTCTGGGGTTTCCCACTTGAAGATAACATTCTTCTTGGTCAGAGCTGTGAGTGGGGATGCAAGCTTGGCAAAGTCTTTGATAAACCAGTGGTAGAAGTTTGCAAAAACAATAAAGCTCTGCACTTCCTTAAGACTGGCAGGAGGCTTCCACTCCTTGATGGTGTCAGTCTTGGCTGGGTCCATGCTCACAGATCCAGGTCAGCTGTCTTCAGTGGCAGACTGAATAATGAGGCCAAGGTACTTGACTTGATGGACTTCAAAGTCACACTTGGAGATGTCAACTTGCAGGCTTACATCTTGTAGTTGACTGAGAACAAGCTTGACGTGCTTCTGGTGTTCCTTGAGTGTCTGACTGTAGACAAGGATGTTATCCACATAGGCAGTGCCAAAGACATCAAGGATGTCAGGTCCCAAAACATTATTGATGTAGTTCTGGAACATGCTTGGAGTATTGGCAAGACCAAAGAGCATGACAAGGTATTCGTAGAGGTCTGAGTGTGTGCAGAATACAGTCTTCTATTCTTCACCTTCCTTCATCTGGATACAGTTGAAGGCACCAACAATGTCAAGCTTGGTGTACCACACAGCTTTGCAAAGCTGGTCCAACATCTTGTTACAACCCATGGAATGGGAGCCACTTATTTATAGGCAATCAGGCCGCAGGCCAGGCAAGAGGACACCATGGAAGTCAAGTGACTGACCAACAAGGGGTCACGTGACTGTCGAGACACACAGAAGTCTTGACGCAGCATGCATGAAGCATCAAGACAATCTCACCCATCTTGACGCAGGATGCATGAAGCATCAAGACAATCTCACCTATCTTGACGCAGGATGCATAAAGCATCAAGACAATCTCACCAGTCTTGACGCAGGGTGCATAACATGGTAGTACTGTCAAGACAATCTCAACTGTCTTGATGTCAAGACTGTCAAGACAATCTTGATTGTCTTGACAGGCCAGCACTATATAGTCTGGTGATAGTTCCCTTATGGAATAATCATCTTCAACTTATGTTGTGATCCAGACAACTAGATCTACTTCAATACAATCCTTTTGTACAAAGCTATTGATCAGGTGTCACCACCACCACATCCCACCAAACTCCTTCGCACTCCTTGACACTCCTCTCCTGCGAGAATCAACCCACCTTCCACCTCTCACCCTAATCCTATACTTGGATAGGACAGTACAGTACAGACCACAACACTTTGAAGACCCTCAAGGATAAGTACCTCAGGAGTAACCAACCCCAACTTCCCAGATGGAAAGATTAGTGTCGCCAAGCCAGACCTGTTCTACAGCGAAAGAAACAAGGTTGACGACTGGCTTATGCAACTCCAAGTCTACTTTCAATTCCAACCAGAGACAAAGCTGCCTAAGGAAAAGTGGCTCCTCTTCGCAACCACTTACATGAGAGGTAATGCTTATTGATAGATTAAGCCCTATGTTAACAAACATCTCTCAGGAAACAGAGACCACGACAGCACAACAGAATAGATGACAAAATGGACATGATTCAAGGACAAGATCAAAAGGATCCTTGGACTATCTAACAAAGACAAAGTGGCTATACAAATGATCCAGCACATCAAACAACAACACTCAGCCGCAGAGTACACCACACAGTTCAAACAATACTCAGTACTGACTGACTGGGACAACAACACCCTGATGGTCATGTACTGACATAGACTCAAGGAAAACGTGAAGGATGAAATCACCTTTGACAGACAAGCAGTCAACACACTGGACAAACTCATTACACAAGCAATCAACATCAATAACAAACTATTCGAGTAAGTGATGGAGAAACACCATGACAGAGGATACAGCCACCTCGCATGGCATGTGAGCAACCACTACAAGCTGCCTAACAAGGTACTGCCACATGACCTATATGGCTATGCACCCATGGAACTGGATGCAGTCCACCACAAGGGAAGGTTCACAAAGGGAAGGAACAACAAAAAGAGGAAAGCACTGAAGTGCTATGCCTGTGGCAAGCTAGGCCACATGGTGAAAGACTGTTGTTCAAAGAACAAGGTGCACTGACAGCAACTTAATACGCTTGACGGAGACTGGAATGTCATCAAGCCAGAGGACCCACCAGGAGAGGCTCAGCTATCCCTTGAACAATAGGACAACTACAATCAGACATTGGAAGCAGCCCACCAACTGGCAACATCAGGAGGCAAAGACCTACCAGAACTGACAGGTCAGGATAAGGGACAGGAGCCCTTAACCACCTCTGATGGGGACTGAGATGAACCCATGTCTATCAAAGAAGAAATACCACAAGGAAGCTATGCTTACAGCATGGACCCACAAAATCTACAGCATGGTGAACTACAGTGGAGGTTTTGCACGAAGCACTACTACACCTACCACGAACAACTACAAAGGTACAGAGGACATTCACCCTACCACACCACCTGCCACAAGCATTGGGTCAATTGCGAGAAGGATGTGTGTGAGATCCATCTTTGAGACAAACACCAACACACCGCATTCCCCAGGCACACACATGATTGGCACAAACACCTCATGTTGCTACAGCAAGGTAACAACCACAACTGCTACGTCAACAATTGGCAGTACTGCCTTAAGCCTGGATGTGACAAGCATCAGCAAGACAAATTTGTGAACAGATTCCTCAGGACTGATGGGAAGGGCTGGACCCATTGCCCAGTCAGTGGAAAGACACTTCAATCAGGAAAAGACTGAACTCCCTTGTCAAGGGGCAACATCAGGAGCTCAACAACATGACTCCTAGCAATGTAAAGCACCTATGATTGCCTGCATCACTACACGCCAACATGCCAGTACAGACATACGCACTTGTTGACTCTGGAGCCAGTGGAAACTACATCTTGAGACAACTTTACAACACCCTCAGCACTGGAAGAAGACGTAAGCAGTAGCCCTATCAGCTTGCAATGGCAAATAGACAGACAGAGCTAGTCTGCCATGAGACACAGCCAATAGAAATAGTTACCGGACACTATGCTGAAAGGATCCACCTTGATATTGTTGAGTTGGCCACTCAGGATATCTATTTGGGGATGCCTTGGCTAAAGAAGCACAACCCAGTTGTTAACTGGAGGACAGGAGTACTCACATTTAGGAACTGCACTAACAACACAGCTCAGACCTGTTACCAGCTGCAGAAGGCGTGGACAGATGAGGGAAGAAGTCCTCAGTGGAACCTCACTGACAGAAAGGACAACTCTCAAGAGAAGAGGTCTGCCTTGACAGGCACACCCCAGAACCAGGTGGCCAAACAGTCAGAGATGAAGAGAGAGGAAGTTGTTAACCCTCTGGAGATCTCTGAAGAGTACTGACCTGAGTATGATAACCTCTTTCAGGAAGAGACAACAACAGCAGTGTTGCCTAAGCACCAACCTTGGGATCATGAGATCAAGTTGCAACCAGGGATGGAGCCAGGATTTGGACCAATTTACCAGTTATCAGAGAAAGAGCTCCAAGTACTTCACGAGTACCTGGAGGAAAACCTGAAAAAGAGTTTCATTTGAGAATCTCAATTGCCAGCAGGATACCCGATACTATTTGCACCAAAGAAAGACGGAAGTCTTCGACTTTGTGTGGATTACAGGAAACTCAACAACATTACCATCAAGAACTGATATCTGTTGCCAAATGTGAACGAATTGCAAGACAGGATCAGCCAAGCTATAATCTTTACCAAGCTGGACTTGAAAGGAGTATACAACCTGATACACATGAAAGAAGGAGAAGAATGGAAGACAGCCTTCAGAACCTGATACAGACACTACAAGTATCTGGTTATGCCATTCAGACTCACGAACACACCAGCAACATGTCAAGCATTGATCAACAACATCATCAGAGCACACCTGGACCAAACAGCTATCACCTACCTGGATGACATTCTTGTCTACTTGAACACGTAACAGGAACATACCAAACATGTGAAAGATGTTCTACGATACCTACAACAGGCAGGGCTCAAGCTCAACCCAAAGAAATGCAAGTTCAACAAACTGGAAGTTGAATTCCTCGGATATGTCATAGGGATCAAAGGGATCAAGATTGACTCTGAGAAAATCAAAGTGATTCAGCAATAGCCAACACTGACATCAGTTAAGGAAGTACAAGCCTTCCTAGGATTTGCCAACTTCAACTGACAGTTCATGAAGAACTACTAACAGATGGCAACACCACTGACAGAACTCACAAAGAAGGACATGGAGTACTGGTGGACAGAGAGATAACAAAAAGTATTCCAACAGCTCAAGAACACTTGCGCCAAGGAACCAGTTCTCCTCAACTTCAATACAGGCCAACCGACACAAATTGAGACAGACGCTTCAGATCAGGCAGTGGGAGTATGTCTATGCCAACAGGCAGACAGCAAGTGGCACCCAGTTGCCTACTACTCACGAAAAATGACACAAGCGGAACAGAACTATGATATCCACAACAAAGAGCTACTGGCAGTTGTCAACACACTTGAACACTGGAGAGTGTACGTGGAAAGTAGTTCTGAACTCACTGTTCTCACAGACCACAAGAATCTGACAACATTCACAACAACCAAGAAGCTGAACAGACAGCAAGTCAGATGGGCTGAACTCCTAGGGCAACACAAGTTCAAGATCTTGTACACCCCCAGACAAGACAATAGGAGAGCAGACACACTAAGCTGACAAAAAGACTACATGGAAGATGATGAACACCAAGGAACAATCTTACAGCAGGACTAGCAAGGAAACCTGGTGCCTCAACCACAGATCAACAAGCTCACGGCAGAAGACACTGAAGAACTAATAAGGAACTACCACGATAATCCAGCACATGGTCACCCAGGAATCTCCAAAACCACAGACCTTATCCAACAGGCAGGGAACAATGTCATTAACCTCTGACAACATGTCACAAACTACATCAGCAAGTGTCTACTATGCCAGAAAAACAAACATGGAAGACATAAGCTATATAGAGAAGGACACCCGAACATGATACCGAGAGGCCTGTGGGAAGACATGTTGATGGACTTCATCACGAAGCTACCCAAGTCCAAAGACCCAGTCACAGGAATCACCTACAACTTGATTATGGTGATAGTGGACAGATTCACAAAATATCTAATAGTGGTACCATTCAAGAAGACCCACACAGCAGAACAGTTGGGACACCTCTTACTGGACAGATTAGTCAGAGACCACGGAGTTCCAATCACAATCATTACAGACAGAGACAAACTCTTCACATCCAACTACTGGAAGACAATCAGTGCAGCCATAGAAACAAAACCCAAAATATCTACAGTCTATCACCCATGAACTGACAGCCAGACAGAGTGAGCAAACCAAGTCCTGGAGACTTACTTACGGCATTACATCAACCAGACCCACAGCAATTGGGTACAGTTATTACCGGTGGCACAGCTGGCAATCAACCAGCACAGATCAGACTCAACAAAGGAATCACTATTTTTTGCCAATTTTGGACAACATGTGAACATCAGGATACCAAGCAGAGCTTCACCAAACATGGAGAAAGCACTCCAACATGACAAGCTCCTATGACAAACACACACAATGATGAGGCACTACCTTCAAGAGACCTCAGAAAGAATGCAACGTCAAATAGACAAGAGATCAAAAATGGCACCTCAGCTAAAGAAGGGGGATAAAGTCTACCTCCTCACAAGAAATTGGAAAACAAAGAAACCAAAGACAAAGAAACTTGACAACATCAAGGTCAGACTATTTTCAGTCGAAGAAAAAACTGGACCAGTCAACATCAGACTGTGACTACCGAGAGACGCTCAGGTACACCCAAACTTTCACATCTCAATGATCAAATTAGCTGACCAGAGCACACCCTTGCAGGAAACATTTCATTACCAACCAGAGGAAGAACAGGAATTCAAGGCTGAACAGATCTTGAAGAGAAAAGGTCAGTGATACCTTGTCAAGTGGAAAAACTACCCAGACTCAGAAAATACCTGGGAACCACTCAGGAATCTCACAAACTGCCAGCTCCTCCTGCAGCAGTTCCAGCAGAGGCAGGACTGAACAGCTCGGCCTGCAGCGCGGACGTGTCAATAACTGTTGCTGACAAATCTTCACCATCCACCTCTATTTCAGCAACAAGGCACTGGAGCTTCTTCTTTGCTTGACCTTCAGTACCTTCAAGAACCTTTCACTTTTGGGACACACAAGCCTGCAGCTTGGCAAGCTGCTTAACAAGAGCATCCCGCTTGGCCTCATCAACAGCCAAATCCTCGCGAAGGTTATCTTGAGTCATGTTCAGCGACTCCCAAGAAAGTGACACACAGGACTTTCCACGACGAGTGCATTCAGCGCACTTCAACTTATCATTGTTGTCAGACATTCGGAAGTAGGGCTTGTGGTTCAAAACACAGAAGTCACACGGAGCAAGCGACACAAAGTTATAATCACAGATCTGGGCTGCCAGTTGTTTTCAGTAAGCAGAGGCATGTGATTTTGCAGACATACCCAAGAATTCATCAGGACAATGAATGAAGGAGAGGAGGGTAGTGTTATGACCCATGGAATGGGAGCCACTTATTTATAGGTAATCAGGCCACGGGCCAGGCAAGAGGACACCATGGAAGTCAAGTGACTGACCAACAAGAGGTCATGTGACTGTCGAGACACACGGGAGTCTTGACGTAGCATGCATGAAGTATCAAGACAATCTCACCCGTCTTGACGCAGGATGCATAAAGCATCAAGACAATCTCACCTGTCTTGACACAGGATGTATGAAGCATCAAGACAATCTCACCAGTCTTGACACAGGGTGCATAACATGGTGGTACTGTCAAGACAATCTCACCCGTCTTGATGTCAAGACTGTCAAGACAATCTTGATTGTCTTGACAGGCCAGCACTATATAGTCTGGTGATAGTTCCCTTATGGAACAATTGTCTTCAACTCATGTTGTGATCCAGACAACTAGATCTACTTCAATACAATCCTTTTGTACGAAGCCATTGATCAGGTGTCACCACCACCACGTTCCACCAAACCCCTTTGTGCTCCTTGACACTCCTCTCCTGCAAGAACCAACCCGCCTTCCACCTCTCGCCCTAATCCTATACTCGGATAGGACAGTACGGTACAGACCACAACACATCTTCCGGATCAGTGGTAGGGGGTAATAGTTCTTGATAGTGATGGTGTTGAGTGCTCTGTAGTCTACACAGAAATGTAATCTACCTCCTGGCTTCTTGACAAAGAGGACTGGTGTAGTAGCAGGTGATGAAGATGCTTGAATAAAGTCCTTGTTCAGGTTCTCTGTCAGGTACTTCTTGAGAACTTCAAGTTCTTCTCTGCTTATACTGTACAGAGGTCCAGAGGATGCCTGGGTTCCTGGTTCCATCTTGATCTTGTGGTCAAGTCCTGGGCGTAGAGGAGGAAGCTTGTCAGCGTCATCCTTGCTGAAGACATCCAGGAACTTGTGGTACTGAGCAGGGAGAAGTGTGGCAGGATCCACACACTTCTTTGGCTTCAACGCCTGCTCAATGTCTCTCAGAGAAACACTGAACAACTGGTGATCTGGCTTGGCAGCAAGGAGAGAAAATACAGCAGCATTGATGGGGATTGGTGTGGCAGAAAGAGGCTTGGGATCCTGAGGCTTTCCAGCAGACATCTTGGCTTCAAGATCCAAAGAGATTGGATAGCTATTGTTTGACTTGAGGCATGCAGATCAGCAGTGATCTAACTTAAACATGATTGAGGTGTTTGTCTAATCAATGTGTGGCCTGTGCTTCTGGAGCCATGGTATCCCCAGAATCACATCATAGTGAAGACCAGGAGACACAAAGAGAGAGACTTCCTCCTGGTGCACACTATGTACTGTGGTCATGATTATCTTGGCGAGATGCATAGTTTATGATGTTTTGCCATTGAACAATCACAATGTGCGTGGGTAGGGGAGAGGTTCTTGGTGAAGAGATTACGCAAAGGAAGCACCAATACAACCAAATACTGAACAGCCAGAGTTAATAAGAGTATTGCACTTAAATTTCCCATCTAGGATTTTATTTATTTATTTTTTTATTTTTTTATTTTATTCTTACACTGATTTAGCTGTAGAGCCATGCAGAAATTCTAGGTACATGTTTGTTTCTCCAGAAAACCTTTGGAGGAATAAAAACTGGAGCTTGGGAGAGACTAGGGAAAATCTTGTGGAATATGCAGTAGCTAAGGAAATTTGTATATGTAGCTATTTGTTAAAACAAACAGTTGACTTGGTAGAGCTTAGAAAGAGAGTTGGTGGGCTAGGTTGAACTGGTCAAGTCTTTTCAAAGATATAAACCAGAAAAGAAGTTTAGGAAGTAGCTTGGAGGAGAATAAGATAGATGGGAAATCTTGTAGAGGGAATTGGACTTGTTGTCTTTGGTTTGAAAATTTGTTACAGAAAAAAGTGATGTGTTGGGCTGTTTCTTCTCCAAAACCACATGTGCATAGAGGGGAGTTAAAGTCTGGAACATTTGCTCTGAAAAGAAAACTGGCCAGTCCTATTCTTGCTGACAGAATTTGAAGAAATAGACTAGACTCAGCTTTTCTCAAATCTTTGAAGATATTGAGGTTTTTCTTCTGTGGCCTTCTGGTGAACATGTCCCAAATAGCAGAACAATTTCCTCTGCTTACCTGCCATCTGGCTTCCCATTCTTTGTGGAAAACGTCCTGTAGACTTTTCTTTGAGAAGTCTTGGTTAGTAGTTAGTTGTTCCAGCCAGACTGTTCTCCAGTTTAGAGAAATAGTTGTCAGAGACTTTGGTGTAGTTCTGAGAGAAGAAACATAGAGAGAAATTTGACTGTGTAGTTTGTGGAGAAGTGTAGAAGGAGAGTTGGGTAGTGTGTTTGAATAGAAAGATGAAAGAAAACATGCTGTTCTCAGCTTGAAGTATAAGTCTAGAGGGGGTAGAAATAGTTCTGATTCAAGTAGGAAAATAGGAGTGGCTTTAAAGACACCTCCTATAGTTCTTAAACATTTATTTTGGAAAGTAGATAATGAAATAATATTAGAGAGTTTCTTTTGGGGATTGAACCAGACTCCTACTGCATAACTAAGAAGAGATCTTAGTATAGCAGTGTAGACATGACGTGCTGTTAGGACTGGTAGTCCCCAAGTAGAGTAGGTTGTTCTGGATAAAGCTGAGAAATATTTGGAGGCTTTCTGTGACATGATTTTTTGGTGTTTTTTCCAGACAAGTTTTGAGTCAAAGTAAAGTCCCAAGATGCGCACTTCTTCTTTTGGTTGAAGTACCACTTCTCCAAGTCTTAGACTGAGCTGAAGATTGTCTCTTCTTCTTCTAGAAAAATGGAGAAGTTCATACTTTTCAGGTGCAAACTTCATACCATGTTTTCTTGCCCAGTCCTGACATTTGGAATGTGTAGACTTCAACTTGAGAAGGTTGCTTTTCAAGGAGGAGGAGAATGCAAGAAGATTAGTGTCATCTGCAAAACCAAGTGCTGAAACTTCTTTCTCGGGGGTGTGTACAGTATTGTGCAGTTCTGAGATATAGAAAAGAAATAGAATAGGAGAGAAAGGTGATCCTTGAGGGACTCCACAGTATATAGGGAACTGGGGGGATTCTGAGTCATCAAACACCAGAGAGGTAGTGTGTGAAGTAGTGAAGGAAAAGATCCAGGATACAAACCACTTAGGAATCATTCTCTTAATCAGGATCTTTCTGAGAACTTCTGGCAAGACTCTGTCATAGGCTCCAGAGATGTCTAGAGAGAGAAGACTAGCAACCATTCCTTCTTTCCAGATCTTTTCTACCTGGGAGGTCAGAAGAAAAAGTGCTGATTCTGTTGATCTTCCTTTTCTGAATCCCATCTGGATTTCTGGCAAGAGATTTTCTTTCTCAGCTAGTTCACTTAGTCTTGCAGCTGCAATAGCTTCCATTAGCTTCCCAATTGTATTCTGGAGAGCTATAGGGCGCCATGCTTTTGCTTGACAGTAGGATCCCTTGCCAGGTTTCCTTAGGCAGATTGTCTTGGCTGACTTGTACCTGTCTGGAAAGTATTCCAGTCTCCAGCAAGCCTCCAAAACCTTAGCAATTCTTTTGTTGAAAGGGTCTCCCAGTGCTCTTAGAAATCCATTTGGTAGAGTATCTTGGCCTGGTGCTGAGAGAGGTTTTTTCTTCTTTAGAACCTCTTGTACTTCTTCCTTGGAGACTTCTTGGGATAGTTGCCATTCCTGGGTTTCTTCTGGCAGGTCCTGTTCCTCTGGCTCTGGCTGTAGGGGAAGAGGGAAGAATTGAGTCCTGAAAGCTTCTGTTTTCTCTTCAAAAGACTTTGCCAGCTGTCCTTGTTGTCCTATAAGTTCTGGGACTATTGGTAGGTCAGGAACTTTGCCGGCTTTTTCTTTTCCCTATTTGGCAATTCTCCAGTAGTCCTGGGTTTCTGCTAGCTGGTGGAGATGTGTTCTGAATGTCTTTCTTTTGGCTTGTCTGATCAGACTCTTTTTCTTTTTAGTTATCTCCTCTAGTCTGGTGGTTTCCTCTTGGCCTTGGAGTACTTTTCTTCTTACTTTTCTTTCCTCTTGGATCCCATCTAGGATACAAGGAAGAAACAAGCACTTACTGTCCAATTGCTGGTCTGGAGACAGATAGCCAACATGGAGATCTCTTTCATGTTCTTGGGCATGACGATAACCAAGGACTACTTGTTTTCTGACTCCGGAGTAGTCTCAACAGTGGCAGACTTGGTGGTGGTTGTGGTGGTGGTAACAACAGGCATGCTTTTCACTGGACAGAAGGTTGAGACATGACCTTGGTTCCCACAGTAGAAGCAGAGGCTTTTGCTTCAGCGATCTTCTTGCTCTTCTGGTGTCAGCTTAGAGCGGCTGAGATCTATGGTAAGACTTGGTGGCTGTGGTGTGAAGGCTGGCTTGATGAACCCTGGACGCAGAACTGAAGCTCCTGACTGTGGAACTGAGGCTTGGGTGGGAGATGCTTGACGTGGACAGCGAGAGTTGGCAGAAGTGGCACGCAACTGGTTGTCCTGCAGCTGGCATTCCTTAACAAGCTTCTGATAGCTGATGTCCTTGAGGTTGATGCTGACAAGCTGCTTGGCAAGCTCTTCAGAGACAGCACATTGAAGATGGCACTTCAAGGCCTTGTTGTTGAAGCCTGTGCGTGGAGCATACTGATTGAACTCTGTGAAGAACTCGGCAAAGGAATGGTTGGCCTGACACAAGGTGATGAGCTTCCTCTGAGCTAGGAACTCTGGGTCTGGGTCGGAGAAGGTGTTCCGGAGGTCTTGGATGATGTTGTGCCAGTCAATGTACTGGCCAGCCGTGATCTTAGCTGAGATGTAGGACTGCGCAGTGCCAGTCGTGCGTGAAAAGACGTACGCAATCTGTGATGTTTCTGTGGGGTACCAGTCAGTGTTGAGTGTCATCTTGAGTGACAGTGATATGATGAAGCTCTCAAGCTTCTCATGCGTGATTTCCGTGTTTCCTCTATCGCCACTGAAGATCTCTGGGTCAGCAGTACGTTCAGACTTGGACTTGGGAGTGGTGTTGGTAGCTTGAATTTACATGAACTCTGCAAACATGTTGCGAAGGAACTTGTTATTTCCAGCAACTGGCATGGCTTGGTCTGGTTGTTGAGACATGACAAGGACATGAACATGGCTTGGTGAAGTGTGTTATGGTTGGGTTGGTCTTTCGTAGTGTGACAAGGCAATAGCAGAGCAGAACTCAAGCCTAACTGATTCGGTAACCTTGACCTGACTTGGCTTGAGACTTGAGACTTGGATTGATGTACAAGACGAAAGACAAGGAAGGAAGAAAAAGAGAAAAGAAGAGAAGAAGCTGGGGGAGTAGGAGAAGTTCTTATAGGCAGGGGATCAGGCAACAGCGGAGCAAACAGGCAACAGTGCAGATAGAACTTCCCGGCAAGGTGCGTGACTTGTGCCAGATATGCAACAAGGCAATGGCAGAGCAAACAGGCAACAGTGCAGAAGGAACTTCCCGGCAAGGTGCGTGACTTGTGCCAGATATGCAACTGGGCCAGAACTGTGACAGGGGTGCTCAATCTGTCTGACGTGCTTTTGCTGCTCTTCACTAATTGACAATAGTATGATGTCTGCTGCCTTTCCTTCTTCTACCTTCCTATCCTGCCACTCCTTTGTGGCCTTGATCTGTTGACCTTTGGATCCTGTTGCTGATGTTTGGGCACGCTTCATCTCTGACTCTTCTGGCTCTACAAGGACAGTGTGCCAGACTCTTGCGGCCAATAGCCACATCCTGATAACTTGTGCCCAGTCTTCATAGTTCTCTGGGCCCCGGAGCAGGACCTTCCTGCCCTGTTCCTTCTTGTCTTCCATCCTATTGGCTTACCTTCTGCTAACATCATGGCTAGCCCTTCCTTACAGCCTTTTCCTCTAGGCCCTTCTTTGCAGCTTTTTCCTCTAGGCTCTTCTTCTCCTCTTCTTCTTCAACTTCTTCACAGTTGATTCAACCTTGTCAGCAGGATTCCCGAGCTCATAACCTGTTGGGATAATCAGTGTCAGTGACACTTCAGAATGACGAGGCACTTCAAAGACAATAGGATCTTGTATTCAATAGGATGTACTGAGACATTCGTCTACAATGAAAAATCTTCCTTTGTCCTTCCAATCTAGGGTTAGCGTCTTTCTGGGTGTCACGTGGTATGACATTGCAGATCGCCCAACTTCAACATACAGTACCACACTGTGAGGGCACGTGACACAGCCCTACAGGGCTGAGTGGCAACAGTACGTAACAGTCATCATTATGTAGATGAAGCTACTTTAGAGATGTTCTGGGCTAGGTGAGGAAATAACTCACCTTGATTGCAGCAAGTGACTGTGAATCAAGTGGTAGCTCTACTTGTGCTCCCCAACACTCTGCTGGCAACTACGTCACTACACAGCTGCAGGCTAGACTTGAGAGCAAGCCATTAGCAGTGCCGAGCAGGTAATCACCAACGTACCACCCACTCCCCATACGGTCTGGGACGTCCTTACTCCGGGTAACATCACCGTCAGCAACAGGCTTGTTATGCTGCCTCTACGACGCCGGCGGTGCCGCACGTCCACTAGGCACTATCGATAATAGGCAACAACAAACCACCGAAAGGAGAATTCTTTCCCTTTTTTGCTTGTCAATCCGGCCTCGAACAGAGCGAGGACCAGTTAAGCAACCATTCATTGGAGAGGACCCTCGATCGGCTGCGTGCACAGTATCAAGGATACCGTCCGGGACCGTACACTGCAAGCATCCCATCGCTGTGACGCTCGAGAGGAATAGTACGGCCGCACCTGCTTCACGGCCACGCAACAGCATTCTTCCCATGGAGTACCTCAATCTGCACCCGTTCGTGCGCTCGACCGTGGTCGACAAAGCCTTGTGTGTCATGGTCGGCTCGGCCTTGGGCGATGCAGTGGGGCTTTACACCGGTACTGTGTCCAACACCCAGTACAACCACTAGTCACCGTACGATTTCTCTCTGGTTTCAGAGGGGAAGCGGCCGTTGAGCTGACGGTAGACTTTCTCCATGGGCCCCGTCTGCAGAATTCCTCCCCAAGGAGTTGGCTCGCAAAGCCTACCCCGACGGCAACTTCTCCCTACTTCCTCCTCTCACCGAGTTTCATGGTGATACTCATCGAGGTAAATCCCCGTGGAGATTCTTCTTGGAACGACGTACAGTACTGTCACGTGTGCTGGACCGTCTTGGAGTTGATGTGCTCGTCCATTGGTGCGATTCATTTGTGGGGGTTCCTGGTTCATCGTCCTTTTGGGTTCTTGCTGGCCAAGTTTCCGTTGAAAGTCTTACATGTGCTGAGGAGCCGTTCTCAACAGACAAGTCCGAAGCGGTACGGGCTCGCACTCCTCCCTTACGGCACTGCACGTCTGTCGATGAACATCTCATTGATTTCCGCAAAAGGGAGACTGGACAGATGATACCGACCACGCTCTCCTCATTCTTCTGTCGTACCTCCGTCACGATGGTGACCTCCTGCCGAAAGACTTCGCAGAGCGTCTGGCCAGCTGGTGCGAGCAAGGCCTACGCTGTCTCGACCGGCTGCCGCTTGGCGTTGGAAACACCGTGAAATCGGTGAGCTGAGCCGAGATACTATAGGAGGGTCTCTACTTTGGCGGCTAGGTCGACTGAGAGGCTGGCTCAGGTCATACTTGACCCTGTGTTTCGAACCTCGCCGGCGGGCGCCGCCCGTGCTCTTTGGGAAGAACGGCAGAGAAATCTCGCGGCCAATGGGTCCTTGATGCGGACACATCCTCTGGGGATCATGTGTCTGCCTCTGTCGCGTGATGCGAGGTATGATACCGCAGCGGCGTACTCGCAGATCACCCACTTCGACCCCCGCTGTACCCTCGCTTGCAGTATCTCTACCTCTTTGATATCAGGCATCCTCGCAGGGGAGGTGCAAGACGGAGCGCACGTTGACAGCGTCATCGAAGACGCGTATGTGTGGGTCAGCAAGCAGAACCCGGACGAAGACGGGTTCCGTCTCGACCGCGGAGAGTTTGAGCGACACGTCTACGCCGCGAAGCTCGAGTCCCTCGAGCTCGACGACGCGCTGAAGACGGGATACGTCTACAAAGCGCTCGGCGCGGCCGTGTTCTGCCTACGACGGGCCGTGCGTGAGCCACGCGGCCAGACGGAGACGTTCGAGCGCGTTATCGCCGATCTCATCATGCAGGGCGGCGACGCGGACACCAACGCGTGTTGCGCCGGCGCGCTTGTCGGCGCGTGGGTCGGTCACGCCAGCCTCCCGGCGCACTGGCGCGACGGGCTGCGGCACGGCCGGTGGCTCGAAGACAAGACCGCAGCACTGTGCCGCGTCCTCGGCGTCGTCGTGGCAGACCGCTACGACGGCGAGCACGATCCAGACAACCTCACGGACGGCGAGAGAGGATTGCTGCCCAGAGACGTGCTCGATAAGAGAGAGCAGGACCTGCTCCACAGCATCCTCACTAAGAAGGCCGATAGAGAAGGGGTTGAGAAACGGAGCAGGGAAGAGAAGAAGAGGAAGGAGGCTGGTCTGCTTGGCCTCGGCCGCCTCTTCTGAAGGCTGTGCCATGTTGTCCATTAAAAGAACTGGGATCTCGGGCCTCGAGAAACAAATTGCTGTCTGCTATGTATGCTTGGGTATAGGACTAGCCAGCTTTCTTTTCAGAGCAAATGTTCCAGACTTCCAATCTCCTTTATGTTCCTGTGGTTTTGGAGAAGAGACTGCCCAACATATCACTTTCTTTTGTAATAAGTTTCTTACTCAAAGACAGCAAGCCACTTTTTTTTCCTACAATTTCTCTTTTTTACTTCAAAAGCCTAAAGTGCTTAAAGAATTTCTTCTCTGGTTTATGTCTTTGAAAAGACTAGACCAGTTCAACTTAGCACACAAACTCTTGTCAGAAAGTCTCCTATCTCTGTGATTTCTATTCTCTTCAGACACTACATATTCTTTCAGATATTTCCCTAGTCTTACCCAAGTCTCAGTTTTTATTCCTTTAAAGGTTTTCCGAGAAAACAAGCATATATCTAGAAGTTCTGCATGGCTCACCAGCCAAATCAGAGTAAGAATAAAATAAAAATAAAAATAAAAAATGCTTGGGTACTTTGTCTCTGTGAACGAGTTGTACGTTGCTGACTTGGTCTTACCACGCCTGTCACTCTTCATTTCCATTTCCACCGTTCTCTTTCATTCTCTCGTCATTCCTTGCCAAACTCCCTGTTTCGTCGTCCCCCCCCCCCCCCCTCTCTGAGCGTCTTCCCCTTCCCATGCCATCACCCCGACAACAAGAGCCTCAGGGGTCTCCTTTGGGCACGGCAGGAAAAGCGGACGAGCTTTGCAATCGCTCACGGTTGCGCTTGCTCACCTCGGCCGTCCGGAGACGGTCTAGACGCATCTGGTAGAAGGTTCTGCGTGGGCATGAATGGGTGGGTTAGTTCGTTGGGTTGATGGGGCGCTTTACGGGGTCGTAGGGGACAGTCTAGGAGGAAATGGAAAGAGACGGGGAGGGATGGTGAGGACATGGGGAAGATGATCCTGAGGAGGGGTATGAGTTCGAACGAGGAGTGCAGGCATGGATGGGATATACATGTCATACAGTGTCATGCAATGCCATGCCAAGCCGAGAAAGACTCGACGGATCCACATCGAATTATCCAAGGTTATACTTTTACTTTAGGATGACTCCCGACGGTAAGATTGTGAGAAAAAGGGAAAGGTGGGGGGAAAGTGCAAGAAAAGCGTCCAACGTACTTGTGCAAAGCAAATATGCGCGGCGAAGGCGCCGAATCTCTGTCATCCCCATCGCGACGTGCGGACTTTTCATCATCATCGGCACCGTTCTTTTCCTCATTCTTCTTCTTCTTCTCCTTTCCCTTGTCGTCCTTGTCGTTAGTCCCGTCTCCCTTGTCCTCGTCGTCCCGGTCGTCATCGTCCTCATCATCCTTCTTCCTCTTGTCCTTGTCCTTGTCCTTGTCCTTCTTCTCCGTCTTCTTCTGCTTCTGCTCCTTGCGTCTCTGCTTCTCCTCGAATTCCTTCTTCAGCGCCTCAATCTCGCGGTCCTGCGCGGCTTTGGCGGCGGCCTTGTCGACGGCGGCTTGGTCGACGATCGGACTGCAGAAAGCTCGGTCGCCCAGGTGCCCTTTGCACACGTAGAAGAAATCCTAAAATAAAGGAAAAAGAGAGCCACGCACGATGCGTGTGGGTCCACCTGTCATTCATTACGGTGTAGCATAGTAGGGCATGGTAGGGTAGGGTAGAATAGGTTGTGGTCTTGCTGGAGAAGGGGAAAGGTCGAGCGGGCGTGTGGGCAGCGGAAAATGGCTTGTGGATGTACGACGTGAATGTGAGGATGGGACGACGGCTGTGCATTGAGTGGGTCTAGCTTGGCGGAATACCTTGCTGTCTGCAGTGATCAGCACCCACGGCGACGGCTTGTAGCAGATCTCGCACGCCTTGGTCGATGTGTCGGCTACTCGACGCAGGTGCCATCTGTTGGGAAAGAGAGACATGGTGCAGGCCTGGTGGATCAACGACGAGGCTTGAGTATGAACAGCAGGACGCGAGGTGGATAGTCTTATTGGACCTGGACGCACAGCTTGACTATTCGAAAAATAGTAGGGGTTCCATGAGTGTAGCAAAAAGAACGCTCCATGTCAACTACGATTACCTCCACTATGTTTCGAGAGCATGATGCGGATACAACAATTTCACCACACTCTAGTCTCCTTTGATCAAAATCATACGTCGTATTACGCAAAGGACACAGATATGTGCTGTATATCAGGGTTGTGGCTACTGAAAGGTGAGCAGTTGGAGTCCCCGCTGGGACTACTGTACTCTACGGTATTGGTGTTGATAGTGGTACGAACATACGTACTGTTTGCTAGGAACGTCCTAGGAACGCTGGCCATAGAAGACCAAGGGGCGCATCAATGCAGGCGGCGATGTTCAATTGGGATAAAGAGCTACTTGTAGTAGAGACGTGGGGCAGTAGCTGCTGCGACTCTGCGGGGCTCAGCCTTATGGGCACATGATCATGACGCTGTCGGCGATTAAACTACTTTTGATAACGAGGTTGTCTTCCGTGAAATTGTGATTCGAGTCGAATGCTGTTGTTTCTGCGCACAGACCTCTTACGATACGTATGTACCATGGCACGGCATGTAGCTGAGATACGTACCGTAGTCGGTTGCGGGTAGGCGGTCGCAAAGAACTGGGCCCGGCGATGTAATTTTAGCGTCTGACCTTTGAGAGCCGATCCTGCATTTGCTATAAGTCTTGAGACATCCAGGGTCGTACGTATGTACACGAAGTAGTAAGAACGACATGTGGCAAGTTCCAGTTGCGATGCAGCTTGGAAGCAAGTATCTCGCCGAACAGTGTAGAAGACGACCCCTGGTACAGTACGTAAGTAGGGCTTCCTAGTTCGAACTTTGGTCCGTAGAAATCTCCGGACAAGCAGAAGAGGGAGATTTCGTCGAGTCTTCTGTACAATGAGGTTTGAAGGGCAGAAGTCATAGGCCTCTTTGTGTATCTCCATGTCCTGCCTGGACCCTACTGGTACAGTACGCCTCGTACCCATCATCGTACCTTGTACATACGTACTTACTGTAAGCTCTATGCTCCATAGGTAGTCAACTACGTATGCATACTGCTTACTCATCCTACTTCCGTAGTTCCATTGGCTTCGGAGGTTCCACAGTCGACCACCCGTCGTTCCGGCGCTATCCCAATCTAGACTTAGAAGCACAGGTCGCTGTAAGCGGACGGTGCACGCCATCCGCACATCCCCGGTGGTGCTTAGTAATCAGCCATCCACACCGGTTTTGAATACTACGCCCCCCGTTTTGCCGCTTTTCCGGGGTCCGAGGGCGTTCTGTTAAAGAGACCGATCCATCCAGCCTTCCAGAGAGGATCAGCCATCCTCCACATTCCTTTCTTTCCAGGACAAAACCTCCACACCACGACCAACAGCTCAGACTACGCTCCCGCGAACGGAAAAGCCGATCCCACCCGTCGAGATGTCCGCTCAAGATCCGCACCAGTCCGGCCAGCAGAAGGACGACTACCTCGACAAGGGTAGGCCCCGACCGGCCCCGAGACTTGGGGACCTTTCGCCGACGTGGTCCTGGCTCCGATGTGCCGTGATCGAACGAGGGCTGACGACCTTCACGCAGGTTTCGCCATGGCTCAGAAGAAGTACGCTCCGAACGCCAAGGTCGACAGGGCGATGAGCGAGAAGATCACCGACGGGATCCGCAAGATCTTCGAGAAGATCACTGGGTACGTGGAGACGCACGACCTCGCCCTACGCGATGACGTTCTAACGGCGTCGCAGCAAAAAGGTCCCTTCGTCCATCTCGAACTAGATCTACCTTTCCGTTTCTCGCTCGGGCCGTCATGTCTTGACTTTGGCCGGATGGGTTCGTCGTCGCAGCAGCGGAGGCGATAATAATCACACCTGCTTGTCGTTGCTAGCTGCACCTGACGTGACATACCGGTTCCTCCTGCTCCCGCCTCTCAGCTCGCTGGAGTTAGTTGGTTGTTCTTCTCCACGGCCGTGGTGCTTGCCGTTGTCGGTTGTCCGATGAGCGGCGGACATGGCTTTGACGTATTGATATCCCTAGCTTTTACAATTGATATCCCACTTTTTCGGCTTTCACAGCAACAAAGAGCACTTGACCAGGCACGCGATGAACTCGTAGAGGTGATGGCAGATCAGACCCAGTCGATTGAAAGCTACCAGGGGTGATCGAAGAATATACAAGCGCTGGAGTCGGAAGCACGACGCTCGCCGTCGCTGTTTGCAACACGCCAGTGCTCACGACGACAGACATAAGACTCCTCCCCTGTGCCGTTTGGATTTGCAGCAGGCGAAGTCGTGTCGAGACGCCAATCGGCGGCAAGAAAAGACCGCTCTTGCTGTAAAGAAAAGCATGGGAGTTGCAAGTAAGAAAAACACCGGCTGATATCAACAGACATGGAAACAAGCAAGCCTCGCCCCTGCGCCGGGCCCCCGCTCATCAATAAAGGCCCATCACGGTTGACATGTGAAAAGGAAGTTTATACTATGTAAAGGTGTGACACGTCGAATGAACGACGGATGTAGAGTTTTCGGTGGAGTAGGGGAAGTAGTGATGGGAGAAGTAGTGGAGTAAGAAGGAAAGAAAAGGCGGCTAATAAGGGTCATTGTGGACTTGCCAGGCCATGATCATCATCCACAGCAGAAAGACGGTCCCGATGATGGCGAAGCTGAACGCCGCCCTCCAACACGCACCTACAGCGACGACGACGAAGAGCGGCGGTCAGCGTCCGTTGTCGTGGTAGGGGGACCCCCTCTAGCATGAAGGGAGAGGGGGAGGGGGAACCATCCGCGAAAAGGTTGGCCACTTACAGATGTTGACCTGTTGGAGATGGGCCAGGGTCAGTATGGTGGGACCCCTGGAAGGGTTGTTCTGGACGAAGTCGGTGCAGTAGCTGTTGATGTTGGCCGTCGCGCCGAACAGCTCCATCGCGATTCGGATGAGGCCCGTCAGGAACAGCACGAAGAGGACGAAGGAGCCGAGTATGACGACGCCCGGGATCAGCTGTCTGCTCGAGACGAGGTAGATGATTACGAGCACGAAGATGACGCCCAGAGCACCGGTGACGACCCAGAACGGCATGTACCTTTTTGGTCGTTCCCGCGCGCGCGCGCCCCGTGTCAGCGTTTGGGATTGCGTCGAAGGGTCGATAGGGGGAAAGGGGGACTGGCAGCTGCCACGTTCGGATCGATCGTCCACTGACCATGGAATGCCCAGCCGCATCTGGGTCTGTATGCTCATGAACTGCGCAAACACCCCGAGCAGCGTCGCCGACGCGGCCAGGAAGACGAGGATCCAGAAGTTCAGCTGGATGTCTGGCCAATGGTACCGGGTCCTGCGGAGCACCGGCCCTGGTTCGGCCATGGTCCACCAAAGCCAGCGGCAGACGCCGTCTCCTGCTGGAGCCCTATCCGCGGCGGCTTGCACGCAGTCCCGAGAGCGCTATATGAACCGTCTCCTTGTGCGTTGAACAGGATCAACGACTCGACTCGACCGATTGCGCGCCGTCCGACCCAGCGATATCGCTCTCGACGGGCGAGAAATCGAAGGCCGCAACGGCTGTCGACGATGCAAATCGACCCTGGTGCACTGGCAACCGCCGGTTCGAAGGGGGAAAAACAACAGCGTCGAGGGTGTTGAGACCGACGTGCCGTAGCCTATGCGCACGGAATAGTAGAGTCGCAAGTGAAGAGGGAACGTTTCGTCGAGGATGCGCGTTGCGCGCAGAAGATTAGGAATCGCCCAGGGTCAGGCAACGAGGAGTCCGTCAGGCCGCCACGACCCCGTCGGGGAGCGAGCGAGCGAGCGAGCGAAAGAACGAAACTGCGATATATAATTGTTCGATACCGTAAGCGAGAGCGACAGAGAGAGTGTGTGTGTGTCTGAAGCACCGCTTCGAGGAGGAAGGGCCTCCCTCGAAAGCGACAACAGACAGACTGTTCGTTGCAGTGGGTCAACGACGGTGTCAATCGAACAGATTCGATACAGTACAGCAGACGAGCAAGGACGGCAAGCAAAAGGATGGAAATAACTCACCTGCTGTGGACTTGTCGATGGACGACGATGACGTTGTTGATGTACCCTCGTACGTATGATACAGTATGGAAGTACACCGTAGCGACTGTTCAAGCCAGCAAGGTAATTAGTGTACAGAAATAAACCCCCGTCTGTTTACTGTTCCCGTCAATTGGGCTTACACGCGCCTTGCGTATGGTTGCCAGCGGTTGCCCAGCCAGTGCCAGCTAGTTAATTGGTGTCTGCTCCACCCGCGCCGGCGCCCGACCCAGGAAGTGGTCTTGTAATTGGGTTTCGGTACCGTGTACTTTACCGGCTCACGAGACATGCCCGAGAGATAGGTACCGATACATGAGTTTATCCTGGAGACTTTTTCAACAGTACTTTGTACTGTGGAAAGCTCATCTGGAGAGAGATATGTTGAAGTGTGAAGTGCTTGTGTGACTTTCAAGAAGACTGGTGTCTTTTACAGAACTCCAAAAAAGGATGTGTCAGGGGTGTTGTTCCCCCTCGAGTACCTCCGTGGATTGACGTAGATACGTACAGTATATAGACCTATCCAGGCACGCCAGGGGGCTGGTTGGTGGCTGTGGTAATCTAGAGCATGTGTCAAATGATGATCTAGGACAAGATTCAAGAAACCGAGAAGATTGTGACACACCTTATCTTTGTCATAATCTACCAAAACTCTGTGTGAATCTTGTCGAGTTTATAAAAGAAAGTCTGGTCACTTTCACGGTCTGACCCTGGGAGATGCACTTATACATGTAGCATCACGCCAGCTCTGTGATATCGGATTGTTGGCCCTTTGTGAGAGATGATGGCCAAGGAAAGTCACACTTCTTGAGGCCGAGATGGCAGCAGAAATAGCATAGTGGCATGTGCGTTATTGTAATTCAGAAGGTGAGTGGTTATTGTTCTGTCAAGCCGGTCATGCCAGTCTGCATCATATCTTCGTCTGGCCTGACTTCATAGTAGAAGTTCCCATCGCAGGTCCCTCCCGCATTCAGTAGCTAGAGCCGCAGGGACTCGTAGCTCGGCTCTCTCGAAGATTCAACGGCGGCGGCAGCGCGCACCAAGGCACGAGTCTCTGCTGCGGAGCGACCCTCGTCGACCACTCGTGCCTCCAACGCCTCCCTCGCCTCTCGGAGAAGCGACTGCAGCTTGTCTGGTCTTGTGGTGACGATCCGGACGTCGCTGTTGTATCCACTGTTATGGCCGATGCGGGTATCCCCTCGCCCGCGTGTTCCACAGCATCTGTGGAAGATGTTCCCCGCAAAGTCGAAGAAACTCACTATGCCACTGGTGATACTAAAGTGTTCAGCCGCCATGGTGTTCTGTCAAGGGACAGGGGAATCCGCTTTTTCTAAACAGGGAAGGCAATCAACTTACTTGATAGTACGGGGTCACCGGGTGGTTGCTGTTTGTCATCAGTGGGTTTTGAATGCTTAAGGAAAGAGCAGTATCTGTCAGTAGCTTCAATACTGGTGGTGGGAGGGGGAAGGAGTGGTACTTACTGTTCATCATCAGTGGGTTTTGGCCGCTTAAGGCTGACGTTTGTTGGAGATGATCCTGGTGCCGCCTAGGGTTGGCCCTAGCCTTAATTGTGGGGCTCAGGGCTTCCAAAAGCGCTCATGTAGTCGACTAGCCTATTTCCTCTCGAACACAATCAGTCGCCCCACTTCTCTTCTTCCCGCTGCCTGCTGTGGTATTTTCAGTCGAACAACTGAGAGGAACTAGTTAGTTATTGTTTATCGCCAGCAGGTTTTGACTGGACCAGTAAACGTATGTACCGCACGGCGGACCACTACCTCGTACATACTAGTTGGACACGCACACAAGAAAAACGACTGGGGGGCACGGCAGAGCCAGTCCACAATAGACATGGATCTACCGAGACTATAACTACTCAGACACAACTCTGATGGGGCTCACTACGAGAGAGGATATCGGACAACTACATGAACGGACTGAAAATCAAGCTCCGCATGTAGTTCCTAGCCTTCTAGTTCGGATGAGAATCCCACGATCGTTCTGAAAAAGCGAAAAAGCTCCTTACCGTACCGTACCGTATAGCCCGGGCGCTCGGCCCGGAAAACCCTTTCTCCGTCGCTGTTTTGTCATCCACCCCTTGACAGTACTGCACCCCCCCCCCCCCCCCCCCCCTCCCATACCCTACGGTCAGGACCGGTAGGCGACGTCTCGGCCCTCTTCGGTCGACGGTACGTACGATACGTACGTACAGTACGGAGTACTCCGTACTCTATAGGTACATTGAGTTGCTGAAACAGAAGATCGGCTCGATCGGACGAAGTGATGGGGGAATATTACGTGTCCTAAGCGCTACCGTATGGTGCTCCATTCCGTAACAGCTTGTGGAGATGTGTGATGGTTGAATGGTGATGGCGTAAGGGAGCCATGTTTCGCCGTCTTGTGTAGAGCATGATGAATGGAAAGGTCCAGGAGCCTACGAAGCTCGAAGGGAGCATTGTTGCATCCGGACAGAATCGGCATATTTCCGACTGCTGATTTGATCAACGACCAGCGATGCAGATATCCATCTCATCGACGGAGATTGAGCGAGTCACGATATGTTCGTCGTCTGTCGTGCCAACGTCAAAGTAGTAGATTTCAGTAACACCAAGGTCTCTGAGAAATCCAACGAGCCGGTCGTAATTCTGGCCGACTTGATCGGTGCCATGGCTATCGTCGGATAGCGTCAAGCGTCCCCCAAGCCCCATAAACACCTGTAGCAGCGTGAACAATCGTCCGTCACTCGCTGACCGCCTGTCTTTCGGAACGGGCTCGTACCTCAACAATGCTGCGATTCGGGTATGGGTCGCGCATCCCTTTTCTCAGCGCCGCAGAGTTGATCTCCATGACGCCACCGTACTGGACGATGAACTCGAGATTCCTCACGATCCTGTCCCAGACTCGGGGAAAGTCCCGAAAGTCGACATCGGGGTCATCGCTCCGGAGCCGGATGAGATCAAAGTGGCCCACGATGGGGGGCTTCAGTCTTCGCAGCATGTCCAGCTGTGCATCAAAGTACGCGACGAAGGCATCCTCATCCGTTCCGCCCACCGTGTGCCGTGCCTTTTCGTACAGAGGACGGTCGAAGTCTATGGCGATGGTGTTCAGGTGGTGGACGGACCCGACGAAGAGATCAAAGGCGTACTTCCGTCGTAGGTCCTGGATCAACGCCTCCGAGGAAGGTCTGATCCAGTCCGATTCAAATCCTATCAGAATCTTTATCCGTGGTGCGTATACTTCTTTGAGCCTCCGCGCCTCGTGATAGTACGCGTCGAACGTAGTTGCCAGATCCGCCGGGGTTTGAGACGCATCAACCTAGCCACTTCGATCAGACGTGCATCCGGCGAGCCTCGATATGGCGCCGCACACCTCTTCTGGGTACAGATCCACACTCTCATCTCGAGGCATATGCTCCGTCAACGCAAAGACACGGAATCCTTGCCGCACAGCCGTCTCTATCATATCTTCCAGTGTGTTTTTGGCATGCAGGCAGAACTGCCCAGAGTGACTATGATGAGAGAACGGCATGCTTCCAGGTGTTCGACTGGTGAGACAGGTGTAGTTCCCACAGACCCCGACCGTGCTCAACTCGTGTCCAGCAACATTAACTCGAGGGATATCTTGCAATGACTAAGCGATCGAGGAGATTTGCCTGGCAACAGATTTCCTCATGAGAGTGTGATCTCTCTTTGTACAATATCGTCTGTCCATAGCTGTGATCAGGGCTAATCTTGGTGCAGACGTCTGCTTGTATCACAAGCAAGAGTACTCCGTACAGGGTATCCGCAGAGCGCATAGACAGGAAGATCTATGCTAGAGCGGTCTCTTCTTCAATTTCAAGATCCGCATCCCAGGTTCCGCTCCTGCCTCCAGCCTTGTATATGACTCGCACGCCTTCAATTGTGATGGCGCGATCAACAGCCTTACACATGTCGAAAATGGTCAGAGCAGCGGCCGAGACTGCGGTCAGGGCCTCCATCTCAACACCAGTCTTGCCAGCGCACTCGACCTCTGACTGGATCCTGATCCGGCCGCCGTCCGTAGATCCAGCCGGTGGAGCCAACCGCGGGAGCGGCTCGAGGTCAACCTTGACTGACGAGAGGGATATGGCGTGACATAGTGGAATCCACTCGGGCGTGCGTTTCGCAGCCATTATTCCGGCGATGCGCGACACTGACAGAACGTCACCCTTTTTCATCGTGTTGGCACGTATGAGCTCTAGAACGGTTGCATTCGAGAAGACGACGTAGCCAACAGCCTTCGCTACTCGATGCGTGTTTGGTTTGCTCGCTATTGAAACCACATGTGCGGCCCCAGAAGAGGTCAGGTGCGTCAGTTTGGGCAGAGGTTTCGAGCTTGATGATGTCGACGTTGAATAGTGACACGGCTGCGGCATTGTGTGAGAACCTCGAATGCCGCCAGCGAACGAGTGATAGCCAATGAGCTGTTGTTTATCATAGCGTCTTCGACGATACTGTTCCGGCGAGACGCATTTTCGTGACAATGACCAATCTGTTTGATCCAAGTACAGTCAGCATCCGCACTGGCACTGGCCTCCATAGAAGCTGCAACCATCCGTGATGCTTTACCTGGCCATATGCAAGGTAGGAAAATCTCAACATAGATCAATGATGATACAGCCGTGGCTGATCCTACCCACCGATCAATATCATAGGCCGGTTTTTCATTCCCACGAGGGCATCCATGCCGGCATGTTTCGCTTTCTTGCGCTGCACAGCCAAGCCGATCAAACCCAAGAGCTTTTTCTCTGTTGATGGATCCGGATGTGTTCCACCATGCGACGAGGACGACTGGGCTGCTTCGGTGGCCTTTAGAGCCTGTAGGTCGTCTTCGTCCAGCGGCCTTCCACGAGTCTCTTTCCGCACGACATCTCGAAGGGAGACTTCGGCATTCCCAAAGAGACAAACCTTTAGGTTCCCATCGCTGGTCACTCGGAGTCGGTTGCAGGTGCCACAGAAGTTGTGCGTCATGCTGGTAATGAAGCCCATGCGCCCCACAAATCCGGGGACACGATACGTCTTGCTGGTGTTGTTGGGGTGGTCTTGGACCCTCTCCAGATCCGGAAACCTTTCGGAGATCAAATTTAGCATCTCCTGGTAGCCGAGCATCTTCCCACGCTGCCACTTGTTGCCGTCAAAGGGCATATACTCGATGAACCGGACCTCGAGATCACGCTCTCTGCCCAGCTCCACGAACGGAATGATCTCTCGATCGTTGAGACCGCGCATGACGACGACATTGATCTTGAGCGTGATTGGTACCCCTGATGACTTCAGCGCGAGAATACGATCCAGCGAACGCATAACCGCCTCGAACCCATCACGCCTGGTCATCAGTTGAAACTGAAAGGGGTCGAGCGTATCAAGGCTAAGATTGATGCCGGTAAGCCCTGCATCTACCATGCTTTCCAGCTTGCGATGTAGAGCCAAGCCGTTGGTCGTAATGCACAGTTCTTTCAAGCCTTCACTCCGGAGAGAGCCAATAGAGCGCATCATCGATACAAGGTCAGGACGGACAGTAGGTTCGCCACCGGTCAGCCGAATCTTGGTGACGCCTTGACGGACAAAGAGAGACGAAAGATAGTATATCTCCGACGCCGTCAAGATATGCGACGGTGGTGATAAGGGAACCCCTTCTGTCGTGTCACCCAATGCGATTAGCGGACAGTCTCAACAGTCGTTCGTGATATTGCTTCGTCTGGAGCGCATACCTGCCGGCATGCAGTAGAGACAGCGGAGATTGCATCGCTCGGTGACACTGATCCGAAGGTAGTCATGTTGGCGGCCAAAGCGATCCTGCAAGACGTCCGAAGTTCGGCGCTCCGTGTGATCGGTGATACTGTTCCGGGCCATCGACCGCTCCGGTGAGTCCGCTGCAGGCTCGGCAGCTGTTGCGACGGCGCCTGAACAAGCGGTACGTCGTCCTACTGCTGGTACGACCTCGCGAGACGGCCGGTGGAGCCAACGGTTCGCTAACGACATTGATGTTGAAGCAGAGCGTCGAGCCATCTTGAAGATTCAGTCGTACAGGTCCTTTGTCACAACCAAATTGGTATGAGGAGCCACGGGATCCGGGAGGCAATTGGTGATATCCTGTCTCCATCGTGGTTGGAATGATGAATAATCGGTAACCTCCGACGGTGAGCGCGACGGATGCGGTACTCTAGGGATGAGTTAGTCATCCACTTCGTCGAGGAGCGGTACGGTAATACGTAGATACTCGCGTGTCCAAAATATTAATGAAATTAATGAAACGCTACCCTAAGATGGTCATGTATCACAGAACTAATGAGAATGAGCTTGTCTCTAATTACCCCTCCATTATCGATAAGGAATTTGGAGGGGTCACTCAAGTAAGAACAGAAAATTCCCGGGTGAGGGTAGCATTACGTACTGGTATGTCCTCAGCGAGACAAGGTACGAGTTGAACCTCCCTGCGGGCGGCGTGGGCTCTGGCCCAGGCAGGGGTCTAAAGTACGAAACGCGGCCAGGCACGCCAATATTTTGCACAACTGGGTCTAGCCCAGGAACTGTCCGAAGTAAGAAATCTGCCTACGAGGTTGAGGAGGAAGCGGTGGACCACAACATTCTGTACATCGAACCTCGCAACTGAATCCTAACCCGTCTTCAGCACTCCGACAGTGTTGCTACAATGGGGAAGCTTCGCCTCCTAGTAATCGGCAATGGCGGTCGTGAACATGCCTTGGCATGGAAATTGAGCGCGTCGCCAATGGTAGAGCGCATCTTTGTGCTTCCAGGCAATGGAGGCACAGCCAGCTTGTCAGCCTCCGTGACGAACATCGATACCATCAAGACCGACGATTACCCAGCATTGGTCGCTTTCGCAAAAGAACATGACATCAACTTGGTCATTCCCGGGCCCGAGGCGCCGTTGGTGGACGGAATCGAGGCTTTTTTCCGCGCCGGTACGAGACACTGACTACCTTTATTCGACCAAGTTGGGCTCATGCATGTGTAGCTGGCATCCGTTGCTTTGGACCATCGAAAGAGGCCGCGGCCATGGAGGGCTCGAAGACTTTTGCAAAGGATTTCATGCAGAGACACAACATTCCAACAGCGCAGTACAGGACCTTCAATGATCACCAGCAAGCAAAAGAATATGTGGACTCTGTTGATCACGGTATTGTTCTGAAGGCCAGTGGCTTGGCGGCTGGAAAAGGGGTCATCATACCCAATACCAAGGAGGAAACTTATGCCGCACTGGAGGAAATTATGTTGAAGAAAACATTTGGTGCCGCAGGTGATGAGATCGTGATAGAAGAATACCTCGAGGGTGATGAACTCAGCATCCTTGCGTTCAGCGACGGCTATACCGTCAAGTCTCTGCCTGCGGCACAAGATCACAAGAGGATCTATGACGGCGATCAGGGGCCCAATACGGGCGGCATGGGATGCTATGCACCTACAAGAATTGCCTCTCAATCTTTGCTTCAACAGATTCATACAGAGATACTGCAGCCTACGATTGATGGGATGCGGAAGGAAAGTCGGTCTTCATCATCCAGTTTCTTTCTCCGTATGAGCTGAATTTGTGCCAGGATGTCCTTTCGTCGGCATGCTCTTCACCGGTCTCATGGTCACCCGTAATGGACCAATGGTCTTGGAGTACAACGTGCGATTCGGGGATCCAGAGACTCAGACAGTGCTTCCGTTGCTCGGTGATGAAGCCGATTTGGCAGAGGTCATGCTTGCATGCACTGGAGGCTGGTTGGATGCTCTCACGCTTCAGGTCAGGAGCCAGTTTGCAGCAACAGTAGTCGTAGCCTCAGGCGGCTACCCAGGAGGATATGCGAAGGGTGTAGAGATGAGCTTGAGCGCGGTCCCGCACGGTACGCACCTTGCTTTGCGCTTCACTAGGTGCTTGCAGCTACGCTAATCTTGCGACAGGTGTGATGGTTTTCCACGCGGGAACTATCGTTCGAGACTCTGCCCTGTTAACATCAGGAGGCCGGGTGTTAGCAGCAACCGGCGTCGCTGATAGTCTCGAAGAGGCTGTTCGGAGAGCCTACGAGGGAGTGGAATCAATCAAGTTCAAAGATATGCATTACAGAAAGGACATCGCACACAGGCAAGCCGTATTGAGGTTCTTTATCCCGACCAACAACTCATTTCTCCGTAGGGCTTTTAAACCCTCTCAGACCCGGGACAAGTCTCTGACCTATGCGGCTGCCGGTGTGTCGATTGACGCCGGAAACAAGCTTGTCAGAAAGATCAAGAACGCCGTACGATCGACAAAGAGAAGCGGAGCAGACTCCGAGATTGGAGGGTTCGGCGGTGTTTTTGACCTCTCCGCGGCTGGGTTCGGCAATGGTCCTTTGCTGATCGGGGCAATTGACGGCGTTGGAACGAAGCTGGATATTGCCCAGGCTCTAAGAAAGCACGACACCCTCGGTTAGTTGACGTCTGCGCTGCGCGCCTCAAATACTGACTGGGGTGTAGGAATCGACTTGGTGGCGATGAATGTCAACGACCTGGTGGTGCAAGGGGCCGAACCGCTCTTCTTCTTGGACTGCTATTCATGCGGGAAGCTCAACGTCGACAAAGCCGCTGCTTTTGTTGAAGGCGTTGCCGAGGGTTGTCGACGTGCTGGCTGTGCACTCATCGGAGGCGAAACTGCCGAGATGCCGGGCGTCTACTCCGACGACGGTTATGACGTGGTTGGTGCCGCTGTTGGTGCGGTGCGGGGGAAACGGGTACTCCCTCACACCGACGCGATGACAGAAGGAGATGTGCTCCTCGCCCTTAAATCTAGCGGCGTCCACTCCAACGGCTTCTCGCTCGTGCGGAGGGTCATCCGGGAGCAGGGCTTGGAATATGGCGATCCGGCGCCCTGGGACACGCAAAACAGCATCGGTCTATCCCTTCTGACGCCGACGCGGATCTACGTCAAGCCGCTCCTCGAGCTCGTCCGGAGAGATCTCGTGCTTGGGATGTCGCACATCACGGGAGGCGGTCTGCTCGAGAACATCCCGCGAATGCTGCCCAGCCACCTCGCCGCGAAAGTGGACGTTGGCGCCCGGCATCTCCCGGCAGTATTCGCGTGGCTCAAGAAGGCAGGCGGTCTCGACGCCGTGGAAGTGGCCCGGACGTTCAATGCCGGCGTGGGAATGGTCTTGGTCGTGCCGGAGGCGAAAGCGAAAGACGCCGTCGCCGAGCTCGAGCGAGCAGGGGAGAGCGTATACCGCATCGGCAGGCTCGTTGAGAGGAAGGACGGTCCGGCATGCATCCTGCACAACCTGGCTTCGTGGTCGTGAAGCAATGCCGGCCGACTTGTTCTGCGTGGACTTCATCGCGCAGCAGTAGAATCATATAGACATGGAGAGCCCACGCTCGTGTACAAGCTGTTGAGATTGCCGCCCCCGAAGCCCGACGCGGCAGGGGGGCCGCGTAATGAAGCCGCGCAGCCGCACGAAGCAGAGAGCTGACGAGGCCGACGGGAACATAGCCCCTGAAGCAGGGGGTGGGCATCAGGAGCAAGCACGGCGAGAAGACAAGGGCAGCGCTAGCGACTGGAGCAGCACCAGGAGCGAGACGTGGCACATAGGACGTGGCAATTGGCCTGCCCTCGAGGAGCGAAACTCCACCACCATCGGAATGTTCTTCTCAAGACAGGCCGGCACCGTACCCGTCAACATCACGCCCGTCGGCGATATCTTCACCTACGCACTTGTATCCCGTACAGAAGTTACGATCAGTGAGAAGTCTAGACCCCTCAACCGGAGAGACGATTCAGGCTGTTGAGACTGGTTGTCGGGGTCGTCGGTCGTCGCCGGGTGCGCAGGTGGGTAGGTGTGTAGATGGATAGCTAGGTGTGTACATACGTAGATGGATAGCTAGGTAAATAGGTAGGTAGGTGGATAAGCACAGGAGGTGGATACGTAGCTTGATCGCCGGTCTATATGGTACCGGTACCGTAACACCGCGGAAGCTTGCTGCTTTCCAAGCTAGACAGACTACGGAAGTTGGATGCGCCGGCGGCAGCTCGTGGTTGAAAGTTCACCGTGCTCACCTAGCCTAGGAGGTACCGTACAGGGCAATGCCTCGCATGTGGAGAAGTGTCGTTGACGTGGCTGGAGCGGGATGAATAGAATGGCTGCGTTGTAGAGGACATGGACTACCGTACCGTACGACTACGACTAAAACTTACGGCTACTTCCATCATACCCCCCCCCCCCTCCTCCCACAAAAAAAAATTTCAAAAACCACGTACTTCAGTATTTCAACCCCTGATGCCTCTCGAAACAAACCTTCCCAATCCCCAAGATGCAATTCAAGATCTTCTCCAAAAATGTCAAAAAACTGCCAACAGAGGGACTCGAACCCTCGATCGCCGCATCTCAGTAGCCTTCGCATCACAATACACAGCCTCTGTGTACCACGCTCCTCTTCTACGAGTGCGATGCCTTACCCCTGGGCCATGCCGGCGGTTGGTGGGTCTTGGCATTAAGTGTTATATATTGAGACAGGAAAGGGAGGGGGGCATTTGGAAGCCACGTGCTGCATGAAGGTGGGCGACTATCAGTACGAGAACCTACGGTACAGTATGTATCGTACCGTACCGCCTCTTTACCGGTGCGGAGGTACGAGAGGTGTGAACGACTACGACTAGGTAACTAGTCGCATCGATTGGTATGCACACTGAACTGGCTCTTGCTTTTCCTACGATGCCCAGCAGCCTACTTCCGTATCATACAGATTTACCCAGATGTACAGCGAAAGGAGAGACTATCCCGACATCTTGGAGAGCAGAAAGACCGAGTCTAGAGGGAGAACTTGAGTGAGGCCGAACGGACGAGAAGAGCAAAGTGAATTAGACGAGTACCGTAGCAAGTAAGGTAGCAAGTAGTTAGCAAGTAGCAAGTAGCAAGTGGCGAATAGCGAGTAGCAAGAAGCCAGAGGTGGTATCAGAGTATCGCTCCATCCATCCATCCGCGCCTCGACGGCGTGGCTGACCGGCTGGAAGAAGTATTAGAACAAGACAATTAGAACCCCCCGACGAGAACCCATCCGGATCACCCAGACACCCCGAGAAGAGAACACCGCCAACACCTGGATCTGCCCGTTGCAGACAAAGCACGAGACGATCCACGGTGAGGTGCGATCTAGAAGATGCCGATGTCTTGGAAATTGTTGGCGATCAAGGCGACTTGTTTCAGACCCGTCATGAAGGGGCCCAAGGTGCGGTCGAGTTCGTCGCGCATCTCCTGGTAGTCGGTTTCGGGATCGCTGAGAGCGGTCACGGTGCTGCTGGACCCGAACCGCCAGTAGTCGAAGGGCCCAGTCGGTTTGCCAATGTGCTGGGCCTGCTTGATTTTATCTTTCCCGCCAGGGCTGTCGAGCATATGCTCCCCCTTGGGTTGCCCTCCTATGTTTCCCCAGCTCCAGGTTGTTGTATTGCAGATCGAACTGGCCGTGACACCGGCTGAAGCTCGGGCTCGAGGTGGAAACGAGTAAGCCGGAGTCGATTCCGGCGCTGGGGTTGGCTCAGGAGCTGAAGTTGGCTCGGGAGCTAGAGTCGATTCCGGGGCTGAAGTTGGATCTGCAACTGGAGCTGAAGCCGGAGTGGGAGCGACGGGCCAGTCACGACACTGGTCGTGACTCCATTTCGTAGCGGTGCGTTGCAGGACCGAAAAGCCGCCGCGGCCGCTGATGCACAGATACCCCATCACGCCAGAGTAGATGCCCCGACGCTTCCCGCCTTCCAGATTCCGCAAAATCTCGCATGATCGCTTCTTCGGCGCCCCGGTCGATGTGGCGGGCGGCAAAGACGCACCCAGAAGCCTGTAGCCCTGTTTGTATTGCCGCATCGAGTCATTTTCGGCTTGAGTGCATCCCATGGGTTCCGACAGCTCCGTTGGCTTGATGTAGTTGCCTTCGATGACACTGGAGAGATGCAAGCCCTCGGGAGACACGTCCAGGTGCCCTAGCTGTGGAACAAAAACGGCTCCAGTTCCTAGCACGCCAAGCATGTCGTGCCGGATCACGTCAACGACCGTCACCTGCTTGGCTCTTTCCTTGATCTCCCCGCGCCATCTCTTCAGCTCGTCCTCGGTCGGGACTAGCTGAGCACCGAGCGGCCCCTTGGTCGATTGCATCTGGAACCCCGAGGGCCCAATTTCCAGGAATCGCTCGGCGCTGAGGCTCATTATCGTCGTCGAGCCCACATTGTAGAAGGCGCCGAACGGGGACTCGTTGCGTTGTCGCATGTGCCGATACATGTGCCATGCGTGACTGCGCCATCTCGGTCTCGGAAGCCGCATTGTGGCCTGGCTGGTGAGGCAGAGCCCGTGTGACTGGCCATCCAGGATGAGCTCCCGGCACTGCTCGACTCGTCGTTTGTATACGCCACCGTTGATTGTCGACAGCTGCATCCCAACCGGGTGTTCGAGGACGTCCATGTCTCCGTCTCTGTACGAGGCCTTGAATCTCCTGTCGATTATCGATGGCTCTTCCGACCACTCGTCGAACGAGCTGAACCCTATCGGACCGTCCGCCAGTGTCTCCGTGATCCCATGAATCCAGACAGAGTCGTTCGGTGCCAAGCTCTGAACATAGGCCATCTGCAGATCGTGATCGAGCACGACGCTGCGCTCGATGAACGCGAACGAGATATCCGGCTGGCTCTGTCCACGCTCGCCGAAGCTTATGACCGGCGGTGGATCGACCCCGATGGAGCTCAGGCCCATCTCGTGGGACACGTATCCCGCAAGACCACCCCAGAAGGGTGAATCTTCACGGCCGTAAAAGTTCCGCAGCCCGCTCATGTACCTGCAGAGAAATTCCCAGAAGTCATCGTTGAAATTAGAGAGACACCAGGTATCGACATTCACGCTGCCGTGAAGGTGTCTCACGATCTTGACCTCCTGAGCCCCGGTAGAATACTCGATTGTCGTATGGTCTTCCGGCACGACGAATCCGACGATGGTGTATCTGCTGTTATGCTCCGATCCAGCTGTTTCGAGGACGACAGCATCACAGCCGTCGTAGCCCACTTGAACGCATTTGAGTATCTCCTCGCTGTGCCAAGGCCAGTGCAACGTCTCCGTCACGACCTCCCTTGGGCCACGACTGTCTCTCCACTGACGCGCCAGTAAGAGGTTCATCATGTGTCGCTCGAAAGGCAGCTCGAACACCAAGTCGCGCTCTCGTCGATCGAGCCAGCGCTGTAGATACATCACGATGCGATGGGGAGCCCTCGACGAAGCCCAGTACCAAGCGCCGTATCGTTTTTGATGCCAGCGAGCCACTTCCGCCCACCAATTGCTGATGACCTTCCGGCTCTCCTTGTCGGAAGCGGCCGAATCCACATGGAACTGTATGCCCCAGAATGGCTTCTCGACATGCCTCACGGCCATCAGGATGGCGTCGTCCTTGTGTTCGGCGACGACCCACGCCAACGGTTGAAGGTTGGGAATGGCAGCTCTCGGCTTCCATAGCAGCCTCGCGTCCCATAGCATGTACTCTTCCTTGTAGGCCGGATGGTCGGGTGGGTCGAGCTTCACCTCAAGGGAGTGGTAGCGCGTAACTTTGATGCCACTCAAACCCCGAAAGATCGACTCTTCGCCGTGGACGACCTGCGACACGATACCATGCTTCGCGTCCTTCAGACGTTGAATCGTGGCGCCGAAGGTGTATGCCAAGCTCTGGAAGCCCAGAGAGATGCCGAGGGCCGGTCGGACATCCTCCTCGGACAGGTTCCAGAGTTCGTTCATGATGCCAACGTCCGCCGGGTTCGTGGGGCTCCCGGGACCAGGGCCAGCAATGACGGCATCAAAGTCTCTGACCATACGGGCAAATTCAACGGCGGACATGCCGGGGTTGATCTTCAGAACATAGACTTTGGCGGAGAGTAGTTTCTCGAGCATGTGAATGATGTTGTTCGCAAAGGAATCGTACGCATCGATGTAGAGCACTCTTGGGTGGTTGCACTTGGCAACCAGCTTGGTGAGGATCTTGCATTCTTCGGCCATGGCAGGAGCGATGAGGTGGTGTTGGCGATGGTGATTGTGGTATCGCGGGATGAACCCTGAGGTGACATTGAATATCCAAGCTGGCCGGAGATAACATGTCCATTTTGAGCCGCTTCCAACTGCTCGCTGAGATATTGGCCATGTAATCGCAAGCTGTCAGATATAGGCTAGCGTGACTGTAGATGTCGGAGAAGGTCAAGGCGGCAAGTGCCCGAAGTTCCGAGCTCGCCGCAGGAGCGCGGACGGTATTTATCCGGCACGTCCGGGTGACAGAAGCTTCTGTGAAACTCTAGAAGGCAAGAAGGACCGTATCAGCAGAGATCTTTGTCGGCTATTGCCGGTAGTGTCCACGATATCTCGTTGACCTTTCGAGGAATCTGACTTGTCAGATTCACCAGGCTTGATGTCCGTCGAAGGGTCAGGCTGCTTGTCCACGTGCGTTGTACGGAAAAGCTTCTTGATTGTGTCGCTATCATTATGTCATCAGGTACATACGTACCGGTAATTAGTCAGGTTCGGTACCGTATATAGGTACCGTACGGGGCTAATTAGGCCGATGCTGTTTTCGCGACGTCGTTTGGCGCTCCAAAGTCCGTCCACGCAAAACCTGCCGTGGCTGACCAGCCACGAGACTACTCATCATCATATGGCTTGCTATTTTGTCTCAGGTCGATGGATCCGACGTCTTGAAATGGCCGATTCGTGCGATCAAGCTGCCAATTTCGAGGTCATAGCGAATTGATCCCACACAGACTGGTGCCAGCGTCGTTCAGCATACCTTAGCTTTTTTATTTGCCCAACAGCTGGAATCGCTCGCACACCTTGCCAATGATTTCTCTTTCCTTTCTTTTCTACTGGTAGCATGTCTAATGCTATCGATCTCATGACAATGGTGATGTCCCTGCTTGCTCTGAAGGGTTTGTGCGAAATGGGGCCATCATGTTGAAGTGGGAGTACAGCCCTGGTACCAGATACCCATGAAGAGCGGTGGGAAACGTTTCCGGAGGGGGTTTCAACACCCATCAAAAAGCCAGCAGTCCCCAATGACGGGGGATATAGCTTCAGTGACTGGCAGTGTGAATACATTGTGGCAATTCATGGCTATATCTGTGATCTTCCCCCTCAAGGATGCGATTGCTCGTCTTCCACCTGCCGAGAACCACTGCAAAAGTACACGCCAGTCGTCTCTTGGCTCGAAATTGCTGGGCATCTCGACCGTAAGCCGTCCCCCTTGTGCTTTGAGCAGAAGACTAACAGCATGTTCAGATCCTGCCACCATGTGCTCTTATGACTACTACATCACCTGCTGTCACCACGACGTTGTTGTTGTTGACATGGAGTTCTGCGGCAACCAACCGGTTGACGCTTATGGTCCGGGGGACGCAACTGCCGGAACGTCGTGCTCCCGAGTCGAAGCCACTTGCCACGGCATCTGCAGTCTTCTCGGTCTTGAATGCTCGGAGGTGGCGAATCTGGAGAATGGAGAGGATGATGGCTGACACAAGCAAAGGTACTTCTTCTGTCCTGCTGGATGCCGGGAAAAGTCACTCCATCGCTGGCAGAAGCAAGAATGGGACTCTTTCTATGCCTTTGAAGAACGGCTACATGGAGAAGATGTCAACACAAGGGCTTTGTGGGCGATTTAGGCAAGGTGCAATCTATTAGGGAGATGGTTGTTGAATTTAAAACCGGGTATACAACCGATACCCGTTCTCACCCCGAGGACTTCAAGCCACGTTGATGGTGAGCCAAAAGTCCCTAGAGCGTAGTGCCTGTGTTTACCCCTTGAAGCCCCTATTTGTGGTCTAACCTTAGTCAGCCGCCACTCAACCGCTGCCTAGCGTGACAGGATTCATTACTTTTGACACAATCTCATCAACCACGCCGGCGAGAGCGTGTCTTCGCGCATCAAGCTGGTCCCTGATCAGCCCTACCAGTGCCTACAAGGACAGTCAACCGCGGCGGAACGTTGAAAGCGCACCCAATCGTAGGGCCGTCACCATGAGCACCTCCTACAACCTCGAGCCTCAACCGACCGCCAAGGTCTTACTGCAGACCACTTCCGGTGATGTCGTTCTCGAGCTTTTCGCCAAGCAAACACCACTGACTTCACGCAACTTTGTGCAACTATGTCTCGACGGCTACTATGTTGGTACCCTCTTCCACCGTCTGCTCCCGGGTTTCATCATTCAAGGAGGAGATCCGACGGGGACAGGCGAGGGAGGGGAATCCATCTACGACGATGGCCGGCCCTTCGCGGACGAATTTCACAGCCGGCTGAAGTTCAACCGGCGCGGGCTGCTGGGAATGGCCAACGGCGGCGGGAAAGATGACAACACGAGCCAGTTCTTCCTGACCCTGGCCAAGGCGGAAGAGCTCAACGGCAAGAACACCATGTTTGGCAGGGTCGAGGGCGATACGATCTACAACCTCGTGAAGATGGGCGAGGCCGAGCTCGCAGCAGACCAAGGCAGCGAGAGGCCGCTGTATCCGACGAAAATCACGGGGACCGAGGTGCTGGTCAATCCCTTCGAGGACATGGTCAAGCGGGAGCTTTCTCGGCGAGCAGCGCCGGCCGATGTCGAAAGAGGCACAGCCCAAGGGTCAAAGAAGAGGAAGCCGGCCAAGAAGACGGGGAAGACGCTATTGAGCTTTGCTGGCGATGAAGGAGAGGATGAGGCTCCGCTACCCGTTGCAAAGAAAGCCAAGTTCAACACCAAGCTGGTCGATGCAAGCGCAAACGACGTGTCTGCACACAACGGACTTGACGCCGTTGAACAAAAGGCCGCTGCAGTGCCAGGCAAGGAGAGCCCGTCCAGCTCGTCCCTAGCAGCGTCAAAGGACCATCAGGCGCAGCGGCGATCCGAGCCCGCACGCGCTCGGAGGTCTGCGCCAGCAAAGGCAGTGTCCTCCTCGCCATCCGCCAGTCCCGAACCCGAGCCCGTCGCCGCCGTGTCGTCGCTGCTGGAGAAGACCAACGCTCAGATTGCGGATCTGAAAGCCTCGATGAGGCGCACGGTCGAGACGGGACCCAGAGAAGCGCCAAGCAGAAAGAAAACTGCGCTCGAGCAGATGATCCCGGAGACGTCGATCCGCGGGCGGAGACGGAGACATGGCGCTGCAGGACGGGCGGGCCCGAGCAACGGTCCGACAGGCCTGGAAGATGACGACAGACGCGCTCTCGACCTGCTGAACGCGTTCCGGGCAAAACTCGACAACGCTCCGGCCGAGCAGCCGACGAGGCAGAAGGAGACGAAACTTGGGGGCGACGTGCCTCCTCGGACCGGTACCGTCGGCAAAGCGCACGCCACCAAAGCCGAGGGAAGCAAAGACGAGGACGAAGAAGCCCGTCTCTGCGACCTGCACTTTATATCAAACTGCCAATCGTGCCAGTCCTGGGACAGGCGTCAGGCGTCTCGCAGCCGGCGACGGCATCGATCGCAGAAGCGCTCCACCTCGCACTCTCCCGCGCGGACGCATTCGTCGCGAGGCTCTATCACCTCCTCCGGAGCCGACGACGGCGACGGACACAGCGACAACGACACGGGCTGGATGTCGCACGCGCTGACGTTCGAGAAGGATCGGCTGGGCAAGGACCTGACCTGGCGCAAGCAGAACC
This sequence comes from Lichina pygmaea, assembly GCA_963422465.1. NCBI lineage: Eukaryota > Fungi > Ascomycota > Lichinomycetes > Lichinales > Lichinaceae > Lichina > Lichina pygmaea. Next base: position 2,473,816 of record OY730171.1, read on the forward strand.
AGGACGAGCTGGTCGTCATCGATCCGCGCGAGAAGGGCAAAGACATCATGGAGATGAGAAGGGGGGAGAAGAAGAAGAGGCCGACGGAAGCTGCGGGCGGAGCACGGAGCACAGGGAGGTAGAACCGAGCTCTCCATCTACGTGCGTGAATATAGCTACAAGTCGTCTGAAAGCTCCCAGCCAGACATTCACCGCATCTTGTCGCCACAGCTCGTAAGCCGTTCAGAACACACCTGGTCTCCTTCCGTTTTCCCGTCCTCTCCTTTCCATGCCACGCACGCCCACGACCCAAGTCTGTTTGCACCTACCCAGGGAGACGATCTTTCAACGTGGCATATATACCGAGGAAGGCAATCTTCCGACGATGCATCTACGTACCGCTGCCCCGCACGCAAGGCCAGGTACGTGGCGGTGTTCACATGTATCACACTGTACCCTCATCTATGCCGCAGTACGAAGAATATCATGTGTGAGTACACTCGAACGCGCTGCAGAAGATACATACGGCACCCCTCTGTCCTCCTCCAAAACCCCATCTCGACCAAAGGGAAAGGAAAGAAAAAAAGAAAAGGGAAGGGCAAGACAAGACCTCACGATGGTATCGCTCGCTGTGGGTCGTCCAAGCGACGACGTGCAGTGAGTGGTGCAGTGAGTGGTGCAGTGAGTGCTGCGTGAACCAGAGCGGTGCACGGGGTGATACTGTTCGACTGTGAACGCTACAGCGAGCAGCGGGAGAAGAAGATGAGTGTCACGACTGATAGATTGATTAGAGGGAACTAGCTAATCATCTATATGCAGACACGAAGCTGATGTTTGCCTTAGAGCAACAGAAGGCTCTAGAAGGCACGAGGCGGATCCATGCAGGATCGACGGGGAGACAGCGTCGACGGGAGACAGCAGAGACGGCACCGGGTGGCTCCATGCCGGATCGGCTGCACTATGCGGCAGCGCTATGCGGCAGCAGCAGGATCAACATCAAACAGATACACATCAATCACTGGAAAAGAACAAATAGAAGAAGAAGAAGGAGAAGAAGAAGAAGAAGAAGCAGAAGAGAGACTACTCGAGGTAGAGGTCGAGGTAGAGATGGAAGAACAGCATCCAATACGTGCTGTACTGTACTGTACGCTCAGTACGCTCGTTTACGTATAGTATGTGCTGGTATGCTCGGATTCTTCATGAGGCTCGTGCTGTTGCATGCTGGCAGTACATCACAGTAAGACCGGCCAGATGTATTTCTTCACGTGATGCAAAATAAAACAGAGAGAGGCCATGAAGAACGACAGAAGAGAAGAGTCGTGGATATATCGTCCCCCAGATTTTATCATTACTCCGTTCTGCCCCGTGCAGCTGCTCTCTCTCCGCGTATCACCGCTCTACCGGGTACGTCCGTACGGCCGGACGTACGTGCTCATAACTCCATCTTCTTGCCCGAGACGTTACCGCTGCCGGCTGCCCTGCCACCGCCGACGCTGTCCTTCGTCGTCGCCATCTTCGTCGTCGCCGTCGTCGTCTGCGGCGTGCTCCGTTTCCGCCAGAGCTCCGTCACGTCGTCGTCCTTGCCATCCTTCTCGGTGATGAGGTTCTTGAGCCACTTGTTCTCCGTCTCGAGCTGGCCGATGCGCGCCTCGAGCTGGCTGACCTTGTCCGTCATCTCCTTGGCCGTCCGCTCCAGCGTCTGCTCGCGCTGCTTCTTCTTGATCCTGAAGCGCGCGCTGGCGGCGGTGTTGCGCCGCCGTTTGTCTTCCTCGGCCGCCAGCCGCGCCGCTCCGTCAGGCGACCCCGGCCCCGATCGCTCCTCGGGGCCGAAGGCGGCAGCGTCAGCCTTGCGTTTGTCTCCCGTCTGCGGCGGCGTGACCGATCCTTGGGCCACCGTCATCGGCGTCGCCGCGGCGGCCGTCATCGCGGCAGGCGACGACATGGCCGGCATGACGTATGCGAAATGTGGGACTTGTACGGGCGGAGGTGCGAGAGGCACCGAGCCGGGCTCGGCCAAGAGCGTCTGGAAGCTCGTGATGTCCGTCAGACGAAAGTCCTCTGGACCGAGGCGCCGTGCCCGTCAGTATAGATGCTTCTCGTCGCGACGTCGAGGCTCGATGCCCACCTCTCAGAAGGTCCAAGCCGGTGCATCCGGGCTTGGGCGGCGCCAGCGAGTCCACCCCGCTCGCTGGCCGGTCGTCCGCCTCCGAGCCAGCCGCGGCCGGGTTCACGGTCTCGTCGAGGTCGAAGTCGAAGAAGTGGGTGTTGGTGAACATGGCCAGGTCATCCTCCTCGAAGGCGAGACCTTCGAGCGGCTGAGCGGCGACGTCCAGAGCCGAGGACTCCGCGGTCGGGTCGGCAGCGAAAGCGGTGACGAGGGACGACGGATCTCCGTCAAAATTCGACATGATAGTGTCTCGAAGCTGACCCGGCGCGAACGAGTTGCTCGAGGAGCGAAGCGACCGCTTCGTCTTTGGACTCCCGCAGTCACGCTCTATTGATGTGGTCCCTCTCTCGCCCTCTTCTTGTTTCTCCGCCCTCAATTCAGACGGTAGTTGCCAGTCTCCTTGAGATGGGAAGTGAAGAGGTCAACAGACGAGCATAGGATGTGTGGGGGGGGGGGGGTCTCCACATCCCCTCATTCACCCGACCAGTCAAAGAGCGCCGGCAAAGCTTTAGTAATCCGTCTCTGGATCTTTTGTCGCACAGGCTTACGATGCCTCGAGTATCGAAACTCTCGAGGCGACCGCACTCATGGTCACCCCACCCTTTGCCGAGAAACACATGTCTTGTTTGTTTTGACGGGCCGAGATTCTTTCACTCGCCCGATCCCGGTGAAAGAGCTTCCCTGTCGAAAGACATGAGAGAATCGTCTCCGATTAGTCAATGGCGTAGGATAAGGTTGAGTCGATCAATGCGCCGGGGATGCAATATGATGTCTGGCTTTGCAGCAATTTACCCGGTGGCGGTTGGGGGGTGGGGTAGGAGGGGCTGTTGGAATCACGTGCCGACCTATCACTATCACCATTCATCCATACGTACTCTAGTGATTCGAAAGAAGACAGCTCTGCTATGATGATCATGCTCAGTACTATCCGAGAAACCCAACAAGAACCATTCGATGGCGGGTATATGTAACGTACACTGGTACCATAATGGTTCACCCTCAAGGAGCCTGTAGAAGACCGCTTCAACAGTGCTTGTCAAAGCCAAGTTGACGGTCGACGAGAGTGTGCCGGTATGCCATCAGAAGACATGTACTGCCCAATGGCGCCTGAAGAAGACACTACCCGTGATACTTGCTCCTGTACAAGACACCGTGAACGACAGGGATACAGGTCAGCCCTCACGGCACGATAGCTTTCCGGCATGTAGGAATCCCATCGGTATGATGACTGCCACGACCTATACAACCGTCACTTAGCCCGCTGTCGTATGTCCGTAAACAACGCAAGCAGAGAAGACTATCCAAAGTCGCTTCCTAGGGTCGCTGGTATCGTACGCGGTGATGCTACCCCTGAAGACCAAGGAGCCCTCCGTCACAGAGCCGGCAACGGCCTGTGCTTGCCTAGCCGGTCCTGATACGCCGACCACGCCTCGCGCCGGTACCGCTCGGCCTCCATCTTCCGGTCCTTGGCGTTCAAGATGCCCCGTCCGACGATGATTATGTCTGAACCTCGCTCCTGCACCACCCGTCGCGGCGCATTGTACTGTTGGCCCAGGCCGTCCCCCCGCACCTGCTCCGGATCCGAAGCCGACTCCGGTGGGAGGGACACGCCTGGCGTCAGCGTGATGAAGTTGTCGTCGACGTCCTCGTTCAGGGACCGCTGTGCGATGAAGCCGAGCACGAAATCTCGATGTTCGCGCGCCAAGGCCACGCATTGCTCGGTATATGCACGCGTCAGCAGGTTCCCCTTCGAGCTCATCTCGGCCAGCAGCAGCAACGCTCTTTGGGTCGGATGTCCGCCGCCGCCGTGGGGGCTGTAGTCGCTGCCATCCTTGAGAGCGCTTGGTGAAGGGCGTCTGTCCGCCGGCATGGGCTCGCTGCGGGTCTCCACCGTGACTACGCTGAGGATCTTCCCGCCGGCATCGCCCCCAGGTATTCGAGACTCGCCGGGCCCGTGGCTCACTCCGTTCGCATCGCCAGGCTCTGCCGCGATGTGGGTCGTCGTGGCAGGGCTGAAACGAGGCTCGATCTCCGCGGCGGCAGACTGCAGGGCCCGAACGATGTCTGGACCCGGAAAGACGTGGGCGTTGACCAACGAGGCCCACTGTGCGATGCGCAGCGGGCCTGCCGTGTACTGCCTCTGCACCGTGCCTGGGCCCCTCTCAGCGTCGGGTCGATGCCTCCAACGGATCTGTGTCTAGGACGTGTGGTCGAGGGGGGAGCAGCTACTTCCAATGTCCCCAAACTTGCGGTCCTCGAAGAGCAGGAATTTCTCTCGTCGCGCAATGTCCTTCAAGCTCTGCATCGTGGCCTCGCTAAAATCGTCGATCGTGTCGGCGTGGGTCTTGAGGACGACGATACTGCTTCCGAGCTCGTCCGCAAGGGCGAGAAGCTCGGCCGTCGTCGTCACGTCCGCGCTCACGCAGAGGTTGGACTTCTTCGAGTCCATCAGGCGGAAGAGGAAGGCTGCGACGGGGGCCGTCGAAGGTAGAGTGGCCCGAGCGAGAAAGGACCGTCGGAGCGTATGATGAGCTCCACTCGCATCTTCGGCCATCATCGTTCGGACCTGTGTGATGGACACAGTGGATGCGGCTCATCTATGGGGTACAGCGTCCAGGAATATCACCAGCAAGCTTGTCGCCCGCTCGAGATCCTGGTTTCAACATCACCAGACTCACGACGAGAGCGGCTCCGGCCGCGCGAGAGCGGTTGCCCAGCAGGTGGAAAAGTCTCGTCACGTGAATGACGATGAAACCAGTTACGGAAGTACGTACTCAGAGCTGACTAATTGTGTGCTGCTTACCGGCGCTTCGGGCCGTCGCATCAGACCGACGGTCTGGTCCTACACCCTCTCTGCCGGCCGTCGTCACCGTACGTCTCGTCGTGGACCGTCATCTCTTTTCGTGAACCTCGACGGTGACGTGGCTTGGGGGAGACTCGGAACGAGAGGAGAGTCCGTCGTGGCCGTCCGTGCGACCTGATCGAGCTTTCTGGAGCGGCCACCGGCCACGGACCTCCCTGTATCGCATCAAGAGAAAGGCCACGATGACGACGAGCCAGTACAGGTTGTAAGAGATGACGGATCCATATGTGCCCGTGTTGTTCCACCCGAAGAGAGAGTTGAAAACACCCCACCCGCCACCTCCGTTGACGCCTGGGCTGCAGCACTACGGCCCTGCTGTCAGCTCTGATCGACGACGAACAAATGGCGACCGGCCGAGAGAGGATCGCAGTCTGCGGCGACTCACGTTGATGTGCCAGACCGTCTGGCGGATGTCATACGATCCAGGCCCGGCTCCACCTTCGGCCGCGTCGCCTCCCGACGCTTTGTTCCACTGACGAGTTTCAGCTCCGGTTCGGCCTGGGTCAAGAAGACGACGGGCTTAGAACTCACCCTGTCCGCCTCGATCAACCACACTCCTTTCGACACCAATCCAGCTGCGATGAGATACAGGAACGCGGTCGAGCCGACCAAGAAGATCTGCAGCGAGACGTGGTTGCCGCATCTGGGTCGCTTGTGAGCAAAGTCCTGGTCGCGACGCGGCCGAGACCTACTTGTACAGAAGATAGCCGACGAGGCTGCCGGCCGCGAGACCCGTGACGACGGGAAGGGGCATCGCCGACGCCGGCTGGCCGAGACCCACGCCGCCGACGAAGATGATGGCCTCCACCCCTTCTCGAAGCACGGTGACGAACGGCAAGATGAAGATTGCATACTTCTCCGCCCATCTCTTGACTCGGTTTCCTTGGGTACTGGGCTTGGCTTCGAGGGCCTTTCCCAGCTTGAGGCGCCATTTCCCGCGCATCTTGGATACCCTGAGGAGGGCGGCGCCCATCAACGTGATGATGACGGCGGCCACGAAGGCAAAGGCGCCTTCCCACAGCTCCTCTGCGCCGGACCAACTGGCCCTACCGAGGCTGTAGAAGGCGCCGATCACACCGGCGCCGATGACGAGACAGATGAACACGCCGAGCCCCGTTCCGAACCATACCTGCACCGGCGTCGGCCTTCAACATGGGGACGGCCAGCCTCGAGCAGGCGATAGCGGAAGAGCTACTTGTCTCCTGAGCTTTCTCAACGTGACCTTGTCCTCGACGGGATCGAGAGTCTGCTTGAGGAACGAGAGGAGCACCGACACTATGATCGCCGTCTCCAAGGTCTCGCGGAAGAGCACAAAGAAGACTGTGGGCCACGATGTGAGCTGCCCGTTGACGATGCCCGTCAGGAAGAAGGCCGTCCGGAGCTCCAACATACCTGGCACGTGAAAAACATTCACCATCTTGCCGGGTCGACGCTTATCCGGCTTCGATCTTCTCTTTTGCGCCTGGCTTCAGACACCGAACGCGACGGGCGGGCAAGAGGCGGGTTCCCTTGTCAGGATTATCAAGATCTGATAAGATGAGGACTGGACGCATCACTCCCCCGCCCTGCGCGCAAGCGACATGCAAAAGCTGCGTCGCCGACATCGGAAACTCTCTGCTTCTGCCTTGCCGCTCTGCGACCTACTCGTACGGCTGGCCCGTCCATGGCGACCGACGTCAGATGCCGATGTGTGGAATCTTTCGATCGCTTGCAGTCTCGTCACCACCATGAGGGTCACCTGCCGTCAGAGCTGAAGCAATGCATTGCTTTGTGGCGTTTGGCCTGGTCGTTGGCCACGGCTCTACCCATACGTCCCCGGCCAAGATACTTGGACGAACCCCCACCCATCTGCAGACTTTTGCATCTGATAACTTTGACCTCCGGCCAAGCCGTGCCGCTCCGGCAGAATCTCGGGATCGGGCGAGGGGACCTTGCCTTGAGTCGGGCTGCAAGAATAACCGAGGCGATCTGTGGCGCAGGCGCGCGGAAACATTACGAAAGTGATCAAGGCATCGATTACCTAATCGTACCTACTTACGGAGGTACTTGCCAGCACCACGACGAGGCTGCGAGATGGGCCGAGGAGACGTCTTTTATTTTGGCTGAGACTATCGTGACCGTGACCATCCCGCCATAACATCAGACAGCGCATGAGAAGGAGCGCAAGTCACCAATGTGAATCCGAAAAGAAGCCGGCGTGCTTGACAACGGTCTGGCACGAGGCATGGATCCTCTCACGATCGTCGCCGGAGCCGTGAGCATAGCGGCCGTGGCAATACATAGCGCGAGGAAGTTGCGACATGATCAATGGCTTCGATGATGGCCCAGACAGTCTTTGCGCAATTTCACAAGACGCAGAAGACCTCTCCAAGCCATCCGACTTGCTGATGCGCTTGAAAGAGGCCAGCATCTGGCCGTCCACGGTCTTTGATCGAAAGACTGGATGAGCTATTGTGACATGGCCATGGAAAGAACCGGTCATGTGATCAAGTTGTTTGTAAAAGCATCTCATCGGCGTGGAACAGCCAGTTGAAAGAAAACTCTGTGGATGCTCAAGAAGACAAAAATTAAAGAGAAAAGGACCAGCTGTACCATAACAAGACGAGCCTCTGTTTACGGCTTCATATCACCACTGCCTCAGTATACTCCTTTCGTCAGTGCTAGACGTTAGAATGCTGACTAGGGTCATGGCTCCAAGGTGGGGAAAAAGCACTTCAAGATCAGCAATAAGACAGGTGAATCTACTGAGAAGGTCCGAAAGGGTCTCGCAAGCCTTGAAAGCCAGCATGTTTGTGCATAGAGACGGGAAGATCAAGATTACCAATGCTACAGAGGATGCGCGGCTCCGTTTGCGTACTAGGATGATGATGACAGCACGAGCCTGACAACCCCTAGAGAGCTCATGGCCACATGCACAGGTGATGAGCAATTAGTGTTGACCAGGCTGGCCCAGAGTACTGACGTGAACGAGAAATGCTACAAGGGCTGCATAGCACTACATCTCCGTGCTGACCTTGGTGATGCCCTGATGAAGTTCTGCTTGAAGAAGGACCATCCCCCAATGCCAACAACGAATCACACGACATACCCCCATATTCAGCTGTCGTGCCTGAAATCCACAGACGCCTTGAGGCGATCAAGATGCTGCTGCGACTCGGAGCCGTCGGCTACCAAGACTACTCTGGTGAACGCCACTCACGACTGGCAAGTGGACGAAGCAGGTCGACACCGTGCGTTTCCCGACGGAGCCCATCGGCGACACGCGTGCAGGCGCAGGTGAAAGACTGCCCGACAAGTCCGATCGGGAGCCGAAACGGATGGAGACACGACGGGGTATCAGAGATGGAGCCAATTCTACTCTGGGCGGCCAGTGGAGACGCCCCACCGGGTCTAGCGCACCGAAGCTCGATCTGGAAGAACTCAGGGCATCAGACGATGCCGTCGATACAAACGATCCGGGGAGGAAAGGTGTCCGCATCCGCTAAAGCGGCGGGCAGTGATGAGGCTGGAGAAAGTTGCAGCCCGCCAGCCACGTTCTCTACGGAGACATCTGTTTCTAGTCGTAGAGATGACGACCGACGACCGTGCATCGACATCTTCGCAGCATATCGACGCGAAAGAACCGAGGATATCACGGGAGCGACGACGACTGACCGCCTCGGTTCGTACGCTGGCCTACCGTTGCATGGCGGCATATCTTGGCTCGATACAGACTCTTGCGACAGTTGATCACGAGCCAAGGGTTTCGAGCCTGTGCTCACGCTTGAAACAAACGTTGCCATGAAACAACGTGGTGGTACGCCCTATAAGGCCAGAAGGCCTCCGGATCGACGATACCATGCCATCCCCGTCCGTCATGCAAGCTGCTGGCCGATCTTTTGTGCCGATCCTTCCCTCCAAGAGTACGAATCAGTGTGAACGAGGCATTCGTCACCATTCACGAGGCAAACAAGTGCTGGACGATTCTAGTGCAATCCTCGTATCCGATACCATCGCGAATACGAGTACGCACAAGACCTCCCTGCATAAGTCCATCCGGTGCGGAGAACGCTCCGTAGGGCAGCTGACGACGACGGCCAGGAAGAACGTCTAGAACATGATTTCGATCCTCGGACGAGGGGATCCGGTCTCTAGATATGGAAGCCGCCTACGTACGTATGTAAGTACGGTCCGTAGAGTCATACGCAATCAGCGCGGCGTGCGTAGTACATAGGACCGGTAAGACCTCGTACCCCTCGTACAGAGACAGCCTCGTGTTCTACCGACGCAGGAACCCAAAAACCGCCCGAATACGAACTCATCTCGTTCTTGATTCAGCCTGCCCCAGTCAACCGTCGACGGCGCGGACGGGAATGTGGCCTCTACATATACACACGCGTCGGCCATGCGACATTACGAAGTACTGAGTACCTACGCTCGATTACACTCATCTCGACGCCTCTTGCAACGCCGGACGACGAGCCGTCGGTCGACCAGCCGTCGGTTCCCCCTGATTCTCGTATTTTTATCGTTCTACCCGTCAGACAGCGCTTTGGACGCTCCTAGGGCTCCTTCCTTTTCTCGAGCGGATCAACAGCCAAGTCTGTCGGCGCTCGCAGAAGAATCACCTCCTCTTTGCCCACGTTCGAGAATGTCTCTCGGCTACAGATGGACCTGCTCCATGTGCTTTTTGCCTGGTACCTGCTCCACCTGGTCGCTCCTGATCTGGAACGATTGCTTCTCCCTGTATGGCTCGTGTGAAGGCTGCGTCCTTCATCGGTCGCTTGGCGCCTGCGCATGATTGCCCCCTCCCGACAAACATCGTACAGTGCGCAGGTACGTAACGTACCCGTATGCAGAAGGAAAGAACGAACCACGGAGCACAATCCGAGCACAGGAAAGGAGCACTGGACGGCCGTGCACCGTTGCAACGCCAACTTCTTTAAAACACGATGGGCCTGCCCTTCTCGTACGGCGCTCTGGTTCATTTCCCGATCATCCGCCGCTCGTTTTCATCGTCTCGTCGTCGCGTCTGCTGTTCTTGCATCGTCCGCATTCGTTGATCCTTAGCTGGAGCCATCGAGTGTCCTCCTCCTCCTCTTCCTCCTCAGCTTCATATCAACCGCCGAGATGTTGACGCAAGTTGCTGTGCTCGCCGCCTTTGCGTCGTCGGCGTACGCCTCGCCTCTCGCTGTCCGTCAAGAGCCGACCCAGGACTGCGGCGGTGTCCCCTACTACGCGTCCAAGGTAAGCCCTTTCCCTCGGGCCCTGCGAGGATCCTGTGCTCATTCGACGTGCTACAGTACAACTGCTTCCAAGTGGACGCCTCCGGCGTCCCCGTCGGCACCCTGCCAGCGACCCCGAAGCCATGTGGCGCCGCGGCAGTAGCGTCCGGCGCCGGGCTAGATCCGCCTTCGCTCGATGCAGCCAATCCGCTGGCTGAGATGCCCGGGGGCGCGCCTGGCGAGCCGCTTTACAGGCTTGGCTCGGCTGGCCTTCCTCCGAGCGCTGGCCTTGCCGGCACCGGCCAGTTGGACCTGGCCTCACTTGGATATGGCCCCGGCGAAGCTTCGAGCTCCGAGCGGGAGGTGATGATCTCGGACAAGAAAGGCGAAACCGGAGGTTCCACGGGCCCGTTGGACCCGCCTTCGGTTGAAGGTGCTCCCACCGAAGATCCGCGCTCTTATCCGGCCCGGATGACCTCGTACAAGGTCAAACGTGACGTCGGAGGTTTTAAACTGGCACCGATCGTTGAGGGGACGGCCTACTTCCCCTGTGGGATGGACTTCTATTCGGACGCCGAGTACTGCTGCGAAGTCGGTCGTCTCATTCAAAGATCGACCGGGGCACCTCCCGCAGAGGTGTCCGAAGAAGGTCCGGTCCCTGAACCCCCAGTCTCTGATACTCCCAGTGTTGCCGAAGGTGCTCCGTCTCTTCTGGGCGGCACCGACGCATCGACCGGTCCTGACTCGACCGAGGACTCCGTGGCTTCCACCGGCGACTCTGGACCCCTCAAGGCTCTGGGGTCCGAAGAGCTTGCCTCCACCGGCGGGACGCTCTACGGCGGTCCTGGAGACGATGCTGCATCTTCTGGCTCTCCTGAGTCCGCTGGCCGCACTCCCGATGGTACCACTGGGGCTATCTCCCCGCCCGCGCCGGAAAAGCCGGTTGCTGGCGGTGATGGCGCTCCCGACAGCGCCGCGTCTGGCGGCCTTGCCGGACTCACCCCCGAAGAGATAGCCTACCTCGAGGAAATGGTCGCCATGAAGCCTGCCGAGGGATCCGATGACACGGCTAGCTCCCCGCCTCTTGCTGGTCCTCCGTCGGACTCTGACGCCGGCGTGCCACTCCCTCCCGTGGACAAGCCGGCCCGATGATCGTCCTCGTTCTCGTCCTCGTCCTCCGACTCGACCGATGCTCCACTCCCGACTCGTCGTGAGGCTTTGGAATAATTCAGCGCAGGTAGAGAGGGGGCATGAATCGGTCACGGCGCAGATTTCTCTCTTCATCTCAAATGTCACCAAGCACAGATCCACCTTTTCCAAAAGAATACGCTCGTGAAGCATATCAGACGGGCACGGGCATCTAAAGTAGTATTTTTTTATCACCGTCATTCGTTCTTTGAACGGTTTCGAAGCATCAAGCAATCGGCGTCTCTACATTGGAATTGATATTCTTTACACTACCAGTGCAGTTCCACCGCCATTGCTATCCTGCTCTCTGACTGTCCCTCCGCGGCGATCCTTGACTCTTGACGCTCGATACTCGACGTTCGCTCGTCTCTAGATCTGCTGCTCAAGTACTTCTTATTCATCACATCCCTGTCATTCACTCTCTACCGTACAACTTTCCACGATCATCTAACTGTGCAGTTTGTACTGTCCAGGTAATGTGCCCCTCCGTACGGAATTATTTCCGCACTTCCGTACCAATGCAATCGCCCTTCATACCATCGATCCACCATTGGCACAACTACTAAGACTAGAGCCTGAACGTCCGTGGGGAGGAAGCTGTCGATTGAAACCCTCGAGGACTCGAGGCCTATACCGTGACGGGCCTAGCTATGTGACTAAGCTACCCGACCCCCCCCCCCCCCCCCCCCCTTCTGTGGTCTAAGGCCGCATCCAAGCGTGATCCACTGTCCATCCATCCACCACCCGTCATCCATCCACGATCCACCGTCCATGCTATATTCAACCCCACCCACTTTGAACAGCCACAGCAAAAGACGCGAGACGGACTTGTCTGACTAGACATGCCGCGAGCAGGGGTTTACCATACTGCCCCACGCAGAGGTACCGTACTGTACGGTACCGTACTGTACGGTACCGTACTGTACAGTAGGTTCCAGAGCAGCGCTACGATAGGTTTCCCGGATGGGACTTAGGTTCCCTCGCACAAGTACTCGTACAGCAAGTCCCCGAACAGGAGACACTGCACGATAGCTCATACAGACATGTCTACCGTACCCCGTATCATTCGCCGCGAGGTGGTTTGCCATGAGGGGAGCCTCGGACCAATACTGGAGCTGAAGCTGGAACTAGAGCTGGGACTGGGACTGGGACTGGGACTCGGACTGGGACTCGGACTGGGACTGGATGTACTTGCTTGGGTTGGTGTGCTCGGGTGGCCATGGTAGAGAGTACTTGGATGGTGTAGCACAGCATGTGATCAAGCTACTGCACGGTGATCATCACTGATGATACTATCGCTGATGGTGGTGGTTGACTTTGTACAATCCTTGTTGATCGATGTTTTACAATTCTACAATCACCGGCCCTCCTCCCCCTTCCCTCCTCTGCCCTCTACCAAAGCCCCCCCCCCCCCCCCCCCCCTCTCCACCTCTTTCTCCACATCTCTCTATCGTAGATCCACCTTCTAGTACCACCACACGACTCCCCCACCCCCCCGCCCCATCGTCATACTTCCCCCCTTCCCTTCCTGTCATACAAGAAGAATGGGGGGAGGATGGAGGGAGACAGGAAGGGAGAATGGAGGGAGAGAGGAAGGGAGAGCGGCACGCGGTGACAGGCAATGTGTTTGACGATGACTACAGGGATTATCAAACAGGAAAGTGGGTAGAATGGCGGAAAGGGTCTTTGACACGGGTTTACCCGCCGGTTCTAGCAAGTTGGTTGCAGGAGGGGAAGGAGGGAAAGGGAGAAAAGGGGGGAAAGGCAGTGGCCTGGTTGCCTCCTCTGAGTGTGTGTGTGAGAGTGAGAGAGAGAGAGAGAGAGACTGGTAGGATAAATAACTCGAGCTGACTGTGCAGAGGGGTATTATGTACATAGGTCATGATGGGAAGAGTATATCGTCACGGGAAGGATATAACCATAGGCTCGTGGGAGAGATATGATCCTGGGAAAGATATGATGGTTGGCTCATGAGAAAGTCATGATCCCGGGTGAAAAGTTCATGGCTTGAACACTCCAACTCTTCGTCGTACACACATACTCTGTACATAGAAGGGGGTCTGAAGAGCGTGCCAGCCCCGTCTGATAACAGACCTTTGTCGATCATGTTATGGACGGTTCTGACGGCAAGTATCACTCTTCGGAGGTGATCCTGTGAGTCGCGGGAGGTTGCTGAGACGGCGTGGTGATCTGCAACACGTCTAGGCTCATCTTGAGGTCTATGGCCAGTCCCGCAGAGATGAAAGGACCAAACTGCATGGTGGCAAACTTGCGCGGAGGATACGCAATGCCGCGTGTCGTCGAAACGATATCATCCTGTCTGCTCGCCAGAGCCTTCCCGCGGAGGTGTGGACGGGAAAGAATCCGGGAGGACCATGCCCACTCGCCTTGCCGTCGCCCTGACCCGTCCGCGATCTTCGTCCTCGACGTGATCTCCGTCGTGGTTCCTTCCGGCGTCCATGGCGATGCCGGGGTTGTACCGCTCGAGCAGGCTCAGATACGTTCGCTGAGCGCGCAGGTACACGAGGTATTGTTCCGCCCGTTGCGATCTCTCGTCGAGGTGTGACGTCGCCGAGCTTGTCGTTGTTGGAGAGGTTGCGCTCGACTGTGCTTCCGACGGCCTGCTCGTCCCCTCGTCCAGAGCCCCCGTGAACGTCCGCCGCAGGTGTCGGTGTAGCGGCGACGAGACTGTGACTGGCAGAGGTAGTTCGCGTAGGAAAGATCGGTAGAGAGACCGAGCGTGCGGCTGGCTTGCTCTCGCGGCGTTCGGGATGGACATTGTTGACGTTGGCTCCCGTGGCTACCACCGGTAGAAGTACTGTATGTACGGAGTACCTCTGTACCTTCGTACCTTCGTACCTTCATTGCACCGCCACATCCTGTTCTAGCCACTTGATGACTAACACCGGCAAAACCTGCCGTAGTCTGCTGTCCGCGGACGATATCCGATCTGATCGAGCACCCTCACCAGCTGCCGGCAGGCCATCCTGCATGGAAGCCTTTCTTTCGCCGCACGATGGGTACCGTCACTGTCAGCTTCCAAACAATAGCGGGGTAAGGGTGGCGGATCAGCAGCCTATCAGATTTTCCCGACATCGGCGTCCACTCCCACCCGTCTCCTCGGACGCGGGATCACGCCGGCCTGCTGCAGATCTTATCTGATTTGATAATCTTATCAGATCTAACCCTCAACAGTCTGGGTTTAGACTGCTTTGCGCGAACCCCACGTTAGGCCTGCCGTACGGCAACTCGCGACTCCCGCCATACCTTCAAGAATCGAGCAAGAGGGCCCGGCCTTTTAGCGTCAGGCTCGGTCGATGCGCCGGACAGACCTCCACTTCCCGCCGGCCGAGATGACTCGACGTGGACGCCTCCGCGTCGAAGGAGGCGGTCGGAGGCAGCCGCCCTGGGCTGGTCCGGTCATCGGCTCACGAACGATGCCATCCGACCCTCGCGCGAACGTGCCCCCTAGCCCCGTTTTCTGGCTCTACCGTGGACGCATGCGCGATCGGAAGGCCGAGGATCTGATAAGCTCCTTCTCAACCTCTGGGTCGAGAAGTCTCCCTCTCGAAGTCAACATCTCATGAGCCTGAGGAGCGAGCGCCAGTCAATCGCCCCTCACCCGAGTGCTTCACAGCCAGCACCGACAGCATGCTATCGCGTCGACGGCCAGGAGGCGTCTGGGCCGGCGCCGTCGCGCTACTATCGTCAGCGGCCGTTGTCCAGGCAAAGACGGTCGTCTACGACTTCAACGTGACTTGGCTGACAGCCGATCCCACCGGGCGGTCCGAGAGACCCGTGATTGGCATCAATGGCCAGTGGCCCCTTCCGACCATCGAGTGCAGCGTCGGCGACGCACTGGTCGTCAATGTCCACAACCAACTGGGCAACCAGAGCACGAGCATACATTTCCATGGCATGTTTCAGAACGGGACCTCCCACATGGACGGAGCCGTTGGGGTGACGCAGTGTCCCATCCCACCAGGATCGTCGATGAAGTACAATTTCACGGTGAGGTTGAGAGCTGCTGCTCCAGGCCCCGAGGACGACAACGATGCTGCACAGACAAACCCCACCAGAGCACTTGGAGCCTGTCGTCTGACGCGTCGATAGGCGAATCAACCCGGGACGTATTGGTATCATTCCCACGTTCGGGGCCAGTACTCGGACGGCCTCCGCGGCGCTTTCGTCGTCCACGATCCGGATTCTCCCTACAAGGACGACTACGACGCGGAGCTGGTTCTCACGGTGTCGGACTGGTACAACGAGCAGATGACGCCTCTGATCGCAAGGTTCTTGCACGTCACCAATCCGACGGGCGCCGAGCCGGTGCCGGACGCCGCCCTCCTCAACGACACCCAGAACCTGAAAGTGGCGGTCGAGCCTGGAAAGACGTACCTGTTCCGGATCATCAACGTCGGCGCTCTTGCGTCTCAGTACGTGTGGTTCGAAGGCCACACGATGAAGGTCGTCGAGGTGGACGGCGTCTACACCGACGCCGCCGACGCCGACATGATCTACCTCACGCCAGCGCAAAGATACGGCGTGCTCGTGACCGCCAAGGACAGCGCCGACGCGAACTTTGCGTTCGTCGGGAGCATGGATCAGGTTCGCACGTCGCGTCTGCCTCGGAGCTCCGGTCTAACGCCGTCGTAGGACATGTTCGACCAAGTTCCGCCGGGCCTCGACCCCAACGTGACGGGCTGGCTGGCATACGACGAACAGAAGGAGTTTCCAACCGCGGCCTTGATCGACGAGTTTGCGCCGTTTGATGACTTTGCGCTGGTGCCGGTGGACAAGGAGGAGATCCACGAGCATGTCGACTTTTCGGTGACGCTGGACATGAAGATGGACAACCTCGGGGATGGGATAAACTAGTAGGTCGGAAGGCCCTGCTCCTGCCGCGCGGAAAATTGACCGTGGATCCAGCGCCTTCTTCAACGACATCACCTACCTGCGACCCAAGGTCCCGACGCTCTACTCGGCCCTCACGACCGGGTCCAGTGCGGCCGACCCGGCCATCTACGGCGTCAACACGCATCCGTACGTGCTGAAGAAGGGCGACGTCGTCGAGATCATCCTCAACAACGACGACCCGGGAAAGCATCCGTTCCATCTCCACGGCCACGACTTCCAGACCGTCGTGCGCTCGGAGGAGGAGGTCGGGGCCTTTGACGCCGCCAACATCTCGGCGCCGATGCCGCGAACGCCGATGCGTCGGGACACGCTGCTGGTGCGGCCCAACGGCCACTTTGCGATACGGTTCAGGGCCGACAATCCAGATAAGCGACACCCGACCCTGCACCGTCGCAGATCTCGCTGACCGTCCCCCTTGGCTGCACGCGTCTGGCTGTTCCACTGCCACGTCGAGTGGCACATGGTGTCCGGTCTCGCCATGACGCTCATCGAGGCGCCCGAGGACATGCCACTGACGCACAACATCCCGGACGATCATCTGCGGCTGTGCGAACGGCAGGGGATCGCGACGGCCGGCAACGCCGTGGGCAACCAAGACGATCTCTTCGACCTGACGGGCGCCAACGTATCGCCGCCGCCTCTCCCTGCAGGGTCAGTTCGAACGGGGAGCAAGAGCGTCCTTCGGACACGACCGACTAACGGCGCCGTCGTCGTAGATTCACACCCCGCGGCATCGTCGCCCTTACCTTCAGCATCCTCAGCGCGCTCATCGGCGTCGTCGTCGTTTCCTGGTCAGTCTCGTCACGGTCCCACTTATCTCGGAAGGGAGAGCTGCAGCGCTGACACATGACGCTGCTGCTGCAGGTATGGCATGGCCGAGATCAAGACAGCGGGCGGAGCTGGCACGCTCGGTTCAAAAGCTTCAAGCTGATGTACTGGAAAACCTTCCTTCGGATGGCACAGCAGTAGCCGCAGAGATTCTTTTCACCGAATGCCGTCTTCCGCGAAAAGTTCTCCACTCCATATCCTCCACCGCACGTCCAGTCAACGCAACCGTATCAGCCAGTCCGTCGCCTCTCATGTGGACATCTCTCAGCGTCAACTCTCCGTCGTTGTTTGATCTTTCTCCTTCGGACAAGTACTGGCATCGCAGCTACGAACCCCCAGCGGTGCCGTCACGTACGGCAGCACTACTCTTACTCCTACGGCTTCTACCACTGCCCCTACTACCAGCACATCTCTCTCGTTGCTCCCTCTCTCTTGTAGTCTATGATTGACAAGTCGCCGTCGAGGTGACCACAGCACTGTAGTCTCATATCGCGCACGTGATCAGCGTATTTGACCAGCAACCCCTCCCCCTACTCCTCCCACTCCCCCAACCCCTTTTCCATGATGTCGTCTCGCCTCGACTCGTCAGGGGGGTAGATGATGCTGCTCTCTGTATTGCAGAGAGTATACGATCATCTTACGGTAGCTCTAGCTATGGGGTAGGACTACGAAGGAGATCTTGGTTCGAGATGTACGGGGCGTTATTAGGTAGTTGGAGCGGCTGCAACGGTGGGGTCTCTACTAAATTACAGCTTGACTTAGTAAGCCAGCGTAGTCAGCAGGGCCCACTGTACCCTGTCGTATGGTATTGTATTGAAGTCCTACGTACGGAAGTACGTACTGTACATACTCTTACCCCATCCTAAAGCTAGATTACGGAGTTACACTGGGAGAACTGTACCTCCGTACTTCCGTACTTGTAAAGTGGCAAGGAAACCTCTGCGTCATGTGACGCTAGGGCAAAACCCTCCTCTGCAGCATCCTCTGTTCTAAGTGCTGAAATCATGACTTGATAGGTACTGTGTCACCCCACCTAACTGACTGGCATCGACAGTGCTGGGGTTGTGTTGGGCAAGAAGGGGAAGAAGAGACTATGTAACGTACATGTGTACCGGCAGAGCTATCAACTGCCTCATGAGATCAAATTCCAGTGGCTAAGCTATAGCGACTGATTGAATCAATGCTTAGTTGAGTCAAGGTGATCATCTGAGCAGGGGGTGGATATACTACTACTTTCTGGGGGAGCTGTCATATCCCCAGCGAGGTCCTTCTTTTGGCTTAGTCATGCCGTTCAGTACGAGGTACATACGTACGTATGTACATGGGTACGGAAGTACAGTACGTATTACCAGCATGCGGTCGAGATCCAACTCGAGCGCTTGGCCCTTGATCAAATTCAACATCAATGTGTTTTTGATCCGATGAGGCAACAGTCAATGCAGATGGCTCTGTTTCCTCGGCGGTCAATCTTAGCGGCGTCTCGCTTGATAAAAGCCTCGTAGCGCCTGTAGAGTGTAACTCCCAGCGCACGTCCGATGCGACATCGGTGTGCCACAGCGTCGTTCTCCGGTAAGAAATTGGAACTGCGTGGCACCATGGCTCCAAAAGGAGGGCACTGAAAGGTGGATCCAGACAAGCAACCGGAAACAAAGCGTGTCATAGCAATCGCCACCCAGAGTGGCGACAGAAACGCAGAGGATCATGCTTCCATCTTCGTGGAAGCGCACAGAGTGCGGTGGGCCAAGGTGACTCTGTAGAGCTGCAGCGGTGAGTTGGTCTTTGGCTATTGGCGAAGGCGTGTTTGCTGGAAGCTCAGATCCCGATGATCGGAGCTGCAGCAGGCTTGAGGGCTGCCGCTGTGTCACCAACCCAGAAATCTCGTCGATCAGAGTCGACAAAAACGGAGCCCTACGGTGCCGTACAGACGTACAAAGTATTACGAGTACCAACACGAAGAGGCTGCAGGATGTGCGCAGCAGCTCTCACGGTGGTCATGGCAGTGACAAGACCCAGTGGACACTTCGCCGAGGAGACGGTCTGTTCAAGCCAAGCTCGAGCGCCGGCTATGCAGCAGGTGCTGTGGTCGACTCGACTGTCAGCGGATTGCGGCTTTTGGCGCAGATAGGTACGGAGCTATCGTGACTGCGAAAGTTTGCACCAGCTGCAACTAGCGAAGGTAGCGTGCGTTCCGCAACAGCAACTTCGTTCAGAATCGCACATACTGTAAATATCTTCATCCACCATCATCGTCATCGTCATCGGCGTCGCCGCCGTTCTTGGGTCGTGCTCGATCCTGTCGCCTTCTCCTCGGCTCGCTTGGCCACCCAGCTGATCCGTTCCTCCTCGACCTCTTCAGACCGCACGCCCTCGTCCGTCTTCGAGATCGGAGAAAAGTTTCCACCCTTCAGCCCACCACGGCCCGGCAGGCCACCGCCCCGCCGTCCCCCCAAGTCGTGCACGGGCGAGCCCGTCGGCATATCCTCAACGACCTCCCACCGCCATTGGTCTGAGTGCTCGGTCTTCGAAGACCGGCTCTCCCTCTCCGTTTTGTTCCCACAAATCCCCGAGCGGCCGTTCTCTCCGACTCAGCTGCCGCATAGCGTGTCCTTCGGCCCCCTTCCTCTCCCGGGGGAAGAATCGGGGCGACTCTGCCAGCTCAGCTTCGAGGCGGATCCGTTCCGGCCTCCGTAACGAGCGTCTGGGAGCTTCTTCGGACAACCTCTCTCTCGACGTCGACGGCCCCTCGGCCGGGTTATGGCCCCATCTGCCATCGACGTTGACGGACCACAAGCAACATTTCAGGCTCACGAGCCGAATGCCAACGCCGCGACCAAGGGCGCCGGCGGAGCTCCGCACCTTGCGCGCGGCGCCAACGACCGCCTCGCCTCGAAGCTGGTCGGTGAGGCTCTCGGACGACGCGTCGATGGCGTCGACCACGACGTCTGCGATCCCGGCGACGAGGATCCCTTCTTCGTCGCCGACGTCGGCGAGGTGTATCGGCAGCACCTGCGCTGGAAGCTGAAGCTGCCGCGGGTCAGGCCGTTCTACGGTACGGACCCCCGTTGCCCCTCCCAGGCCCCCTCCGAGGAGGCGAGGGGGGGGGTGCAAGAACGGTCTTGGCTGACCCGGCTCCGCAGCGGTCAAATGCAACCCGGATCCGCAGGTGCTGCGTCTGCTCGCCGAGCTCGGGACCGGCTTCGACTGTGCGTCCAAGCAGGAGATCCAGCAGGCGCTCGACACGGGCGTGGACCCGTCCAGGATCCTCTACGCCCAGCCGTGCAAGACCAACTCGTACGTCCGGTACGCGGCGCAGCGAGGGGTCAAGCAGATGACCTTCGACAACGCCGAGGAGCTGTACAAGATCGAGCGACACTTCCCCGCCGCCGAGCTCTACCTCCGCATCCAGACGGACGACTCGTCCAGCCTCTGCCGGCTCAGCCTCAAGTTCGGCGCCTCGCTGCGCGACACCGAGGCGCTGCTGAAGCTGGCGAGGCAGCTCCGTCTCGACGTCGTCGGCGTCAGCTTCCACGTCGGCTCCGGCGCCACCGATCCCCACGCCTTTGTGAGTGCGATCCGGGACGCCCGTCTCGTCTTCGACCGGGCGCATGAGCTGGGCTACAGCCTGCGCACGCTCGACATCGGAGGTGGCTTCGGCCACGACACGTTCGACCTCATGGCCGCCGTCATCGGCCCGACCCTGGACGACTGCTTCCCGCAGCACGTCCAGGTCATCGGCGAGCCGGGCAGGTACTACGTCTCCCACGCCTTCCGGCTCGCCTGCCACGTCATCGCCCGCCGCACGCTGGAGGATCCGGCCAGCGGCGAGCAGTCGTACATGCTCTACGTCAACGACGGCGTCTACGGCAACTTCTCCAGCATCATGTTCGATCACCAGCAGCCCGTGCCCCGCATCCTCCGCTGCCGCGGCCGCTTCATGTACGGCGTCGCCGTGCCCGAACGAGACGGCGGAGAGCGCACGCCGTACTCGGTCTGGGGTCCGACGTGCGACGGCATCGACTGCATCGCGGCGACCTGCACCCTGCCGGCCGTGCTCGACGTCGGGGACTGGCTGTACTTTGAGGACATGGGAGGTGAGGTTGCCCCTCTTCGGGCCCGACCGAACGACAGCTGCTCACCGGGTCTCCGTCCAGCCTACACCATGTGCTCCGCCACGCGCTTCAACGGCTTCACCGACGCCCACGACGTCATCTACGTCTCGAGCGAACCGGGCGCATCGGCTCTGCTCGGCATGGACTGACCGAGACGGCGTCGGATCGACCGCCACATAATCCTTAATGGCTCGTTCTCTCCATGCCATTTACATATGCCCTCCTATTTCAGTTGTTCTGCTACCTACTGTTTGACTTGCGACCAAAAAAAAGCGACGCTAGAACGAGGCGGATATCTCCCCTCGAAGGCCGCCTCTTCCTTTTCGGGGGGCCATCTCTTTCTTTTTCAGAGGCCGCCTCTTTCTTTTTGTGAGGGCAACCTCGTCACGTCCTTTGCATCGATACAATAGCGTCGCGTCATGGAAGACCAGCCAGCCAGCCAGCCAGCCAGCCAGCCAGCCAGCCAGCCTAGCGTACGGTATGCTTCGATCCGTCCATCCAACTGCAACTGCCATTTCAAAGACACAAGCAAAAAGGCAACAAGGGAGGGAGGAAGGAAGCAACCCACCATAGACTCGTTTATCATGACGATGATGATGACAATAGAAAAGAAAAAAAGTCTGTCTTCTGTCACGATGTGTCTCTCGCCGTCTGTGCTCTTGACCGAAACGGTGACCGGAATAGTGTCTGGAACAGTGTCTGGAACAGTGACCGAAGCACCGACTGAGATAGGAACCGAGACGATGACGTGACCAGCTAATTAGTTCTGGGCTACAGCGTATTCCTTCTGCTTGTGGAGTCTGTGGTCTGTTGAGGCTGCTTGACCTGTCGAGGCTGTTAAGCCTTGTATGCACAGTACCTTGGGGCTTTCGTATCCCAGAGGAAGGAGATGCCGAGATGTCAGCCAGGGACAACAAGAGACATTATCTCTCCTCTCCTCTCCTCCGTCCGACACCGCCCCACTTCCCCTCCTACCATCAAAAAGACAGTCGAGAAGGAAGGAAGGAAGGAAGGAAACAAGAAAAGAAAAAATCACCGAGGAATCATCTTGACGCCCTTGGACGCCATTCTCGACGAAAGAGAGCCCGTCGGGTCTCGTCTTCTGCCGAGGTCGAGCATCTCCTCTTGTTCGGCGTTCTGGCTCGGTCGCCGGCCGTCGTTGGGCTCTGATGGACGAGGCGCCGTGGAACGAAAAGGAGGACGAGATGCTAGAGAAGAACGGGGAGGAGGAAGAGTTGGAGAAAAAGGAGACAGGGGAGGAGGAAGAGAGGTAGGAAGAGAAGCGGGAGCTTGGGGACGCGCGGAGGAGGAGGAGGAGGACGAGCGGGGTGAGAT
The DNA here is from genome assembly GCA_963422465.1 of Lichina pygmaea. Classification (NCBI taxonomy): domain Eukaryota; kingdom Fungi; phylum Ascomycota; class Lichinomycetes; order Lichinales; family Lichinaceae; genus Lichina; species Lichina pygmaea. Next base: position 2,496,406 of record OY730171.1, read on the forward strand.
TGGCACGGCGGCCACTTTGTCGCTGTCACTACCATGTGCATCCGGCCGGTGCCGTCCCGTCCATGGCACCGAGAGAGCCGCAAACGGTGCTGTGAGCCAGTTCCAGAGATCACGGCGACGGAAGACGCGGCGGAGCCAGCTCCCGTCGCTGCTGACAGTGCCGTTGTCGGCCGCTTCGGGTGCCCCGGCAGCGAACGGAGTCTGCGGACGGAGCGCTTGGTCGTAGTAGAGGTTCTCTGTCGCCGGGGGTTGCACCTGTCGTCGTCGTCGTCGTACGCTGTCGCGAAAGAAGAACAGGATGGATGCCAGGAACGACCGTCCCTGCGGATCGAGCACGAGCACGAGCAGATACGTCGGGACACAGATGGTCGGGAAAGCGATGGCGAGCTTTGTCACCGAGGCTGATTCGGGGAGGTGCGTCATGCCGAAGATGGACTGCGTGCGAGCCGGCTTAGGTTCAGAGCGGATTACGGGGGTGCGACGGCCAGAGCGCTGCATTGCTTGTTGCTCACCGTGACGAACATCATGGGGATGAAGATGATGGATATCTACGACGAGATTGGTGAGTAGGCCACCTGCCCACGCATGAAGCACGCTGGGAATCGCACCAGCGTCAAAAGACGAATGTTCTCGCTCTGCGACCGGGCCAGGCGACTTTCGATCACCTGAGACGCGCTAAACAGCTGTCACCGGTTCAGCGAGAGCACCCCCAGCCGTCTAGGGCCAAGAGCAAGCCGCTCGACCAGCAACGAGACACTCACGCCGTCGCGGGAAGCGACCAGTTCATCCTCCCTCTTGCGATTCAGCTCGAGAATGTCCTGCAGCTCGAGCATCTTCTCGTCGATCCGGTTCGCGATCTGCAGGACGCGGGTCTGATACCTGCGATCCGAACCCCTGTCCGCACCGGAGCCAGAAGGCAGCGGGAGGTGTCGGATCCAAGCGACGCCGCCGTCGATCGTGCGTTTCCGGTAGGTGCGCCACTCGCGCATGATGGACTTGATGCTCTCGTTGACGGCGCGCGACGCCTGAAATGCCCAGAAGTACTTCTTGGACAGCGTGAAAGAATCGTCCTCGAACAGCAGTCGGTTCCGCGTCTGCTCGCTGAAGAGAAAGTCGCTCTGTCGTGGGTCGTCAGGGGGTCTGGAAGAGCACATGCCACGGCAACACCAAACGAGGCATCACCATCGGACTTTTGCAGACCCGGCATGGCTGCATCGGCAGAACTTACAGGAGGCATGGCGGCCGAGCCAATCTTGTCCGACGCTTCGCCCAAGCCCTCACACGCGTCGTCAATCTCCATCTCCAAGGCGGACAGAAAGGCCTCGTGGCCGTTCAGGCACCGCTCCTGCAGAGGCCTGATGGACATGTTCGGCGTCGACAGGACGAGCACGAGCCACGGCGGAGCGGAGCGCGACGCCCTGACCGGCTCGCAGAAGGTGAGGGCCACGAGGATGCGCTTGCGACAGATCATAAAGTCCGAGTCCTCCTCGAAGATCGGCCCTCTCTCGATCCAAGGGAAGGAACGATCGTAACCCCACTTGCGCGACGTCAGCTTGAACGTCTGGATGTGGAAGCGCCAAACGGCCTTTCGGCCGTCCTCGTAGCTCGACGGGGACATGGCGCCCTAAGATAGGCCGTCAGAAGCGTCTTCCGGTTCTTGCTAGACACCCCAGTGGTGACACGTACCATCGTCTCGCTGTACAGGAAGCCCAGGAAGATTTGGTCCATGTCGAAGCGCCTCCGCAATGCTATGGCGAGAGACAGGACCACCTGCGGAGACAAGGATCGCACTTTGCTGCAGGGCTAGTCGATCAACACTTGTTCTTCGCACGAATGCCACACCTAAAGACCTTACATGAGGCGTCCGCTCGATGTCAACTTCCGCGACGGGTCTGCTTCCGCCTCTGCAGAGACGGGCCGAGTTTTCTACCTTCGATGAGCAAAGAACGGGGGGCCAGTCTTGGCGTGGCGTCCTCACTCTGATGTACTCCCAAAAGGCCTCGTCGCTCGCGGCGGCCTGCAGACCGCAGCAGACATACCCGCGCTCGTCAAAGTCGCTGATCATGTTCAGACTGTTGAACTTGCGTCCGGTGTTCCATTCGGTCGGGAAGATGGCGTCTCGGACCACCATCTCCGTCGGCAACATCGAGCGCAACAGCTTGTCGGCCCAGGGCCGGTTCCGGTGCGCCTCCAGGCGTCTGTGCAGCTCGTCCGCAGGGTACTCCTCGTCCGGAAACTCGGCGCTCCCGGACGGGAGAATCTCTCCTTGAAAGGAAACAAGATTGTCCAGCGGGCCACTCGCGCTGGAACCTCGTCTCGGCGGGGTCTCGCCATGCCCGTCGACTGCTGCCGAGTCCTTTTCTGCGCTTGTTGCGGACAGCAGTTGGCCGATGGTCTCCCGCAAGCCTTCCAGCGTCTCTGCGTAGGCCGCGGCGTTGCAGTTCAGGCGCTCGGTCAGCTCCAAGACCGTACCTTGTTCCTCGATCATGACGTTGGATGCAGCGGTCCGGCGGCGCCGTAGACCTCTATAGGGGCTTCCAATATCGATCCAGTGGGGGTCCGTCACGGACGTGGCTTGGGCTCGATTCCACTGCACCAAAGACACATGTCGTCGTCGATTGAGCGCAAGCCAAGTTCAAAGACCGCCGACATCCAGGCCTGCCAAAAAAGTGTCGTAGCCTCAATCGTCGGGTGGAGCTACACGACCCGCCGCCACAAGGACTGCTAGATGGAGTCCCGTCCATTGCTGCCTCGTGCGCTCGACGCCGAAGCAATGACTTTGCGGCTGAGTTGCACCGCGGCTGAAACGCGTGTCGAAGAAGCAATATGCGACCATGGCAGACTAGCGCCCCTCCGGGACTAGCAAGCACGCTTGTGGGACATGCATGACGTTGGTCGTAGCTTGCCCCTGATCACTCATCACTTTGGCCCATCCCCGCTAGGCAGGCACAGCTCCAAGGTCCGCTGATGATTTAGGATCACATGACATTTCCACGGGGAAGATGGTGACAGGCCGAGGCTCCCAGCCAGTTCCTCATTTCCTGTAGGCACCTGGTCGCCAGATGGCATCGGCCATCTCCACCACATTGGACATTTCATCGACATCGTGCACCCGAACGATGTCGGCTCCGCCGGCCACAGCGGCGGCCACTGCTGCCGCCGTCCCCCATATCCTCTCCCGCGGCTCTACGACACCGGTGACGGCTCCAACGAATCCCTTCCGGCTGGGGCCCACGAGCCACGGCATGTTCTGCAGCCCTGGAAACGACCGCAGTTCAGGTAGGCGCTGGAGGAGCTCGATGTTTTGATCGACGGTTTTAGAAAAACCGAGGCCAGGATCGAGGACGATTCGCCATCGCCGTATGCCTGCCGCCTCTGCCGCCGTTACACGTTCAAGTAGCTCCCTGCCGACTCCAGCAACGACGCCGTCGGGATAGTGGGTCTTCTTGGACATGGTTTTTGGCGTACCGCGCATGTGCGAAAGGCATATTGTACAGCCCAGCTTTGCAACGGTCGAGAGCATTTGAGGATCCATGGTCCCGCCAGATACATCGTTGATCATGTCCGCACCGGCCTCAATAGCCGCCTGTGCCACGTTCGAGCGGTAGGTATCAACGCTGATGCCCAGATGGTAGTTCTTCAACTCGGGTATGGATGCCATGACACGCTTCATCTCTTCCTGTTCGGGAACTTCGTCCGCGCCGGGCCGAGTCGACTGGCCGCCTATATCGACGATAGATGCCTTTGCCAGCTTGAGCTGCCCAAGTTTGGAATTTAACGTACGTAGATCGCGGTTATAGTAAACACCACCATCGGAAAACGAATCAGGTGTCACGTTAACGATGCTCATGATTCGAGTCTGTCGGTCGTCAGCCGTGGTATAAAGCGGCGCATGGTGACGGCTCAGCGGCGAGACAGCCGACGTCGAGTGTGAACACGGATCATATGAGCAAACAGTCCGGAGATGGTCTGCAAAGGACTTGTTTGGGTCGTTCGGCATGCCCCGGTTGGGGATTAACCTGACACGTCAAGTAACGAACACAGAGGGACGTGGAGGGACATACTCGCATAGGGGTCTCAGCGCAAACTCGCGTTCAAGCATCAACGGGTGAGGGATGAGCAGATCCGGGGATTTGACCACTTGATCGTCGTGGAGAAGAATATCAAGATCGATCTTTCTGGGTCCCTTGTCGACTGTCTTTTGTCGGCCCATGTTACGTTCAACACTCTGCAGTTGGTCTAAGAGATCAAAAGGACCCAGATCCGTTGCGACCTATATATTTGTTTAGCACGCCAGGCTTGGTTCGGTTCCGGCTGAATCGGACGAGATGCAGACCTCACACACTCCGTTGAGAAAGCGGGGTTGATCCTCGACATGCATAGGAGAGGTATCCCAGAGGGAGCTTGTCCGAAGCACATTGATGTTCTTGTAGTCTAGCTGTTGCAGTGCCGTCTCAATCATTCGGACTCGATCTCCAACATTGCTCCCAAACGCAATAAAGGCCCGATGTGTCCCGGCGGCGGAGCTGGAGTAGGCCACTATGTGCCCTGGCCCTGGACGACACCAGCTGGGTCGACATCTTGTGCGCAGAAACGAGGGTCGCCCGCATATCAGCAGATGTGATCGCATAACCTGAGGTGTTCCACGAGTATGCACGCCCATACCACGGCTGTGTACTTCTGTCAGCCGGAGGAGTGAGAAGACCAGTCCTCGCTCGCTGCTAGAGCCAAGTTCACGTGAGAGAAGAGAATTCTCACTGTATATTGGTGTCAACCAGGGACTCGACAGGGAGTCGATAGCCTGAGGATTTGCAGGGGTTCAGAGATCAGCCTCCCCCTGAGTGACGGCTAAATTGTTTGTCTGCACATGACGGTGTGCAGAGTTTTCTCCTTGGTCGTCGCTCCTAGATTTTAGAGAAGAGAGAGATCAATCAAGACACTCATTCCCCGGCCAGGCGCCGGTTCACAACTTCGGTCACAGTGGGCACTTTGGATTAACTATCACGTGCTCGGGACAGGTTGACGTCAGCGGCTTGTACCGCTCCGCTTGGACTTAGTAGTCCGGAACATCGTTTCTCCGAGTCACGCGCTCCACCGTTCACATGTGGGACGGCTTCGAGCTGACTAAGCGCACTTACTCGGGCCTCGGCACATGACAGGGACGAACGTCAACGGAAACGGCACCGTAGATGGGCCTCCCACGTGCGCCCTTCGTTACCTTAAAGGAACCGTCACTTCAATTCGAAGCTTCCCATCGCCATCCATTCTACCCTTGGAGTTTCTGATCATCTCACGCATCTAAAGATCTGAACCATCTCTTGCTCGCTTTAGGGAGTCTGATACTGTTTTGCGAAAGCATCGTCCACAAGATGGCGTCTCCGCGTATGCGCCGCTCCATCCCTTTGGCTACCTCAAAGCTTACTGACGTGAGGTCTAGAGCAGATTCGGACGACGATGACCGATCTTCTGAAGATCCAGCATCCGGTACTGCTGGCAGGCATGAATGTGGCGGCTGGGCCACGACTGGCTGCTGCCGTCACCAACGCCGGTGGTCTGGGTGTCATTGGTGGCGTCGGCTATACTCCGGACATGCTGCGAGAGCAGATTTCGGAGTTGAAGAGCTTCCTGAAAGACAAATCCGCGCCCTTTGGTGTCGACCTCTTGATTCCGCAGGTGGGCGGAAACGCCAGGAAAACAAAGTTCGTGCTTCTTTCCCCCGCGACCACGGCACCCTTAGTTGAGGTCGAAGCTAACTCGCTCCGGCTGGTAGCTACGACTACACCAAGGGCAAGCTCGATGAGCTCGTCACCATCATCATCGACAGCGGGGCCAAGCTCTTCGTTTCCGCCATCGGTGTCCCTCCCAGACACGTCGTCGACCGCCTCCACAAGGCTGGCGTGCTATACATGAATATGATTGGGCACCCGAAACACGTTCGGAAGTGTCTCGAACTTGACGTCGACATCATCTGCGCCCAAGGTGGCGAGGGCGGTGGGCATACCGGCGACGTGCCGACGACCATCCTCATTCCCACGGTCGTCGAGATGTGCAGGGGAAAGAAGAGCTCGTTCACAGGCGAAGATGTGCAGGTGGTGGCCGCAGGTGGGCTCTTCAACGGCCAGTCCCTCGCTGCCTCCCTCATGCTGGGTGCCAGCGCGGTCTGGATTGGAACTCGCTTTGTTCTCTGCGAGGAGGCTGGCGCTCCAGACGCACACAAGGACGCCGTCCAGACCGCGGGCTTTGATGACAACGTTCGGACCCTGATCTTTACGGTATGGCAGCGCAGAATGTTCGGCGACGCTCTTGCCGCTCGCTGACACGCGCGTTACAGGGGCGGCCACTGCGAGTCCGTATGAACTCTTACATCAAGAACTGGGAAGAAAACCGGCAGCAAGAGATCAAGGATCTGACGAGCAAGGGCGTCATTCCGGTCGAGCACGACATGGAGAATCTCAGCGACGACCTCGACGACGACACGATGGACAACGCTCGTCCGTTCCTGATGGGCAAGGCTGCGGCGGTGGTCAACGAGAAGAAGTCTGCCAAGGCGATCATCGACGAGATGGTGACGGATGGCGTGAAGTGGCTCAACAGGGGCCATACCATGGTGGCTAAGCTATAGATGCGAGAGTAGCGCGAGCTGATGTTTTTTTTTTTTTTGGTGGGGGGGGGGGGGGGGGGGGGGATAGCCTGATCTCAGGAGGTTATAGGTCCACGCTTGGTCTATCTTGTGTGTCTAGCGCGTAGCAGTGGGATGATTCTCGTCCGTGCATAAGAAGAACAGGTGCATATGGAGCCATGGAAATATAATAGCTACAAAGAGATGGTGTCGGCAATCTGTCCATTGAAGCTGGCATTCCTAGGATGGATAGTCCAATGGATGCTGAGGACATACCCGTAGTGCCCTGATTGTACGTGATCAATATCCACGGCCTTTCGGCCGTTTGCAAAAATAGAAGCCTGCCATGACTTCTTGGCGCCGATCTCAGGCACAGACCACGTGGGTTCTGTTTGCGCCCGATCGTCCTATCACACGGATGGTCCAGCTGGCAGTCAACATGCGTCAGACCATCTTTCTAGAGACCGCCTTGCGGCATTTTGTCTCTAGCGCTCAAGAGTTGCAACGTTCATATTTGGTAACATGAACGGAGATCATCGGCGAGAGTCTGGTCACTCCAGTTTGTGTTCGTTTTTCATGAGCTGGCGAGGGGATCTTTCAAACACTGTCCGGAACAAGCTGGGATAGCTCGACCGTCAGGAACCAAGAGCTCTCTCTCTCTCTCTTCATGGCTGCCTCGTCTACCGCGGAGTGTTTCCTTCAGGATGTCGTGCGAGCGTTCGAGGCATCGTTGGAGACCACGGCGTTGCTGCACATGTCAAGTGGACTGCGTCGCCAGTACGGAGAGGCTTTTGGCAAGAGAGGCTTCGGCATGACTCCGTCCTATCTGTATAATATGCCCGCCGGCACCGAGCGCGGCACGTACATCTCGATGGACATCGGTGGTACCGTCTTGAAGCTTGCGCTCGTCCGACTGAACGGACGCCAGCCGGACGAGGGGAGCGCGAGCACTCTCCTGCGGCTGAAGACCTGGACGATGGACAAGGCCGTCAAAGACTCGGGGAGTGTCGGAGTCTACGACTGGGTGGCGTCGAAGCTCAAGGAAACGCTGTTCGGCCAGGAAGACCCGTGGGCCGACGCTCACGCCGTCCCTTCCGTTGGTCTTGCTTGGTCGCTTCCGGTCGAGTGCGAGCTTCTTCCCTCCGCGAGACCGGCAGTCGCTCATGGATCGCCAGATCCACCTCGATCAAGACGGCCACCATCCTGGTGATGGGCAAGGGGCTCGAGAAGTGCGGCGACCTCGTAGGCTCTGAGGTCGGGGCTCTGGTCACCGGGGCGTGTCGCAGGAACGTGAGTGGGTACTCGATGCAGAGCATTGTCGTCTCGGTGGCGCACTGAACGCATGGCAGGGCTTTGAAGTCACCGTCCATGCTATCGTGCACGACCTGACCGGCAATGTCCTCACGGATGCCTATCGAAGCGATGCGCCATGTGTTTCCCTAATCTACGGCACAGGTGTCAATGCAGCGCTGGACTTTCCGGCACAGTGCGTTGCTCCGGAGAAGTTTCCTCGAGGGACGCAGACGCCAGGGTCTCTACCAGCTTCCGTCATCATGAACACGGAGCTGAGCACGTACGGAAAGCACGTCCTTCCCACGACAAGCTGGGACGAGCAACTGAACCGCGCTCATGCGAGGCCGGATATACAGCCACTGGAGTATCTCATCGGGGGAAGGTATCTAGGAGAGATTGTGCGGCTGATCGTCGCCGACGCTGTGCACAAGACTGGTCTGCTCGGCGGCCATCTACCCTCGTCGCTCTCGCAGCCATACTCGCTGGACACGGAGCTCGTGGCCGATATAGAACGGTGAATTGCAAACAGCAGAAGCCGTTCGTCTAAATCGTACTGACCAGCCGTTTCCATCCGAGCAGTGATCCCACCACAGCCCTCGAAAGGATGCTGGAAGCCGAGCAGTACAAGGCCACCGCGCAAGGGCCCAGGGTCACCGGGGCAGACTCCCTCTTCGTCCAACGTATCTGCCAGGCCGTGTCGAACCGCGCCGCGGCGTATCTCGCAACCGCTCTGCACGCGCTCTGGGTTCTTCGTAACGAATGCAGAGCCTCGACGGCGGCGCCTCTGCCACTAACAGGACCTGCCGTGCCGTTGTCACCCTCTTTACCTCCACCGTCTTCGCCTTATCCTCCTTCTCCTCCTTCGGCACCCCCTGTGCCGCCGGCTTCTCTAAGGGTAAGCTACCACGGCTCGGTCATCGCCAAGTATCCGGGCCTGAAGGAGCGATGTCAGATGCATCTCGACCAACTCACCTGTCGCACCAATGGCGGGGGCGGGAGTAGCGGCGTGGACCGCGGCGGGAGCGGGGCCGGGACCGGAAAAGGCTCTCTTGCACTTCATCCTGCGCTCGACGCCACTGCTCTCGGCGCTGCTGTCGCGCTGGCTTGTAATCCTCCCAACCTGTAAGCTCTTGTGACCTGTGGTCATCGCAGCAATAGCAGCAGCAGCAGCAGCAGCAGCAGCAGCAACAGTAGCAGCAGCTCCTCCTCTTCTACCTCTTTTACGCCATTGTCGTCGTTTTATGACGACGGTATTTCTGCGACTGTATCTCCGCGACGATATCTCTGTGACGATGTTTCTACGACGACACGTTCAAGCTTCCTTTGTACTGGAAATACTGGCTCGTCACTCTTCTCATCTGCAATCCTCCTGATCCTCCAAACTCGGACAGAGCATCTCTCACCATCTATGAAACTCCCCATCTGATCTGATCTACGTTACGTACCGGTAATCTACAAGTATTTCTGATGTGAAACTGTCCCCACCCATCTCAAGTCCTTCTCGTCTGCAATATCCCCAGTCTGATCTGATCTGATCTGCAACCCTGCTAGATCAGTACGGTACGTTGGTACGTACTTCTCACCATCTTTGATGCTCCCCAATCTAAATCTGATCCGATCGGCAATGGTCCCAATCTTCATCTAATCTAATCTAATCTAATCTGCGATCCTCCCAAGCGGCCCCCCCCCCCGCTTCTTCCTTCCACCAAATGTCTTCCATGGTACAGCCCATGATGTACCCTCGTGGCAAGAATTGTCCTTCAGTAGGAAACACACCACACAAGCAGCAGCAGCAGGAAAGACGATCATGCTCAGCAAGAAAACTCGGAAGCCACAACTTGGAAAGCACCCTTGGGCCACGAAACGGTACTTGCGTACTCCCCCGCATCTCTCGTGCAAATGCGGAGTACCGTGCTCCGTACACCAATGATGTTGAGTGGATGTTGATTGTATGGTGACTGGGTATTGAGCAGACGCTGAGTGGACAGTGGCTGTATGTTGACTGGCCCTTTGCAGTACAGTACTGTACGTGCCTCTGTAACTCCCATCTCTTCGTGCTCCTCTACGTATGTACGTCAACGCTCAGCGGCTCAAGCACGCTCAGCAGCTCAAGCGCGCCACACCAGCTAGCAAACTACGTATTACTATCCGCAAGACAGCCAGCAATCATGCAACGGACAATTGCACGTCAGAATACATGTCGTCCCATGAACAAGACCTAATTGTTGTTCTGTCCGTTCTGTTTCGGTCTGGTTTGTTCTGGTTGTTCATATAAAGGAGAGTTCCAATCCCCCCTGACACCTATATCGACAAATATTGAAGAGATGTGGTTCTTGTGCTTGGATAAGACAAGCAAAAAAGTGCCATGGGGATTGGGGATGGGAGACGGGGAGGGGAGGGGGGATGGCAGGAAGAAGCGCAAGGCGGGGAGTGGCCCCTTCTCATTCCTAGTCTTCTTCCCTATTCTGCTCTATCGCAAGACGCTTGTCGGAATCTTGTTCATAGACCAGGATGATGCGGCTGTTGTTGCTGAGAAGGGCCGGGCGGAGGCGGAGGCGTAGGAAGGGGTCCATATGGATCAGGGCCAAGTTCCCCGAGACCGTTGTTGTCGTTGCTGATGTTGTTGCTGCCGTTGTTGTTGCCGCTGCTGCTATTCTTGTGCATCTGGCTTGCCGATCGTGTCGGACCAGTGTCGGACAAGAACGACACGACCGACACAGCATCCGTGTCCCTGGCGATTTTGCTACGGGTCGTCGCATTTCTTCGTACGCCCGCGCCTGCTCCTCCGACACTCGACAGGTCCGAGACATTGTCGTCGTCTTCGAGACGATCATCGAATGGAGACGGATGCGGAAGGCGGTACATGGCGATTTGCGACTCTGGGTCGGCGAACGGAGAGCGCTCGTGCTCGTTCGATGGCGACGCGCGGCCGGCCGAGAACCGGCCCGAGTCTGGACGAGTCGGGCGCGGCGAACCTCGGGAACCCGCCGAGCCACCCGTGGGAGACCCGTTCTTGTACGGCGGTGGCGGCTCCTCGCGGGGTCGGCTGTACGACGGTCCATCAACGGTGATGAGAGGGCCGTGGCGGATCGCGCTGGTCTTGCTGGAGGCTGAGAAGCGGTTGGCCTTGAGATTTCCGTCGGTGGGCTCCATCGCGCGCGACTGCCGCGACGAGAGGCCCGCGGGCGGGAGGAACTCGACGGACCCCTGCCGCATCGTCTGGAGACCACGGGCCGTGTGTCGCTTCATCCGTCGTCGCCGGCGCAGGAAGCACACCAGACAGAGCGAGCAGATGAACGCGACCGACGCGATGGGTATGAAGATTGCCGCGAAGATCGTCCCGCGGGCCATGCCGCTCGACGTAGTCGTGTTCGCTGCCTGCCCTTCCGTTCCTAGAAAGCCCGATCCAAGCGTGGCTTCAGGTACAGCCGACGAGCTGGTCGCTGCCGCCACCGTCGTCGTCGATTTCGCAGTCGGCGTCCCGGTAGCAGTGGCCAGGCCGACTGCCGCAGCGGCGTCGTCGATCGTGCTTGTCGGGGTCGCACTGCTACCGGACGCTGTCGAGGTACTGCTTCCGTCGGCGACGGCGGAGCTGCTGGGCTCGGTTGACGACGGCTCACCATCCCGGTGGATTCCCCAGACGTGACCATCCCCTGGCGGCGGGTTCTGCCACTGTGGGCTTCCTGGATCGGGCGGGTTGACCGGACGCGGCTCATTGAGGCGGTTGAGCCAGTCCTGGTATGAGATCGGCTGGTACGTCATCGTGAGGCTGTCGATTCAACTCGCATGAGCGGCTGTTGCATCGATTGTCGGGAGCAGCATTCGGTCACGTACGCTGTAGAAGTCGCTGGATGACCTTGGAGCGCCCAGTGACCACCTCTCCCATCAAATCACCGGCGACGGCGGGGTCCTTTTGCTGCTGAGGAAGCGGCGCCGTCGGCGGAGGACACCTTTCACGAGCGGGCAGTCGGGCGGCGTGGGCAGAAACGAAGGGCAAGGTGGTCGAGGGCGGAGCGGATCCTTCAAAAGGCCGCACCAACGACCTTCCCTTTGGCAACTGGTCTTTTTTTTTCCGCTCATGCGCCGTCATGAACCCCTGCACCCCCATGCTGCAACTCCTCCCGCTAATCTTCCACAGACCCCCGGCCGAGGACTCAGAAGCGTGAGAGGGCATGGAGGCACGGGAGGGCACCGAGATTCGGGCGAAACAAGCGCAGATTGGGCTTTCGCATGTCGCAACAGGGTACGAACACGACAGGGTTCCTGTAAGCCAAGGCTGCCGTACGAAAGGTACCGTCGAGGGTCTCGTATTGGACCTCGTATCGACGGCCTTCGTATTCCCGACCAGGCGTTCCTGGGTTGCGTGAGACCGTCACCTGCCCTTTTGTATCGTGTGCGGGTTATCCAGCGTGGTGACGTCGTCGTGCGAGTGCCCAGTGATGCCCTGACCTCTGTAGCTCTTTAAGTCAAAGCTTTGCGCCGTCCAGTGAGCAGCGAGAACTTCGAGTCGTGATGGTTTCCAACTGGGACTCCGACTCGGCTCTCGACTACGTACCTCTGCATACGAGCACCTCGACCACTGGAGTCACGTGCCGAGTCACTTGACCCAGAAGAGCAGCGGCAAGCCCTACGAGTACTCCGTAAGTACTTACGATATGTAGGTACCTCGTATGCTGCGTGCAGTACGTAAGTACGTATGTATCTTGGTACAGTACAGCTCCCCAAGGACTTACCAGCCAGAGTATCGTATTGAGGCGTTGGTGCTTCTGCATATTCGGTGCTCGTGTTCCACACAAGCATCACTGCTAGGAAATGCGCAAGGCTCCGCGAGGGGGCTGTATAGAAAGGTAGGATGTAATGTGAATGGTCATCCGAGCAGCAATTACCGGAGGTCCTTGCCTCGCGCAGGCTCGGGTGTGTAAAGTGACGACCCTACTCGTCAGCCACTGTTCATCGGGCTGGGAAGATCGAGACTGCTATGAAGGAGCCTTCGACCCAGTAACCTCCGGCTTGAACGCACGCCGGATTCTATCGTAGTGCTCGAGTTCCTTAGCGCTCACGCTGCCGACGAGATCCCTCTGGGCCGCGACAAAGTCTTCCTCGGCGACGACGACTGCGGTGTCGTCTTCGGTCGCCATGTGATCGAGGTAGTACGACACGGAGACCGGTTCGTCGTCGGCCCTGCTTCCGACCTTGGCTTCCAGCGCCGACACCTTCCTCGCGATGGCCTTGAGCATCGCGTCGGAACAGAGCGCGTAGATGTCTGCCCCGGAATACGTGTAGGGCAACCCTTCAGAGATCCGTTCGAGCGACAGCGCAGGATCGAGATCGAATTTCCTCGTCAGGGCTTGGAGGATCTTCAGCTGCTTTTCGTGCGTGTCGGAGATGCCGAGGTACAGCATCTTGTCGAACCGACCGGGGCGGAGCAGCGCCGGGTCGAGAAGGTCAGGCCGGTTGGTGGCACCGACGACGAAGACGCCGCCGGCGGCGCTGGCTTGGCCGTCGCTCATGCCGTCCAGCTCGGCGAGCAGTTGGCTGACGATCCGATCCATCACGCCACCGCTATCGCCCTGGTTGCCTCTCTTGGGCGCGACCGAGTCCAGCTCGTCAAAGAAGACGACGCAGGGGCGCGCATCTCGGGCTCGCTGGAAGACCCGTCGCACGTTCGCCTCCGACTCGCCCACGTACATGTTAAGCAGCTCCGGCCCCTTGACCGAGAAGAAGTTCAAGGAGAATTCTGTGGCAATCGCCTTTGCAAGCAGCGTCTTGCCCGTGCCCGGCGGCCCGTAGAATAGAATCCCGCTGCGTTTCTTCATGCCCTTGACGAAGAGCTCCGGATGTTCGAGGGGCAATTGAATCGTTTCGACGACGGCCTCTTTCACGTGCGTGAGCCCGCCAACATCCTCCCAATTGACTGTTGGGATCTTGGGAGTGCCGATCGAGTCCGAAAAGTTCTTTCGAGCTGCATCGACCGCCTCGTCCAAGTCTGAGCCCGTGACGCAACGGACAGCGTCGCCCCCGGCAAGGTGGAGGTCGTGGAGCGTCATTTGCGCCGCTCGCGGCCGATGGAGGTTCAAGCGGTCACACAGACTTGCGACCCTCAGCGCTCTGGCCGCCATGGCACGATCCACAACGTCGACCAGATCCGCAGCGGCTAGAGCAGCTGTCTTCGTCGTGACGGCAGAGAGGTCGACGTCGTATGCGATCGGTACGTCCTTGTCCTTGATGATGTCTTGCAACAGCTCTCTCCGGCCGCGCTCATCGGGCACCGGGACCTCCAGCTCGTACGAGAAAATGGCGCGCAGGCCGGGTGGCACATTTTCGACGTCAGTCGTCGTCGCAATGAAGATCCTCGTGCTAGAGACAAAGTCACTGAGAGCTGTGAGCACCCTATCGGCAGCAAGCGCCTCCACATGCTCTACCAGTATGGCACAGTGTGCCGGGCCGCAGCTCATTGCCCTTTCCAGCCTTGTCGTCAGAAGCACCTCATTCTGCACGTTGCCACCACCCGCACTGCTTGTGGACACGATGTCAAGGGCATCGATCACGAACACATGAAGACCAAGCTCGCTGCAGGCACGCCGAGCGGTCATCGTCTTCCCAACACCTCGCTGTTGCGAGTGGAGTAGAAGGACAAGCGGCTCGAGATGGAGAGTCATCGCCATGGGATTCACAGCCGCGGCGACAAGCTCCTTGAGCCGTTGCTTGGGCGATACCCTGCCTTCTGGCGGGACAGGCCCCGTGCTGCTCTCCTTCGAAAGGCCGCTCGAAGGATCCACCTGATCAGAGCCATCAAGAGACGTGGTAGCGGCTTGGGGCTTTCGTGGAAGACGCCCCTGAAGGTTGCCGGTCTGGACAATCCTTGTGATGGAAGGGTCGACTGTGACAATACCGCCCCAGACCTCTGTGTAGGTTCCTTCCTGATGGTGTGTGGATTCCATGATCACGCCGCCAATTTCAAACCAAGCAACATTGGCAAACTCCCGAAAACGGTCGTCGACGTGTCCATTGTCATTCGCCCTAGCCAGTGATGCCTTGAGTAGCTCCAAAACTTCGGGACGTCTATCGGCCGGTAGGCGCGCTTGGTAGGCAAGCCTGCCTATGCCAGTGTCCACGTGTACACCAATCATGTCGCCGCATTTCACAAGTCTCCTCTTCTTGCTAAAGTATTTCTTCAAGGAAAGGAGCAGAAGCGGTTGAGATGCCCACTCTCCAGAAAAGGGGGTCGAGAGCTTCAAGAGCGTGACTTCCTTCGCGGAGGGTGGAGACCCAAGGCAGGTGGACGGTGATGACAATTTGTGCGGTCCTAAATGGTTGGCATCGTCTGGTGGTCGCGGTCGCAATGGTGTCACGTGCAGGTACCTGGGATAGTTGAGATTGATGAGCAATATTCCTGGCATGTAAGCGGGCCAAGGTTGAGTTCGCGATGCCCTGGTTGTAGCAGCAAATGCGCCGATCCCTCCTGTGAGCTGGTCCTTAGCGGAAGGCGGAGCGTAGCCTTCAGGTATGGCATATATGCGAGCGATTCTCCGTCTGGGAATTTCCTGGGAATTCGGACCAACGTCAATACTGCCGGCTGAGTACTGATCTGAAGCCAGCGCCAGTGCAGGTTCTAGAGTGACCCAATCGCCGGAGAAGCAGTGTAGTCTGATCAGCGCCCTAGCACCCACATACAGGCGAGCCTCGGGGTCATCGTCTCTGGCCGGGAGGGGATAGAGAAGGGCATTCGCAATGGGCCGTCGTAGATCTAGCACCTTGAAGATCTCGAACGGCCTGCCACCCTGTCGTCCGCTTGAGGTTGAGGGAGTGGAGGGACCGGAAGCCGCGGGTAACGGATGTCTCTGCAGGTTCGGCTTCCGAGGTTGACTCACATCCAACACAGGCGTCCCACCGAGCCCGGATATCCTGGCGGGGATGGGAGGGAGATCTAATGATATCATATCCTCGTCCGAATCATCCACAGGAGATATGGGATCAGAACTGTCGTAGCCAGAGCCGGAGTCAGGACCCTGCCTTGAATCTCTGGCCGCGTCGGCGCCATTTATCCCTAAGTTCACCCTGCCCACAGGACCGAGCTCCCTTATGGACTTCCCTATTACTGTTGGCCTTGACTTCCCATTCGAGTGTTGAGTGTCTGTGTTCGAGATCGATACTACTCCATGGATTGAGCCTTGTTGCAGCCTCAAAACAAGAAGCGTTGTGTCGCCAACGACGCCCTGAGTAACCGGATCACATAGCGCCACCTTGGCATAGATCTCTACTTCCACAGCCGTCGAGAAAGGTAGGGCATATATGTCTCCGCTTCGTAGGACCTTCGGGGGTCGAAGGTATTCCTTGAATCTCTTGCGCAAAGCATCTTTGAAACGAGCCGTATCCATCAGTTTCATAGCGCTTGAAACATCTGCAACGCTTGCCGGAGCATCTGGCGCATTGTCGGTCTTTGTCTCGGTGTCGCCACCAAGACACACGGTCGACTCATTACCCCCGGAGTCCAAGAGAGAAGCTCCATTCCTGAGATGGTCAAGTAAAACTCCCCGATCAGGCAAACATTCGAAGTCGACGTAAATGGCATCCAGTACGCAGGGAATAGTCTCGAGGATGCGGATGGCCATACCGCTGGACGTCTTCCCAGCCTGCGCAAGTCTAGTGATCGGTTGGTCTTGGACCAGGTGCGTCACAGCCGCGTGGTCGTACGAGCACCAGACAGTGGAGTCCCCATGTGGCATTATTGTACCAAATCCTGCCGAGTGAGCTCTGGCCTCCATGATAACCCACTGGACAGTGTCCAGCCGGTCAAGATCGAGGTGCGAGGCATATGTGATTGCAACATAACGAGCTGCATGAGACTGGGTGTCTTCGTTTCCGTTCAAGTCTCTTTGCGAGGAGAACAGCTCTTGATACAGGTCGTCGGACAGTACAACGCAATCGCCTTCAAGGCGGCGATCCAGCAGTAGTTCAGCTGACGCAGCCTCCTTGTTCTGTCTCCTTCGGTTTCGCTGCACACTCTGTCTTCGGCTGCCCGATTTCAAGCCTGCCATTTCGGAGATGGGCAGTGTTAGAGCTCAAGTCCTCAGCGGTTCTTTAATCCGATGGATCTAGCAAAGGCTTCTCGTATGACTCTGCTTAAATCTTTAGCTATGGCAATAGCTCTGCAGGATAGATAACCTTGCCCTGGCAGGCCAACATCTCATCTCCTTCATTTGCCTTTGGAACCCAGGGTAGTACTTTCATCCAAGACGCTGATACTTCGCTTTGTCATACATCTGTATGCATGCACGAGGGAGAGGAGGTTCATCGAAATGTTTGTTGCCACATGGCCGATGATTACTGAAGAGCTGATCCGACTGGAGATTCGTTATCTCCGTACGTAGTACGGAACATGCCGGTGCCGTACCGGTACGGTAGCGGAGATAATCGACCTCACGGTCACGTGATCCAACTGTGACGATGGCCTTTGAGGGCAGAGCCAAGGAGATGATGTAGTTGTCAATACTGACTAGATTGATGATGGACAGGCCCAAGGCTTACTTGCTTGACTTTGTCGCCGGTAACATACGGTCGCTGGTCAACGGTGTTGAGAAGATCGGCTACGAGGTGGTGTGGATCAAGAACCCAGAAGATGTCCAACACGCAGAGGTATGATTATACAGTAGTCGTCACAGATCATGCGGTGTCATCGAAGGCTGACAGGAACATGTTCAGAATCTCGTTTTGCCCGGAGTCGGACACTTTGGACATTGTATCTCCCAACTAGGCCAAGCTGGATATCTCGAGCCTATCCGCAAACATATCCGAGATGGGAAGCCATTCATGGGAGTATGCGTGGGCCTGCAGGTTCTCTTCGAAGGATCGGATGAAAATACCAGCGTGCCAGGGCTGGGGATCATACCTGGCAAGCTCAAGAGGTTCGATGACGCGAAGAAGAGTGTACCCCACATTGGCTGGAATTCGGCCAATCCTCTCAAACAGAACGAGAAGAGCGGAAAGAGTGTCTATGGCCTCCGACCACGAAGCAAGTATTACTATGTGCATTCCTTCGCCAAGCCATATCGTGAGGGAGAGCTTGAGCGTGCAGGCTGGCATGTTGCGACTGCCCGCTACGGGAACGAGGACTTTGTGGGGGCTCTTGCAAAGGGCAGGATATTCGCAACACAGTTCCACCCGGAGAAGAGTGGAGCTGCCGGGCTGAGGGTGCTCAAGGCGTTCTTAGAAGGCCGATTTCTGCAAGATTGGACTGATCCTGCACAAGCCACAAAAAGACCCGAAGGCCTGACCAGGAGAATCATTGCGTGTCTCGACGTGCGCACGAACGACGAGGGAGATCTGGTTGTCACGAAAGGAGACCAATACGATGTGCGCGAGAAAGGCTCGATCGAGGCCGGCGGCAAGGTCAGGAACCTTGGAAAGCCGGTCGAGGTGGCCCGGAGGTACTACGGTCAAGGTGCGGACGAGATCACCTTTCTCAACATCACATCCTTCCGGAAATGCCCGCTGGCAGATGTTCCGATGCTGGAGATACTTCGCAGGACGTCCGAGACAGTCTTTGTGCCTCTCACCATTGGAGGTGGTATCCGCGACACCGTCGACGCGGATGGCACCATGGTAGCCGCGCTCGACGTGGCACGCATGTACTTCAGCTCCGGGGCCGACAAAATCAGCATCGGATCTGACGCCGTTCTGTCTGCGGAGGAGTACTACGCAGCCAACAAGCAGCTGACCGCGAAGACGGCCATCGAAACAATCTCCAAAGCGTACGGAAATCAGGCGGTCGTCGTCAGCGTAGATCCGCGATGCGTCTACGTTGCCAGTCCCGACGACACGCCACACCACACGATCAAGACCAAGAAGGCCGGACCGAACGGCGAGACGCACTGCTGGTATCAATGCACCATCAGAGGCGGTCGTGAGGGTCGTGACCTCGACGTGCATCAGTTGGTTTGTGCGGTCGAGGCCATGGGAGCCGGCGAGATCCTGCTCAACTGCATCGACCGCGACGGCACCAAAGCCGGGTTCGACCTCGAACTGATCGATACAGTCAAGCGCACCGTCAAGATTCCCGTCATTGCATCGAGCGGGGCCGGCAATCCGGATCATTTCGCAGAAGTGTTCGGGAGCACGTCGACGGACGCGGCCTTGGGCGCTGGCATGGTAAGAAAACCCCAGCGCATCAGAACAGGAAAGCGTGCCTCGAGCTGACCAACCCTTCCTCTCTTTCTCCATCTTTCTTCTCGTTTAGTTTCATCGAGGAGAGTATACCGTTGAAGACGTCAAGCGATGTCTTCATGACGAAGGATTCACCGTGCGCGAATCTGAGCTCGATATATGACGACGAACAAGAAGAAGCATGGATAGATGGACGCTGGATCGTCCAATCGAGAAACTCAAAGCTAGGGGGATGGCGGAAGAGTTCCAAGTATTTCACTCAGACGCCATAGCCGGTCCACGCCGGTTTCCCTCGAACAGCGCTAACATACGTAGAGCTAAAGAAAGGGCTATGAAGTGTGTTTACAGATAGTCAAAGGGCACTCTTTGATATTGAGGCTGTAATTCGTCGACGCGCACTACAACGTTGGCGCCTGCTTGCAATGATAGTGGGCAATGAATGCTGACTCAGCCACCCTGATCTGACGATATGACTAAGCACTCGCTCACCGTCTCCGTGTCCCGACCACAACCTGACACTTTTGACTCCTTTTCATCATTCAAACCACACTGGTAGGTGCACATATGTACATTTGTATGTATGTACAGTATGGATCGTAGTACGTCAAAACTCAGCTCAAGATCAGAAGTGCTCAGACGTGCTATTTCACAACTTCAGAATCAGTCTGGGAAAAACTGCAAAGTAGATATCTTACACAGTACAGTAGATGTTTTGGACTTATGATCCATATGATGTACCTATGTACTGTGCCATCTAAAGGTTACGCTTCGTAGCTGTACGTACACTAATTTTTTTATGCAATACCGGTATGTACGTATGTACATACGTACTGCAGCGGTGATACGTACGTACATATGTACGGAAGTAGACATGTTGTGCTTCTCGTCATTTTATGAAGCTCGCTATAATATATGCTAAGCTAACAGAAGTTGATGTCCATGTTCAAGTACTCAGTACTCGTAGAGCCAGATTTGGGCCTCGGCTTACTCAGCGACGTGACCTCACTCCTTCCTTGCCGACCCCTGGATAGCTACAGTACCGTACGAGGTACAGCTGCCGCTGTCTGATAAGTGACTGTCGACTGCTTATGTGTCGGCGACCGATATTCAAGATGCCAGAAGGAAGGCGGAGCTCAGTATCTCTTCAATGGAAGTATGGCTAGTTGGCCGTCAACTTACAAGGCGCTTGGTCTTGCTGCAAAGCCGTTCTTGGAGTCGTTCGTTCACTTCTCGAGTACTGCCCTCCCGGCGTAGATTTCGATCTTGGGTGAGCCGGCCCAGTATCATGTACGTGCTCTATCGTGGCCGCCCCCTCGAAAAGCTAGGTTCCAAATGCTAATGTTGCCGACTGACGCTTGACTCCGGGATTCTCACGGCACCCCCCTCTCAAGGTCTACATCCCATTCTCGGGCCCCTAGGACACCCGCAAGGACACCCGCAAGGACACCAACCCACTGGCATGCTAGACGGCCGGTGTCTGTCTCAAGTGACCAGTTCCTCGGATCCGACAGCGGCCGTGGAAGGGGAGAAGGTACTAAGGCCACCTTTGTCCGGAAGAAGGCTGCTTCGGTACCGGAGCTGGCGAGCCTAATCGTACCGCGAGAGGAACTAACATTCAGGGGTTCGAGCAAAGGTGACTGCATCGTACGCTCCGTCCGCATTAAAGGCGGGTGGCCTGTCGAACTGACACCGGCCTTTTCAAACCCACCAGTCCAGAGTGAGTGGCTTCGACAGACGGCCTTTTGCACCTGTGGTCAATCCTGAAAACATGCATTCTCTGGCTTCTCACCTCTTCCAGCGCTTGGGCTCATTGACGCAGAGAGCAGCAGGTCTCTGGCGCGATATGCACCCGAAAAAGCGGCGTTGCACCGAACCTCCGTCAGCGTCAGCTGGGCAGAGGGGTCCGGGAGCTCAGCAGCCGACTGGCCTTTCTCATACTGCCGTTGAAGTAATAGATCTAACAGACGACGGTCCCTTGCAAAGCACGGGTGCATCTCGTCATGGATTCTACAACCCAGAGAATCACTCGGTCACGTTCCCCGCGCCCGGGTTCACCTCGAGCGAAGGATCAAGCGCACAGCTTGCTCAGGATCTATGGGCCCAGGAAGAAGCAAGCTTACAGCTTGCTCAGCAGTTGCAGGCTCAGGAAAACCAAGTCTTCATGCAGCACGTCGCCCCTTCGACGAGTCAGTCTCCACACCCAGCAGCAGCCGTGGCCAACCAGTCGTTGGCACAACCTATGCAGGCGCATCTCGAGGGGTCATTTACTCCCACGGATGCCTTTGTCGAGTCCGATGAGGCCATCGCAAGAGAACTGCAAGCGCAGTTCCAAGCCGAGATCAGCCAAGAAACGATGGCGACCGCCGGCCCATCTGGTTGGGCTCTCGAGCAGGCATCTGCGCTGGCCGCCACAGAAGAAGAGGCACTGCCATCTCAAGCTACGTCATCGGGCCACGGGGACGACGAGCAGGCACTGGGATCCGATGACGACGAGCCTCGTGAAGCAGCGCAAGACTCAAACTTGTCGAGCGGTACTGTTTCTGCGCATGGATTTGCGAGGCACATGGCGGGTGTTCGGTGTGGCAGTTGCCGAATCGGATTTTTCCGCGCCGAATCGGATGTCGTGAAGACTTTCAGGAGAGTGATGGACGAAGACGGTAAGTACTGCAGTAGCAGCAGCAGCAGCAGCAGCAGCACCGCTGCACGACCGGTGGAATTTTCCTAAATGCGTGTGCGTTTGTTTGTGTCCGTCGTGACGGCCGCGCTGACCGCTTTGCCAGGCGGACTACGTTCCTGCCTGAATTGCACCTCATGTCGCA